>JAODOS010000024.1:0-610000 GCA_029410595.1 Martes flavigula | reverse complement strand
TGTAAGGAGTGTTGGGTATTCAGGATTTTTCAATTCTTTTGAGTGAGAATTGGATGTCTATGTAGTTGGCCCTTAGGATGGACTTTTCTGTATCCCATAGGTTTTGGATCAATGTGTCTTCATTCTCATCATTTTGCATGAATTGTTTAAGTTCCTCTTGATTTTCTGGTTGACCCAAACATTCTTGAGCGAGATGGTCTTTATCTTCCAAGTGTTCGAATTCCTTAGAAACTTTTTTCTCGTGATTGAGTTCCAGTTTCACACCACTGTGGTCTGAGAATATGCAGGGACTAATCTCAGTCTTTTGGTATCCATCGAGACCTGATTTATGACACAGTGTATGGTCTATTCTGGAGAAAGTTCCATGTGTGCTTGAGAAGAATGACTATTCTGTCCCCCCACAATATTTTTGCAGGGTCAGATTGGTGGACCCATATTCTTTCAGTCTTTGCCAGTCTTGGAAGCTCATTATCACTCCATCCATTTTAAATCACAGTCATCTCCAGAAAAGTGTTCGTGGCTACATGTCCTTCTCATTTAGTGTCCTGCATATGTCTTACCTGCCCTTTCTGGCTTGTCAGGTTTCTGTGGACATGTCTGACATTATTCGCCTGTTCCTCCCTCTGTACCTAAGGAGTCACTTCCATCTAGCTTCTCTTAAGATATCTTCCCTGCTCTGGGTGCCTCGCTGGCTCAGTGGGTTAACCCTCTGCCTTTGGCTCAGGTCATGATCCTGGATTCCTGGGACCAAGCCCTGCATCAGGATCTCTGTTCAGTAGGGAGCCTGCTTCCTCCTCTCTCTACCTGCCTCTCTGCCCACTTGTTATCTCTGTCTGTCAAATAAATACATAAAATCTTTAAAAAAAATATCTTCCCTGCATTTTAGATTCATAAGTTTCACTATTACGTGTCTGGGGGTCACTCTTCCCTCGTTGAACTTGGGGGTGTCCTCTCTGCCTCTAGGACATGAAAATTTGTTTCATTCCCCAGAATAGGGAAGTTCTCCGGCAGTATTTGCTCAGGTATATCTTCTAGACTTCCCTCTCTCTCCACGCCCTCAGGGATCCCAATACTCCTGACATTGGAAAGTTTTGTGGCATCATTTAGTTCTCTATTTCTGTTTTCATGGGTTCTGAGTTGTTTGTTCCAGGCTGCCTCCTGATCATACTATTCTAGCAGTTTGTCTTCTAGATCACTATTTTGATCTGCCTCATTTATCCTAGCTATTAGATTATCTAGATTAGATTGGATCTCATTGATAACATTTTTTTCATTTATTTTCAGCATAACAGTATTCATTGTTTTTTCACCACACCCAGTGCTCCATTCAGTCTGTGCCCTCCTTAATACCCACCACCTGGTTCCCCCAACGTCCCAACCCCGATCCCTTCAAAACCCTCAGGTTGTTTTTCAGAGTCCATAGTCTCTCATCATTCACCACCCCTTCCAATTTCCCTCAACTCCCTTCTCCTTTCCATCTACCCTTGTCCTCTATATTATTTGTTATGCTCCACAAATAAGTGAAACCATATGATAATTGACTCTCTCTGCTTGACTTATTTCACTCAGCATAATCTCTTCCAGTCCCGAACAGGTTGCTACAAAAGCTGGGTATTCGTCCTTTCTGATGGAGGAATAATACTCCATAGTGTATATGGACCACATCTTCCTTATCCGTTCATCCGTTGAAGGGTATCTTGGTTCTTTCCACAGTTTGGCGACCGTGGCCGTTGCTGCTATAAACATTGGGGTACAGATGGCCCTTCTTTTCACTCCATCTGTATCTTTGGGGTAGATACCCAGTAGTGCAGTTGCAGGGTCATAGGGAAGCTCCATTTTTAACTTCCTGAGGAATCTCCACACTGTTCTCCAAAGTGGCTGCACCAGTTTGCATTCCCACCAACAGTGTAAGAGGGTTCCCCTTTCTCCACATCCTCTCCAACACATGCTGTTTCCTGTCTTGCTAATTTTGGCCATTCTAACTGGTGTAAGGTGGTATCTCAATGTGGTTTTGATTTGAATCTCCCTGATGGCTAGTGATGATGAACATTTTTTCATGTGTCTGGTAGCCATTTGTATGTCTTCATTGGAGAAGTGTCTGTTCATATCTTCTGCCCATTTTTTAATATGATTGTCTGTTTTGTGTGTGTTGAGTTTGAGGAGTTCTTTATAGACACTGGAAATCAACCTTTTGTCTTTACTGCCATTTGCAAATATATTCTGCCATTCTGTGGGTTGCCTCTTTGTTTTGTTGACTGTTTTTTTGCTGTGCAGAAGCTTTTGATCTTGATGAAGTCCCAAAAGTTCATTTTCGCTTTTCTTTCCTTCGACTTGGGAGACATATCTTGAAAGAAGTTGCTGTGGCTGATATCAAAGAGGTTACTGCCTATGTTCTCCTCGAGGATTCTGATGTAATCCTGTCTCACATTGAGGTCTTTTATCCAATTCGAGTTTATCTTTGTGTATGGTGTAAGAGAATGGTCGAGTTTCATTCTTCTACATATAGCTGTCCAGTTTTCCCAGCACCATTTATTGAAGAGACTGTCTTTTTTCCACTGGATATTTTTTCCTGTTTTGTCGAAGATTATTTGACCATAGAGTTGAGGGTCCATATCTGGGCTCTCTACTCTGTTTCACTGGTCCATGTGTCTGTTTTTATGCCAGTACAATGCTGTCTTGGTGATCACAGCTTTGTAGTAAAGTTTGAAATCAGGTAACGTGATGCTGCCAGTTTTATTTTTGTTTTTCAACATTTCCTTAGCAATTCGTGGTCTCTTCTGATTCCATACAAATTTTAGGATTATTTGCTCCAGCTCTTTGAAAAATACCGGTGGAATTTTGATCGGAATGGCATTAAAAGTATAGATTGCTCTGGGCAGTATAGAAATTTTAACAATGTTTACTCTTCGGATCCAAGAGCATGGAATGGTCTTCCATCTTTTTGTGTCTTCTTCAATTTCTTTTAGGAGTGTTCTGTAGTTCCTTGAGTACAGATCTTTAACCTCTTTGGTTAGGTTTATTCCGAGGTATCTTATAGTTCTTGGTGCTATAGTAAATGGAATCGATTCTCTAATTTCCCTTTCTGTATTTTCATTATTAGTGTATAAGAAATCCACTGATTTCTGGACATTGACTTTGTATCCTGCCACCTTACTGAATTTCTGTATGAGTTCTAGAAGTTTTGGGGTGGAGTCTTTCAGGTTTTCCATATAAAGAATCATGTCATCTGCGAAGAGAGAGAGTTTGACTTCTTCCTTGCCAATTTGGATATCTTTTAGTTCTCTTTGTTGTCTGATTGATGTTGCTAGGACTTCTAATACTATGTTGAACAAGAGTGGTGAGAGTTGGCATCCTTGTCGTGTTCCTGATCTCAACGGGAAGGCTGCAAGCTTTTTCCCATTGAGGATGTTATTTGCTGTGGATCTTTCATAGATATATTTGATTAAGTTCAGCAATGTTCCCTCTATCCCTATACTTTGAAGTGTTTTAATCAGCGACGGATCCGTGATTTTGTCAAATGTTTTTTCTGTGTCAATTGAGAGGATCATGTGGTTCTTCTCTCTTCTCTTATTGATTTGTTCTATCACATTGATTGATTTGCGAATGTTGAACCATCCTTGTAACCCAGGGATGAATCCCACCTGGTCATGGTGGATAGTTTTTTTAATGTGCTGTTGGATCCTGTTTGGTAAGATCTTGTTGAGAATCTTAGCATCCATATTCATCAGGATTATTGGTTTGAAATTCTCTTTTTTGGTGTGGTATTTGCCTGGTTTAGGGATCAGGGTAATGCTGGTTCATAAAAAGTTTCTGGTAGTTTTCCTTCTGCTCCAATTTTTTGAAACAGCTTCAGGAGAATAGGTGTAATTTCTTCTTTGAAAGTTTGGTAGAATTCCACAGGAAATCCGTCAGGTCCTGGGCTCTTGTTTTTTGGGAGGTTTTTGATCACAGCTTCAATCTCGTTGCTAGATATTGGTTGATTCAGGTTGTCAATTTCTTCCTGGTTCAATTTTGGGAGTTTGTAGTTTTCAAGGAATGCATCCATTTCATCTAGGTTGCTTACCTTACTGGCATATAATTGTGATAATGACTTCTGATGATTGTTTCTACTTCCTTGGTGTTAGTTGTGATATCTATCTTTTCATCCATAATTTTATTAATTTGGGCTTTCTCTATTTTCTTTTGGATTAATGTGGCCAATGGTTTATCGATCTTATTGATTCTTTCAAAAAACAGCTTCTAGTTTCATTGATACGTTCTACTGTATCTCTGGTTTCTACCTCATTGTTCTCTGCTCTAATCTTGATTATTTCCCTTCTTACATGTGGAATTGGTTTGATTTGTTGTTGATTCTCCAGTTCTTTAAGGTGGAGAGACAGCTGGTGTATTCTGGATTTTTCAATTTTTTTGAGGGAGGCTCGGATGGCTATGTATTTCCCCCTTAGGACCGCCTTTGCTGTATCCCATAGATTTTGCACCGAAGTGTCTTCATTCTCATTGGATTCCATGAATTGTTTAAGTTTTTCTTTGATCTCCTGGTTGATCCAAGCATTCTTAAGCAAGGTGGACTTTAGCTTCCAGGTGTTTGAGTTCCTTCTGAGCTTTTCCTTGTGATTGAGCTCCAGTTTCAAAGCATTGTGATCTGAGAATATGCAGGAAATAATATCATTCTTTTGGTATCGGTTGAGTCGTGATTTGTGACCCAGTCTGTGGTCTATTCTGGAGAAGGTTCCATGTGCACTTGAGATGAATGAGTATTCTGCTCTTATAGGGTGGAATGTTCTGTATATATCTATGCGGTCCATCTGGTCCAATGTGTCATTCAATGCTCTTGTTTCTTTATTGATTTTCTGCTTCGATGATCTGTCTATTTCTGAGAGAGGCATGTTAAGATCTCCTACTATTACTGTATTCATATCAGTATGATTCTTTATCTTGATTAATAGTTTTCTTATGTAATTGGCTGTTTCCATATTGGGGGCGTAGATATTTACAATTGTTAGATCATCTTGGTGGATAGTCCCTTTAAGAATTATGTAGTGTCCTTTTGTATCTCTGACTACCATCTTTAGTTTAAAATCTAATTTATCTGATATGAGAATTGCTACCCCGCCCTTCTTTTGAGGCCCATTGGCATGAAAGATGCTTCTCCATCCCTTCACTTTCAGTCTGGGTGTATCTTTAGGTTCAAAATGGGTCTCTTGCAGACAACATATGGATGGGTCCTGTCGTTTGATCCAATCTGCAACCCTGTGTCATTTTATGGGCACATTTAGGCCATTCACATTGAGAATAATTATTGAGAGGTACGTTTTTATTGACATTGTGTTACCTTTGAATTCTTTCTTTCTGTCAATTGTCTCTATATTTCTGTTCAATGCTATTCTTAGGATTTTTCTTCTATTATAGAACCCCTCCTTAATATGTCCTGCAGCATCAGCTTGGTGGTTGCATAGTCTTTTAAGCCTTGCCGGTCTAGGAAACTCTTTATCTCTCCATCCATTTTGAATGTCAGTCTTGCTGGATAAAGTATTCTTGGCTGCATGTTCTTCTCATTTAGTGCCCTGAACATATCTTGCCAGCCCTTTCTGGCTTGCCAGGTCTCTGTGGACAGGTCTGACGTTATTCTGATGGGCTTTCCTCTGTACTTAAGGAGCTTCTTTGTCCTGGTGGCTTTCAAGAGATTGTATCTACAATTATGATTTCTCAATTTTAATATGAGGTGCCTGGATTTTTTTTGGAATCATAATCTTGGGGGGAGACCGTTCTGCCTCTAGTACATGAACGCTGGTTCCATTCGTGAGATTGGGAAAATTTTCCTGAAGAACTTGTTCCACTATATCTTCTAGACTTCTTTCTTTCTCCTCCCTTTCAAGGATTACAATAATTCTGACATAGGAACGTTTCATGGCATCATTTCTTTCCCTGATTCTGTTTTCGTGGCTTCTAAGCTGTTTGTTCCAGGCTTCCTCCGGATCCTTTCTCTCTATCTGTTTGTCCTCCAGATGACTAATTCTATCTTCTGTCTCAGTTACCCTAGCTTTTAGAGAATTTAGATTAGATTGGAACTCCTTGAGAGCATTGTGAACCTCATCCCTGGTGGCCTTCAGCTCTGCCCTAACATAATGAACATCATCCCTGGTCGCTTTCAATTCTGCCTTAATCAATTCCATTTGGTTATACATGGCTTTCTCCAACCTAGCTATTGCCTGGATAATGGTTAGCCTGAATTCTCTTTCTGACATATTGTCTATGTTGATAGCCGTTAGCTCTGTTGCAGAATGCCCATCCTCTGTATTTTTCTTCTGTTGGGGATTCCTCCTCCTAGTCATTTTGGTAAGAGATGACTGGACAGATGTAGCTGCATGTATCAACCGTGGTGCAGTCAAGGTGCACCCTGGTATGCTTCTGAGCACTCAGGATTCCCCACCCAAATGAGAGAAAAAAGAAAAGAAAAAAAAAAAGAGAGAGAGAGAGAGAGAAACAGGAAAAAAAGGGAAGATAAAAGAGAAGGTTCAGTCCAAATGGGCCCCAAGGTAAGATTTATGACGTATACAAACAAAAACAGACAAACTGTGGAAAGAGCCTAGATGTCTATCAACAGATGAATGGATAAAGAAGTGGTATATATACAGAATGGAATACTATGCAGCCATCAAAAGACATGAAATATTGCTATTTGCCATGACGTGGATGTAACTAGACGGTATCATGCTTAGCAAAATAAGTCAATCAGAGAAAGACAACTATCATATGATCTCTTTGATATGAGGAAGTGGAGATGCAATACGGGCGGGTTGGGGGGAGGTAGGAAAAGAAAAAATGAAAAGATGGGATTGGGAGGGAGACAAACCATAAAAGACTCAATCTCAAAAAACAGACTGAGGGTTACTGGGGAGAGGGGGGACGGGAGAGGGTGGTGGGGAAATGGACATTGGGGAGGGTATGTGCTATGACGAGTGCTGTGAAATGTGTAAACCTGGCAATTCACAGACCTGTACCCCTGGAGATAAAAATACATTATATGTTTATTAAAATAAAAAAAATAAAAAATAAACAGACACACAAAAAGACTGATAAAATTATATAAGAGAAAAAAAATATATATATATGCAAAAAAAGTAAGAACCTCATCAAAAAGAACCCCAAGTATAAGATTTATATACTATCAGGACAAACATAAATACACAGAGACACTGGCAGAAGAAAGAGATGGGAGCATGGTTATAGATTCTCAGTGTGGGCGAGGAAGGTTATTTTGATTCTTCCCGGATGTATCTTGATATCTTTTTTAAAGGACTCAACTTTCCTAAGAAAAAGGGGGATTAAAAATTGGTTTACCTATAGGTGTAGCATTGATTGGAGAAAGAGGGTTACCTTGAAGCTTAACTCTATATGAATATTAGAAAATAAAAATAAAAAAGGAATAAACTGGACTAAACTAAACTAAAATTAAAAAAAAATTAGAAAGCAAAAGAAAAACACATGTGTATGTATCAAAAAATTCAGGTAGAAGTTTATTATGGAATTTGATGTACTGGACATCTCACTGTGATGGTAAATAAGTTAAAAAGTTATCTATATAAAAAAAGAAAAAAAAATGAACCAGATTAGTGGGAATGAGTTAAAAATAAATGTTGTATCTATGAAGTAGTGGTGGTTGTTCTCTTGTAGTCTTTTTTTTTTTTTTCTTTCCTGATTTGTTTTCTGGGGGAGCGGGCTGCCAAGTGGCTTTTCAGTCAATGATGTTCCCTGAGTTAAGTCCTCCCATCCTCCTCAAGGGAGTGGGCTCTGTGGAAACCGTTTTTTTCAGGCTTTTGTTCTCTGGAGGTTTTTATGTTTGTTTGTTTGTTCATTTGTTCTCTCTGGGCTTGACAGTTTTTGATGGTTCTTGGAGGTTTAGAGGAAAGCAAACTGCACCCCGACCTCCCTCTCAGAGAGAAACCTCAGTCTGCTCCCCTGTGTGTGCTCCAGAGCCCCTATAAATTCCCCCTTGGCTGCTGGTAGAGCAGGTTCCTAGTTGCAGTCCCTGGGGACGCAGGATCTCCTGCTTGTATGCAAAACCACGGCAGCAGCGGCTTTCTGGGCAGCTCCAGACCTCCAGAGAGGTTCCAAGCAGTGATCCCACACTGAGATTTTCCCACTGGCCAAGGCTGGGGGTGCCTGGTCTTTCTGGTTCTAAGAGCGCTGGGCTTGCGCACACCTCACGGTGGGATTGTGGGGGGCGTGTGCTTCTCAGGCTCTAGCACGGTGCAAGTCCCAGAGCACCATGCTGGGCCTTCATGCACCTCTATCAGGGGAGGGTGAGGGCCAGGAGCATCTCAGGCTGGTAGTTCGTGTGCGTTCTGCAGTCTGGCCTCTGGCGCCACTCCCAGCCCCTCACAGGAGCCAGACTCCATGCGTTCTCGGGCGCACTGGCAGCTCAGGGACCAAGATCTGGTTTATCCGCCGCACTCTCTCTGGCTCAGTGCCAGGGGAGGCTGTCCTGGGTCTGGGGACTTAAGCCCCTGTCCCTAGCTGCCCCAATTCCCACAATTTGCCCCCATGATCCTTTGCTCTTTTTGAGTGTTTTCAACCAGACTCCAAGTTAATGCTGGTCCCCAGATGCAGGGCACTCTCGTACTGGGGTATTACTCTCCAATCGGTCGCCTCTGGTGGCTCCCTCCCCCCTTTTGTTTCTCTTCCGATATCAGTCCGATGTTCCCACTCTGCTTTACCTGCCCACTGGCATCTTATGCCCCTGTAGAGATCCAGACGTGTATAATTCTGATCTCATGCTGATTTCATGGGTGATCGGAGTTCTTTGGTAGGTAATCAGCTCACTTTAGGGCACAGGTTGAAAAGGTGCCTCCTCCTACTTCCCTGCCATCTTGTCTCCCCTCATTGATAACATTTTTAAGTTCTGTCAGACCAGCTCTCACTTCTGCCCTTAGAGAAATTATGTTGCCATTAATGGTTTTCTCCAACCTAGCTATTGTCTGCATAACTGTTACCCTGAATTCTATTTCTGACATCTTGCTTATGTCCATATCCATTAGTTCTGTGGCAGGGTCATCATCTCTGAATTCTTCCTGTTAGAGGTTCCTCCTCCTAGTCATTCTGATGAGAGGTTGTTGAGGGAAGGTGCAGAGTCCAAACTGTTGATCACAATGCAAGTATGATGTACCTATTGTATAGGGACTTTAGTGTTCTTGGCCTCTTGTTCTTTCAGCCTGTCTTCGGGGGGGGGGGGTGGACTTGCTGGGATGTTATTCAGGCAACTGGGTTTGGGTAGAACTGCCTTGTCTCTTGTGGTGGGGGATGGGCTTAGTGAAAACTGTTTTTGTTTGTTTGCTCGTTTGTGGTTTTTTTTTTTTTTGTTTTGTTTTTTTTTTTTTTTTTTTTTTTTTGGAGGGGGTTCCTCTGGTGGCTTTCCCTGGCAGGCTTCTGTGTCCCTGCAAGAGTCAGAGCAGAAGTGACTATGTCCAAACTTCTGTTCCAGAACAGAGAGATCACAGACTGTTCTCCAGAATGCCCTCCTTGTCACACTGACTCCCTTTTTGTCTGTGCTGCTAAAAACAACAGTGACCTTGAATGTGTGCCCCACAGCACTCCAGCCCTTTCTTCCAGGTCCAGGCATATCTCTGCCCTTTGTGATCTTAAAACTACCAGTTGCCCCCAGTTCACATGCATGCCCCTGCAGCTCCAGGTTTCAGTTCAAGGGGCTGCCCCAAAGTCCTTTACCCATAGCTACTAGTATCTGAGTCTGTGCCCAAGCCTCAGTGAGTGATGCTTTGGTGCTCTTGTGTTATTTCACCTTCCCTGCATCAGTTCTTATGGTAGCTCTCTCCCCCTTCTATTTATCTTCAGATATCTGCCCACAGAATCATGGTTCCCTGCTTCATATCTGGAAATTGGCCCTCAGAGTTATACTGTTGGTATAGATCCTGATATATCTTCTTACATCTCAAGCTGATTTCATGGGTGGTCAGAGTGTTCTGGTAGATATCCACCTCAATTCAGGGGACAGGTTGAAATAAAGTCTCCTACTACTCTGCCATCTTAGCAAGATGCAGGGAGACAGGAGCTCGCAGGTGAGGAAGAAGGAGCACCAGAGCCATCTGCTGGGTGCCGGACACATGTTCTCCTTGAGCTGGAGCTGGTGCCCAGGGCTCCTGCCCCAACATGCCCCACTGGTCATGTTCCAGCCTCTTCATATAGTCTTCTTTCACTTAGAGATTTCACTTAGAAATATGCACGGGTGGGGCGCCTCTTCAGATAGACTTCTTTCAGTTAGAGATTTCACTTAGAAATATGCACTGGTGGATCAAGCCCCACATCGGCCTCTCTGCTCAGTGGGGAGCCTGCTTCCCCCTCTATCTCTCTGCCAGCCTCTCTGCCTGCTTGTGATCTCCCTCTCTGTCAAATACATAAATAAAATCTTAAAAAAAATATTCACAGGTATGCTTGGGTGGCTTAGTCAGTTAAGCATTCAGCTCTTGATTTCAGCTCAGGTTATGAGCTCAGGACCCTCAGATTCAGCTGGGCCTCAGGCTCAGCACACAGTTACTATAATGCTACTGCAAATGTGTTACATCTTCAAGGATATTCATGGACAAAACTTGGAAAAATGTGGGATTTTGATACCATTAAGATGATAAAACTAAAGTATAGATTGCAAGAACTAATAGAAAAATTGGGTTCAAACAGAACAAAAATGAATATCATGAAACTTAATGGACAGAGGAAGATAATTATATTTCTCTGATTTTCTTTTGAAATATTGTTGGCTTTTTAAAAGATTATATTTATGTATTTGACAGAGAGATAGACACAGTGAGAGAGGGAACACAAGCAGGGCAAGTGGGAGAGGGAGAAGTGGGCTTCTAGCTGAACGTGGAGACTGATGTGGGGCTCGATCCCAGGACCCTGGGATCATGATCTGAGCCGAAGGCAGAGGCTTTAACCCACTGAGTCACCCAGGTGCCCCTGGAATATTGTTGGCTTTTAAAAATTTTTTGTTCCTTCAAATTTAAGGAAACTTCCCTTAAGATAACTGATCCATAAAGACTTAATGAATCATACCTTTGAGAACAAATGAAACAATTTCTTGTTCTCCATACCTGATCTCTCCAAAACTCAGAAACCATCAGTGAATATTCTTATAATTTTATGGCAATACATTTATCAACATAAGTTTGAAAATATTATGTTTTCCTTGTAACAAGTTATAATTGGAGACATCAGTTATTTTATCAAGACATTGACTAGAATGTCATATTTAAAAGATATGTATATGTGTATACTCAGATATGATCAGACAACTTTAAGGAACTAACATCGACTTTATGGAGACAGTAAAGCCTCTTGGAAATATCAGCTTGCAACCTGCTTACAGAGTTTCCAGGAGCATTACCAGGTGAGTCAAGAAGGTCATGTCCCAGCAGGTGCAGTAACCTTCAGGTACTTGTGTACCTGAAGAACAGAGAATTTCCTGAAGTCTATAGGTGTTGCTATTCCCCAAGTCTATAGGTGTTGTTAAGTCTGATGGTAAGTATCTGGCACAAATGTTGATGTATCTTCTGGCCTGGGGGGGCTCTAAGTGTTCAGTCTAGAAGTTTCTTATAAAAGCTCCAGCAAAAAATGTTTTAAAGAGCCTATATGGTCAACTGTCGTTCTTGCTTCACATATGTAAATAATCAGACCAAGTTCTTTTTGAATCTACACGTACATGGTGAACAGATTAATGTTAATTTGGCTACATTTAGTAGAAATAAGGGTGATTATAGAGAAAAAAGCATGTTTTAACAACAAACCTTAGCAAATACTTGATTCCAGTCCTGTTCATTGTAACCTGGACTAGATCTTGAGATTGTCCAGCTTCCTACAATGTCTGGCTACAAGTCTCAAATCTAACGTTATAATTTTTCTTCCACCTTTCTGAGTTGGACTCAAACTGACCTTTTCCCTCAAGTCCTGTAAAGTAATTACAAAAAACATGAGGTAAACTTCAGAAAAATCACCACTGCAGCTCACATAGAGACAGTCTCTTTGCCTGTTGCTCTGTGGGCCACTCAGAGATCACCAGACACCTGAAAACTCCAAACTAGGAAAATATGTCAGATTGTCACAGCCTGCTGTCACTCTCTCTGAGGATGGTTTGTACATGACATCTAAAAGTTTTCTGGTCTGGATACCCTCAGAACTCAGGAACTGCTTTATAATTTGTTGCCATCATTAACCATCATTTTTGTTTGTTTCCACAGAAATGCCTCTTGATTAACACCTGATTTCCTGAACCACAGGCCTTACTTTGAGAGCACACCTACATCAACCCCTCCTGAAATAAGTTTAACTAAACCGAACTACTGTCAGGAGAGATCCAACAAAACTAAACAATCCAGTAGCTCAAATTTGACATGTATAATTTTGGGAAGTTTCAGAGGAGAAAGGGAAATGTCGAACCAGAGACTACCCCAAGATGGGCCACTTTTGCATGGACATTATTTAAGTTAAAAGCAAATGAAACTCAGTGGTTTTAGGAAAAGCCCTATCTATACCTCCCCAAACTGCTTGCTTGTAATAGAGAGCTAATAGAAGAGTGTCCTCTTTACCTTATACACACATCTACAGCAATACGACATTTGTTTTGCAAACCTATCCTCTCACCTACCTGCTAGTGCTTTTCTCCTCTTTTTTTCTATTCAAGTTTTTATAGTTTATTATATTTTAATCTCTGTAAATAGTTTTTTATTTGTTTTTTTTATTAAATATTTTATTTATTTTCAGCGTAACAGTGTTCATTGTTTTTTCACAACACCCAGTGCTCCATTCAATCTGTACCCTCCCTAATACCCACCATCTGGTTCCCCCAACCTCCCACCCCCCGCCCCTTCAAAACCCTCAGGTTGTTTTTCAGAGTCCATAGTCTCTCATCGTTCAAATCCCCTTCCAATTTATCTCAACTCCCTTCTCCTCTCCATCTACACTTGTCCTCCATGTTATTTGTTGTGCTCCACAAATAAGTGAAACCATATGATACTTGACTTTCTCTGCTTGACTTATTTCACTCAGCATAATCTCTTCAAGTCCTGTCCATGTTGCTACAAAAGTTGGGTATTCGTCCTTTCTGATGGAGGAATAATACTCCATAGTGTATATGGACCACATCTTCCTTATCAATTCATCCGTTGAAGGGCATCTCGGTTCTTTCCACAGTTTGGCGACCGTGTCCATTGCTGCTATAAACACTGGGGTACAGATGGCCCTTCTTTTCACTCCATCTGTATCTTTGGGGTAAATACCCAGCAGTGCAATTGCAGGGTCATAGGGAAGCTCCATTTTTAATTTCCTGAGGAATCTCCACACTGATCTCCAAAGTGGCTGCACCAGTTTGCATTCCCACCAACAGTGTAAGAGGGTTCCCCTTTCTCCACATCCTCTCCAACACACGTTGTTTCCTGTCTTGCTAATTTTGGCCATTCTAACTGGTGTCAGGTGGTATCTCAATGTGGTTTTGATTTGAATCTCCCTGATGGCTAGTGATGATGAACATTTTTTCATGTGTCTGGTAGCCATTTGTATGTCTTCATTGGAGAAGTGTCTGTTCATATCTTCTGCCCATTTTTAAATATGATTGTCGGTTTTGTGTGTGTTGAGTTTGAGGAGTTCTTTATAGATCCTGGATATCAACCTTTTGTCTGTACTGTTACTTGCAAATATCTTCTCCCATTCCGCGGGTTGCCTCTTTGTTTTGTTGACTATTTCTTTTGCTGTGCAGAAGCTTTTGATCTTGATGAAGTCCCAAAAGTTCATTTTCGCTTTTGTTTCCTTTGACTTGGGAGACATATCTTGAAAGAAGTTGCTGTGGCTGATATCAAACAGGTTACTGCCTATGTTCTCCTCGAGGATTCTGATGGATTCCTGTCTCACGTTGAGGTCTTTTATCCAATTCGAGTTTATCTTTGTGTACGGTGTAAGAGAATGGTCGAGTTTCATGCTTCTACCTATAGCTGTCCAGTTTTCCAGCACCATTTATTGAAGGGACTGTCTTTTTTCCACTGGATATTTTTTCCTGTTTTGTCGAAGATTATTTGACCATGGAGTTGAGGGTTCATATCTGGGCTCTCTACTCTGTTCCACTCGTCCATGTGTCTGTTTTTATGCCAGTACCATGCTGTCTTGGTGATCACAGCTTTGTAGTAAAGCTTGAAATCAGGTAACGTGATGCCGCCAGTTTTGTTTTTGTTTTTCAACATTTCCTTAGCGATTCGGGGTCTCTTCTGATTCCATACAAATTTTAGGATTATTTGCTCCAGCTCTTTGAAAAATACTGGTGGAATTTTGATCAGAATGGCATTAAAAGTATAGAATGCTCTGGACAGTATAGACATTTTAACGATGTTTATTCTTCCGATCCAAGAGCATGGAATGGTCTTCCATCTTTTTGTGTCTTCTTCAATTTCTTTTAGGAGTGTTCTGTAGTTCCTCGAGTACAGATCTTTAACCTCTTTGGTTAAGTTTATTCCAAGGTATCTTATGGTTCTTGGTGCTATAGTAAATGGAATCGATTCTCTAATTTGCCTTTCTGTATTTTCATTGTTAGTGTATAAGAAAGCCACTGATTTCTGGACATTGACTTTGTATCCTGCCACATTACTGAATTGCTGTATGAGTTCTAGAAGTTTTGGGGTGGAGTCTTTCGGGTTTTCCATATAAAGAATCATGTCATCTGTGAAGAGAGAGAGCTTGACTTCTTCCTTGCCTCTTTGGATACCTTTTATTTCTCTTTGTTGTCTTATTGCTGTTGCTAGGACTTCTAATACTATGTTGAACAAGAGTGGTGAGAGTGGGCATCCTTGTCGTGTTCCTGATCTCAACAGGAAGGCTGCAAGCTTTTTCCCATTGAGGATGATATTTGCTGTGGGTCTTTCATAGATAGATTTGATGAAGTTCAGGAATGTTCCCTCTATCCCTATACTTTGAAGTGTTTTAATCAGAAGCAGATGCTGGATTTTGTCAAATGCTTTTTCTGTATCAATTGAGAGGATCATGTGGTTCTTCTCTCTTCTCTTATTGATTTGTTCTATCACATTGATTGATTTGCGAATGTTGAACCATCCTTGTAGCCCAGGGATGAATCCCACCTGGTCATGGTGGATAATCTTTTTAATGTGCTGTTGGATCCTGTTTGCTAGGATCTTGTTGAGAATCTTAGCATCCATATTCATCAATGATATTGGTCTGAAATTCTCCTTTTTGGTGTGGTCTTTGCCTGCTTTGGGGATCAGGGTAATGCTGTCTTCATTAAAAGAGTCTATAAGTTTTACTACTGCTTCAATTTTTTGAAACAGCTTCAGGAGAATAGGCGTTATTTCTTCTTTGAAGGTTTGATAGAATTCCCCAGGGAATCCGTCGGGTCCTGGGCTCTTGTTTTTTGGGAGGTTTTTGATCACTGCTTCAACTTCGTTACTAGATATCGGTCTATTCAGGTGGTCAATTTCTTCCTGGTTCAATTTTGGGAGTTTATAGTTTTCCAGGAATGCATCCATTTCATCTAGGTTGCTTACCTTATTGGCATATAACTGTTGATAATAACTTCTGTTGATTGTTTCTACTTCCTTGGTGTTAGTTGTGATCTCTCCCTTTTCATTCATAATTTTATTAATTTGGGTTTTCTCTCTTTTCTTTTGGATTATTGTGGCCAATGGTTTATCGTCCTTATTGATTCTTTCAAAAAAAAAGCTTCTAGTTTCATTGATACATTCTACTGTATCTCTGGTTTCTACCTCATTGATCTCTGCTCTAATCTTGATTATTTCCCTTCTTACGTGTGGAGTTGGTTTGATTTGTTGTTGATTCTCCAGTTCTTTAAGGTGTAGAGACAGCTGGTGTATTCTGGATTTTTCAATTTTTTTGAGGGAGGCTTGGATGGCTATGTATTTCCCCCTTAGGACCGCCTTTGCTGTATCCCATAGGTTTTGGAGTGAAGTGTCTTCATTATCATTGGATTCCATAAATTGTTGAAGTTCTTCTTTGATCTCCTGGTTGATCCAAACATTCTTAAGCAAGGTGGTCTTTAGCTTCCAGGTGTTTGAGTTCCTTCTGAACTTTTCCTTGTGATTGAGCTCCAGTTTCAAAGCATTGTGATCTGAATATGCAGGGAATAATCTCAGTCTTTAGGTATCAGTTGAGCCCTGATTTGTGACCCAGTATGTGGTCTATTCTGGAGAAGGTTCCATGTGCACTTGAGATGAATGAGTATTCTGTTCTTATAGGGTGGAATAATCCGTATATTTCTATGAGGTCCATCTGGTCCAATGTGTCATTCAATGCTCTTATTTCTTTATGGATTTTCTGCTTCAATGATCTGTCTATTTCTGAGAGAGGCATATTAAGATCTCCTACTATTAATATATTCATATCAATATGACTCTTTATCTTGATTAATAGTTTTCTTATGTAATTGGCTGTTCCCATATTGGGGGCGTAGATATTTACAATTGTTAGATCATCTTGGTGGATAGTCCCTTTAAGAATTATGTAGTGTCCTTCTGTATCTCTGACTACTGTCTTTAGTTTAAAATCTAATTTATCTGATATGAGAATCGCTACTCCGCCCTTCTTTTGAGGCCCATTGGCATGAAAGATGCTTCTCCATCCCTTCACTTTCAGTCTGGGTGTATCTTTAGGTTCAAAATGGGTCTCTTGCAGACAACATATGGATGGGTCCTGTCGTTTGATCCAATCTGCAACCCTGTGTCTTTTTATGGGCACATTTAGGCCATTCACATTGAGACTAATTATTGAGAGATACGTTTTTATTGACATTGTCTTATCTTTGAAGTCTTTCTTTCTGTCGATTGTCTCTATATTTCTGTTCAATGCTATTCTTAGGGGTTTTTCTCTTTTATAGAACCCCCCTTAATATTTCCTGCAGCGTCATCTTGGTAGTTGCATAGTCTTTTAAGCCCTGCCAGTCTTGGAAACTCTTTATCTCTCCATCCATTTTGAATGTCAGTCTTGCTGGATAAAGTATTCTTGGCTGCATGTTCTTCTCATTTAGTGCCCTGAACATATCTTGCCAGTCCTTTCTGGCTTGCCAGGTCTCTGTGGACAGGTCTGACGTTATTCTGATGGGATTTCCTCTGTATGTAAGGAGCTTCTTTGTCCTGGCGGCTTTCAAGAGATTGTATCTACAGTTAGGATTTCTCAATTTTAATATGAGGTGCCTGGGTGTTTTTTTTTTTTTTTTTTTTTGGAATCTATAATCTTGGGGGGAGACCGTTCTGCCTCTAGTACATGAATGCTGATTCCATTCGTGAGATTGGGAAAATTTTCCTGAAGAACTTGTTCCACTATATCTTCTAGACTTCTTTCTTTCTCCTCCCCTTCAGGGATTACAATAATTCTGACGTGGGAACGTTTCATGGCATCATTTCTTTCCCTGATTCTGTTTTCTTGGCTTCTAAGCTGTTTGTCCCAGGCTTCCTCCTGATCCTTTCTCTCTATCTGTTTGTCCTCCAGATGACTAATTCTATCTTCTGTCTCAGTTACCCTAGCTTTTAGAGAATTTAGGTTAGATTGGAACTCATTGAGAGCATTGTGAACCTCATCTCTGGTGGCCTTCAGCTCTGCCCTAACATTATGAACATCATCCCTGTTGGCTTTCAATTCTGCCTTAATCATTTCCGTTTGGTCATCCATGGCTTTCTCCAATCTAGCTATTGCCTGGATAATGGTTAGCCTGAATTCTCTTTCTGACATATTGTCTATGTTGATAGCCATTAGCTCTGTTGCAGAAGGCCCATCCTCTGTATTTTTCTTCTGTTGGGGATTCCTCCTCCTAGTCATTTTGGTGAGAGATGACTGGACAGATGTAGCTGGATGTAGCGACCGTGGTGCAGTCAAGGTTCACCCTGGATCGCTTCTGAGCACTCAGGATTCCCCACCCAAACAAGAGAAAAAAGAAAAGAAAAAAAAGAGAGAGGGAGAGAGAGAGAAAGAGACAGGAAAAAAAGGAAGATAAAAGAAAAGGTTCAGCCCAAATGGGCCCCAGGGTAAGATTCATGACATATACAAACAAAAATAGACAAACAAAAAGAGTGATAAAAGTATATGATGAGAGAATATATATAAATATATTCATATATATATATATATGCAAAAAAAGTAAGACCCTCGTCTAAAAGAACCCCAAGTATAAGATTTATATACTATCAGGACAAACATAAATACACCGAGACACTGGCAGAAGAAAAAGATGGGAGCATGGTTATAGATTCTCAGTGTGGGCAAGGAAGGTTATTTTGATTCTTCCTGGATGTATCTTGATATCTTTGTTAAAGGACTCAACTTTCCTAAGATAAAGGGGGATTAAAAATTGGTTTACCTATAGGGGTAGCATGGATTGGAGAAAGGGGGTTACCTTGAAGTTTAACTCTATATGAATATTAGAAAATAAAGATAAAAAAGGAATAAACTGGACTAAACTAAACTAATTTTTTTTAAAAATTAAAAAAATAGAAAAGCAAAAGAAAAACACATGTGTATGTATCAAAAATTTCAGGTTAGAAGTTTATTATGAATTTGATGTACTGGACATCTCACTGTGATGGTAAATAGGTTAAAAAATAATCTATATAAAAAAAGAAAAAAAAATGAACCAGAATAGTGGGAATGAATTAAAAATAAAAGTTGTATCTATGAAGTAGTGGTGGTTGTTCTCTTGTATTCTTTTTTTTTTCTTTCCTGATTTGTTTTCTGGGGGAGGGGGCTGCCACGTGCGTTTTCAGTCAATGATGTTCCCTGAGTTAAGTCCTCCAGCCCCCCTCAAGGGGGTGGGCTCTGAGGAAAACAATTTTTTCAAGCTTTTGTTCTCTGGAGGTTTTATGTTTGTTCATTTGTTCTCTCTCGCCTTCACAGTTTTTGGTGGTTTTTGGAGGTTTAGAGGAAATCAAACTGCACCCAACCTCCCTCTCAGAGAGAAGCCTCAGTTTGCTCCCCTGTGGGTGCTGCAGCCCCTCGTCAGCTGGCAGAGCAGTTTCCAAGTAGCAGTCCCTGTGTACGCAGGATCTCCTGCTTGTATGCAAAACCACGGCAATGGCGGCTGTCTGGGCAGCTCCAGACCACCAGACAGGTTCCAAGCAGCTATCGCACACTGAGATTTTCCTGCTGCCCAGGGCTGGGACTGCCTGGTCTTTCCAGATCTAAGAGTGCCTGGCTTGCGTGCACTTCTCCCAGGGGAGGGTTCTGGGGTGCGGGTGTTTCTGGCTGTAGCAGGGTGTGGTCCCAGAACACCAGGCTGGGCGTTCGTGCACCTCTCTCAGGGGAGGGTGAGGCGCATGTGCTTCTCAGGCAAGGTGAGCATTCTGCCATCTGGTGTGGCTCCCAGCCCCTCACGGGATCCGTACTGCACTCCTTCTTGGGCGCGCTGGTGACTCAGGGACCAAGACCTGGTTTCTCCGCCACACTCTCTGGCTCAGCGCCAGGGGAGGCTATCCTGGGTCTGGGGACTTAAGCCCCTGTCCCTAGCTGCCCCATTTCCCACAATTTCCCCCCGCAATCCTTTGCTCTTTTGAGTGCTTTCAACCAGACTCCAAGTTAATGCTGTTCCCCAGATGCAGGGCACTCTCGTATTGGGGTATTATTTTCCAATCGTTTGCCTCTGGTGGCTCCCTCCCCCTTTTGTTTATCTTCCGATATCAGTCCGACGTTCCCACACCACTTTACTTGTCCACTGGCGTCTTCTGTCCCCCGTAGAGATCCAGACATGTATAATTCTGATCTCAGGCTGATTTCATGGGTGATCAGAGTTCTTTGGTAGGTAATCAGCTCACTTTAGGGTACAGGTTGAAAAGGCGTCTCCTCCTACTTCCCCGCCATCTTGTCTCTCCTCTCTTCTCCTCTTTGATACTCAAACTCCGACTCTTCCCCTTCACTCATGTAATCCTCATGTTGCCTGACTGAATTTGGAATTCTCCATGTCTGTGTGGAATCACATTTTATTAGGCTACTAAATATCATTTTGACCTGGTAATCCATCAAATGCCAATTTCATTCCTTTTTTTAAAATATTTTATTTATTTATTTATTTATTTATTTATTTATTTATTTATTTTTGACAGACAGATCACAAGTAGGCAGAGAGGCAGGCAGAGAGAGAAGGGGAAGCAGGCTCCCAGCTGAGCAGAGAGCCTGATGTGGGGCTCAATCCCAGGAACCTGAGGTCATGACCTGAGAGGCAGACAGATGGTTTAACCCACTGAGCCACCCAGGTGCCACGCCAATTTCATTCTTATTCAGCTAGAGGAACCATGAAGAGTAGGTAATACTTCCTCTCCCACAACAGGCACAGGTGAAGTTTCCTCAAGGGCCAGACAAGAGTAACCAGAGATGTGCATCCCTAGGACTCCTGATAAATAGTTCCCTGTGTCAGGGGCTGATCCTATCTCTTGGAAACATGAGGTATAATTCATCCTGCATCATCGATGGGTCTTCACACAGTCCCAACTGGTGAAATCCCCTCCCCACCCTGTTTCAAGGTCCCCACTGCCTTCTCTTCTTCCTACTCCCATCCTCAGCCCCTGCCTTCTCCTGGACACAATAACTCTTACTTTCCTCCCAATATACCCCTTGTCCAGATCACCTAACCTGACTTGGACAAAGTCCACAGTCCTTGCCATGTCCCACCTGCATGGTCCCCCCTGTTCCAACACAGTCCATGTAGTGCTGAGATGTCATTATGGGACATCAAATTCTGGGGTTCCCTGTGAAATTATCTGATCTAGCGCTACTCCATTGACCTCACACTTCATTATCCTGAAACACAGCCTTCCTTTCTGACATGTTTAATTTCCATGTCCTCTCCCTTCCCTCAGACACTGTCAGCTCCCTGAGCTAGCAGACCCTTCTTGTCATGGCACACATGTCACACATTGATAGGCTCACCTGTGACACATGTTATTTGTTCAGCAAATTAGGTGAATGCACACTAAATGGACAGTGCTCTATCCTCAGACAAACCTGGACTCCCTGTGTCTTGTTCTTTCCTGACTTGTCACAGTGATACAGGATTATCAAGCTCAATTCTCAAGAAATAATTCGTGAGACATTTAAATTTGAAAAAAGATGATTTTTCTAAACCGTGAGGACAGGACCCATTGTCAGAAATTTCACTGGAATTCTGTTGAGTTACCTATTATATGTATTTTTCTTTGTTTTCCTTTTTTTATTTTTTATTGTGTTATGTTAATCACCATAAAATACATCATTTGTCTTTTATGCTGTTTTCCAAAATTAATTGTTTATGTATAACACCCAGTGGTCCATTCAATTAGTTCCCTCCTTCACAAGTACTTATTGGTTTTACTTACTTACTTAAGACATGGAACTAAGTAAAATCAAGTGAGTAAAACCATATGTTTTACTTTGGTTTTAAGTGAAAACTAAGTAAGTAAAATCATATGATAATTGACTTTCTCTGCTTGACTTATTTCACTCAGCATAATCTCCTCCATTCCTGTCCATGTTGGTGCAAAACGTGGGTATTCCTCCTTTCTGATGGCTGAGTAATATTTCATTGTGTATATGGACCACATCTTCATTATTCATTCATCTGTTGAAGGAAATTGTGGCTCTTTCCACAATTTGGCTATTGTGGACATTGCCGCTATGAACATTGAGGTACAGATGGTCCTTCTTTTCACTACATCTGTATCTTTGGGGTAAATACCCAGCAGTGCAATTGCTAGGTCATAGGGTAGCTCTATTTTTTAACTTTCTGAGGAACCTCCACACTGTTTTCCAAAGTAGCTGCACCAACTTGCGTTCCCACCAACAGTGTAAGAGGTTCCCCTTTTGTGACCTTCTCTCCAACATTTGTTGTTTCTCGCCTTGTTATATTTTTTTCTTTCCATTCAACCTGGTATAAGGTGATATGTCAATGTGGCTTATGACTTGAATCTCCCTGATGGCTATTGATGATTAACATTTTTTCATATGTCTGTTAGCCATTTGTATGTTTTCATTAGAGAAGTGTCTGTTCATGTCTTCTGATGATTTCTTGATATGATTATCTTTTTTTCAGGAGTTGAGTTTTAGAAGCACTTTATAGATCATGGATATCAGCCCTTTGTCTGCAGCGTCACTTGCAAATATCTTCTCCCATTCCATGGGTTGCCTCTTTGATTTGTTGGTATTTCTGTTGTGCAGAAGCTTTTTTATCTTGATGAGGTCCCAAAAGATCATTTTCGCTTTTGTTTCCTTTGCCTTTGGAGACGTGTCTTGAAAGAAGTTGCTATGGTAGATGTCAAAGAGGTTACTGCCTATATTCTCCTCTAGTTTCCTGTCTCATGATGAAGTCTTTCATCCACTTTGACTTTATCTTTGTGTATGATGTAAGAGAATGGTGGAGTTTCAGTCTTCTATACATAGCTGTCCAGTTTTCTGAGCACAATGTATTGAAGAGACTGTCTTTTTTCCACTGGATATTTTTTTCTTGTTTGTCAAAGATTATTTGACCATAGAGTTGAGACTCTATATCTGGGCTCTCTACTCTGTTCCACTGGTCTATGTGTCTGTTTTTGTGCCAGTACCATGTTGTCTTGGTGCTCAGAGCTTTGTAATAAAACTTTGAAATCAAGCAATGTAATGCTCCTAGTTTTGTTTTTCTTTTTCAACATTTCCATTGCAATTTTGGGTCTTTTCTGGTTCCATACAAATTTTAGGATTGTTTGTTTCAGCACATTGAAAAATGCTGGTAGAATTTTGATCAGGTGGAATTGATAGTATACATGGCTCTGGGCAGCATAAACATTTTAGCAATGTTTATTCTTCCATTCCATGGGCATGGAATGTTTTTCCATCTTCTTGTGTCTTCTTCAATATCATTCATGAGTGTTTTGTAGTTCCTTGAGTATAGATCATTTTCCTCTTTTGTTAGGTTTATTCCAAGGTATCTTATGGTATTTCGGTGCTATTGTAAATAAAATTGACACCCTAATTTCCCATTCTACATTGTCATTGTTAGTGTGTAAGAAAGCACCTGATTCCTGTGCAT
This sequence comes from Martes flavigula, assembly GCA_029410595.1. Lineage (NCBI taxonomy): Eukaryota > Metazoa > Chordata > Mammalia > Carnivora > Mustelidae > Martes > Martes flavigula. Next base: position 586,962 of record JAODOS010000024.1, on the reverse strand, counting down.
TGATATTACATCCTAATACATTACTGAATTGCTATATGAATTCTAATAATTTGGGGGTGGAGACTTTTGCATTTCCACAAAAAGTATCATGCCATTCACTAAGAGAAAGATAGTTTGACTTCATCTTTGCCAATTTGAATACATTTTATTTCTGATAAATAAATTTATGTCTGGTTTTTGTTGCCAAGAATTATAGTACTTTATTGAACAATGGTTCCATATTGAACAATAGTGGTGAGACCACTCAAATACAAAGCATCTTTATCGTGTTTCTGATCTTCAGGGAAAGGCTCTCAGCCTTACCCCACTGAGAATGATTTTTTGTGTGCATTTTCCATAGTTGGATTTTATGAAATTAAGAAATGTTCCCTCTATCCCTATACTCTGAAGAGTTTTAATCATGAACAGATGCTGTATTTTGTCAAATGCTTTTTCCACATAAACTGAGAGGATCATGTGGTTTTTCTCTCTTCTCTTATTGATTTGTTCTACGCACTGATTAATTTGCAAATTTTGAACCACTCTTGCATCACAGGGATAAATCCCACCTGGTTGTGGTGGATAATCTTTCTAATGAACAGTTGAATCCCATTAGCTAGGACCTTATTCAGAATTGTGGCATCCATATTCATCAGGGATTTCGGTCTGAAATTCCCCTTTTTATGAGATCTTTGATTGGTTTGGGGAGCAAAATAATGCCGGTTTCATAGAAAGAGTCTGAAAGTTTTACGTCTGTTTCTATTTTTTGAAACAGCTTCAGGAAAATAGGTATTATTTCTTCTTTGGATGTTTGGTAGAATTTCCCACGGAATCCGTCAGGTCCTGGACTCTTGAATTTTGGGAGGTTTTCATCACTGCTTCAATCTTGTTACTAGATACTGGTGTATTCATGTTGTCAGTTTCTTTCTGTTTCAGTCTTGGAAGTGTATAGGTTTCCAGGAATGAATCCATTTCTTCTAGGTTGCTTAATTTATTGACATATAACTATTGATAATAATTGCTGATGATTGTTTATATTTCCTTTGTGATAGTCATGATCTCTCCCCTTTTATTCATAATTTTATTATTTTGGGTCCCTTCTCTTTTCTTTTGGATTAGTCTGGCCAGTGGTTTATCGATCTTATTAATTCTGTTGAAGAACAAGCTTCTGGTATTGTTGATGTTTTCTACTGTATTTCTGGTTTCTAATGTATTGATTTCTGCTCAAATCTTAATTATTACTTTCTTGTGCATGGGGTAGGCTTATTTTTTTTTCTTGATTATCCACTTCCTTAAGGTGTAAGTAGAGTTGGGGTATTCAGGATTTTTCAATTATTTTGAGTGAGTCTTGGATGGCTATGTATTTTCCCTTTAGGATGGTCTTTGTTGTATCTCACAGGTTTTGGACTGATGTGTCTTCATTCTCATTGGTTTCCACTAATTGTTCAAGATTTCTTTGATTTCTTGGTTGATCCAAACATTCTTGAGCAGGTTGGTCTTTTGGTTCCAAGTGTTTGAATTCCACCTAAACATGTTCTTGTGATTGAGTTCCAGTTTCACAGCACTGTGGTCTGAGAATATGCAGGAAATTATCTCAGTCTTTTGGTATCCATTGAGACCAGATTTGTGACCCAGTATGTGGTCTATTCTAGAGAAAGTTCCATGTGTGTTCCAGAAGAATGAGTATTCTGTTGTTTTAGTGCAGAATGTTCTATATATATCTATGAGGCCCATCTGGTCCAGTCTGTCATTCAAAGCTCTTGTTTCCTTGTTTATTTTCTGCTTACATGAACTGTCTATTGCTGAGAGTGGCATGTTAACATCCTTTACATTTAGCATATTGTTATCAGAACGACTCTTTATTTTGACTAACAGTTGGTTTATGTAGTTGGCGGCTCCCATAGATATTAATGATTGCTTGATCTTCTTATTGGATAGACCCATTTAGAAAGATGTGGTGTCCTTCTGTATCTATGACTACAATATTTAGCTTGATATCTAATTTATCCAATATGAGAATCACTACTCCAGTTTTCTTTTTTTTTTTATTCAGTAAGTATTTATTAAGCATCTGTTAAATCCCAGGCACTTTTCTATGTCCTGGAGGATCCATCAGTGAGAGGAAAACAAAACAAAACAAAATTCTGCCCTCATACAGTTTATATTCAAGTACCTTTGTTCATAAACTCAAGCATAGTACAGTCTATTCAAAATGTTTTCAGTTGGCTTCTGCAGCATATTTTGTTCAAGTTAATTCAGTTTATTTTGCCATAGGCTACCCAGAAATTAAAATTTTATTCAGTCATATAAGCATATGAAGAATGTAAATAATGGATAGGAAGGATTTAAGATTAAGAGGACATTTTATAAAGTAGGCTGATATTTTATGGTTCATTCATTCACTCGTGGATGAGATATTTGTTGAATGCTCACTCTGTGGCTGGTGCTGGGTTGGATGTTGTGAGTACAGCAGTGAGCCAATGTAGATATACCCTTAACCCCTGGTGAGTCGGCCCATGCTGCGGGCCATGCTGGCATTCTCTCCTCTCTGCTTCTCTCTCTTTTAGAGCCCGAGACATTACTGAACTCCTCTAGACAAAAACTTTTAGCTAAACTTCCCCATTGCAGTTCTGGTATTCAAATTTAGCCCTGAGCCCTAGCATTCAGGTGGTGAAGTGTGAAAACAGGCCTCACCTCAAAATTTCCATTGATGTCAAGGCAGCTTTCCCTATCAGGTCAGCCCAGTCATTCAAAACGATCTATTAAAAACACAGAACACATCCTAACACTTTGTATTAATTTCTCCTTGCTGCCATAACAAATAGCCACAAATTTAGTGACTTCAACAGAGTGCATTCTTTTTTGGAAGTTCTAGAGAATAATCTACTTTCTTGCCTTTTTGAGTTTCTTGAGGCCACTCTGCATTCCTTGGCTCATGGCTCCTTTCCTCCATTTTCAAAGCTAGCAGTGGTAGGTTAAGCCCATCTCACCGTGAGTTACTGGACACTGTTTCTTCTGCCTTCCTCCAGCACATTTAAGGACCCTCTTTCACATTTAAGGATTACATTAGGCCCATCTAGATAATCTGGCATGAACTCCTTATTTTTTTTTGAGACCTGTTGGTATGAAAGATGTTTCTCCATCCCTTCACATTAAGTCTGGATGTATCTTTAGAATCAAAATGTGTCTCTTGTAGACAGCACATGGATGGGTCCTGACTCTTTATCTGATCTGCAACCATGTGCCTTTTTATGGGAGCATTCCAGCCATTCACATTAAGAGTGATTATTGAAAGATAATATTTTACTGCCATCATGTTGCCTGTGAAGTCCTTGTTTCTATATATTGTCTCTGCAAACTTCTGTTCTACTTCACTCTTGTTTTTTTTTTTTTTCTTCTTTTATAGAAACCTCCTCTTAATATTTCTTGTAGTGCTGGCTTGGTGATCACATAATCTTTTAAACCTTGCCAGTCTTGGCAGGTCTTTATCTCTCAACCCATTCTGAATATCAGCCTTGCTGGATAAAGTATTCTTGGCTGCATGTACTTCTCATTTAGCGCCCTGAATATTTCTTGCCAACCGTTTCTGGCTTGCCAGTTTTTTGTGAACTGTTCTGATATTATTCAGATGGTCCTCCATCTGTACATAAGGAATCTCTTGCTGCTAGCTGTCCTTAAGACATCTTCTCTTAACATATGATTCATGAATTTCAAAATCACATGTCTGGGGATCTTTTTACCCTCATTGATCTTGGTGGGTGTCCTCTCTGCCCCTTGGACACAGACACTTGTTCCATTCTCCAGTTCAGGGAAATTTTCATCTAGGAATTTTTCAGCTATATCTTCTAGTCCTCTCTCTTTCCACACCCTCAAGGATCCTAATAATTCTAACATTGGAACATTTCATGGTGACATTTCCCTAATTCTGTTTTCATGGTTTTTAAGCTATTTGTTCCATGCCTCTTCCTGATTCTTCTTTTCTGTCAGTTTGTCTTCTAGATCACTAATCAATCTTCTACCTCATTTACCCTAGCTGTTAGATTATCTAGTTTAAATTTGATCTCATTGATAAATATTTTTATATTCTGACAGATCAGCTGTAACTTCTGCCCTCAGAGATTCTATGTTGCCACTAATGTCTTCTCCAACCTAGCCATTGTCTGGATAATTGATACTCTGAATTCTATTCCTGAATATATTGTTTATGTCCATATCCAATGTTTCTGTGGAAGAGGTCGCAGTCTCTGATTTTTTCCTCTGTTTTGTGTTCCTCCTCTTAGTCATTTTGGTGAGAAGTGGTTGAGGAGATGTGTAGTTAAAAATATCAACCATGATCCAGGCAAGGTGCACCCTGGAAAGATTCAGAGCAATTGGGAGTCACCACCAAAAAGGAAGAAAAAAGAAAGAAAGAAAGAAAGAAAGAAGAGAAAGAGGAAAGGAAAAGGAAAAACCCAGCCAAAATGAGCCCCAAAAGTAAGATTTATATAGTACAAAACAAAAAATGAACAAACGTAAAGGCTGATAAAAGAAAGAGAAAAGAAAAGAAAAGAAAGAAGAACAACCAAGCCAAAAAGGAACAAGAATAAGATTTCTAAAGAACAAATACAAAAATAAGCACACATAAACATTGACAAAAGAATAAGATGGCAAGGTGGCAATAAACCTTCAGTGCGGGAGAGGAAGGTTATTTCAGTTCTTCTTAGGTGTTTTCTTTGTTAAAGGTTTTCTTGTTTTCTTTGTCAAAGGTTTCAACTTTCTAGGCATCCAGGGAAATTAAAACTGATATGAAACTGAATATGGACAAAGGGCAATATATATATATATATAGTGTATATATACACACACACACACACACACACACATGTACATACATGTATATGTATATATATATACATGTACATATATATACACATAGACACATATATACATACACACGTATAAATACATATATGCATATATGCATATATACATGTACACATATATTTATATATGTGTATGTATATATGTGTATGCATATATGTATACATGTGTATACATATATGTATATGTATATATATGGAGAGAGAGAGAGAAACAAAGGTGTAGGTATGAAAGAAGTTCAAGTTAAAAATTTACTATAGAATATGTTATATTAAACATCTAATTGAAATGATATGTAGGTTAAAAAAAAAAAGAACAAGGGTCATGAGAATGAATTAAAAAGAGAGAGGGGGACGCCTGGGTGGCTCAGTGGGTTAAAGCCTCTGCCTCCAGAAAGGTCATGATCCCAGGGTCCTGGGATTGAGCTCTGCATCATGCTCTCTGCTCGGCAGGTAGCTTGCTTCCTCCTCTTTCTCTGCCTGCTTCTCTGCCTACTTGTGATCTCTGTCTGTCAAATAAATAAATAAAATCTAAAAATTAAAAAAATAAAAAAATAATAAAAACAAATAAAGAGAGAGAGAGAAAGAGAGAGAAGTTGTATGTACAAAATATACAGGTTTGGGGGCAATACTGGGACTTCAATATATTGTTTTTCCTGATTTGGGGGTTTTACACTTCTTTGGGGACCTTGTGGTTTTTGTCCTCTCATTCTTTAGGCTTTTCTGCCGAGGTAGGGGCCTGTGGCATTGCTTTTCATTCAATTTTGCTTGGACCGAGTTGCCCTGCCCCATCAGGTGACTGGACTCTGTGGAAACCATTTTTTCTGGCTTTTGTTCTCTCGAGGTTTTTGTCCTTTGGCAACTTTTTGTGACTTTTCAGAGGGTCAGAGCAAAGTAAACGGTCATCACCCAGACCTCTGCTTCAGAAAGAATCCATAGTCTGCTTCCTTCTGAATGGTCCAGAATGCACAGACTCCCCCTCTGCAAATTCTGTTGAACACCACAATCTCCCACAGGTAGTGTACACCCCCAGCCATGGTCTCAGTGGTCACCCAACCCCCTGCTTGTTTCTCTACCTCTGTGCCACTAAAATCATGACCTACACTGGTCTAGGAGAGCCCTGTCCAGACAGCTGTCATTCTTGGGACTTCTGTTCAGAGCTCATGCCCACACAGGTTTGCTCATCCCCAGCAGTGTTGGAGGCAGCAGATGGCCATGGACTCAGAGACTGCCAACTGCAGCCCTGGCTAGGCTCTCTCATGTGCAGGCGGGCACCAGCTGTGGCCACCTTGGGACCATAGGCTTAGATCCCCACCTGTGGCCACTCAACCCCAGCAATTACCCCTTAAGTCCATTTGTTATTTTAGAGCACTGTTAACTAGTCTCTAAGCTAATGCTAGTTCCCTAGCACAGGGAAATTTCAAATTGGGGTATTAATTTCCAATTGCGCTCTTTTGGTGGCTTCCTCCCCATTGTCTTTATCCTCTGATATCAGTCTGAGTACTCCCACTCCTCTGTACCTCTCCACTGATGATCTTCTGCCCCTATAGAGATGCAGAAGTGTATAATCTTACACTGCAGGCTGATTTCATGGGAGTGCAGGGTGCTCTGGTAGAAATTTAGTTTAATTAAGAGGACCAGTTAAAATAGGGTCTCCTATTCCTTTGTCATTTTGACCCTCCCCTGACAATATGTTTTTGTTACTGGGGGTGAAGGATAGTGTAAGTCTCGAAGGAATTTGGATGCATGGTATTTGGGATCATCAGGGGCTAGCTGCTGTGAAGATACAGTTACTTTACTCCTCAATAAAACATAAACACATTAAGGCACTAACCCAGCCATGAGTTCCTTGAGGAAGGACACACTCTGCATTTGTCAGGTATCTAATAGTGGATGACAAGCTGTAAGGGGATTTAATTTAAGCCATGTTTCTCCTGTCTTTGTTTTCCTCATCAACAGATTCTGTTACCAGGGTAACCTGCTCCTGAAACCCAGAAATTTCTTCATAGTAGGAGAAAAACAAAACAATGTTAGGCTAGAGGGGTCTAATTTTTTAAAAGATTTAATTAATTTATTTGACATAGAGAGAGAGACAGTAGGGAGAGTGGGAGTGGGAAAGCAGACCTCCCGCCAACCAGGAAGCCTGATATGGGGCTCAATGACAGGACCCTGTGCTCATGACCCAGCCGAAGGCAGATGCTTATGACTCAGCCACCCAGGCATCTCAGGAGGGGCTTAATTTAAAAGAATGTGGATGATTTTGTAGTCAATATTCCTTGAGATTAATCTAAGACTAAAGTTTAGTCCAAATAAAGGAAAAAGCAGACATGGCCAAGGAGTGGGAATTGCTAAGGGAGACCCATTGCTGGGGAATACCAGTTTTGTTTTTTTGTTTTTTCCTCACTTACCCACACCCCTGGAGCATTGTCTGACCATTGAGACTATTGTCATAGGACTGGCTGTGATAATCAGCCTCATCCTCAGCTTGGACCCCCAGTGTTGGTGAGGGTGGCTGAGATGCCAGACTTGGAGCCAGAGAATCATTAAGGGACATCTGAGGGCCAATTGCTATTAGCATAGATGATGGATCTGCGTGCTGTTCCTGGGAGCTGTTGGTACCAGTTCACAACATAACCACTCCAGATGTTGGAGCTGCTTCCAGTGCAGGAGTTTGAGACATTCTGGAGCAGGGCCCTGGACACAGAAGGTGGCTGAGTCAGCACAGACTGGGCCCAGGACCCTGCAAAGAGGAAAGACATGGAGAGGGTGATGTTGGGGCTTGCAGGCAAGAGGAGAAAAAGGGCCTCACATGTCCTCCATGGCCCTCTCCCTTATCTATGCGTGCACACACCTGTGCAGTGAGCAAGGAGGGTAAGGAAGAGAGGGGGCCACGCCATAGTGGAGGTCATCAGTGATCTTGTCTTCTATAATCCCACAACTGAGCAGACCTTCCCTGAACTCTCCCTTCCCCTTGTCATCCTCGGAGAGAGGGTGGGAACATCCATGCAGATGACACCCCAGTTCCTGACCACTCACTGGCAAGTGCCTTGTCCCTCATTGCTTCAGCATGTCAGGAGCTGGGCAGGGGAGGAGCTGTGTGATGTCAAGGGGTGGAGAGCATAGAACTGTGAGCCCTGAGCAGAGGGCACAGGCAGTACCAGGTGGCAGGTCCCAGCCCCGATCCCCCTTGACTTCTCAAAAATGGGACCGAATTGCCCCCTGGTGTCCAGAGACAAACACATCATTGTGTGACAAGGTGACCAGAGTCCATGAGACACATCTCCACATCACCCCAACTGTTTTGTCCACCGTTCCCTGAATTAGGGCTTGACCTGTTGTCCCTATATGTCAACTCCCATTAAGTCAGAACTCATTATATGCCCTATCAGGAGTGTTCAGAGTGAGTCTGCCCATGGCCTCCTTCTCTGTTCCTGGGTCAGTATTGAACTACTGCCTTTACACAAACTTCTCTAGATCAGGATCCAGTCCAGAGTAGTGACAGATCCCCAGGAACTCAGGGTCCTTTCTGTTCAGGAGGCTGGGACTTTCCTTCTATGTGCCTCCTCCCTGTTTTGCAGAGGTCTCCATCCTCTGAGGTTCCCACAACACTGAGGAGCCAGGGAACAATTCTCTCCAGGTTGTGGGTAGAGTATCACATGTGTATTCCTACAGGTTACACACTGAATATCTTTGTCACCTGTCACTCTTCCCACATGCTGGAAATATTAGTTCACACAGTAGTCTGCAGGAGCCCTGCCATGTGAGGCTATGGGTGGCAATGACCTCAGAGAACAAAGGGCAAACCTGCTGAAATTTCTAGGAAGAAAGGAATGACAACTGCAGGTGCTTTGACGGGGACCTAGGGATAGAGCTTATGTTTGAGTCACCAGAGAGCCAACCTCATATTTAAAATGAATGTGTATTATTTTACACATAATTCCATTCAGTACAATTTATTTAAATTCAGTGGCAATGTCATTGGGAAGATGCAGGTACAATCAGTAGTGTACTTTCCCCATATCCTCGCTTATTGCACAGAGAATATGGGTGGAATGACGGTTAAACTCATGGATGGAAAACAGTGGATCAGGACTGCTTTCTATTCTCAGTAGAATTAGGATTTTATACACTTTTTCTAAAATCCCTTATTTATACCACGTGTCTGCTTTCCCATATAGGAAAGGCCAGCGTGGTGCCCAGTGAAACCCTTTGAGGAGTCTGTTACTATGAACTCAGAACCATTCTGCTGACAAAATGACCAAACACAGACATAGCTTCCAGGATAGAGGGATTTGGTGTCAGACTAGTCTCTGGGGTAGACACAGCTCTAGGCCCTGCAACTGTGTCCAGCATGTTCAGGATAAAACAGTATTCATTCAGTCAGCCATGACTACAGGAATGACTTTTACTAACTAAGGACAACTGGAGCCAGGTTTTTCTGTCAAATATCCCAAATCCAAGTGGAAGAGAGGTGGAGATAAGGGGAACAGTGTCCTTGAGATGACAGGTCCTGTGGCCCTGGGTTGGAACAGATAAATTTCCATCACAGTGCAACATGGCTGAAGATTTCACTGGGGTGACTGAGGGAGAGAAAGCCCAGGCCTGAGAGCACTGGGAGTGTTTGTCTCATGTTCCCCATGTTCTCTGAGCTCCAAAGGAGCAGTACTGAGGCTTCTATCCTGGAATCAATGTACTGGTCACCCCCAAGCACTGACTGGAGCCAACAGATGGTCAGAGGCTGGGCTATCTATGGGGACAGACTCCCTCTGGGATTCCTGAGCAGCATCTTCATCCCAGAAGAGCAGTTCCCTCAGAATGCATCCTGGCTGCCACAGAACCCAAGTTGCACATGACGTGTCCAGGTTTCCTGTTGAAGAGGATTTTGCCTTATGGAGATTGTGACACTGAAGATGGCTGGGTGAGCACAGGGTGACCCAAACTTCTGGAAGAACAGAGAGCCTGGAAATTGCAGAGGAGTCCCAGACACACTATTCACTCATAAGGCTGTGTGGTGTGACCAAACATGAGGCAATGAGACCCTTGTCCCTTTTATGCCTTTGAAACACTCTGAAGGCTGTTTCTCCATGGTGATTCTCTTTATAAAATTTTTGGGTCCTGAACATACATTTAGAGGTACATATCTCAAAGAATTTTACCATAAAAGGATTTATGTAGGCCAGGAGGACTCATGTGAGAGCAAACCTATTAACAGTTGACTGAATCAGGCATCCAAGTCTTGTTGAGTGACAGGAAATCTGTCAAATTTTATCTCTGCAGACACAAGATCTACAACTGTGGGGTTTACAGGTGTCTGGAAGCACAGGGCATGGGGAAGCATGAAGCCCCCTCCTTTCTGCTCCCACATCCCAGCCAGAACCATTGTCCCCTGTGTCCCCTGGTATCTACAAGGTAGTGAGAACAAGATATTGTTGATGGTTTTGTGCCTGTGTGAAAATACACTACAGCCTAGGACTTTATGAATCATAGAAAAAAATATTTCTGTGGTAGAATTACTGTTCACAGATTTCACAAGAATGAGAGTATGGAGCATAAGAAAAGTAATGATATATCCTAAAATATGCTTGTGATCCTTGTCTGCAAATTCCTCTATGACTCCCCATGGCTGGTTACATCAGTTAATTCTGAACAATAGATTCCATGTACAAATACCTAAAGGTAGATGAACACATCCTTTTCAGTAAATAACTTTATTTTCATATTAAAGAGACTGACTTTGGGGCTCCATAGGGGCACAGTAGGTTTAAATTCCAACTCAATATTTGTCTCAAGTCATGATCCCAGAGACTTGGGATCGATCCACACATCGGGCTCCCTACTCTGCAGGAAACCTGCATCTCCCTCTCTCACTCCCCCAGCGTGTGTTCCCTCTCTAGCTCTCTCCCACTCTGTAAATAAATAAATAAATAAATAATCTTTGAAATGAAATGAAATGGAATGAAATAAAATAAAATAATAAAATAAAATATTGATGGGAGATGGAACTCAGACAAGAGCCAGAGGGAAAGCCTGAAGCCTGAGGATGTGAGAGCAGAGAGTAGAAGAGGAGGGAGGGTGTGGGGAGTGATGTCAGTTAGAATCTATAGGACCTGGTCCATGTTCATGTGTAGCTGGTTCAGAGAAGAGACTAGGTCTGTGACTAGGGTTACCGTCAATATATCAGCTATGGATACATCAGTAGTGACACAAGGTGACATTTTATGGAATAAGATGGTGAAACTGATTGTGGAAATGTTCCTCTGGGCAGCGTGTCCAGTTGTAAACACAGTATTTATTCCTCTTCATCTTTTCCAGATTGAGTGGTTATGTGCTGTTGAGCTCTGATAGCTCATCTGTCTGTGTCTTCCTTGGATGCTCTGGTTTGTCTCACTTTATGAGAGTTACATGACTGTTCCTCATCCCCTGTTTAAGGATAGATTGTAGTGCAGAAAAGACCACCCCAGTATGTTTCTGCAGGTAGATTTCTTACTGAAAAAAGGCTTAGAGATAAGATCTGTGGGTCCTAAGGTTTTCCACCCACTTCCTCCTTATCTGAGACACATTGAGGAATGAAAGCTGCTCCCACTGTCAGGAACTGTAGCACAATAATCATCAGTTTCATCTTCAGGCTGCAGCTGATAGATACACGGAAGTCCTGCATTGGCCAAGGCATCATTGGAGCCAAAGAAGCGGCTGGGGACCCTGGAGAACTAGTGTTTATTTGAGTCTGAGTAGAAACATAGGAGAAACTGGGGAGGGCTCCCTTGGCTTCTGCTGGAACCAGTGTATGTTGTGACCACTAACAATGAAGCCACTGTTCAGGGTGCAGGTGAGTCAGCAGTTGTTCCCAGAGATACAGAGAGGACAGCTGGGTCAGCACAGGCTGGGACAGGGAACCTTCAACAAAGTCACACATTCCTAATGGAGCTGGGGCAACTTGGCAGCTGATAAGGGATTAGATTAGGGCAGCCCACACAGCTTGCGGGGTGGGTAGGTCGCCTCTCTGCTGCTCAAAAGCTTGTTCCTAACTGTGCATTGAGAGCAGATCATGAGGAGGAGAGAAGTCCAGTCCATGGTGGTCACAGTTCCAGAGGTCCTAGAGCAGCACTGGGCTGGGCAAGGCCTTTATTATCCACCTTACTGCCTAATGGGGAGAAGACCGTCCTTTAAATGTCCTCATCTTTATCTGGCTTTGTCCCTCTCTGAGATATGACAAAGAACCTGAGCAAGGTATGTGGACAGAAAAATTGAAGAGGCAATGATGCTGAGTTTTCTGTGTGTGGGGGGGGGAATATTGCTGGAAGAAGCTGCTTGGTCAAACCACAGGTTTGTGGGTGATGGGTACTCTCTTGTACCAGTTGGGACACAGTGGCTGAGATCTGAGCACTGTGTCAGGGACCAGTGCCTTCCAGAATGACTTGGTTTCAGTGGGGGTTTCCTGACCAGAATGCCCCCAAGCAACTCCGTGGAAGGAATTCCGCCCCCTGCTGGTCACATGTCCATCTGCAGGCACATGGGAAGATCTTGTGGAGTCTGCATCTGTCGCTGTCATTCAAAAAAGTGGGAGGGGCATGCCTCAGAGGCATCCAACATGGTCAGTTTGAATTACTGATGTTAGTCCACTCCATGTGGAATGGGGAATCTAGGGATTTCACAGGGAACAGTTTCACAGGTAACTAATACTATCTGCTTGCTTTTTGATATCTAGCATCATAATGTTTGTACTCATGTTGTGCCGTTTCCTGCTGGCTGTGATATGAAGGTCCCTGGCAGGTCTGCCTGATCACAGCCACTACACAGAAACCACTGTCCTTTTTAAATTAATTTTCCTGGATTTTGTGTCTCCCATGTGGATTCAGCCTCAAAATTTGAAAGAATGTCTATCCAATTTGGAGGTGAAACTGGATTCCTAATTGAGTCCTTAACAACATAAAGGTAGTCTGCCACATCGGTGCTGATTCTCCAGCGTGACAGGGGCAAACTGCTGGTACTCCATATGAATCAGGACTGTCCCACAATAAGCACTTACAGGTCTTAGCATGAGAACCCAAAACTCCCCTCTATGAAGACCAGCCTCAAGTGTCACATCACCCCCAGATGGACAGTTCCATTACTCCTGATCCCTGCAACTGAGAAACAAAGTCAGAGATATCTTTTTTTAAAGATTTTATCTATTAAAGGGATGCCTGGGTGGCTCAGTTGGTTAAGTTGCTGCCTTCGGCTCAGGTCATGATCCCAGGGTTCTGGGATCGAGTCCCACATCAGGCTCCTTGCTTGGTGGGGAGCCTGCTTCTCTCTCTCCCTCTGCCTGCGACTCTGCCTGCTTGTGTGCTCTCTCTCTCTTTCTCTCTCTCTCTGACAAATAAATAAATAAAATCTTTAAAAAAAAAAGTTTAAAAAAAAAAAAAGATTTTATCTATTTACTTGACAGAGATCACAAGTAAGCAGAGAGGCAGGCAGAGAGAGAGAGAGGAGGAAGCAGGCTCCCCACTGAGCAGAGACCCCGATGCCTGGTTTGATTCCCAGACCCTGAGATCATGATCTGAGCTGAAGGCAGAGGCTTTAACCCACTGAGCCACCCAGGAACCCCCAGAGATATCTTCTTGAGATGCTACCCTTGTGTCATTCCCACCCATGTCCTTCTGTCCAGCGGAAAGTACTGTGGAGGAGGGAAGGCTCATTTTGATGAGGAAGCTGTCCCTGCCATACTGCACAGGACAGGTCTGCACATGGTAACAGTCTGCATGAGATCTGTGGGAAGACTTCAAACAAGGAACAGCTAGAGCTCACATTTAGTGCTCGGAGAAAGCCCTCAGTGATTGTGCACAAGTCCTCCACTACCACAAGGGTTCCCTGAACTGCACACTATGTGATGACAAGTAGGTCCACCAAAGATTATCTTGGCCTGCAAGACTCATGGAAAGTAAACTACCATAAGAACGAGCAAAGAGAGCTTTCATCAAAGTCCTGGAGCCTTCCTGAGTTTGCAGAGCTTCTGTGATATGTGGTATGATCCCATCAACACATGCTCAGGGGCACTTCCAAACACGCAAACTGTCCACAGTGTGGGAGAGTGATTCCCCACCCTGGAAGGGTCAGCATTCCACAGTTATCAAACATTCATATTCAGGGGTAACATTGTTCTTCACTGCACAGTTGTTGCAAATGCAAACTTCACAAGGTTCTGTGTTGTCCCCACCAATCAGCATTTACTGGGCCAGATTCCATGGTTGAACATGGCAAAGGCACTCAGTTCTTCCTTCCTCTCATGAGCCTGAGGAGAAGCAGAGGAGAAAGGGCAGAACTGATGAGATGTATATGGAGCTGAGCTGCAGAACTAATATCTCCAGAAATGCTTCAATTATACCTGCTGTGTTACAGGAATGGCAGGGATGGGACATCAGGAGGAGGAGCCTCAAGTGCTCATGGGAGGTGTACAGCCAAGGCTGCAATTGGTTTTGATGAAACATACAGATCTCCAGGGAGTGAGGCCACTGGGGAAGGGAGAGAGGGCAGTTTCAGCTAGCCCAGGTCTGTCCCCTTGAGAGATACTTGGAGTCACTAACACACTACCTTTGTTAAGTCTCCTTGTTACATGAAGGTAAAGAAATTCCCAGCCTTAGAGACTGTCCAAGATTTAACTCTCTATAGAGCATAAAGTAATTGAGATTTATGCATCCAGAGTCCTGCACTGTTGATTAGGGTGAACCAAGAGCCATATGGTGTAGTTCAAGTATGGAAAAGAGGAACAGCTGAGGTGCTCCTATGGACCACACCCAAACACCACTTCATCCATTTACCTGTGCATAAGGAACTAGAAAAGGGAAAGGCTCAGGCTTGGTCGAGTATCCCCAGAGTCAGCTTCCTGCAACAGTGGAGTGGTGACACAGCTCCCCTGTATTTCCGTGATCCTGTCTCCGTAAATTGTGGAATTGCAACTTCTTTTCTTTTTCTGTATATGTCCCTAAGCCCTGATTATTCCCAGCTTTGTCAGCATTGTGACATGAGCCTCAGATCCCCTTGAGATGAAGAAGAAACATGGCTCTTACAGCTGCTTCAGTGATGAGGAAACGAGGTGCTAGGTGTCCAGTGCACACACAGAAGGGACACACACAGTCACATCTTACTTTAGAGAGGGATCTGTGGCTCCTCACCTTTGTGGCTGAAGAGACCTGCTTCCTCTGGACCTCGGGAGTGGGGGAGAACGATTCCCAGAATGGGAGAAAAAGAAAGTTCCTAGAGAAAGATCGGAATGAACAGATGCAGAAAGAAGGTGTCTGACTCTTAATACTGGGCCCTGAGAGATGGGCATGGGTTATTTTGGACCCAGCGACCCAATACAAGTACTCAGAGAAGCCACGTTTCTGAGTCAGTCTTAGACCCTGGGCTGACATGGGTGGGGTCACTCACCTCCATCCTGCAATAGTCTCCCTGAAGCAGTACTTTGCCCTAAGGCCTGATTTATTCCTATGGATATAGTGAGATCTGTATAAGAAGATATTACCCATGGAGCAAATGAACCTTGTAAGGTAAATGAGAGAGCATTTGCACATACAAAGCTCCTAGGAAGGGAAGTTGACTGAAGACATGATGACAGATTTTACCCAGAGTAGCCTTGGTACAGGCAGGGTAGGGGTGACTGCAGCATGCAGAGATAGCAATGGGGAGGTTTTAGTCTCACTTCCCCAAGATTCTGGAAGACATTACCCATATAAGAGTTGCCTTGAAAAATATCACAAAAAGAGTCAGCCTGCTCCACAAGCTGCAGGCCAGAGATGAGCAGAAGTCCTGCATGGGCCAAGACCTCTTTGTAGCCAGAGAAGCAGCTGGTGGCCCTGGAGCCCTGGAGCTAATCTGAGTCTGATTAATTGTACAGGAAATTCCAGGAAGAGCTCCCTGGCATCTGCTCATATCAGATGATATAGTATCCCTCAACACTGAAGCCACTGCTCTAGGTACAGGTAAGTCTATCTGTTGCTTCCAGAAATGCAGAGAGGGAGTGCACCTGGGTCAGCGCAGGCTGAAAGAGGTGACCTGCAAACCCATCATGGGTGATGGGGCAGGGGCAAGAGTAAAGTTTCTCAGTCTCTGTGACAGAGGAGCAGACACGAGCCGTAGGGCTATCTTGTGTCCCTGGGGCCTGTCCTTACGTGTGTCATGAGAAAAAAAAAAAAAGAAAGAAAGAAAGTAAAGAAAAGAAAAGAAAAGAAAAGAAAAGGGACCAGAGTCCAGGCCATGATGACACAGGCTCTAGTCCTCACAGAGGTCAGGGTTGTCTGATGTCCCCTTTCCCTGCCATCCTCTGATACAGGAGGGGCTGTCCATTTAAATGGCTCCATCCAGTGGCTGACCCACCCCTCCCTGAACCCTGGTGCTGAATCTCAGCTCTCACCACAAACTGAGGAGGATAGGCATTGGCCTCCTCCCTGGGGAGAGTCCTGGGAGGAAGCATCTACTGATACACGCATAGGTCCTTGCTCTGGGGACTCCGCCAGGCCTGAGAGGACGCAGATGTTGCATCTCTTTCAGGGAACACGAGACTCAGTCCTAGTCCCAGGTTCCATTGAATGAAAGCTCCTCCTGGAGTCTCTGAGGAGGGACCACTGTCCATTCCCACATTACTCCCTGCTAGTCACAGGGCACACATATCACAAGACCTAAAGCCCTGAGAGCCCAACTGGCTCCTGCAGCTCACCAGGTCACTGTCTATACATACATATCCATGGTCTGACTTCAAGTACAGGTTTCTGCTGCAACCTGACACTTGAACATCCCTATGAATCCTTTCTTATTTTAACATGGCATCATGTGAAAAAGTATTTACAACCAATTTATTTGATTTTTTTAAAATAAATGTTCTAAGATCTAAAAAGTAACCTCTCTTTGGCTTTCTGATACGTTAGGAAACATATTTCTAAGAGGTGCAGAAAGTAAATGGAGATAAAG
Organism: Martes flavigula; assembly: GCA_029410595.1. Taxonomy (NCBI): domain Eukaryota; kingdom Metazoa; phylum Chordata; class Mammalia; order Carnivora; family Mustelidae; genus Martes; species Martes flavigula. The sequence goes on along the minus strand of JAODOS010000024.1, from coordinate 570,181 downwards.
CACAGATAATCACAGAGAGTTCAAACATCTGGAAATTTGATGTTACAGTGGTGAATGAAGTTCTTTTTTTTTTTCATTTTTCATTATGTTCAGTTAACCAATATATACTACATCATAAGTTTTTGTTGTAGAGTTCAACAATCCATTAGTTGTATATAACACCTAGCACTCATTTCACCACATATCCTCCCTAATGTCCATCTCCCAGTCACCCCAGCCTCCCCTTCCCCCCTGCCCACCTTCTGATAGTGAACATTCTCAGGGGGAAAGTAACTATATTAATATTAAATTATGGTATTTATTCAAAGAACTCACACATTTAAAAATAAAGAAAAGAAAGCATGTGCTTCATAATCTAAAGTAAGAATGACAGTGTCTGAAAACATTTGTGTGAACATTTGTGTGAATACTATAACATTTCCTTTCCTTGTGCAGTCACTATGTTGCAGGGAGAACTAGAAAGGTGGCTGTGGATGTGACGGTGGATTGGGGGCCAACATACAATTTCTAGAGCAGTAGGTGAAAGAGAAGCCACACGATTGGAGTTCATCCTATTATTCAATTAAAAAGGTGATTGAGTGCTCATTTCTGAATTGTTAGTAAATACTTTAATGAAGTTTGCAGGGCCATTTTTTCCCCTTCATCATCAACTGTATTCAGGGACTTAAATTACATCAGACATAAATATTCATATTAAATTCAATGATATCTATTAAACAGCATTATTCCTGGAAAAGTAGTTAATGTGTTCTTACATATGTGAAATTTTGAGATGGAGGGTATCTAAAACTTAAGGGGAAAAGGAAGAATTAGAAAGTATAATTGGCACATCTGAAGACGTATGTATTTACTCTCATCCATCACTACAAAATGATGAAGCAAATGAGAAGTAACAGAATAGTCATAGATACCATTTATGGATGTTGCTCTTAAGGAGGCTGCATGTATTGTGCATTTCATCAGGGATAAGCAGGGATGCCATCGATTCCAGAAGGATCCCTGACCACTAGAGGGAGCCCTGAGACAACACTGCTCATTATCCCAGTTGTTCTCATGGTCTGCATTACTGAATTACTGCCCCTGAGGACCGCCTAGTAGGTTAAGTAGGAATCAGCACTGAATGGGAGAAGTGGGAAGCTGGATGAGGGAGAACCAGGGCACCAAGAATACCTCACAATGAGAAGTGCAGACAGCAGCTATCTAGGTGTTCCATGGTGATGTTTCTTGATGCAGCCAAGAGCTTTCCTTTGGGTTGGGCTGTGAATCCCTGAAGGACATGCCCATCTCCATGCACTCCTCCTGCCCTGGGTTAGGGGGATAGTGAGTCCCAAGGCAATGTGTGCAGTGATGACCTCTCTCACACTGTCTCAGGGAACCAGAGCTGAGGGCTCAGGGGCTCCCTCGCTCATTGGGGCAACTGACGTACTGTGTGTACTACCTACATCATATCCCCTGTCCCTGCCTGTTCATGACCTCAAAGTCTTTTCACTGCTGTCCTCATAGAATGCCTTATCTATGGATTGAGATTTGCGAAGAGTAGAGAAATCTGGGACATGCTGAAGCCTCCAGACTCTGCTTGCAGAAGACAAGTTTTTGGAAATCTGACACTCCCATGCTCAGGTGTCATGATCTTATTTCCATTTGCCTTCATAGTTCAAGTATCTTAATACAAATCTTACCCCTGTGTTTCATTGTCCATCTATCCCTGCCTGGACGTAGGCCAGGAATACAACTCTTGATGATGGAGGTTGAAACTTGATATAGTGGTGTGAGTCAGTGTTAGGTACTCCTGTGGTTTCTGGAGACCCCATATGCAAGAAGTCTCACTTCACTGGGGACAATGCTTGGTCAATTATCCAACACTCAGTAGAGTATTTTCCTAGTTGCCTTAGCCAGAACCCTGTCCCTTCTGGATGAGCTCAGCAGTGCCACCTCCAGACCGCAGTGCACATCACAGTAATAGTCACCCTCATCCTCAGACTGCAGGCCAGAGATGATCAGAAGCCCTGCATTGACAGAGGGATCTTTGGGGCCAAAGAAGCAGGTGGGGCCCCCGGACACTGGTGTCTATTTGACACTGACTAGAGCCCTGTCCCTCCTGGACCAGCTCCGCATTGCCACCTGCTGACCTCAGAGTGACCCTGACACCACCCAGCTCTCCTGGACCATCCTGATTTCAGATGGGTTTTTTTCTGATGGTACTGTCCAGGTGCATAGAATGAGTAAGTCTCCTACACAATGATTGGAACAGTAATATTAATTGTTTTTCCAAGTCACTAATAAATTTCAGAAAACTAAACACAGAATGCACTACTCAGTGATTATGTTACCAGATATTCAGAATGACCTAACAGTTGGATTTATTTAACCCTGTACTGGGGCCATTTCCAATCCATGTCAGGTGAACTGGTCCTTAAAATTAAGGTTTTATCTTCCCCAGAGTTCTCCCATTTTCATAACTGGAATTGATTATACATGGATTCCTTTTATAGGATGTTTCATTGTCTTGTTGTTCTTATTGGTGTAAGGATTCCCTGTTAGGTTACCCCAGTCCACATTGTATAGGACATGACATTCAATGTTTGTGTTGGTCATGACACTATAACATTGTTGCAGAAAGTGTCTTCTGCTCATTCTTACCTCTCTGTGTTTCCATTTGACCTGCAACCTGGAAATCTCTTACTTTCTTTTGTTTCCATGATGTATTTAGCATATTTTAGTGGAGTTTCATAATGGTTCTTAGTAATACAAATGATACAAAAATATTATTGCTATAGTGGAACCTCCTCTGAATTAGAGGTCCTCCTTCTACTTGTGAACTGCAGCGACTTTGTAACCTGTTACCCACCAGCACTGGGATATGACCAAATTTGTCCAGAGCTCCATGGACCATCACTCAGAAAAACAGGCCTATCTAGAAGTTTTCCTATAATAAAAATTTATCTGATAATGGGATTTGGGTTAACTGATCTGTAATAATAGATTTACTTTACATCATCCCAACCAAGGAACCTTAGAGAGAAAAGGATGTGAACTCTGGTATTAAACAAGGAGAAATGAATATGTCTGAGGGCCCTGTCCTCAAAAGTGGAAAGGTCATCTCCTGCCCTAGGGCATTCCTATGATTCCCCAGAGCACCACCAAAAGAAACAGAGAAACACAGTCTGGTTGATTTCAGAGCCAAGGAATGATCAGAAAGGATGAATACCCAACTATTTTTATCAACATGAATGGGACTGGAGGAGATTATGCTGAGTGAAATAAGTCAAGCAAAGAGTCAACTATCATACGATTTCACTTACTTGTGGAGCATAAGGAATAACATGGAGGAGATTGGGAGAAGAAGAGGAGAAGTGAGTTGGGGGAAATCGGGGGAGAAGATGAACCATGAGAGACTGTGGACTCTGAGAAACAAACTGAGGGTTTTGGAGGAGAGTGGGGTGGGGGTGGGGTGAGCCTGGTGGTGGGTATTAATTAAGGAGGGCACGTATTGCATGGAGCACCGGGTGTGGCGCATAAACAATGATCTTGGAACACTGAAAAGAAATAAAATTACAATACAAAAAAAAAAAAAAAAAAGAAAGAAAGAAAGAAAGAATCAGCAATTCCTGGGACAGGACTAGGGTACAAATAGGGAGCTGGCAGAGGGGACTGATGTCTCTCAGGTAGCAGTTCCATATTTTTGTTTTCCTTATCATTCCCACCCAACAAGTGTGGGGGATATTTTTAGTTCTTGAGACAAAATCAGTTTGTTTAGACTGGGACACAGTAGGAAAGTAGGTTATTTTCCAAAGAGCTGGAGCAAATAATCTTAAAATTTGTATGGAATCAGAAGAGACCCCGAATTGCTAAGGAAATGTTGAAAAACAAAAATAAAACTGGCGGCATCACCTTGCCTGATTTCAAGCTTTACTACAAAGCTGTGATCACCAAGAGAGCATAGTACTGGCATAAAAACAGACACATGGACCAGTGGAACAGAGTAGAGAGCCCAGATATGGACCCTCAACTCTATGGTCAAATAATCGTCAAAAAAACAGGAAAAAATATCCAGTGGAAAAAAGACAGTCTCTTCAATAAATGGTGCTGGGAAAACTGGACAGCTATATGTAGAAGAATGAAACTCGACCATTCTCTTACACCGTACACAAAGATAAACTCGAAATGGATAAAAGACCTCAACGTGAGACAGGAATCCATCAGAATCCTAGAGGAGAACATACGCAGTAACCTCTTTGATATCAGCCACAGCAATTTCTTTCAAGATATGTCTCTAAAGGCAAAGGAAACAAAAGCGTAAATGAATTTTTGGGACTTCATCAAGATCAAAAGCTTCTGCACAGCGAAGAAAACAGTCAACAAAACAAAGAGGCAACCCACGGAATGGGAGAAGATATTTGCAAATGACAGTAAAGAAAAAAGGTTGATATTTTTTAAAGATTTTATTTATTTATTTGAGAGAGAGAGAACATAATGAGGTGTGCAGAGGGAGAAGGAGAAGCAGAGTCCCCAATGAGCAGAAAGCCTGAGGCTGAGATTGATCACAGTCCTCCAGGATGATGACCTAAGCCTAAGACAGATGCATAACCACCTGAGTGATCTAGGTATCTTGAAAGTAAGTTATATTAATTGAGCTCATAAGATAGACGGAGTCAAGTATGTGGAGTTCTCTGGTTTCTGAAGCACAAGTGACACCAGAGAAGCAGATCTGGTGTTGGTCACAGGCAACGATGGGGGAGATGGGTCAGAGAATCTGATGGGGGAGGACACTGTGGAAGGGTATCTCTTTGTGGTAGTGAAGCTGTGCTCATATATGTGATGGAGGGAGTCAGTCTCATCCTCAGGCTACAGGCCAGGGGTGAACAAGTAGGTAATGTTTCTGAACCAGGAACAGGAAGACTTGCTTGGGATCCCTGAAGATCCACCACTGCTGCTGTAGGTCACAGACTTACCAGCTTTGCCTGGGAATCTTTGTTGCCCACAATCATGATAATCTCCAATGTTTCTGCTGTATTCTGTGTGACAAAGGTGAACTCCTCATTGGACCCTATTGAGAGCTTCAGAGGGAGATGTTATTGCACATTTTGGGGGTTTCTGATACTCCACAACCCTGGCTGACACCCTCCATGCTTAGAAGCTCCTACAGGGCAGAAAAGGAGAAGAGGGTTCTCGTCATTTCCTGTGGGCTCTGGAAACCCACCCATGGGAGTTCATGTGGGTCAAGTGGTATCACCTGTAAGAAGTCACCATTGGCAGTCAGTGGTTTCCTAGGAATGCTGGATTCCCCCCCCCTTTCATCTTCTCCAACTCTGAAAATAGGTTTGCTGGTCTTAGGTAGCAGAAGTCTCCCCATGCTTAACCCCCATCTCTTTGACATGAGAGTGGAAGACACAGACACCACGGGAGTGATCCAGGTCAGCTCTGGGCCTTGACCTCTCCCAGGCCTGCATTTGTCATCTTCCTGCCTCAAATCAGGAGCACAGTGCATGTTAGCCAGCCTCTCAGTTGGGGAAGGGAGGGAAGGTCTCTCAGTAACATCAGGAACAGAAGCCATGTCTACAGGAAAGTCCATGGGATCAGGCCTTGCTCTGAACAAGAAAGCTAGTAGAGTTATATGTTTCTTTCACTGGGTGTAAGTTCAGTTTTACTGTGATTTTGCTTTTTTCTTCTCTTCCTTCTCCTTCTCCTGCTTCTCTTTTTTCTTCCTTTCCTTCTTCCTCTTCTCCATCTTCTTCTTTCCCTCTCCCTCCTCCTGCTCCTCTTCTTCTTCCTCCTCCTCCTCCTCTTCGTCGTCCTCCTCCTCCTCCTTATTCTTCTCCTTCTCCTACTTCTCCTTCTCGTTCTTCTCCTTCTCCTTCTCCTTCTCCTTCTCCTCCTCCTCCTCCTCCTCCTCCTCCTCCTCCTCCTCCTCCTCCTCCTCCTCCTTCTTCTTCTTCTTCTTCTTCTTCTTCTTCTTCTTCTTCTTCTTCTTCTCCTCCTCCTCCTCCTCCTCCTCCTCCTCCTCCTCCTCCTCCTCCTCTTTCTTCATCCTTTTCTTCTTTTGCTACACTCTGATCTAAGACTAAAGTTCCATGCATTGGAATTGACAGAAAAGGATTCTAAAGCCTTGACGAGGCTTCTGGATAGGATCTTCTGGTTGTTCCCACAGCTACTCCCCTCACACCCTCCTGGGTTCCATTCAGAGCATTTCTGGGCTTTTCCTCTACTTTCCATTCTGCCGGCATCACTGTGAGGAGCACCAGTATCTCTAACAACACAGTAATAGTCAGCTTTGTCCTCAGGATTCAGGCCAGAGATAATCAGAAGCCCTGCATTGGCCAAGGCATCTTTGGAGCCAGAGAAGGGGCTAGGGACCCTGGGACCCTGGAGTTTATCTGGGACTGAGTAGAATCTCAGGAGATCCTGGGGAGGACTCCCTGGTTTCTGCTGGTAGCAGCCTATGACATATCTCCAAACACTGAAACCACTGCTCAGGGTGCAGGTGAGTTTGGCTGTTGTTCCTAGAGATGTAGAGAGGGATGGTGGCTGAGTCAGCACAGGCTGGGACAGGGAAACTGCAAACACAGACACTCATGGGTAATGGGGCATTAACACTAGGAGTTTCTCAGTCTTAGGGACTGATAATACAAGGGAAGATCCTAAAAAGTCAGATGATGTCCCTACCTGAGCAGAGAGAAAAGAACACAAAGAGAACAAGAGTACAGGCTATGTTGACACAGCTCTTGGTCCACAAAGTGGAGCCAGGCTCTCTAAGGCTTTTGTTATCCTCTATAAAGTTCCCATGGAAGGGAGGGTACTCTTTTTCAAATGTTTACCATTTTTCTAGACTCTGACATTCCCCACTGTCCACTGATGCAGTAATGTGAGAGGGAACCTGAGGATAGAGGAGGCCAAGTGGTAGATTTTCTCTGAATGGGACCCAGGAGGGGGTGGAGGGACCAGCTGTGGGGAGCACTATGTTGAGTCTCATTTAAAGATCATGGATACACATCTGCGATTTGAGAGTCTTATAACATTGAGGGAAAAGTCATGAGAAGTAAACAATGCTGTGATAATGAGAATGTCTACAAAATATAAATCATATAAAAATGAGATTACCCCTCCCCTGATGACATTTTTGGATCTCATCATTTGAGGGTACTTTGACATGTGTCTCAAGAGAGGAGGGACCATGTTCTCCACATTGGCTCATAGAAGAGAAAATCAAAACAGGTTGTGAAGATGCTTAAACCATGGTGGGACACAGGAATTTCACAGAATGGGGGAAACCATCTGGTGACAGTGTGCATTGGGGAATAGAAGGATTAACACAACAGGGCAGGATAAAAAACAAACAAACAAAACAAAACAAAACAACCAACCAACAAAACTATGTGGTCAGGGAAAAGCAATTGAGTCAGGAAAACAGGAGTATGGGAGGCAAGTGCCTCCTGTTCACAGGAGATGCTCAGGAATGTGGAGCAAGGGGAATTTAGGGAGAGACAAAGGAAGACTATAGTAGAATTATGGGTTTCTACTTTGACTGATACATTATGTAGTGCTGCTATTTACTGTAGTGGAACATTAGAAAATTACATTGTTCTCTATTCATGAAAGAGATGAAGATCTGAGAATAAAGTCAAAATACCGAATTCTGAGTTTGGAAATGGTGAACCTTGACCTTACATAATTGCAAGCAGTGACCACGGCATGAGGTTGGTGTCCATGTGCAGTGAGCACTCCCAAATACTTATGTGAATATGTTAGATGAACAAGAGCCTGAGGATTAACCCTGGGCACCATCTCCATGTGCAGAGTGGATGAGAGGAGTCCCGAAAGCTGGGTCCCTCAGTCCAGGCTGGCTGCCATATCAGACTTTCATCATCCCCACAGTGTGTATGTTAGTGATATCCTATCTTCTGCACAGGATACCGATTGGTGAGCTGTGTGAACTCTCTTTACCAATATAAAGGGAGGTTCAGTGAGGTCTGAGATTAGTGAAACTGTGTTTGTTGGTGATGAGTGCAGACCTTTACACTCAAGGGTGAGCTCAGGACAGGTCATGAGACTGCATGAGGGTGGAGCATTAAAAGTTAGGCTTAAGTGCCTTGGAAAGTGGGCATCAAAACTAAGTGGGGGTGGAGAAGTACAAAAACCTCTCACCCCAGTTGCACATTCCCAGGTACTAAAGCCACAGGAAGGCAGAGCAGTAGCACCAAAATGCAGTGCTCATTTCCCCTTCAGCCTCTGGGGAAAGGAGCACTGCGTTCTGGTCCCTGTTCCCTACCTGCACTTTGTCTTCCTGGTGTCTGTCATTAGGAGTGGTCTGGGAGGACCCATGTGAACTCTGGGCTTCCATAGATCAAGGCAGCTGGGGCCTTGAGTCCCAACTCAAGTAGACACTTCCTTCCCAGTTGCAGTCACCCCATTTAACCCAGGGACAGGCTCATAGTGCCCCTGTTGCCCCAGTCCTGGGTCCCCCTAACTGAGTTGAGGGGACTTCAAACCAGAGTGGAACACCCCCTGCTTCCAGCCCTTTGGGTACCCTGCCCACTCCCCATAGAGAATATGCCACATTGGTCCTTCCTTAGGCTGGAGCCTCATGACCATACTCAGAATTTCCCAATGTGGTTCCTCACTGAGGACTGTCTCTGACTGTATCCACTGCTCCAGTGCTTCTCCACTAACAGGCTGAGGTGTGGTGAGGTATCAGAACCCATCTTTAGTGCAAGAAACAAATGGACAAAGGCCCCAGTTCATTTGCCCCCATGAACCTGAGTAGTATTCAAGAAAGTCGGTCTGTCTCTCTCTTTATGTGTCTCTCCATTTCTGTCTCCTACTCCTACCCCCTCTGTCTGTTGAGGCTCTGTCCATACTCCTGGTGGGGAGGACACAGGCTCACTCTTTCTTGACCCATGACCTTGGTCTGCAGCTCCAAGTGTGCTGTGTAATTTCCAGGTCTTAGAAGTAAAAAACAAACAAACAACAACAACAAGAGCAACAACAGTAAAAAAAGAACACAAAAAGCAAAAAACAAAACAAAACAAAACACTTTATTTTTCAGATATTCCTATCATTGTAGCTGAAAGATAACTTGCGGTCATAATAAGAACCACAAGGGTGGGCCTGTCCATCACATTGGTTATGGAGAGGCTGAGGTCTGCACAAAACATGAACTCCGGTCCCTGAAGGGAAAACGTTGGCTCCCACCATCTCTGGCCATTAACTTCATTGTTTAATTCAGTCACATCTCAGAAACATCACAATTATTGATCACTCACTCCATCAGACACAAGTCCATCACCGGGAGAAAGGGGCTTAGGTACAGTTTCTTTTATCCCTGGACATACAGTCTCCCTTCCTTTTCAAAATTCCTCAGGTCAGCATCCCTTTATCCCACGCTTTCAGTGAGGAGGCTTCCTACCTTCGTAAAGCAGCGAGTGGGGTGATGTCACACTGTGCGCTCCATCATGGATCCCAGACTTCCTCGATGACTCTGTGCATGCACTAAATGTTGCCACTGTGCTGTAGAGTTTACTGAGCTGTGACAACACAGCCGTGTGGTGTGACCACTGTAACAGAGTCCTGTACAAGAGTGACCCTGCCATAAATACTGTCCTTAAATATTCATCCTCCTGCTCCTTCCTCCACCTCCTCTCCATCACTGACCTTTTCAGCACCTCCAGATTTGTGCTTCTTGTAAAATACTTTTAGATTAGAATTATAGTAAGTAAAGCACTTTAAATGTTCTTTTTTCTGAAGAAATATGTATTTAAAATTCATGTATGCTACTGTGACTTCTTAGGTTATTTATTTTACTTCTTTCATTTTTTGTGTTTTTTTCTCAAATTTTTAATTTAAATTCTAGTTAAATATACGGTAAATTGGTTTCAGATGTAGAATTTATTGATTTTTTTCTTACATGTAAGACCCAGTACTCATCACAAGTGCCCTTCTTAACAACCATCACCCACTAAGCTCAGACCGCACCCACCTCTTCCATCAACCCTCAGTTTATTCTCAATAGTTAAGAGACTCTTTTGGTTTGCTTCTACCCTTTATTTCTTTCTTTGCCATATGATCATCTGTTTAGTTTCTGTGCAGTGCAAGCATTTTGCATATATATATATATATATGTATATATATATATATATGGTGTGTGTGTGTATATGTGTGTATATATATGTGTGTATATATGTATATATGTATATATACACACATATATATACACACACACAATATATATATACACACACACATATATACACACACAATATATATACACACAATATATATATACATATATATACAATATGCATGTATATACAATATGCATTTTGCATATATATGTAAATATATATGCATATATATATTTGCATGTATGTGTGTGTGTGTGTATATATATATATGCAAAATGCTTGCACTGCACAGAAACTATACCTCTTAAAAACACCTTCACAATTAGGAAGACAGAAAACTATACAGGACTCACACCATATTCACTCCATAAGTCATGAGCTTCACTGGAAAGAAAAATCATTTCCAGGAAAGTATGTGGGAGACAGGAGGGAAACCTAGTAGCAGGCCTGAACCACCATCAGAGGAGAAAGTTCCCTGAGTGTGAAGACATGGGACAGCAAGGAGACCTGGGCTCTGACCACAGAATGGGCATCCAGGAGGGAGACAGGAGGTCTCAGATGTAGTGCTGTGGGCAGATGGTGTGAGAGCCTTAGGTGGGGAGCCCTGAAAACACCACTGTGATGGGAAAAGAAGGGAAAAGGGGCATTCAGTGTCTGCCAGGCTCAAGGGAGTAAGAAAAATGGAAAGGAGAAAGAGCCCACATGCCACCATAAGTCATGGAAAAAAAAATGTGTGAGACAAGAACTACTAAATAACACATAATATTACTTTTCATAACCAAATAAAATAATCACTGACTGAATTATTAATTTTGAAGAAACCTAAAAACTGATAAGGAATATTTGATATTGGAAAATAAAAATTAAAAAAAAACATTGAAATCCTTAATTATTTTATAGACCACTATGGAAAGATAAATCATGACAATTTCAACATCCTATGCATTAAAATTAGGATCTTACAGATATATTGCTATGCCCTCCACAGAAGCCTGACATGGACATACATTAAGTGATCTGCATATTTACACGTGGTGGTGATGCCCCACAACAATACACAGGCCCCTTATGCCAGTGAATGGAGCACATACAAGGGCACATGTTCTGGGGCTCAGTCCCTGTGAAATGTGCACAGTAGGGAACTAACTGTAAATAGGAGGGAATTGGGGGCCACAGAGAGCTGAGTGCAGTGGGGGCACTGGCCTAACTGCTGGTGGGTCAGGGGATACTCTTCAGGTGATGGAAATGCAAATTTAATCTTTTTTTAAAAAAGATTTTATTTATTTATTTGACAGAAATCACAAGTAGGCAGAGAGGCAGGTGTGGGGGGGAAGGAGGCTCCCCGCTGAGCGGAAAGCCCAATGCGGGGTTCGATCCCAGGACCCTGAGATCATGACCTGAGCTGAAGACAGAAGTTTTAATCCACTGAGCCACCCAGACACCCCATTGTAAATTTAATCTTGATAGTAGTTGCTTAACTCAGTTAAATATACTACAGACCACTGAATTGTATACTTTAAATCAGTGAACTTTATGGCATGCAAATTATCTTAATACATTTGCTTTGGTTTGGGGGGGAAAATCAGCACAAGAGGAAGCTACTCTCACTCTCCCTATAAAGTTGTTCTGTGCTCAGACAGTCAGACACTCAGAGCCTCCAGGGTCTCCACAGTCTCCCTGTTTGTCACACACAGTCATGGGGGTGACCATGGGGAACAGGGACAGGTTTTAATCTCGGGCCCTCATGGGCCTGCAGCACTGTGGTCCCATGCTGAGCAGTAATAATCAGCCTCATCCTCACCCTGCAGGCCAGAGATGGTCAGAGAGGCCGTGTTCCCAGAGCTGGAGCCAGGGAACTGAGCTGAGATCCCTGAGGGTCTAGTGGTTCTGAGCATCACAATTTTGGTTGCACCGTGAGAAATTTGTTGGTAGCAGACCACATAACGTGCTCCAACATTTTTGCTGTTTCCAGTGCAGATGAGGGTAATCTTCTGTCCCACAGACCCTCACATGAAGGCTTCCTGTGTCAGAGCAGACTGTGCCATTAACCTGCAACAGAACAGTGGGGCCACACACAAGTGAGTCTCTGGTGATTGTCCAAAAGGGGTTTTCGAAAAGAAGCAAGAAATAGCTCCTGGCTCCCCATAATAAAGCCTCTTACTTCCCAGAGCCAGTCACCTGAGCAGAGAGGGAGGAAGATGATGAAGGGAAGGGTCCAGGCCATGGTGGAGATGACTCAGGCTCTACCTCTGAGCCCACAAGTGAGAGGCCTGCACAAACCCTCTCTTATCCTCTTGGCTCTGGGAAGAGCAGAGAGGAATGCTTCATGCGAATTATTCCCTCCCTGGGGTCCCTTGGTCTGAACTTGGAGGCAGCTAAGTGTGGGGCAGGTCTGGGGAAGCTCTCTTGGACCCCAGTGAGCACACAGCAGAGTGCACAAGGCAAAGCTCCAGGCTTGGGCTCCCAGATGAGGCAGCCCCCACCCCTACAGACCCACAGATATAAGCCCACTGAGTCATCTAGTCTCAGAGTCCACTCACCACTGACTAGGAAGGACTTCCTGAAGCTGAGCAGAGAGAAGGACACTCTGGACTTCAGCCTGTCTGTCTCACCACCTTACCACACAGGGGCAGGGGCTTCTCATCCCCAGGGTGTTCCTTCCTGTGCTGCAGGTGCCACCTAACCTCAGTCTTTACTTCAGAGATATGGCCTCCTCAGCATGAATCACCTTGTGCTCCTCCCAACACTTAGATAGTTGTGGTTTTTGGGCCACAGGTGAGTGGATTTATCCTGCACCCAGTAAGAAGTTTTCCCCTCAGGAAGGATGTATCATGCATCCAGTAAGATGTGCAGAGGGCATGCACATCCCTTCACAGGCTCTATAGGGGGACTAAAGGGGACAGCCAATCTCTGTCTCATATCAGGACACTTCCCACCATAGCCAAACAGCCCCCATAACTTTCTGCTCTGTCCTTGATAGGACAAAGTTCATGAATAACAGTTTGCAGGGAGGGGTACCTGGGTGGCTCAGTGGGTAAAGCCTCTGCCTTCAGCTCAGGTCATGATCTCGGAGTCCCAGGATCAAGCTCCACATCAGGCTCTCTGCTCAGCAGGGAGCTTGCTTCCCTCTCTCTCTCTGCCTACCTGTGATCTCCATCTTTCAAAAACAAACAAACAAACAAACAAACAAACAAACCAAAACAGTGTGCAGGGTATTACTCAAGGAGAGACCAGAATTATAAAGAAGTGAAATGCGGTTCTTCTTGTCTCCTCTCTCAGAGCAGCCACAGGAGATGGTCAACAGCACAGGATGTAGTCAGGAACCCCCAGCCCTGAGGGGAGACACCAGGGGGTGAATGGGTTTCCTGCACCAGACACTAGACTCTTCCTGATGGCACTATACATTTGGGGATATGCAGAGGGGTGGATGTTTCAAGGACATCACTCAGTTTCAATGATCCAGAAATTCCTGGTGCCCTAAACCCTCTGTCCTCAGTCTGAGATATATTTTAATGAGTCACCAGATCCCTCTCTAGTCCTTCAATGTGTCAAACATGGTTGTCCTCATTCTGTAAATATTAACACAATTATATTCCCCAGTTATGTTATCTAATCCATTCTGCACTGATAATGGCAGTTTAAATATGCATAAATAAAATATGCATATATGTATATATAATATATAATATATATTATATATAATAAACAAATATAAAATAATATATAAATAAAATAAATAAATATATAAATAAAGTAAAATTTATATAAAGTAAAATAAATAAAATAAAATATAAATTGTGTATATATATGTGCATGTGTGTGTGTGTGTATATAATATAAATAAATATATTTCTATGCAACAACTCTCACTTAGCATAGATCTGTATCTCCTATTCCTACAAATGCTTAATGGTTCCCTCTGAACTTCAAGATAAAAACTGAATATGCGCCCATAATCTTCACAAATTTGTTTTTCTCCTTGCAGCACTAAGTATCTGCAGCTTGCTGTTATGTAGCTGGTGTTCAGTAAATACTTTTGGATTGGGGCGCCTGGGTGGCTCAGTGGGTTAAAGCCTCTGTCTTTGTCTCAGGTCATGATCCCAGGGTCCTGGGATTGAGCCTTGCATCGGGCTCTCTGCTCAGCTCTCTCTGTGCCTACTGGTAATCTCTGTCTGTCAAATAAATAAATAAATAAATAAATCTTTAAAAAAAAAAACTTTCGGATTAAACAAAGTAAATCAGCAAATGAAAAAAATACAAATATCCACCTCTCTAACTTATAGCTAAAATATCTATCTCAGGCTTCATTCAGACCATCATAATCAACTCTAATTCTTAACCACAGGCATCGGTGTAATCTTTTAAACATCCATATACCTCACACAGAATCTCCATGTAATTCCTAAATCCTGTGCTCTCCGCAACACAATAACATTAAAATAACATGAATAAAATAAAATAACATGAAAATTCCAATGACATTATTCACAGGAATAAAAGAAAAGGAATCCTGAATTTTGTATAGAGCCAGAAAAGACCTCAAAACCCCAAGCAGTCTTGAGGAAGAAGAACAATGCAGGAGACACCATACTTCCTGTTTTCAAATTATATTACATCCCTATAGTAATGAAAACAGTATCATATTGGCCTAGAGACACACAGATTGATTCCACAGGAAAAATAAATAAATAAATAAATAAATACAGGTTTCTCTTGACTAACATAGAGGACATAGGCTGAAAACAGGGCCTTTGCGAGGTCACTAGAGGAAAGCTGACATGGATTTTGGAGGGAATTCAGATAGGAATATGCATAAATCATACAGCAGATGCTGCATATGAGATCCTCATGTTCTCACCGACGTTTCCTGGCACACTTTGGGAGACACAGCTGGAATAACTAGACACCCTGCAGTGGGCACATTGATACCATGCCATGGCAGGCACAGTGCACCCACATGGTCAATCTGGGATAAGAAGCACAGCCCAAAGAATCATCTTTGCTGGGTCAGGCCACATCTACCAAAGAATCCCCATCCATGCTTCCCTTTGCTCTCCTATCAGGTCCATGGTTACTGGTTGGGATGATGAAAAAATCTAGAAATGTCTAGTTCTGATGGGTGTACAACATTGGAATTATACCCAATACTCACGATCCAGAAATTTCTGGTGCCCTAAGACTTCTGTCCTCAGTCTGAGATGTATTTTAATGAATCACCAGATCCCTCTCTAGTCCTTCAATGTGCCGGACATGGCGGTACTTGTGCTGTAAATATTAACACCATTACTTTTCCCAGTGAAGTTATCTAATCCATTCTGTACTGATAATGGCATTTTATGCTTATATATTATATAAATATAATGTATTTCTATTCAACAACTCTCAGAGAACATAGAACTGTATGTCCTATTCATACAAATACTTAATGGTCCCCTCTGAACTTCACATAAAATATCTGATCACTGTCTTTCATAGCAAGTCAGATAAAAACCAAGCATGTGTCCATGATCTTCACAATTTTGTTTTTCTCCTTGCAGCACTAAGTATGGAGCTTGCTGATACTTTACTGGTGTTCAGTCAGTAGTTTTGAATTAAAACAAATTAATCAACAAATGAAAAATACTTACAAATATCCACCTATTTAACTTATGGCTAAAATATCTATCTCTAGCTTCATTCAGACCAACATCTACAACTCAAATTCTTAACCACAAATATGGGTGTCATCTTAGGCATATACTTATACCTCTCACACAATCTCCACATAATTCCTAATTTTGTGCTTCTCCACAACAAAAATAACATGAAAATATTCCTGTTACCTAAAGGAATTTATACATTTAATGCATTTCCTATGAAAATTCCAATGACATTATTCTCAGAAATAGAAAAAAAAAATCCTGAATTTTGTGTAGAGCCAGAAAAGTCCTCAAATTGTCCATGAAATCTTGAGAGAGAACAAACCTGGAGACACCATATTTCTTGTTTTCAAATTATATCACAACACTTTAGTAATGAAAACAGTATCATATTGCCCTACAGACACACAGATAAATTCCATAGAATTAAACAAAACAAAACAAAACAGAACAGAAATAGATACAAATTTCCCTTGACCAGCAGGGGTAACATAGGTTGAAAACAGGGACTTTGGGAGATCTCTGGAGGAAAGCTAACATGGATTTGGAGGGAATTCAGATAGGAATATCCATGAATCATATGGCAGATGCCTCAAATGAGATCCTTATATTTTCACTGGTGTTTACTGGCACACTTTGGGAGACAAAGCTGTCATGACTGCACACCCTGCAGTGCGTACATTGATACCCATGCCATGGTGGCCACAGTGCATCCACATGGTCAACCGTAGAAAGAACAGCTGAAAGAATGCTCCCACCTGGGACAGGCCACATCAGCCAAGAGTCCCCATCAATGCTGCCCTCTGCTCTCTGATGCTTCCTGCATTGGCATGGGCTGCTGGACCCCTGGCTCCTCTGCCAGATCCAGGTTACCCATCCCCCTATCTGGTGCATGGTTACTGCTTGGAAAGATGACAAAGTTCTAGAAATGGCTAGGTGTGGGGCGCCTGGGTGGCTCAGTAGGTTGAGCAATTGCCTTCGGCTCCAGTCATGATCCTGGAGTCCCAGGATCGAGTCCCACATTGGGCTCCCTGCTCAGCAGGGAGTCTGGTTCTCCCTCTGACCCTCTCCCCTCTCATGCTCTCTTTCAAGTAAATAAATAAAATCTTAAAAAAAAGAAAAAAGAAATGGCTAGTTGTGATGGGTATACATGTTGAGAGTATACTCAATATGTCTGAATTTCACATTAATGAATGATTAAAATAGTATTTTTCTCTTATGTATAGCATAAATATTATAAGTTATTAGTTGAAAATCAAATTATATTTAAGAAGCTGCGTGCATACAAATATCCTTTACATATATGTGTTACCCTATTCTAAATCATCCTCATTATTAAAAAATATGCAGCCCCCTCAAAACGGGGTGGGTGGGAGGTTGGGGGAACCAGGTGGTGGGTATTGGGCAGGGCACAGATTGTATGGAGCACTGGGTGTGGTGAAAAAACAATGAATACTGTTATGCTGAAAATAAATAAAAAAATTAATAAAAAAATAAAATAAAATAAATATGCAGCAATTTTTTATTATTCTTATTTGTTGTAGACTCCACATATAAATAATTTAAAAAATATCATTTGTTTTTCCCTGTAGGCCTTATTTCACTTAAGGTAATATCCTGCAGGTCTACTCATGTTGTCACAAATAGCAGGATATATTTCTGGAAAGGCTCATGGGGTAGACATCTTTGTGCACAGCTGGGGTTGATCAAGTTCATGGTGCCCCATAGCCCCCATACTATGTGGATCACTGACAAGCCCTATTGTGGCAGGAAAGAGGAGGAGGACACAGTCAGAGCCTGTGGGCTCAGGAAATCTGTCACCCTCACAGTGTCAGCTGTGTGTCCCTCACATCTGAGGGATCTACTTCACCCACCTTCCCTAGAGCATTCTCAATATTTTATAGCAATGGTGATGCATCTTCCTTACCCCAACAAGCCCCACTGAGAGGTCTGCTTACTGACACCCAAAGTTCCTCCCAGGGCTAACTACCCTCTCCTGACATCACAGCTGATGTGATAGAACCCAGCCTGTGTGCCAGCCCCGTGCCCCTGGAATGTCTCCTGTTCTGAGCCCTCACTCAGCACCAATCTTAGTGCCTTGTTCCTGAGACAGAGCTGCTCAGTCATCCCTGTGCACAGGAGCCTGGAGGGAGGGAGGTTCTCTGCTCTGACCCTGGGGGAACAGGGTCCATGCTGTGGAGAACTGTCCACCTGCCTAGATGGTGTGCAGGCTCTGACCAAGAAAACTAAGGAAAGTTTGTGTGTCTTTATAAAGACATAAAAAAAAGATAATTCAACAGACTCTGATTTATACACTTGGATCACCAAAGTATCCATTACCATGAGTCCATTGTTTTTGTTTGTTTGTTTGTTTTTTTCTGTCTTTTTCCCCCCTGAAAGATCATTTAGGTTGCATAGGAAAGTGGGAGGAAGGATATTGTGATCTAGAAGCTACTTCCAAGTACAGTCAGTGTGTACTCTAGTTGTTTTAAATTGGAAGAGAGTCAGAGTACAAGGGTCTGAGCAGCCTGAGGTATTTGTCCCACTTCTCCATCTTTATGTGCCTCTATGACCAGCACCACTGTGCCAGACTGCACAGTAATAGTCAGCCTCGTCCTCAGGCTGCAGCCCAGAGATGAGCAGAAGCCCTGCATTGGCCGAGGATCTTTGGAACCAGAGAAGCGGCTGGGGACCCCAGAGCCCTGGCGCTTGAGTCTGAATAGAAGCTCAGGAGGTACCATGGAGGGCTCCCTGGCTTCTGCTGGTACCAGTATATACGATAGCTGTCAACAGAAGCCACTGCTCAGAGTGCAGGTGAGTCTGGCTGTTTTTCCTGGAGATGCAGAGAGAGAGGGCGGCTGGGTCAGCAGAGGCTGGGACAGGGAAACTGAAAATACAGACACTCATGGGTGATGGAAGTATAGTTGGAAAAAAAAAATCTCAAAATGCTGAGCATGGGAGGAGTCATTTGGGGCCTCCTGTGTCCCTGAGGCCTTTCTCAACCTGTGCAGTGAGATAGGAGCATGAGGAAGACAGGAATCTAGGTCACGGTGACACAGACCCTCGTCCCCACAATGGGGTCTGGTCTAACCCAGGCCTCCTTTTCTCCTCCCAGCAGTCCCTGTTTCCCAAAGCCCTGACCGCCCAGCTGATTCCTGCAGTTCCCCAATTCTCTGTCTATACACACATCCATCAACCAATTCTTAGTACATTTCTCCTGCTTTCTGAAAGCACATCTTCCGCAAGGATCTTTAGTAAACCATAGTGCCATAAGGCAAATAAGCAATTAACATAAATTTATATGCACACACTTCTACATGTTTCCAGTGCTGAGTCAGACCCAGTAGGGGGAGGAGGGAGCAGCTATGGGACACCAACAGGACCCTGCACAAGACCCTCTACCAGGCCCTGAGGGACCAGGCTGCTGGATCTCAACATGGAGTACGGAGGGCAGCTCAGCCTCTGCCAATTCCTGAGGTTAGGGAGCTTCCCCAGCTGTGAGGGTGCCAGGGCAGGGCTTGGGAAGATGCATGGTGCCCCCTGCTGCTTACATGTCCACCTGCAGAGTCCTCAGTGTCCTGAGGTTAATGTCTACACCTGTGCCACCAGCATCAACAGTGACCTGAATGAATGAGTGAAGCACCGTCTTGGGTCTGATTTGAAGAACATGGATACATGTGTGTGATTTGAGAGGCTTACAACATGGAGGGGATGTTCACCCAGAAATAAACACTCCTGAGATTGTAAGAGTATGTATAAACCATGAAGCATAAAAAAAGAGTGAGATTATCTCACCCCTGGGACGTTTAGGGATCTCCTCACAGGAGGGCTCCACAAGATGTCTCAGAAGAAGAGTAACTGCATTCTCCATATGGGTTCATAGAAGAACCAAATCAAAACAGGGTGTGAAGATGCTCAAACCATGAAGAGATGAGGCAATTTCACACATGGGGAAACCATCTGCTGACACTGTGCACAGGGGAAGAGAAGGGTGGACAGAACAGGGCAGGACTGAGGAAACTATGTGATCAGGGAAGAACTGAGGCAGGAAAACAGGAGGATGGGGTGCAGGTGGTTGGGCTCACAGGAGATGCTCATGATTGTATATTAGGAGGAACTCGGAGAGAGAAGGACGAAGAGTATAGTGTGAAGTGAGGGTTTCTGCTTTAACTGGACCAGTAGATGTTGCTGCTGTTTACTGTAGTGGAGCATTAGATAATGAGATGTTTCCCAGTTCAAAAGAGTTGAATATTTGAGAAACAAGTAGAAATACTGAATTCCAAGCCCAGACATGGTGGACACTATCCTTACATGGCCCCAAGTAGTGATCACGGTTTAAGTCAGATGTCCAAGTGTGGTGAGCAGTCCTGAATGTGGGTGTGGACACTTAGTAGGGACAAGAGCCTAGAATGTAACCCTGGGCAGTATGACCATGTACAGAATTGGTGAGAGGAGTCCAAGAGGCAGAGTCCCTCAGTCCAGGCAGCCTTCAGTGTTCAATCCTTTCATCAGTATTGCAACTTCAGTGTTAGTGATGTCCTACCTTCTCCTCAGGCTCCCAAGTGGTGAGCTGGGTGTCAGTTTAGGTGAAACCAGCCACTCTATCTTTCCTGTGTAAATGTTCCAGGAGGAGTGAAGACAGTGAAGAAGTGTTCATTGGTGATGTTTGCAGACCTTCACACCCCAAGGGTAGCACAGGAGGAGTCATGAGGATGCATGAGTGTGGAGCATCCAAGGTCAGGTTGAAGTGCCTGGGACAATGGACATCAGGAAGAAGTGGGGCTGGAGAAAAACCCAAATATCTCACCCCACCTCCACGTACGAGGACCTCCAGCCACAGGAAGGCAGAGCTGCAGACTCTCTCTCATCCCTCAGCTCCCAGGGAAAGGACCGCTGCATTCTGATCCTTGCTCCTCAACTCCATTTCCTCTGCTTGGTATCTGTCATGGCGAGTGGGCTAGGAGGACCAACCTGAGCACTGAGGTCCTGAAAATGAAGTCATAGACACTGGGCCTACATTCAGGCAGGGGCTGCTTTCCCAACTGCCATCACCCCATGGACCCTGAGGACAGTCTTGCAGTGGCCCTCTGACCCAGTCTTATTCCTCCCCACCTGAGATGAGGAAGCTGGAGCCCAGAGCAGAGAACACTTCACCTCCACTGCTGTGGATCCCCTGGCCACTATCCGTGGGGGACAGGAACTCAAGGGTCGTCCTTAGGCCTCAGCCTCATGGCCACACTCAGCTCAGAATCTCTTGCTGTGGCTCTTCACTGAGGTCTGTCTCCAACTGTCTCCACTGCTCCAGAGTGGTCTCCACTATTGGGTTGAGGAACAGTGTCAACAGCAAATTCAGTTCAGGGAGCAAAAGGACAATGCCACACTTCACCTACCCAACACATGACCCAATTTCATGACCTTGGAATCACGATCCGAGATGAAACTGAGTTGGACACTCAACCATCCAAGTTCCTAGGCATCCCTAGGTTCTTATTTATTTATTTATTTATTTATTTTAATCAAGAATGTTTTATCACTGGAGTCATACAGAGTCTAGCGATTTCAGGTTTGCCCTTTCACTGAGCAATATGGATCTAAATGTTCTCCATGTCTTTTCATGGCTTGATGGCACAGATTTTCTTATTGATGATCAATATTCCATAATTTGTGTACACGCCAGTGTATTTCTCCATCATCTCCAGAAATTCATCTCAGTGGGCTTCTTCCAGGTTTGGACAGTTATGAATAAAACCACTGTCAACATTCCTGTGCATGTTTTTCTAAAACAACTGTCAACATCTCTCTGCAGGTTTTTTTGTTCACCTTGTTTTCAACAAGATAAATGCCTTTAGGTAAATACCAAGTGGTATGGTGGATGGATTGTTCAGGCTAGAAAATCTTTACTTTTAAAGAAACAGCCAAGCCCTTTTCCAAAATGACTGTACCAACCTACATTTCCCTGAAGCAGTGGAAGAGAGTCCCTGTTACACCATGTCCTGGACAGCCTTTGGTGTCATCTGTTTTTTGGATTTTGGCCATTTTCATGGGTATATAAAACTATTTAATTGCTGTATTATTTACAATTCTCCACTGTAAATAATTATTTATTTATTTATAGTATTAAATATTATTATAAATATTATCTACAATTTTCTACTGACATATGATGTTGAACATCTTTTTTCAAATGTGTTTGCCATCTCTATGCCATCTTTGACCAGTTGGATTATTTGCATTTTTTACATAGATTCTTTATTATTGAGAAGACTTCTTTTTTTAAATGCAAAATAGACATTTCCTTAAATCAGTTTCCATTTGCAGTAGAAACAAATATGCAAAAAAGAAAACTCTTGCTCATGTATCCTCATGATTTCAATCCTTTACTACAGGCTGATCTGTGTCACAGGTGTATTGTGACTTCCCTGAAATAAGGATAGAGGTATCCAAACTAAATGTTTAATCCCCATAGCTACAGGGATGGTGAACACCCCTCTCCCTGCCCCTAAGGACTCCTGTAATTATTTCACCAGACCTTCATGGTTCATGGAGGAACCACATCCAGGCTACATTCCTATCAGTGTCAGACATTCCTGGTCCCCATCACTTCCTAAGCAGTAGTCTCTGAGACGGTTTTACCCACAGGTATAATGGGGACAGCCCTCAGGGTCATCAACTGTTCAGGAGTAAGGGGTACATAATGGTGCAGAGGAAAGATTCGCACTATGATATGGTTGCAACAACCTCTGCTCCTTCTGTGGTGAGTCTAGAGCTGGGATGGCCTTTCAGAGTCCTGAAGGGGGAAATTAGAGGACTAACTCATGGAAACATTGCATGTGGGCTGCCTTTGGAAGAATTAGTGACCATCAGTGATCATTTACCCAAGGACAAGATCTATAAAGGGGCTCAATAGAGACATGTTGATGAATGACACAGCCACTGGGAGGTAACCACTATACGATGACAGCACAGCCTTTGCACTGCTCAGGTCCCCTGACATCATAGCATGAGTCCTCAGAACAGCTCCTCTTGGATGCTTTTTAATCACTTTCAGTGTAGGACACTTTCAAGGCATCATTCAGTGGTGTAAACGACAGGCCCTGCTGATGAAGTTAATGTCAAAGATACAGGCAATGCCAGGAGGATTTCTCTAGCTTCACCTCCAGCTTGGTGAGCTGGACTGGTCCAGGTGGCATATCTGGTAGACTTCTTCAACCTGGATTCCTGAGAAGATTGAGTCTGTTCAACTTGTTTTCTTAGAGCTGTGTGTTTTTGGTTCCCATGGAGGTCAACCACAACATTTCACTGACTTCCTAGAGACTGACCTAGGTAACAACAACAGCATACTGATGTTAGTAGCACAAGTGACAGCAGAAGCTAAACATGAGCAGATGTGGGTCAAAGACAGGGACAGGCAAGAGATTAATCATAGGTGTAGTTGAGTACAGATTAGTCTATCACTTCTTAATTAAAAAGAAGTTCATTGTGTCATAGAGTTGTATTCAACTGTGGAGATATTTGTGAGAATAACTTTTACATAGAGTTTAAACTTTGAATTAGTAATTTTCTAATTATGGCAAAATATGCATAAATGTAAACTGCAAAACTTTAATCAATTTAACTGTACAATTCAGTGGCACTCTGCATACTCACAATGCTGCACACCACCACCACTATCCATTTCCAGACCCTTCTCATAATTCCAAACAGGAACTGTATACTCATTAATAATCCTGCCACTCCCCCCTTATTCAGAAGTGAAGGGAAAAATATGCAAACCACATATTACAGAAAAATCCAAGGATCCAAGAGCACATGACAATGCAGGAAGGAGCAGAGTGCACCTCCCCTGGTGGCCCCTGGAGATAGGGCTTGACCCAAGCAAGAGGTCTGTTTGGTCTAAGAATGACCATGTTGTATGCTGCCCACCACAGGCTAGAATGGCATTGTGTCTTTTGTCAGTGTGTTCAGCATCCCCATCTTCCTTTCCCAAAGTCCCTAAGGAATCCACACTGAGAGCCTGAGACTCTTACTAGGACACTTAATACATGAGTCATTACCTCTTGTTACCTGCAGTCCCCTTCACATTCTCTGTAAGCTCACCTACAGAGACCACACAAAGGCCATGCTTTCAGTACACTCCTCCCTGGAGGTCAAGGGGGATTGTACTGATCAATGTTGGATTCTTCTCACTGATATGTTCAAGTAATGTGTCCATATTAACACATGGAATTGTCCTAGAATTTTCATATCTAATACTGTTCCTGTTGGGTTGTGTGTTATGGATTTTCTGGGATTAGAAACGATTTTGCTCTCTATTTAAAAGTTCTTGGAAGTTGTCTTACATATTTGTTAGCATTCTCTCATGATGCCTTCTGCTTTGCTTTTTGTTTGAGTGAAAACATTGTATTACTGATGATATACCACACATTATATGTGATATATACATACTGTATAAACATACAAATATGTTGACATACAATATTATAAATATTTTTATGTTCATTTATATGTATATACATGCACATGTAGTTATATTTTTATTTTGTACACAGACACCCAACCTCTGTAAATTGAAATTTCTGTTCTTTGAAATCTCTTCATAGGAATGTGTCTTTTCTCCTTCCATTTAGTCATTTATACAACCAGTGAACAACATGGATCACAGACATCTAGTTAAACTTGATACAGCCCTATACACTTATATTTATTGGGTCCTCAAATCTTTCCCGTTTTTCCCAGTGGGAAACCTTTAGGTTGACTGGTGAGCTCCTTGCCACACCCTACCATGTGTGTGTGTGTGTGTGTGTGTGTGTGTGTGTGTGTGTGTGTCTGTGTCTGCGTGCATGTGCATGCACATGCACTCAACGAAGTGTATTGTGGAGTTGCACTGGGACATTTGTTTTTATTTTGAAGGATTCTTTGCTTTCTGACACTACAAGGTGCCCCATGCTCATCCTGTGAAATTCTTGATCTGGATATTGAATCTTTTGGGGGGGAGTTTTATTTATTTATTGTTTTCAGAGAGAGCAAGTAAAAGAACACAAAAAGGGAGAGGTAAAGAGGGAGGGGAAGAAGCAGGTTCCCCACTAAGCAGGGAGCCTGATGTGGCTTAATGTGGGACTAGATCCCAGGAAACCAGGATCAACCTCCTGAGCCACCCAGATATCCCTGGGAATGAAATCTTTCTCCAAAGAAGCCTGCATCTCTTCCCAGGAGAGTGGTATTAGAAAGCAAAATGTAGAGAAATGTATTTCATGACTCTGGGTTGTCATTGCTTCCAGTCCCTCTCAGTTGACAAAGTGACATTTAGATGAGTCAGCTAACACAGGAACATACACATAGTGCTATGTCCACATGCAATTATCAGACTCCATCAAAGTCAACATGATTACAAACTTCCATCTCTGTAATCCATGACCAAACAGGCTTCACTCAAGTGTCATCCCTAGGTTATATCTGAATTCCCTTGCCTAAAGTGAAGAATCTGGCTCCACCTCCATTCATCCATTTTCTTATTTGTTCAATTCATGCACACATCACACCCCCCTCAAAATAATCCACCTGTTCTCCACAGGACACAACCTTATCTACTACAGCACAGTGCTCACATGCAGTCTTTTATGACTTTCCACAGACAGGATACACTCAGGTTCATAGTCACTCACCTCAGATTTCCCTGAAGCCCTTCACTGAGGTGGGTTCACAGGTTTGTACTGAAGGTAGATGGATTTTTTTACATTCTGTATTCCATCACGGGCCCAAAAATTCCAAAAAAAGTTTTGTTGTTGTTGTTGGTTTGTTTTTTTTTTAATGAATAGATTAAGTTTCTGTTCTGGGGCTGTACAGTGTCCAGTGGATTCTGGCCTTTCTGTGACTTTACAGTATCATGGAAAATAGGTCCCTTGATCAAAAACAGTTTCCTTTCATCATACATTCAACTCTTTTCTTCCTTTTGCCCCTCTGGAAACAACAGATGTTTATTCTCTCTCTTTATTTTTTCCTCTTCCAATATGTGATGTAATTATGATCATACTATGAAAATTACCATTTTGTAAATGTGCCACCTATCGGGTGACACTTTATTTGGTTCCAGGTTTGGGGGATTATATCTGAACCTGGTATAAATATCTGTATGCCAATTTCGGGTCCCTTTCAGTTTTTAGTGATTATGAATAAGCTTATATAAACATTTACCTGCAGGTTTTTCTCTATGAAGTTTTAGAATAATTTCATAATTGTAAGTTGACACTTGTTTCACAAAAAGTCAGAATACATGACAAACCAGCCTGGGATCCTGGGTGGCTCAGTCAGATAAACTTCTAACTCTGATTTCAGCTCAGGTCATGATTTTGAGTTTGGGAGATTGAGCCTATGTTCTGGTTCTGAGCTCAGTGAGAAGTGTGCTTGAGATTCCCTCTTTCCCTCTCCCTTTGCTCCTCCCCTTGCTCTCTCTCCCCTTACAAAAATTAATAAATAAATCTTTTTTTTTAATAGACCAACTACCAGCATTGGTTATAGTAATTCAGATAATAATATAAGTAAATAGCGCTGACTTAATCTTTACAAACTGTATAGGTAGAGCTGAGGTCCCATGATACTTCATTATTTTTTTTTCATTATGTTATATTAGTCATCATACATACATCATTAGTTCTTGGTGTAGTGTTCCATTATACTTTGGAGGACAAATAAATTGTTTCATTTATTAAAAAATCAGAAGGTAAAAAGAAATATGAACTAACCTAGGAATACATAGTCCCCACCTGATAAAGACAAGAAATTTCTGTTCACGTGAAGACTCTTTGTCTAGGAATGGCCTGCTTTGAGTGATGCTGAGGATAGAAGGGACAGGGGAAG
This sequence comes from Martes flavigula, assembly GCA_029410595.1. Lineage (NCBI taxonomy): Eukaryota > Metazoa > Chordata > Mammalia > Carnivora > Mustelidae > Martes > Martes flavigula. The sequence continues at coordinate 543,570 of JAODOS010000024.1, read as the reverse complement.
CCTCACTTCCAGGTGGTGTCTTTGGATAGACCTGGACCCAGGGCATCAGCAAAAGAGCATGTAGAATCACATATTAATCTGAGCAGGAACTGCTGGTGTGTGTACCCCTCTTTACGGATGAGTAAATGGGTTTCTGTATCACTTCCCCACAGGCATATTGACCCATGTTGCACAATAATAATCAGGTTTGTCCTCAGCCTGCAATGCAGTGATGATCAGGGAACCTGAGCTGACAGACTCAGAGCCACAGAATCAATCCAGGGGCACTGCAGGTCGACTGTTGCTACCATAGATGATGGTTCTGGGAACTGTGTCTGGAAGCTGTTGGAACCAGGACACATACTGACCACCCCAATGTTGGAGCTGCTTCCTGTGCAGGATATGGTGACTCTCTGGCCCAGGGCCCCAGACAATGAGGGCACCTGAATCAGCACAGACCGGACCCAGGAACCTGGAAGGGGGAGGGGACCAGGTCATGGCGGAGGTCATCACCAATCCTGCCTTCTGTGGCCCACAGCTGAGCAGACCCTCCACTAATCTCTCCCTCCCATCTTCATCCTTGGCGAGAGGATATGCCCATCCATGCAAATGAGACTCCAGCTCTCTGAACCCTCCCTGTCCCTGGGTCAGGTTCCTCTGCATGAGAGTGTCATGGGGATGGGCAGGGATTTGCTATGTGGGTCCAGAGTATGGTGAGGTCACAGCTGTGAGCCCTGAGTAGTGGGCACAGTCTGTCCCAAGTGGTAAATTCAACATATGATCCCCCCTGGCTCTCATAAAAGTGCCTTGACCACCTCCTGGTGTAGATTCCAGACATACCACTGTATGCATGGCAGCCAGAGCCCATTAAAGACAGTTCCTGCCTCCCCATTGTTCCACTCACTATTCACCAAATTAGCACCAGGCTAGGTGTCCCCTTCTGTGTCCTCCAATCACCTGAGTGCATACTTTATTCTCCTCTCAGATTCCTGAATGTGACTCTGTCCATAGCTCCCTTGGCTGTTCATGGGTCAGAACTGACGTGATGTCTGTACCCAAACTCCTCTTAGATCAGGATGAGGTCCAGAGCAGTGATGGGTCCTCATGGACACGCAGCCCTTCCTGTGAAGGATGCAGTATTTTCTCATATTATGTGATTCCTCCCTGGTATCTAAATACTCCTTCTTTTTAGTATTTTATAGCAATGAGGAAACAGGGAGCAATTCTGTCTAGACTGTGAGTACAAATTGTATTCTTTCTTAGAAGGACACACACTCAAAATCTTTGCCATCTGTCACTCTTTCCACCTGCTTGACACAGCAGTTCTACAAACACTGTGGGTTGTTGTTTCTTATCCAGATCTGTTCTCCAAGGACACACACATAAGTCTGCAGGATCCCTGGCAAGGGAGTTGTGTGGCCTTAACCTCAAAACACGAAAGTCAAATTTGCCAGAAGTTCTAGGAGGGACCTAGGGACTGCTGCAGATATTCTGACAGAAACTAAGTGATAGAATTCATGTATTTGTCACCACTTAGGCAATTGCATATTTAAAATGGATATGCGTCCCTGGGGCACCTGGGTGGCTCAGTGGGTTAAGCCTCTGCCTTCAGCTCAGGTCATGATCTCAGGGTCCTGAGATCAAGCCCCTCTGCTTGGCGGGAAGCCTGCTTCCCCCTCTCTCTCTGCCTGACTCTCTGACTACTTGTGATCTCTCTCCTTCTGCGTCAAATAAATAAATAAAATCTTTAAAAAAATGGGTATGTGTCCCTTTTATAAAATTCCTCTTGGTAAGATTGATTTAAACACAGTGACAATATATTTGTGAGGCTGCAGGTGGAATCTCTAGTATACAGTTCCCAGGACTGTGTTTATTGAAGAGAGAATATGGATGGAAATTGTGGTTAAAAACATGGATGCAACAAACAAAAATAATTCCTTCTGTTCTTGGTTGAATATAGGTCTATAAATTCTTTCTGAAGTCATTTTTAAAGGTTGTATTTATTTATTTGGCAGACAGAGATCACAATTAGGCAGAGAGGCAGGCAGAGAGAGAGGAAGGGAAGCAGGTTCCCCACTGAGCAGAGAGCCTGATGTGGGGCTTGATCCCAGAACCCTGGGATCATGACCTGAGCTGAAGGCAGAGGCTTTAACCCACTGAGCCACCCAGACATCCCTCTGAAATTATTTTTTGTCATGAGTTTAGTATCGTGGATTTTTCCAACAATCAGGAGAGTCCAGCATGGTGCTCAGTGAGACCCCAGGAGAAACATCTACCTAATATTTACAGAGCCATCACAATGATGGAATTACCAAACAAACAGAGCTTCCAGAATACAACAATCTTGGGTTGGACTCCTCTCTAGAGTGAGGACAGCATTAGCCCCTATGGTTTGTTCCAACATGTTCAGGATAGAGTAAATAATCATTCAGTCATCCATGATGAGAGGAATTAATTTCTATTACCTAGGGCCACCTGGACCCAGAAGATCCTTCAAAGTTCCAATATATGAGTGAAGGAAAGGTAGAGATAAGAGGGAATATGGCCCTGAGTCAGAGATCCTGTGCCACTGGATTGGGACAGAAGACATTTCAGCAGAAGTTCATCCTCTTTGGAGGTACACTAAGTTGGATGAGGGGTTGATGGCTCTTCCCTGAGAGCACAGGAAGTGTGTCTTACATCCCTACAGGACTTGAGCTCCAGGGGTGCAGCCCTGATGTCGTAGTGATCAGCCTCAGGCACTGACTGAGGCCAGAGATGTTTGGGACCTGAGCCGCCCATGCAGACAGAGGGTCCTCTGAGATTCTTGAGCATCAGCCTCATCCTAGGATAAAATGTGTTCAGAGCATATTTTGGATGTCCTAGTGATGATACCTCAATTGCACTTGACGTCCCTGTAGTTTCCTGTGGATGGGGGCTCTGACTCCTGGAGATTGTGACATTGAGGACAGCTGGGTGAACACAGGTTGAGTCTGCCTTCTGGATGGACAGAGAAGCCCAAAAATGTCAGAGTCCAGGATACAAAACGCTCAGAGAGAGGAGGATGTGTGTGTGTGTGTGTGTGTGTGTGTGTGTGTGTGTGTGTGTGTTTGTGTGTATGTATGTATGTGTTGTGTGTTCGTGTGCATGTATCTCACCAAAAATGAGAACAAGTGATCTACTGTGCCTCTTATGACTTCTTCTGAAGTATGGTTCTTCATGAATCTGATTCTGGATTTAGAGGCCACTTGTCTAAAAGACCATTTCCCTGTAAGAGAATGTATTCAGTACCTGAGGACACGCATGAGAGAAGACCTTTTACCAATTTACTGAGTCACAAGGCCAGAACTTGTTCAGTGTCATAAATATGTACATTTTTTCTCATCTGACCTCTGTTCCATGAAGGGCATAATGAGAACATAAAGCAAAAGCTGCTAATAGCTAATAATATAATATTTCACCTGAGAGATCTCAAACAGGTGTTATTTTTGCCCCTCAAGATGTATTTGGAAATCCCCTGTGCAGTGTGTGATGGAGATGAGCAGGGTAGTCCAGAACTTGGTAGAGACACCCAAGACTCTGCCTTCTGAGCTGCACAGCACTAACTGAGCACTCTAAAACTTCTTATGTGTCCCCCTGATCCTCAGGGTGTATGGGGGGTTCTCTTTGCAAATCATTACATTTCTAAAGCTGTGCAAACTCTTCCTTTGACCTGAAATCAAAGGAAGCCCAAAGTTGGGCTCCAACTGAGCAAAAGAGAGTTTGAGAGGACTTTACCCAACGGGTGACACAGGAGCACCTGCAAGAGGCAGGGAGACAGGCACTCCCTGCTGTGTGACTGGGGAGCACCTGCACCCTCTAATGTAAGCAGGACACAGGGTGATCCTGGGCTTTGAGCTGGTGAAATGGTGAATGGAGGCCATTGGACATGACTACTGCCTCCTCACTGCTCTGACCGCTGCCTCCTGCATTAGGTCCTGGCATGTGTCCACTTATGTGTCCTCCCATGACCTCAGGACAGACTTTGTGCTCTACTCAGACTCCTCAGGTTGAGTCTTTCCACAGCTCCCTTGACTGATCATGAATTAGGACTGAGATCTTTACACAAACTTCCTTAGATAAGGATCAAATACAGAGAAGTGCTGGATTTCCATGGACATATGGTCTCTTCTGTGTAAGACACTGGCTCTTTCCTGCTGTGTAATTCTTTCCGGTTTCCAAAGGTCTCCTACCTATGAGGTTCCTGCAGCAATGAGGACATGGGAAGCACTTCTCTCCACGTTGTGGGTAGATGCCCCTCTGTGCATTCACAGAGGGGTAACACACACACACACACACACACACACACACACACACACACACACACACCTTTTTCATCTGTCACTCTTTCCTACTGCATGAAACAACAGTTCTTCACACGTTGTGAGCAGTGATTCCCTCCTAGCATCTGTCCTCAAAGCACACAAACACAAGTGTGCAGGAGCCCTGCTGTGTGAGTCTGTGTGTAAAATTGACCTCAAAGCATAGAAGGAAAACCTTCCAGAAGTTCTATGAGGGCACAACTGACAACTGTAGATGCTCTTACACATTTCCAGTGACAGAGTTCATGTATTAGTTACCACTGATCCAACCACACACGTAAAATAGATGCATGTTAATGTTACACAGAGTTCACTTCTTTCAAACTGATTACATCTCAGTGCTAATGTCATTGTGAAGATGCAGTAAACTGCTGGCATACTTCTCTTAGATCTGTGCTTATTGCAGGAAGAATATGCATAGAAATTGAAGTTGAAAAACGTAGATGGGACAGGGACATCTGGGTGGGTCAGATTTCCAGGACCTGGGACTGAGCCCCATGTCTGGCTCCCAGCTTGGTAAGGAGCCTGTTTCTCCCTCTCCCTCTGCATCTCCCCCTGCATATGCTGTCTGTCTGTCTCTCTCAAGTAAATTTTAAAAATCTCAAAAAAATTAAAAAAGTAAATGGAACAAAAATAGCAAGGGAATGTCTCCTATTATTGGTTCAATAACAGTCTATGAACTTTTACTAACATACTTAATTTTTATTCTGATTCTGCATATATGTATATTTTAGTCATAAGTATTTTATCTTGGTTCTGATCCTGCAGGTAAGAAAAAGCTAGATATGGTGCCCAGTGAAATTCCATGAGGAGCCTGTTCTTTATGACTCTCTGAGCCATCTCACTGATGGAATTACCAAAGACAGAACTTCTAGGATGGAGTGATTAGGAGTTTGATTGATTCAGGGGTGGGCACAGCTGTTGTTCATGCACCTTAATTCCAGCACGTTCAGGACAGAGCAATTGTTCATTCAGCCACCCAAACTAGAGAAATTAATTAGTTAATTAATTAATCTATCTATCTGCTTATTTGTTTATTTCTTTATTTATTTTTGAGAAATGAATTTCCATTACTCAAGGCCAACCCAACCCAGAATTTCCTGTCAAAGTTCTTGCATGTGAGTTTAGGAGAGGTGGGGATAAGTGGAACTGTGTACCTGAAGTCACAAGCCCTCTGGTATTCAGTTAGGAAAGAATTTTCAGCAGATGTCCAGAGTCGCAATGTCACTGGGTTAAAGGAGTGAGGGAGAGCCTAACTCTGAGAGCACAAGCAGTTGACTGTGTCACACATCCTGATTCTGGGCTGCTATCCCAGAATCAGTGTACTGATCAGCTTCAAGCACTGACTGGACCTCTGAAATGGTTGGGGGTTGAGCTCCGCTCATTGCTGGAGACTCCCCTTGGGATTCCCGAGCACCAGCCTCAACACAGGAGAGCAAGTGTTCAGGGAACATCCTGGCTTCCCTGAAGTCAGGACCTGAGTAACATTCAATGTCTCTGGTGTTTCCTGATGATGGGGATTCTGCCTTATAGATTGTGACAGTGAAGACAGCTGGGTGAGCCAGGTTGAGTCTGACTTCTGGAGAGATAGAATAGCCTGGAAACTGAAGAGCCCAGGACACTCTACACTCAGAGAGAGGAGGGGTGTGTGTGTGTGAGTGAAAGACAGTGAGAGGCAGACAAAGAGAGACAGAGAATGAGAATATGTCCCATGTATCCTCAGGAAGAATTTCCTGTAGAGGCCATGCATGGGGACAAGTGTCCCCCATCCATATTATATCCTCTCCACTGTCTGAGTGTGATCTCCATGCAAATCCATTCAAGAGCAGGGTCTTTGTAAGACCTCCAGTGTCCTGAACCTTGGAGGAAGGCAAATTCTCTTGCACAAAGATAAAATTTACATAAGGAAGGGGAATTTGGTTGCAGATTCATTCTAATAGTGATCCCACTGAATCACACATTGAGTTGCAAGTGGTGTGAGGCATTTGTTCGTTTTCATCTGTGTAGACACAAGTCACACCTCTGTGGGTCTTCAGATCTCAAAGGGAGGATAAAAAATTAGTTCTACTACAACTAATTTGATTGAATAGGCCAATTTTAACAGGAAAATAGAAAATGTAATTATAGAAGAACTCCTCAGAATTGCATAAGATACAGACATTTTCACAAAAGACATCTAACAAACCTTCTGAGATAAGATGGTTCCAATTTCTTTGTTTCATATTCTTTTAATTACATTGAAAAGGATGAAACATTCCCTAGTTCTTCTAAAAGAGTTATAACACTGATAAACACATTCCAAAATATATCTTACAGGAATTAAAATTACAGATCAGTAACATTAAATATTGATAAAAATATTGTATATTAAATACTAACAAGTAGACATCAGTACCATATAAATAAATTAAAATACCATTATTAAGCATTATTTGTTCCAATAATGCAAGTTGTGTTTCATATTAAGAACACCTTTCATACCACATGCTGTATTATTACATCAAGAGATAGGATCATATTGCCCCAATTGTTCTTGAAAGAGCTTTTGACCAATCCATTAAAAATATGGAATGCAGATAGATACATTTATAATAAGGTAATAAACACACTCTCACACACTTATGATGTAGTCCTAAGACCAGCATCTAAGTTCATTGCATAGGGAACATGACCATTTTCACAAAGATCAGGAAAAGGCAAAGATGATCTTCACTTTCATTATTTTTCAACATTATTCCTCAAGTATCAGAAAATGCAATTAAGAAAAAAAAATCAATGGTTAATACTTAGCATTGATGGTAAAGATCAAGTAGTCTTTCTAAAAGATGTAAATGGACATCATGGCCTTAGGAAGGCCAGGGCTGATGCAGACATGACAGCAGAGTTCTCCCCAATGAGTGACTAGTCACTGACTGTGACCAGTTCTGGTAACACTTAGTGACAGAGACATGATAGATGGACAAGCGTATCAGAGAAGACATGTTGGCTCACATGTCCAGGGTGAAGCGAACCGTGGAAGGTTCAAGCAGTGACCTCATATCTGAAGTGATCAGCTTTTCTCCATCAGGCTGGTTACAAGTGATGTCAATCATCCCACTAATGGGGTTTCTGTCCCAGACCCAGCATAGCCCACACTGCTGAGGTTTCCAGTACAGAAATCAGGGAGCTTTGCCAAAGTGACCAGTGCTCTGAGACATGGGCTGTGAGCCCAGTGTCACTTCACTTGCTCCTGGCACTGAGGAAAGAGCAGGTCCCAGGTGACCTCAGAGACCCCGTTCTGTAAAATTTGACAAAGGCTCCCTGCATAAGGGACTGGAGAAAATACCCCAAGACATGATCAGGATCCCACAGAGTTCTGTTGTCTGAGATTCCATTGAGGCCAGTGGAATTCTGGTCACAATTTCTCTTAGCCTCTGGGGAGAATTTCCTCAGAGCCAACTTCCTCCTTAGACATCCATTCTAGTTGCTCATTGTCTATAGCCTCAATTTTACCAGACCTGGTACAGAAAAAAAGGAAGGGATAATTGACTTTTGAAGCAGTGTGCAGAGGCAGGCAGAGCCAGGAGCTCACAGGACAATGGACCCTCACTTGTGGAGGCAAGTCACACATTAGTGAGGACAAAGTTTAACCAGTGCCCCTCTCTCCAGCTGAGTGGTTTGCCCACCATCTGAGGCCCTGCTTCCATAGCTCTCCTGCTGTCCTCAGCATCCACCTCCTCCACCCTTGTCATACACTTCTACACAGGAAGCAGATGGTTCTTTTTCACTGTAGTCTTCCTGATGTAGTGACCCATGAGAGTGGTGTGAAAAAGGGCCTTTCTAAGTCCATTCATGTAATGGTGACACTCTCACACGTGGAAATATATTTCAGTGGAAAACTATGATGTCTTTCAAAATCCCAACTGTATCCCTATAGATCCCTCCATGTCTCCACTTCCAGATGGCATACATGGTAAGTGTAAGGACCATGAAGGGAACACGCTGCTGGGACACATGTATGGGGATCATGCCTGTGTGTGCATGTAGCATGTACACAAGAGAGTTGGGTTAAGACATCTGCCCAACGTTGTGGTGTATAAGGCATGATCTATTGGGTGAATTAAGTGAAGTCCCTGCAAAGGCAGGAGCCCTGCATCAGAGGTCAGGTAACAAGCTGAGGCTAGAAACACAGAGGAGGCTGGTGGCTGGTGAACTCAGTGAGCATCCACAGGAATTTAAAGAGGTGAACCTGTTATTCATGTGAGTCCAGCATCTCCAAATGAGACAGAAAGTGCGAGCTAGGAAAATATTGATCCCTTGACTTGCACCTGAAATCTGTTTTACACTGTGTGAATGCACATGAATATCCACATAGCTACATTTTCACCATTATATTCACAACAAGGCTGCCCTAGGGCACTTGCTACTTCTGCAGCTCAAGCTTTTCCTCACTTTATTATTAACTATAATCCTGAATTTTCTCCACAAATGTCAGGTGGAAACCATCCTTTGTCTCTTAATGGACCAGTGGCAGGGTGCTCTGTGAGGTCCCCATGGTTTCGGGTGAGGTCTGGAAGATCAGGGTCAGGGTGTCTCTTCCCCATTGGGCTGAAACACTGGGCAGACTCCACACCTCCTGTCCCATGCTGAGTAGGAATCATCAGGTTTGTCCTCAGCCTGGAGCCTAGAGATAGTCAGGGAAGCCAGGCTGGCTGACCTGGAGCCAGAGACTCTGTGATAGAACAAAGAGGATGGGCTGTTCCTCTGTAGATCAGTAGCTGGGGACGTGCCTGGGTGTTGCTGTAGCCAAGTTGCATCCTCATTGCCAACTGTATCCTTATATCTGGTACAGCAAGTGTGGCCCTCAGTAAGGGGACATGATCACTAAGGGTGCCTGAGTCAGCTCCACCTAGACCAGGCACACCATAATGGGACAGAGATCTGTCGGCAGGAGGGAAGCCCTCCATGATTGAGAGTAGAGACATGGAGCAGGTCTCCTACCCACCCTGGGTAAGGTCAGCAGTCACCTGTGCCAGGAATGAGGAGGAGAGGAGCCCATGCCATAGTAAAGGAACAAATTCTGACCCTAAAGCTCTGTTGTGGAGACTGAGTTTCCAAAATCTCTTTCTACTTCAGAAACTTCCATATGAGCAGAGGTGCTGCCCTCAGATAAGCCTGTGATGTCTTTCTGTCTGCCCTCCACACCTACAGATGGAAAGAGACAGAGGAGGAGAGGAGGAGCTGACCCACCGGTAGAGGTGGTCTGGGTGGTGATAACCCCAAAGTTCTGGCAGGTCAGCATCAGCAAGTGAGAGAAATGATGCCTGACACCTGAGAGGGCCTGAGTGTTGTCCCAGTCTACAGGGGTCATATAGCATTGTCCCAGGCTATCCCACATACCCTCAGACCCCAAAAACTTACTTTCCTCTCTGACATTCCTAACACCCCAGTTAGAGCCACATGAGCCATCTTGACCTTCTTTTCTAAGCTGTTACTGATGTCAGAGAAGAACCCTGTATAGCTGAGAATCTTGAAAATGAAAGTATCCATTAAGGGAGGCCCTTCTCACTACAAAGGGACCAAAGGGAGCTGTGTCTCAGACATACACAGAATTTTATCCAATCATCTATCACAAATCCAGAAGTGAGAGTGTTTCCTCTTTCAGTTTTTCATGGGAACATGGTAACCAGCATTTAATAAACTAATTTCTTAACATTGCTGTATCCAGTAGCTGGAGATCTGCATGTGGCTGGAGCCTGCTGGGCCTCAGTCCAGTGACTGGTTATCAATTTATTAATAGAACGCACATTTAAATGTTGATTTTTGTGATTATCCAAAAATTTCCATTTTGAAGTAATTAATTACATGCATATATATTTTACCCACCCTATTTATAACAGAAAGGCACCTAGGGAATATTGTGAAACATCTTTTTGAATTCTCAATGAAAAGACATCTCTCATGCATCCAATGAGAGAACTGGCTCATGAATTCACAGAGAGAGGTCCCTAAGTACAGAGACATACCTGTATACACAGAACAAGCAGGTAAGTATAGAGATCCTGAAGGAACAATTGAAAGAATTTGATTGTAATTTATGAGATAAATCTGGCTTTCAATATTGAAATACTGGGTGTTATACTCAACTAATGAATCATTGAACATTATGTCAAAAATTAGTGCTGTACTATGCTTAATTAATTAAAAATAATTTAAAAGTTACAGATGAAATGAAATAAATGAAAGAGGTATAAAATAAAATAAGATAGAAACACCAATAATTTTACCTTCCAGATGCACGGATGTATAGTTAACAAATAAATACTGTGCATGTATAAGTTATACAGTGTGATGAGCAATGCAGGTATCCATGGAAACAATGTCTCCTGTGCATGACAGATATTCTTTCCTCACATGTGAGCCCTTGATGACCAGGACTCTCCCTCCCTGTGGATCCCCTGCATTACTGAGGGGAGACAGAGCCTCGCTGTAGGCATGGGAGGTCATAGGAGAAGGCCAGGTGTGCATCCCCAGTTGGTGATTCTGGGTGAATCTTCACCATCTGTCAATGAACCCACACACTCAAGGACCATAGACGTTGACATCCATTGTCATCCAGTGACTCATTCCTAGGAATCTCTTCTGGAACAGAGGACACTGGTCTGCAGGGAGCCTTGACAAATGATGTTCTTGGAAGCAATTTTTTTTTTTATTTTTAAAAATTTGTTTTATTTTTATTTGTTTAAAGATATTATGTACTTATTTGACAAAGAGAGACAGTGAGAGAGGGAACACAAGTAGGGTGAGTGGGAGAGAGAGAAGCAGGTCCCACTGAATAGGGAGACCCACATGGAGCTCGATCCCAGCCAAAGGCAGACACTTAACCATTGAGCCACCCAGGTGCCTTTTTTTTTTTTTTAATTTTTTATTTATTTTTAGCATAACAGTATTCATTGTTTTTTCACCACACCCAGTGCTCCATGCAATCTGTGCCCTCGCTAATACCCACCACCTGGTTCCCCCAACCTCCCATCCCCCCGCCCCTTCAAAACCCTCAGGTTGTTTTTCAGAGTCCATAGTCTCTCATGGTTCACCTCCCCTTCCAATTTCCCTCAACTCCCTTCTCCTCTCCATCTACCCTTGTCCTCTATATCATTTGTTATGCTCCACAAATAAGTGAAACCATATGATACTTGACTCTCTCTGCTTGACTTATTTCACTCAGCATAATCTCTTCCAGTCCTGTCCATGTTGCTACAAAAGTTGGGTATTCGTCCTTTCTGATGGAGGCATAATACTCCATAGTGTATATGGACCACATCTTCCTTATCCATTCATCCGTTGAAGGGCATCTTGGTTCTTTCCACAGTTTGGCGACCGTGGCCATTGCTGCTATAAACATAGGGGTACAGATGGCCCTTCTTTTCACTACATCTGTATCTTTGGGGTAGATACCCAGTAGTGCAATTGCAGGGTCATAGGGAAGCTCTATTTTTAATTTCCTGAGGAATCTCCACACTGTTCTCCAAAGTGGCTGCACCAGTTTGCATTCCCACCAACAGTAGAAGAGGGTTCCCCTTTCTCCACATCCTCTCCAACACACGTTGTTTCCTGTCTTGCTAATTTTGGCCATTCTAACTGGTGTAAGGTGGTATCTCAATGTGGTTTTGATTTGAATCTCCCTGATGGCTAGTGATGATGAACATTTTTTCATGTGTCTGATAGCCATTTGTATGTCTTCATTGGAGAAGTGTCTGTTCATATCTTCTGCCCATTTTTTAATCATTTTTTTCAAAGGTTTTATTTCTTTCTTTGATGGAGAGAGAGAGAGAGAGAGATAACGAGAGCACAAGTAGGGGGAGCAGCAGATAGGAGGAGAATCAACCTCCCAGCTGAGCAGGGAGTTTGATGCATGACTCGATCCCACAACACCAGGATCGTGGCCTGAGCCAAAGGCAGAAGGTTGATGGCTGAGTCACTCAGGTACCACTCTGAGAACTCTTCACTCCTTGACCAGGCTCTGTTCACAAAAGAACCTGGTGTGTGGTGGTTGTTAGGAGCAGCATTCCAAATATAGGGTTTGAAAAAAATATAGTCCACATTCAAGAATGAGTGTTATGTGGGTTGATAAAAATAAGAACAATTGACATTCTTATGCCTGAAAATCTATGCACATTTCATCATGATTTCTCCAGAAAGATCAACTAAAGAAAAAAAAAAAAAAAAAAAACAGAGAAATATAGATCCCATTTAGCAACATATTATAGGGGCGCCTGGGTGGTTCAGTGGGTTAAAGCCTCTGCCTTCAGCTCGGGTCATGATCCCGGGATCCTGGGATCGAGCCCCACATCGGGCTCTCTGCTCTGCAGGGAGCCTGCTTCCCTTCCCTGCCTGCCTCTCTGCCTTGTGATCTCTGTCTGTCAAATAAATAAATAAAATCTTTTAAAAAATATTATAAAGATACATTTTTAACTCGAAAAATTCTGGAATTCTATGGAGCAGACTTGAACTGATTTGTGATTGGCCAGGAACAAACCCCTTGTCAGCAGTTTGTCCAGCTCCTGGTGTGAGCAAGATACAGGTGGTCAGAGGAATTCCATCATGAGGAATTGATTTTCTGTGTCTTTTTCACAAGATACTACCTGGGATTCAGATCAAGCCCTGTGGGTGGGAGTGAGCCTGGCCTGGCCCAGAACTGCTCTGTGAAGGGACCATCAGTATGGTAGGGAGCCGGGCTACAACTGGAGATGCTAGGCTCCAGGAGGGGAGAGAAGGCCTCAAGGAGAATCAGGAGCGCCCAGCAGCTCTGTTGACATTGGTTTCTTCTGAAATCCGGCTTTTCAGCTTCCTGCCATCTTATCTCAAGCTCTGTAGCCACCCTGGACAGATGCGTGTTGATGCAGGACCACCATGTCCAAATGTGCCTCCTTCCACTGAGATAACTGTCCAGATCCAACGCTGTAAGGACCAGGTTGATTCCCTGCAGGCTGAGGCTCTCTCCTGTATGATGGGGACCCTGTGCCTGGTTCAGTGCACTTTCCATCATGTTCACTCAAGTGTGTTCATAGACAAAGGGACTGAGCTCATCCCCACATGGCATTCTTGTAACAATTCTGATTTTCAACAGGCATAGGTGAAGTTCATCAAGAGTGACAGGAAAGTAAGCAAATATCTGCATTCCTGGAAATCTGATGAATATTTTCCTGGGTCAGGGCTGATCCCGTTTTCTCAAAACCAGAAATGGAAGTCATTCTGCTTCAGAGAAGGGTCCTCTCCCTCGTCCAGTGAAAGGAGCCCCCTCCCCTCACTGTTCCCAAGACCTCACACCTGCTTCTTTTCCTTCCCATCCCCATCCTCAGTCCCTGGTTCCTCCATGTCATGAGGACCCTGATCCTCCTTCCCTGCCTCAGCTGCCACTACTCATTAAAGACTCCTAGTGAGACAAGGACACTGGCCACAGTCCCCACCCATTCTCTATCTTCATGCCCCCTCCTGCTCCTCATCATCAGTGCAGTCCCGGGACATAATCACACCATATCCAATTCTGGTGTTCCCTGTCAGCCCATCCAATGCCCACCGACCTCACCCCTCCTCACATTCCAGTAACTTCTTATTTCCACTGATGTTAATACTTGTGAATCTTCCTTCTCTCCCATGACCTTTTCAGGAACATGAGGACACAGACTGTCCCTAGCATGCTCAAGCTGTGTCTATGTCAGAGTGCCTTGCCTGGCACATATTCGGAATTCACCTAAAGGTGTAGAGGGGCAGATCCCTGTACAGTTGTCTATTGTGATCAGGCACAGCTAGACTCTGGGTCTGGTTCTGAACCAACATGGCCTCAGTTCCCATAATAGCCTGTCCCTTGGTATCCAGTTACTCCTTCTCAGTGTAAGTAAATCAGACAATGTTTTGTGGACTAGGGCTGGGTTTAAGTGCAGAAGTTTAAAGGACAAGGGCACTTTCTTTGACAGGCTTCCTTAGAACTCAGCTAAGACCCCAGTGGTAGGCAAAATAAACAAAGCAAACAACTGTGTTGGCCAAGGCATGGGGACTGCTCAGGGAGCCCCATCACTGAGGAGCTTTGTGTCTCACTTTGCCATGGCATGGGAGCACTGTGTGAGCTCTGAGACTGCTGCCCCACACTGAACAGCAACAATCAGCCTTGTCCTCAGCCTGTAGTCTGGAGATGCTCAGGGAGGCTGTGCTCCCTGATGTGGAGCCTGAGAATCAGTCTGGGAACCCCAGGGGCTGAGCATTGCTACCATAGATGACAACTGTGGAGGCACTACCCAAGAGCTGCTAGATCCAGGACACACCTCCAGCCCTAATATTGCTGCTGCTGCTTCCAGTGCAGGAGATGGTGACAGTCTAAACCCATGGGCTTGGATGCTGCAAAGGGCTGAGTGAGCACTGAATAAGCCCAGGACCCTGGAAGTCAGGAGAGAGACATGGGGCAAGAGAGAACAGTTAATAGGCAGGGCCCATACATGGTTCCAAAGTCCTCTCTACTCCAGCCCTGATTCTTGGCTACCAGGCACCTGTGACGTGAGCCAGAGCCAGGAGAGGAACCCAAGCCATTGAAGAAATCCCCACACAGCAGCATCTCCTGAATGCCCCTCAGCTGCTACAGGGCTCCCTGAGTCTTTCTTATTGTCTCCAGTCACTCAAGGGGAGGGAAGGACACTTTACTCAAACCAGCCTTCTCCTGCTGGCTGGCCAGGCCCAGCCTGAACCCTGAACCTGAACCCAACCTGCACAGATCATCTTGGGAAGGTACGGATCTGACTTAGTGAGACCTGGCCTGTGACTCCCCAGGGGTCAGTGTACACCCAGAGTTGAGCCCCAGTGAGAATCGTAGATATGTGGTACCTGCTAGGACCACAGCACACAAGGCTCAGAGAAAAGCCACAGGGACCCCCTGCTGCCCAAGACTCAGACATGCCCATATAACATCAGGAAACCTGGAGCTAGTACCTAGGCATTTCTATGGGGTCAGTGAATTGTTGTGTTTGACCTCCATGGGATCAAACAACAAGCTGTAAAGAAGACATGGTGATTAGGCTCGGACTCTTAGGCATGAGGTCTGAGGAACCTCACCAGATGTGCCACTTGGACCAGCCCAGATGGTCACCAAATTTGAGGCAAAACTAGAATGGGTAGAGGAGGATGGAGGTTATTTGAACTGAATGTGTCCTTGAAATTAACTTCTGCAGCAGGACCTGTCATTCACAACACTGAAAGGGGTTTTTCAAGTTGCCTGTGATAAAGGTGGTCAAAGAGTATCTAGGAGGAGATATTCTCAGGACTCTATGAAGCTAGGAGATCTGAAGTGCAAGGGCTGCACTGTTGTCATACAGTAGTGGCCTCCCAGTGACTGTGTCATTCACCAACATGTCCACATGCCTAAGAAGTCTGAACCTATTCATCTTGACTTCCTTGAAGCTTGTTGTTGGATCCCATAGAGATCAACCACAACAGTTAACTGCTCCCGTAAGATTTGGTCTGGGTACTAGCTCCAGGAGTTCTGACATTAGTAGCACATGTGACAGTGGAAGCTAAATGTGAGCTGCTGTTGGACACAGGGCAAGGACAGGAAAGAGATGGATCTGGCAGGAGAAATGGAGGACAGATTATTCTCTCACTTTTTTTTTTTTAATTTAAGGGGTTTTTTTTCATTTTTTTTAATTTATTTTCAGCATAACAATATTCATTGTCTTTTCACCACACCCAGTGCTCCATGCAATCTGTGCCCTCCCTAATACCCACCACCAGGTTCCTGCAACTTCCCGCCCCCTGCCCCCTCAAAACCCTCAGGTTGTTTTTCAGAGTCCATAGTCTCTCATGGTTCACCTCCCCTTCCAATTTACCTCAACTCCCTTCTCCTCTCCATCTACCCTTGTCCTCTATATCGTTTGTTATGCTCCACAAATAAGTGAAACCATTTGATAATTGACACTCTCTGTTTGACTTATTTCACTCAGCATAATCTCTTCCAGTCCTGTCCATGTTGCTACAAAAGTTGGGTATTCGTCCTTTCTGATGGAGGCATAGTACTCCATAGTGTATATGGACCACATCTTCCTTATCCATTCATCCGTTGAAGGGCATCTTGGTTCTTTCCACAGTTTGGCGACCGTGGCCATTGCTGCTATAAACATAGGGGTACAGATGGCCCTTCTTTTTACTACATCTGTATCTTTGGGGTAAATACCCAGTAGTGCAATGGCAGGGTCATAGGGAAGCTCTATTTTTAATTTCCTGAGGAATCTCCACACTGTTCTCCAAAGTGGCTGCACCAACCTGCATTCCCACCAACAGCGTAAGAGGGTTCCCCTTTCTCCACATCCTCTCCAACACACGTTGTTTCATGTCTTGCTAATTTTGGCCATTCTAACTGGTGTAAGGTGGTATCTCAATGTGGTTTTGATTTGAATCTCCCTGATGACTAATGATGATGAACATTTTTTCATGTGTCTGGTAGCCATTTGTATGTCTTCATTGGAGAAGTGTCTGTTCATATTTTCTGCCCCTTTTTTAATAGGATTGTCTGTTTTGTGCGTGTTGAGTTTGAGGAGTTCTTTATAGATCCTGGAAATAAATCTTTTGCCTGTACTGCCATTTGCAAATATTTTCTGCCATTCTGTGGGTGGCCTCTTTGTTTTGTTGACCGTTTCTTTTGCTGTGCAGAAGCTTTTGATCTTGATGAAGTCCCAAAAGTTCATTTTGGCTTTTGTTTCCTTTGCCTTTGGAGACATATCTTGAAAGAAGTTGCTGTGGCTGATATCAAAGAGGTTACTGCCTATGTTCTCCTCGAGGATTCTGATGGATTCCTGTCTCACGTTGAGGTCTTTTATCCATTTCGAGTTTATCTTTGTGTACGGTGTAAGAGAATGGTCGAGTTTCATTCTTCTACATATAGCTGTCCAGTTTTCCCAGCACCATTTATTGAAGAGACTGTCTTTTTTCCACTGGATATTTTTTCCTGTTTTTTTGACGATTATTTGACCATAGAGTTGAGGGTCCATATCTGGGCTCTCTACTCTGTTCCAATGGTCCATGTGTCTGTTTTTATGCCAGTACCATGCTGTCTTGGTGATCACAGCTTTGTAGTAAAGCTTGAAAACAGGTAACGTGATGCCGCCAGTTTTATTTTTGTTTTTCAACATTTCCTTAGCGATTCGGGGTCTCTTCTGATTCCATACAAATTTTAGGATTATTTGCTCCAGCTCTTTGAAAAATACTGGTGGAATTTTGATTGGACTGGCATTAAAAGTATAGATTGCTGTGGGCAGTATAGACATTTTAATGATGTTTATTCTTCCGATCCAAGAGCATGGAATGGTCTTCCATCTTTTTGTGTCTTCTTCAATTTCTTTTAGGAGTGTTCTGTAGTTCCTCTAGTACAGATCTTTAACCTCTTTGGTTAGGTTTATGCCGAGGTATCTTATGGTTCTCGGTGCTATAGTAAATGGAATCAATTCTCTAATTTGCCTTTCTGTATTTTCATTGTTAGTGTATAAGAAAGCCACTGATTTCTGGACATTGACTTTGTATCCTGCCACATTACTGAATTGCTGTATGAGTTCTAGTAGTTGGAGGGTGGAGTTTTTCAGGTTTTCTATATAAAGAATCATGTCATCTGCGAAGAGAGAGAGTTTGACTTCTTCCTTGCCAATTTGGATACCTTTTATTTCTCTTTGTTGTCTGATTGCTGTTGCTAGGAATTCTAATACAATGTTGAGCAAGAGTGGTGAGAGTGGGCATCCTTGTCGTGTTCCTGATCTCAACGGGAAGGCTGCAAGCTTTTTCCCACTGAGGATGATATTTGCTGTGGGTCTTTCATAGATAGATTTGATGAAGTTCAGGAATGTTCCCTCTATCCCTATACTTTGAAGCGTTTTAATCAGGAACGGATGCTGGATTTTGTCAAAAGCTTTTTCTGTATCAATTGAGAGGATCATGTGCTTCTTCTCTCTTCTCTTATTGATTTATTCTATCACATTGATTGATTTGCGAATGTTGAACCATCCTTGTAAGCCAGGGATGAATCCCACCTGGTCATGGTGGATAATCTTTTTAATGTGCTGTTGGATCCTGTTTGCTAGGATCTTGTTGAGAATCTTAGCATCCATATTCATCAGTGATATTGGTCTGAAATTCTCCTTTTTGGTAGGGTCTTTGCCTGGTTTGGGGATCAGGGTAATGCTGGCTTCATAAAGAGTCTGGAGGTTTTCCTTCTGCTTCAATTTTTTTAACAGCTTCAGGAGAATAGGTGTTATTTCTTCTTGAAAGTTTGATAGAATTCCCCAGGGAATCCGTCAGGTCCTGGGCTCTAGTTTTTTGGGAGGTTTTTGATCACTGCTTCAATCTCATTACTAGATGTTGGTCTATTCAGGTGGTCAATTTCTTCCTGGTTCAATTTTGGGAGTTTATAGTTTTCCAGGAATGCATCCATTTCATCTAGGTTGCTTAGCTTATTGGCATATAACTGTTGATAATAACTTCTGATGATTGTTTCTACTTCCTTGGTGTTAGTTGTAATCTCTCCCTTTTCATTCATAATTTTATTAATTTGGGCTTTCTCTCTTTTCTTTTGGATTAGTGTGGCCAATGGTTTATCGATCTTATTGATTCTTTCAAAAAACCAGCTTCTAGTTTCATTGATACGTTCTACTGTATCTCTGGTTTCTACCTCATTGATCTCTGCTCTAATCTTGATTATTTCCCTTCTTTTGTGTGGAGTTGGTTTGATTTGTTGTTGATTCTCCAGTTCTTTAAGGTGTAGAGACAGCTCTTGTATTCTGGATTTTTAAATTTTTTTGAGGGAGGCTTGGATGGCTATGTATTTCCCCCTCAGAACCACCTTTGCTATATACCGTAGGTTTTGGGGTGAAGTGTCTTCATTCTCATTGGTTTCCATAAATTGTTGAAGTTCTTCTTTGATCTCCTGGTTGATCCAAGCATTCTTAAGCAAGGTGGTCTTTAGCTTCCAGGTGTTTGAGTTCCTTCTGAACTTTTCATTGTGATTGAGCTCCAGTTTCAAAGCATTGTGATCTGAGAATATGCAGGGAATAATCTTCGTCTTTTGGTATCTGTTGAGCCCTGATTTGTGACCCAGTATGTGGTCTATTCTGGAGAATGTTCCATGTTCACTTGAGAAGAATGAGTATTCTGTTGTTTTAGGGTGGAATGTTCTGTATATATCTATGAGGTCCATCTGGTCCAATGTGTCATTCAATGCTCTTATTTCTTTATGGATTTTCTGCTTCGATGATCTATCTATTTCTGAGAGAGTTGTATTAAGATCTCCTAATATTAATGTATTCATATCAATATGACTCTTTATCTTGATTAATAGTTTTCTTATGTAATTGGCTGCTCCCATATTGGGGGCGTAGATATTTACAATTGTTAGATCATCTTGGTGGATAGTCCCTTTAAGAATGATGTAGTGTCCTTCTGTATCTCTGACTACTGCCTTTTTTTTAAAATCTAACTTATCTGATATGAGAATCGCTACCCCGGCCTTCATTTGAGGCCCATTGGCATGAAAGATGCTTCTCCATCCCTTCACTTTCAGTCTGGGTGTTATCTTTAGGTTCAAAATGGGTCTCTTGTAGACAACATATGGATACGTCCTGTCGTTTTATCCAATCTGCAAACCTGTGTCGTTTTATGGGTGTATGTAGGCCATTCACATTGAGAGTGATTATTGAGAGATACGTTTTCATTGACATTTTGTTATCTTTGAAGTCTTTCTTTCTGTCGATTGTCTCTATATTTCTGTTCAATGATATTCTTAGGGTTTTTCCTCTTTTATAGAACCCCCCTTAATATTTCCTGCAGTGTCAGCTTGGTGGTTGCATAGTCTTTTAAGCCTTGCCGCTCTTGGAAACTCTTTATCTCTCCATCCATTTTGAATATCAGTCTTGCTGGATAAAGTATTCTTGGCTGCATGTTCTTCTCATTTAGTGCCCTGAATATATCTTGCCAGCCCTTTCTGGCTTGCCAGGTCTCTGTGGACAGGCCTGACATTATTCTGATGGGCTTTCCTCTGTAAGTAAGGAGCTTCTTTGTCCTAGCGACTTTCAACAGATTGTATCTAAATTAGGATTCCTCAATTTTACTATGAGGTGCCTGGATGTTTTTTTGGAATTTATAATCTTGGGGGGGAGACCTTTCTGCCTCTAGTGCATGAACACTTGTTCCATTCGCAAGATTGGGAAAATTTTCATGAAGAACTTGTTCCACTATATCTTCTAGACTTCTTTCTTTCTCCTCCCCTTCAGGGATTCCAATAATTCTGACGTTGGAACGTTTCATGGCATCATTTATTTCCCTGATTCTGTTTTCGTGGCTTCTAAGCTGTTTGTTCCAGGCTTCCTCCTGATCCTTTCTCTCTGTTTGTCCTCCAGATCACTAATTCTATCTTCTGTCTCAGTTACCCTAGCTTTTAGAGAATTTAGATTAGATTGGAACTCATTGAGAGCCTTGTGAACAGGCTCTCAAACATAACAAACATAATACACAGGACAAACATAAATACTCTCAAACATAACAAACATAAATACACAGGACAAACATAAATACACAGAGACACTGGCAGAAGAAAAAGATGGGAGCATGGTTATAGATTCTCAGTGTGGGCGAGGAAGTTTATTTTGACTCTTCCTGGATGTTATCTTAATATCTTTGTTAAAGGACTCAACTTTCCTAAGATAAAAGGGGGATTAAAAATTGTTTTACCTATAGGGGTACCATTGATTGGAGAAAGGGGGTTACCTTGAAGTTTAACTCTATATGAATATTAGAAAATAAAAATAAAAAAGGAATAAACTGGACTAAACTAAACTAAATTTTTTTTTAAAAATTAAAAAAAATAAAAAAGCAAAAGAAAAACACATGTGTATGTATCAAAAAATTCAGGTTAGAAGTTTATTATGGAATTTGATGTACTGGACATCTCACTGTGATGGTAAATAGGTTAAAAAATTATCTATATAAAAAAAGAAAAAAAAATGAACCCGAATAGTGGGAATGAGTTAAAAGTAAAAGTTGTATCTATGAAGTAGTGGTGGTTGTACTCTTGTAGTCTTTTTATTTTTTTCTTTCCTGATTTGTTTTCTGGGGGAGGGGGCTGCCACATGGGTTTTCAGTCAATGATGTTCCCTGAGTTAAGTCCTCCAGCCCCCCTCAAGGGGGTGAGCTCTGAGGAAAACAGTTTTTTCAGGCTTTTGTTCTCTGGAGTTTTTTATGTTTGTTCACTTCTTTTCTCTCGCCTTAACAGCTTTTGATGGTTTTTCTAGGTTTAGAGGAAAACAAACTGCACCCCGACCTCCCTCTCAGAGAGAAGCCTCAGTCTGCTCCCCTCCAGGTGCTGCAGCTGCTGGGCCGCTGGCAGAGCAGGTTCTGAGTCTCGGACCCTGGGGGAGCAGGATCTCCTGCTTGTATGCAAAACCACGGCAGCGGAGGCTGTCTGGGTAGCTCCAGACCGCCAGAGAGGTTCCAAGCAATGATCGCACACTGAGATTTTCTTGCTGGCTGCGGCTGGGACTGCCTGGTCTTTCCAGGTCTAAGAGTGCAGGACTTGTGCGCACCTCTCCCAGGGGAGGTTGTTGGGTGCGGGCATCTCCAGCTCTAGTAGGGTGCGGGTCGCAGAACACCAGGCTGGGCGTTCATGCACCTCTCTCAGGGGAGGGTGAGGAGCGCTGGCAAGTATCTCAGGCAAGATGCACTTTCTGCCATCTGGTGTGGCTCCCAGAACCTCATGGGAGCCGGACTCCACTTGTTCTTGGGCGCGCTGGTGGCTCAGGGACCAAGACCTGGTTTCTCCGCTGCACTCTCTGGCTCAGCACCAGGGGAGGCTCTCATGGGTCTGGGGACTTAAGCCCCTGTCCCCAGCCGCCCCGATTCCCACAAATCCCCCCCGCGATCCTGTGCTCTTTTGAGTGCTTTCAACCAGACTCCAAGTTAATGCTGTTCCCCAGACTCAGGGCACTCTCGTATTGGGGTATTATTTTCCAATCGGTCGCCTCCGGTGGCTCCCTCCCCCTTTTGTTTATCTTCTGATATCAGTCCAACGTTCCCACTCCACTTTACCTTCCCACTGGCATCTTCTGCCCCCCATAGAGGTCCAGACGTGTATAATTCTGATCTCAGGCTGATTTCATGGGTGATCGGAGTTCTTTAGTAGGTAATCAGCTCACTTTAGGGTACATGTTGAAAATGTGCCTCCTCCTACTTCCCCGCCATCTTGTCTCTGGACAATTTAATGTTTTTTTTTTTTTTTTTTTTAATTTTAATTACAGAATTTTTAACATACAATGTTATGTTAGTTTCAGGTAAAAAAGATAGTGATTCGACAATTGTATACATTACTCAGGGCTCATCATGATAAGTGTACTCTTTAATCCCCATTACCTATCTCACCCAAACCCCATTTACCCCACCCACAGTAACAATCAATTAGTTCTTTAAAGTTAAGAGTCTGTTTCTTGGTCTCTCTCTCTCTCTCTCTCTTCCTTTGCTTATTTGTTTGGTTTCTTGAATTCCACATAAGTGCAATCATATAGTAGTTTTCTTTCTCTGACTGACCTATTTAGCTTACCGTTATACTCTCTAGCTCCATCCATGTTGTTGCAAATGACAAGTGTTCATTTTATTTTGTGGTTGAACAATCAATCAATCAATCAATCAATAAATCTTCTTTATGCATTCTTCCATCACTGAACCCTAAGGATGTTTCCATTATTTGGATATTGCACAGAATAATGTAATAAACTTATGGGTGCATGTGTCCCTTTGAATCAGTGGCCTTGTATTTTTTAGGTAAATATCCAGTACTGTGCTTACTGGATCATAGAACAGTATTATTTTTCCCCAGAGATTTTATTTTTGTTTTTCTCTATTTTAAGTTTTATTTAATTGCTAGTTAGTTAACAAATGTGTACTGCAGGTTTCAGGTGTAGGATGGGTAGTTCTACTTTAACTCTTTGAGGAATCTCCATAATATTTTTCATAGGCTCTGCACCAGTTCGCATTCCCACCAACAGTGTATGAGGGTTCCTTTATCTCCACATCCATGCCAACACTTGCTGTTTCTTGTGTTTTTAATTGTAGTCACTCTGACAGGTGTGAGGTAATATCTCAATTTAGTTTTGATTTGCATTTTCCTGTTCATGAGTGATATTGAGCATCTGTATGTCTTCTCTGGAGAAATGTCTCTTCATGTCTTCTGTCCACTGTTTAATTGGGTTACTTGATTTTGGTGTTGAGTTCATTAAGTTCTTTAAATACTTTTGATACTAACCCTTTAACAAATATGTCATTTGCAAATACTTTCTTATATTCCGTAGGTTTTCTTTCAGTTCTGCTGACGGTTTCCTTCACTGTGAAGAAGCTTTGTATTTGGATGCAGTCCCAATAGTTTATTCTTTCCTTTATTGCCCTTACCTCAGGAGACATCTTGAGAATAATGATGCTATGAGGGAAGTCAGAGAGATTACTGCCTGTGCTCCCTACTAGAATTTTTACAGTTTCAGGCCTCACATTTAGGTCTGTAACACATTTTGAGCTTATTTTTTTTTTAAAGATTTTATTTTTATTTATTTATTTGACAGACAGAGATTACAAGTAGACAGAGAGGCAGGCAGAGAGAGAGGGAAGCAGGCTCCCTGCTGAGCAGAGAGCCCGATGCGGGACTCGATCCCAGGACCCTGAGATCATGACCTGAGCCGAAGGCAGCGGCTTAACCCACTGAGCCACCCAGGCGCCCTTGAGCTTATTTTTGTAGAAGGTGGAAGAATGTGGTCCAGTGTATTCTTCTGCCTGTACCTGTCCAATTTTCCCAACATCATTCTTTGCAGACTGTCTTTTCCCATAGGATATTCTTCCCTATTTTGCTGAAGATTAATTGACCATGTAATTGTGGGATTATTTCTAGGTTTTCTATTTTGTTCCATTGATTTATGTGTCCTTTGTTAGTGCCAGTAGCATACTGTTGTGATTATTCGTTTCCTAATATAACTGCAAGTCTGGAATTTTGATACCTACAGTTTTGTTCCTCTGTTTTTCTTAAGATTGCTTGCCTATTTGGGGACATTCGTGGATCCATGCAAATTTTTGTATTGTTTGGTTCAGGACTTTGAAAAATGCGGTGGTATTTTTATATGAATTTCATTAAATCTGTATATTGCTTTAGGTGGTATAGATATTTTAACAATATTTGTTCTTCCAATTCATGAGCAGGGAATGTCTTTCCATTTCTTCGTGTCATCTTCAATCTCTTTCCTCACTGTTTTATAGTTTTCAGAGCACAGGTCATTCACCTGTTATGAATGTTATGTTTATTCGTAGGTTTGATTATTGTTTTAATTTCTAATTAATTAAGAAATTAATATTTTTGTTTTGATGCAATTATAAATCCTTTTATCAATTTCTATTTCTGCTGTTTCTGTATTAGTGTATGGAAGTGGGCCAGTTTTCTGTATACTGATTTTGTATCCTGGGACTTACTGAATTCATTTATCACTTCTAGTAATTTTTTCGTGGAGTTTTCAGGTCTTCTATATATAGTACTAAATCATTTCAAAGAGTGATCATTTTACCTCTTCCTTACGAGTTGAGTACCTTTTATTTCTTTAGATTGTCTGATTGCTGTGACTAAGACTTCCAGTACTATGATGAAAAACAGTGGTGAAATTAGACATTCTTGTCTTCTTCCTGACTTTATGGGGAAAGCTCTCAATATTTCTCTATTTATTATGATAGTTGTGGGTTTTTCATATAAGGCCTTTATTATGTTGACCTATATTCCCTCTATCTCTACTTTGTGAAGGGTCTTTATCATGAATGGATGTTGGACTTCATTAAATGTTTTCTATTTTTTTTTCTGCACCTATTGAAATAATCCCATGTTTTTTATCCTTCCTTTTATTTTTTAATCCTTTAGTTTATTGATATGATGTATCATGTTGATTAGTTTGCTAATATTGAACCACACCTGTACCCCAGGAATAAGTCTCATTTGATCATGTTGAATGGTATTTATAATGTATTCTTAGATGTCGTTTGTATTTTGTTGAGGATTTCTGCACCTATGTCTATCAGAAATATTGGCCTGAAGTTCTCTTTTCTTGGGGTGTCTTTATCTGGTTTTGCTATCAGGATAATGCTGACCTCATAGAATGAATTTGGAAGTTCTCTTTCCTCTTTTAGTTTTTGGAATACTTTGAGGAGAGTAAGTATTAACTCTTCTTTAACCATTTGGTATAATTTGCCTGTGAAGCCCTCTGGTCCTGGCCTTTTGTTTAGTGGGAATTTGTTGATTACTGATTCAATTTCACTGTTTCTAATCTATCACTTCTAAATTAGAAAGAAGCTTGTGGTGTCATCAGGTTATATTCAGCTCTGGAAATGTTTGTTAATTTTTATATATAGTTTAAACTCTGAACTAGTAATTTTCTAATTGTGGTAAAATATACATAAATGTAAAATTCAACACTTCAGTTTCTTGAAGTGTACAATTCAGGGACAATATGCACACTCACAGTACTGTATACCACCACCATTATCCATTTTTACAATTCCAAAGAGAAAATGGGTGCCCATTAAGCAATTCTGTGATCCCCCTTTTATCAGGGATGAATAGTAGGGTCTGCCAACTGGATATTACAGAAGAACCCAGGGATTCAGGAGCCGATGACAATTCAGGAAGCATCAGAGAGCAGAGAGCAATTCGCCTGGTGGTTCATGGAAGATGTGGTCTCACCCACGTAAGAGCTCTCTTTGATCTGTGCTTTTAATCTCAGAATGACCACGTTGTGTGCTTCCTAACACAGACTAGAATGTTACTGTCTCTCTTGTCAGTGTGTCCAACAGTCACGTCTTTCTCTCTCACAGTGTGTCAAGAATGGATACTGAGAACCTGAGCTGCTTTTTGAGGTTTCTAACACGTGACTCCTTCCTTTTCCTGTCTGCCCCCTCCACAATCCCTGTCCCCTCTCCTCCACAGACCCTAGAAAGGCCCTGATTTCAGACCAATTTCTCTCTGTCAAGAGGTATTGTATCAATTGTATCAATTGTCAAGAGGTATTGTATCAATTGACAATGGTTTCTTCTTGTTAATATGCTGAAGACTGTGTGTCTCCACATTCAAGGGTGGGATAGTCCAAGAATTTTCATCTCTAATACTGATCATGTTCGGGTGTGTGCCATGATTTTTCTAGTATTAGAAATTAGTTTGGGCCACACCCTCCTTATATTTTAAGTATTTCAAAATTTCCTTGCATGTTTGTTACCACTCTCTCCTGATACCATCTACCTTGCTCTTTGTTTGAGTAACAATGTTTACTACTAATTCTAAACTATGTATATAGCATATGCATATATATAGATAAATATATAAACATATAATATTATACCTATAATATAAACGTTAATGCATATATATATATATACATACACATACACATAAACACACACACACACACACACTTATATTTTTATTTCTGTTTTTTGTTTGTTTGTTTGTTTGTTTTTTACACAGACACTGAAACTGTAAATGGTGATGGCACCACTTTATGACCTTGGACCCTGGAAGTAAGGTAAGAAGGTGGTAGAAAGAACAGGATGGTCAACCACTGTGCTGGATGCCAAGAGGAAAGGTGGTAAGTAGGTGTCCCTCACATCCTTTCATTTGCTGAAAGGACTTCAGTAACATGTGATTGAAGAGGGAGAAAAGGACAAGAATATAGGTCATGGTGAGATGCCTCAAAAAATCAGTGCTGAAACCTCACTTTTAGCCTTGAGATCCCACTTCCCCAGTTTTCTACTCATCTCTCCCCTGAAGGTGTTCCTGCTCAAGATTCTTCATGCAAATTGGCTAATTCTGTGTGATGGCCCATCTGTCTGTGCCTGACCTCAGGAAGGATGCCATGGTGCTGGAGGGAGAAACATGATATGAGGGAGTGAGTCAGTCCAAGGGCTCCCATGGCTCCTGGAGTGCAGGTGTGGGAAAGTCACACTACTGTGGGGACCCTGTTTGCCTTAATATATGAAAGCTAGTCGAGTGTGCTCCTATGAGTTTCAGCACAGATGCCTGCCCTCTCAGGGCAAGTCCAAACAGGCCACCTATGACTCAGCCCTGGTCACCATGCTGCTGTCACACCACACAGCACTCCTGGAAAACAGCACAAATTTTGGAGATGGATCTTTGTGACTTCAGTGCCCAGGGAAGGAGAAGGAGTAGGTCCTCTCCTTGGAGTTAGAGACAAGGACACTAATTTTCTTCAGGTCACTCAAAACTTCCAGGCTGAATGATAAAGTGTTTATTTTACAGTATTTATGCTCCTGGATATATTAGTGCTACCTGATATTAGCATTTGCTACCATAGGTGCCAGGCATCACTACCAGTCTGCAATCTAAAGCAAGTTCGTGGCCACATATTTCCCAAGGCTCACTGCTGGTTTGGACCTGGTAAGAAATCTATGTGGGTCATCCTTACAGTATGGCTAATGTTGTTGTTGCTATATTACAAGAGTCTCTTGTTATATCCCATAACCACCAGTGCACATGCCCTGGCCTTTGATGTTTGCATTTGTCATAAGGAGAAATGCTTTCCATGAAATGTATTCACTGTTCATAAATCCCAATCTGGGTTTTCTCTATGCTTCCTAGGTAGCCTTGGATTTATTATGTCTTGTGTCTCTTTAATGTATCTGTGATTCATTTTCTTTTTCTTAGTCCAGATTTATCATTGTTCTCAGCTCAAGAATTCATATGTACCATCATAGTGTACAAGGGACCTCTATCTTCTCAGAATTTATCTAATCCTACATCAAAGGGCCACCAAGAACCTGTATCTCATCCATATTCAGGCTTATCATGTTTATTTGGTAAATTCCCCATAGATTGTCAGTAAAAAGATGACAGAACTTTCTAGAATATTTTTTTCATGTATTATCGAGATTCTCAATGAAAATAAATGTTTGATTCCTAGGGTCTTTCTCTAAAACACTCAAGGGCATCTCAGCATCATTCCAAGCAAATAGAGGAAAATCGAAGGGGAAAGGGAATATGGTCCATGTGATTAAGCTTTACTGGCCTCCCCTACGCTGATTACATCTGCAGGAAACTCATTTCAAAATAATGCCACATCCTGAAACATGGGCTCTGTTGAAACTCTGTCACATGAATGCTAGAGACACAGTTCACCCTCTACCAATTAATGCCCCCAGTTTAATGTATATTTTCTTAGCCTTACACTAGTGTTATTTAAAAAAAAATATGATGTGCTATAGGTTGGCTAACTGTACATAATAGAAAAGAAATAAAGTGGATCTCTTATCAAGAAAAAAGAAAAATAAATAAAAATAAACAAACTAATGTTATTTTTTGTTTTAAAATCCAATTGGGGTTCTCTGTTACCTTTAGTCGTGATGTCTCCACAGGGTTCTCTTACTACGAATTTTTCTGAGACTCATTGTTTCTGCCGACTTTTTCCACACTCACCGAGTGGGGATTATGCCTGGAATCCCTCAGGGTCAAATATTTACACGTAATCCTGGAAATATTCTGCATGGTAATGTGTCTTTTCATTCTCCACTTATTTATTTGTTCAGCTAGTTAACAATATGGATCATGGACAGCTATTTAGATGCTGAGTTATAACCTATATATTACATTTATTGGGTCCTTAAGTCTTTCCGGTTTTACACAATGAGAGCATTTTAAGGTGGCTCCCGAGCTCCTTCACACACCCTGTCATTGTGTATGTGTGCACATGCACACACATTCCTGTGTGTGCTGATTGTGCACTGATGTGCCTGTTATTGTTTTGACCAATTATTTGATTTCTGACACTACAATGCCTTCCAACCTGCCTAGTTTCTGATCTGGGTATTAAATATCTCCCCAAAGAATACTGCATTATTTCCCAGGAAAATGGTATTAGCAAGACATATTGGGAAAGCATATCACATGGTTATCAGGCTTCATTACTTCCACTTCTGCTCAGCTGACAAAGGGCATATAAACTAACCCATGAATATGGCCATGTTGGTGATTGTTTCCACATGCAATTTTCTCTCTTCATCAGATCACACATGATTCCAAACTGCCATCTCCAGCTCTAACCCATGACAACAAACTTCACTCAACCATCCTCCCTTGGTTATATCTGTGAATTTCCAGTTCCAAAGTGAGAAATGTAGTTATACCACCACCAACCCAGTTTCTTAATTGTTCAATTACAGCACACACACAGAAAAGCCCCATCAAAATAATCCACCTGTTCCCTAAGGGAAGAAACCTTATCTACTAGAGTAGAGAACTCACGTGCAGTCTCTTATGTCTTTATACTTGCAGGCTCCACTCATTTTGTTTCATTTTTTTAACATTTTAAAATTTAAGTGCAATTAATTAACATATAATTTAGAATTGGTTTCACATGTACAGGCCTGTGATTCATCAGTCTTATAGAATACCCAGTGCTCATTACATCACGTCCCCTCCTTCATGTCCATCACACAATCACCCCATCCATTCACCCCCCTCCCCTCAAGCAACCCTCAATTTGTTTCCTATGGTTCAGAGTCTCTTATGCTTTGTCTTCTTCTCAGGTTTTGTCTTTTTTTATTTTTTTTTTCTTTTCCTATGATCCTCTGTTTTGTATCTTAAATTCCCCGTATCAGAAAGATCATATGATAATTGTCTTTCTCTGATTGACTTATTTCACTGAATGTAATACCCTCTAGTTCCATCCACGCCATCGCAAATGGCAAGATTTCAGTTTTTGACGGTTATATATATATATATATATATATATATATCTCCTTCTTTATCCATTCATTACCCTGATGTTTAGACAATCAGTGTCCAAAAGAGCCAAACTATGGAAAGAGCCCACGTGTCCACCCACTCAATTTCAAAGTCGCTCAAATTAACAGCTTTCATCCAAGCCCTACATTGAGGTGGAATCACATATTTATAATGCAGATGGATGGGTTTTGTCACATTCTGTATCCCATCATGATACCAAAATCCCCTAAGTGACTTTTTTTTTTTACATGCACACTTTAGAATTCTGCTGTGTGACTTTACGGTTTTAAATGAATTTTGACAAGACATTGGTGTCTTTTCAGTGCCATTACATTACCATATAGAGTAATTACCTTGCTCAAATACATGTTCCTCTGTTGACATGTTCAGCTTTTTCTTCCTTTAGCCCCCCAGAAACTGCAGATCTTTGCACTGTGTTGAGAGATTTCTCTCTACCGAAATGTGATATAATCACCTTCATAATATGAATAATATCCTATTTATTAACGTGTCACCCATCAGGTGACATCTTAGCTGATTCTAGGTTTGGGTGATTATATATAAACCTGGAAAAAAATCCATGTGCAAATTATGGGTTGCTTTCAACCCATTATGAATAATCTGGTATAAACATTCACATGCAGAATCTCTATGTGTTGCTTTTCAACCCATTATGAATAATCTGGTATAAACATTCACATGCAGAATCTCTATGTCCAAAAAAATTTTGATTTATTTTTCTAAGTTTATAATTGGAAACTTAATCTTTTTTTTCTCTCTCTCTCTCTCTCTCTCTCTCTCTCACACACACACACACACACACACACACACAGAAAAAGACAAAACTAGCCAGCACTGGTTATAGTCAAGTAGACAATTTTATCAGATGCAAACAGAGCTGACTCATTCTTCAAGTATAACATGCATAGACCATGATGCATTCAGTGGAAAAATAAAAAAAAAATAAAATGTTTCATTAATTTTAAAATCAGAAGAGGAAAAGGAAAAAGAACCAGTCTAGAAGTAAACTGTCCTTAGTGGGTAAAGACAATAAATGTCTGTTTTCGTGCAGAATCTCCTAAGAATTGACTGCTTGGAATAACTTTGAGGATAAAAAGGGCAGAAGGAGCCTCACTCTCAGGTGTTGTCTATGAGTGGACCTGGAGCCAAGGCATCTACAAATGAACAAAGAGAATCACAAGCAAAACTTTCAGGCAATTCCTGAGGTGTCTCCCTCTTTGCAAATGAGTAAGTAGTTTTTTGTCTCACTTGCCCATAGGCCTGGAGCTCTGAACTCTGAGCCTGATGTCCCTTGCTGAGCAGTAATACTCAGCTCCATCCTCAGCCTGGAGCCCAGTGATGGCCAGGGTGCCTGAGCTGCCTGATCAGGAACCAGAGAATCTTTTGGGGACCCCAAAGGGTTGTTTCTTATAGTGATAGATGATGGTTTGGGGGACTGTTCCTGGGAGTTGCTAGTGCCATTCACATAATGTCTACTGATATTGGAGCCGTTTCCAGTGTAGGAGATGGTGACACTCTGGCCCAGGACCTCAGACATGGGGGGTGGCTGAGTCAGTGAAGACTGGGCTGATGATCCTGTGAGGGGAAGACACACAGAGAGGGTAATGCTGGGGTCTAGAGACTAGAGGAGGAAATAGGACCCCACATGTTCTCCCAGGATCTCTTCTCTTGTCTCCATATCTAGTTACCTGTGCAATGAGTAAGGAATAAGAGCATGAGGATGGGCCACACCATGGTAGATAAAGTCACCAATCTTGCCTTCTGTGCCCCACAGCTTCTAAGACCTCCCCTAATTCCTCTTTCTTCATCCTCTGACAGAAGGAGGACCTGTCCATGCAAATGAGACCTCCACTCTATGACCCCTCACTGGCCCTGAATCAGGTTTCATTGACTGAAGATGTAGTGGGCTGGGAAGTGGGTGTTGTTGTGTGGAACTATTGGGTGGATAGTTCCCAACTGTGAGCCCAGAGCAAAGGGAACAGTCAGGGTCATGTGAGAGGTCCAACTTTGATCAATTCTGATCCCTCAGAAATGGGACCTGAGCACCTCCTTTTGTCCAGGCCCAGAAACACCCTTGCATGACATGGTGACCAGTGCTCATCATAGAGCTCTGGCATTCCCACTGCACTGACCACTGTCTACAGCATTAGAGCCAGGCCAGGCCGCACCTTATGTGTCCTCCTGTCATCATAGGACAGACTTTATGCTCGACTCAGAACCTCAGAGAGAGTCTGTCCATAGCTCTCATGGATCAGAACTCAAACGGTGTCTCTGCACAAATTCCCCTTAGATCAGGATGAAGTTCAGGGCAATGACACAACCCCATAGACCTATGGCCCCTTGGATGGAAGATGCTGAGGCTTTTCTTTTATGTGATTCCTCCGTGGTTTCCAGCATAAGCACTGAGGAGATGGAGAGCACTTGTCTCCAGGCTGTCTGTAGAAACCCTGGCGTGCATTCTTAGAGGTGATACTCACTGAACATCTTTGTCATCTGTCACTGTTTCCACCTAATCCTAACAAAAGTTCTCCAGACACTCTAGGAAGTGATTCCTTCCTAGGATCGGTCCTCCAAGCACAGACACAAGTCCACAGAAGACCTCCCATGTGAGTATATGTGGCACTGACCTCAGAGCACAAGGGACAAACCTGCAGGAAGTTCTAGGAGGAAGAAGTGACACTGCTGATGTGACAGTGATGCAGCGACATATTTTATTTATTAGTAGTCACTTTTCCAGGTGTGCACTTGAAATGGATTCAGGTTAGATTATCCAAATTTAACTCAGTCAGATTGACTTAAACTCAATTACAGTGACAATGAGATGGTGCAAGTACAATGACTAGTGTACTTTTGTGAGATCTCTATTTGTCACAGAGAGAAAATGGATGGAATTTATGGTTAAAAGCATGGATGGGGGAAAGGGGCAAATTGCAAAAGGTAATTATTTGTTGCCTTCTGTTTTCAGTTGAATAGGGTCCTATAAACTTGTTCCTAAAATCACGATGATGATGATGATGATGATGATGATGATGATGATGATGATTACAGTCATGCAGCAAAAAAGCTGATGTGGTGCCCATTGAAACCCAAGAAGAAGCTGTTTCTATAAACTTCAGAGCCATCTCAAAGACAGAATTACCGAACACAGACAGAGCCTCCAGGAACGAAAGATTTGGGATCAGACTGGACACAGGTGTGGGCATAACTGTATTCCCTGTACCTTGTGTTCAGCATGTTTGGGACAGAACAATTGCTCAATCAGCCAGCCATGACTAGATTCAGGAATTTCAGGTCAATTCAGCCATGATTAGATGAAGGAATTTATATTATCCAAGACCAACTAGACTGGAAGTTTCTGTCCAAGGTCCCAAATCTGAGTGGAGGAGATTTGGAGTTAAGAGGAACCATGTATCTGATTCACAGTCCTGAGGCCCTGGGTCAGAACGGAGGATTCTCCTAGCAGAGTTCCAGCCTCTTTAGAGGTGTCAGGGGATGACTGAGGGAATGAAAGCCTAGCCTTGAGAAAACAGGGGGTTGTGTCCCACACCTCATGGGCTCTGAACTCCAGGAGAGCTGCACTGGGTCTGGGGCCCTATGTTCTCCACGGGGAAGGATTTATTTAGGCAGTGAGGACCAATTTGAAAGCAGACCTTTTGTTATGCTCCACAAATAAGTGAAACCATATGATACTTGACTCTCTCTGCTTGACTTATTTCACTCAGCATAATCTCTTCCAGTCCTGTCCATGTTGCTACAAAAGTTGGGTATTCGTTCTTTCTGATGGAGGCATAGTACTCCAAGAGGAGAAGGGAGTTGAGGGAAATTGGAAGGGGAGGTGAACCATGAGAGACTATGGACTCTGAAAAACAACCTGAGGGTTTTAAAGGGGCGGGGGGTGGGAGGTTGGGGGAACCCAGTGGTGGGTATTAGGGAGGGCACAGATTGCATGGAGTACTGGGTGTGGTGAAAAAACAATGAATACTGTTATGCTGAAAATAAATAAAAAATTAAAAAAAAAAAAAAAAGAAAGCAGACCTTTTTACAATTTTCTGAATCAGAAGTCCAGGTCCTCTTGAGTGATAGAAACAAGATGAAGAATATGAAGGGTTTCATGCAGAGTGATTTTCTGGTTATTCTTCTCCCTATAGATGGACACTGGAGACTGAACTCTATAGCATGACCATTTCCAGTTTTCCCTGAAACCCTGACATGGAGAAGTAGTTCAGACTGAATATCCAGAGTGAGAGACTGAAGCCTGAGGGACCTGAGAGCAGAGAGAAGAGGAGGAGGGTGTGTGGGAGTTTGTCAGGGAGAGTCTGTAGGATCTGATCCAAGTTCATGTGTAGCTCATTCAGAGGGAGGAGACTGGGTCTGTGACCAGGATTATTGTCAGTATATCAGCTGTGGATACATCAGTAATGACACAAGATCACACATTATTGAATAAAATGGTGAAACTGATTGTGGATGAATGCTTTTGTATTGCGCATGTTCAGTTGTAGACACAGTATTTGTTCCTGTTCAGCTTCTCCAGATTGAGTGACGATGTGTAGTTAAGCTCTGATAAATCAACGGTCTGTGTATTCCTGGGATCTCCCCATTTGTCCACTTTGCATGCATTATATGAAACTCTTTTCCCTGTTGAACGATAGATCATCCTGCAGAAGAGATGACACTGCTATGTCTCTTCAGGTAAGTTTCTTTAGTGAAAGAATCTCAAACAAGACCCTTGGGTCCAGAGGTTTTTGACCAACTTTCTCATTATGTGAAACACTGTGAGTAATGAAAGCTGTTCCCACTGCCGGGTGTTGTATTCATCAGCCTCGTCCTCAGGCGGCAGCCCAGAGATGAACAAGAAGCCCTGCATTGACCAGGGCATCTTTGGCACCAACAATGTGGCTGGGGATTCCAGAGAAATGATGAGTCTGAGTATCACCTCAGCAGATGCCTGGGAGGACTTCCTGGCTGCTGCTGGAACAAGGATAAGGCAGAAGTCCCCACACTGCTCATGGTACAGGTGTATCTGGCTGATAATTCCAGGGATGCAGAGAGAGAGGATGGCTGAGTCAGCAAAGACTGAGACATGGAATCTGCAAACACATTTAAGGGTGATGCATCAGGGACCAGATTAAATTTATCCAAACTTCTAAGCCAGAGTGGCCGACATAGACTGACAGGTTGGTCTGTGTACCTGAGGCCAACACATACTTGTGCAGTGACAGATTAGGACAAAGGGCTAAAAATCCAGGCCATGGTGACAGAGGCTCCAGTCCAGTGGGATCGCACCCCAGTACAGTGGGATGGACTGTCCTGGTCTTCATTTCTCCTCCATACTCTGCCACAGGAGGGGCTGTCCATGCACATGGGGTCCATCCAGTGACTGCCTAGACCCTCCTTGAGCCCTGGTGCTGGAGCTCAGCTCACACCACACACTGAGAGTGATACCAGTTGGCTTCAGCATTGGGGAGAGGGCTGAGGCCACACACAGGTCCCTACTCAGGGGACTCAGCAAGGCCAGAGAGGTCACAGCCGCCGAGTCCCCATCAGGAAACACAGGGCCTAACCTCCAAGCACAGGCTCCTTTGGTTGAATGGTCCTCACAGAGCAGCTGCGTTAAGATCGCATAACAGTCCAACAGTGGCCTCTTCTGGTCACAGGGCAAACAAATCCTCATGACTCAAAGGCCTGAGAGCAGAGCTGCATTCTTTACTCTTAGTGTGGAGGCAGAGAAAGGAGCATGTACACAGCTGATTCTCCCCTCTTCAGGTCCCCATTCTGGCCCAGCGTCATATGGCCTGAGTTGTGAGGGACATGTCTGCAATGGTAACTATTTATTGGGCCCCTGCCTGGTGTTGGCTACAGTGGTTGACAGTGGAAGCCAGTCTGAGCCTGACAGCTTCTTGCCTCATGGACCTTCCACTGAAGAAAATGCATGGGTTTGGGAGGCAAATAGTGACCTTCCTACCTCACCATTACCACTGGACACAGAGAGACCAGAGACTGCACTGCTGCATGTGTGGATCAGGGGACAGAGCCTGGGGGGATCAAAGGAGAAGGGAACCTGAGACAATAGGAGAGAAGAGGGGGCAAGGGCATG
The DNA here is from genome assembly GCA_029410595.1 of Martes flavigula. Lineage (NCBI taxonomy): Eukaryota > Metazoa > Chordata > Mammalia > Carnivora > Mustelidae > Martes > Martes flavigula. The sequence goes on along the minus strand of JAODOS010000024.1, from coordinate 507,332 downwards.
ACTCAAAGTTTCCTTAGGTTTAGATGAAGGGTCCACTTGGTGTGTATAAACAGAGGAAGACAGAGATGAATAACATGACCCAGGGGATTAGGAACCTCAGCAACAAGGGCATGAGCATTCAGAAACAGGAGACTCAGGCAGAGAAGGGCCCGAGGAGCCCAGCAAGGTGGGCTTTGGTTGGTTAGGTCAATGGGCTTGCTCACTGGTTCAGCATGATGTATGCAGACTCCTGGAAAGGAAGACAGGCCAGAGCTATATGGCAGAGGGGGAGCAGGGAAGGCTGAGGGGCATGAGGATGGAGGGAAAATAGTTTCCCTTTAGAGGAGATCAGATGGGAAGTCTAGCATGGGGCATTCTAACCTCTAGATGGTCACCTTTAACATTTTACTTGAAATCATGCTAATGTTTTTTCTCACTGGAGGAGATAAATCTGATGTTCATATATTTTTTAATTTATTCATAAATTTTTATTATTTTTATTTATTTTACTTTTTATTAGTTCCAGAGGTGGAGTTTTGTGATTCATCACTGATATTAAACACCCAGTGATCTTTCCATCAAGTGCAAAGCTTATAATTTGCTACCCTTTAAAACATGAAAGAGCTCATCTTCAACACAGAAAGTATCTTTTGGCAGGGGGACTTATCTTGGTGGAATCTAATTACTGTATTTTAAAAATATTATTTAAAACCTGTTACCATTTTTCTGACTTCAACAGTAAAATAGGAGTCAAATTTTGTGGCCCGTGTTGATACTGTATTTATAAGAGAGTCATGATTACAATATTCTGAAAATTACAATCTTTCACATTTGGAGGATATTGACTGAAATGTCCCAGGGATTCTTCTACCCAGTCTAGTCACACCATTGTGTCTGAGTCTGAAATATTTAACTCAGAATGACTTTTCTTAGGTCCTGGAGTGATTCCTAGGATGTAAACTTTTCCTGAAATCCACCCCACACACGCTTGTAGTGTGGAAATTGACAGAAGGTGATTGTTTGGGATCATGATCTGATTGATGGAAAGAGTTTTCAAAATATAAGGAAGAGACTAGAACTTGGAAAAAGAAATGACACAAGAACTGAAGATAAAACATAACATAAATAGAAACGGAGCATTCTGGAAAGATAAGGAGAGCCCAAAGTGGGGAAAAACCAGGAGCTTCGATTGTAATTCTTAATACTTGACTTTGTGTCCAGGAGGGACAAAGTCGTGGTGGAATCAGAGTCATACAGACTGTGTCTGTGACCATGACCCTATGAAGTTGGGACACTCAACAATGGCACAGAGGTGACCAAGGGAACCTGGGAGCAGGTGGAGGCCTGTATGAAGTGTGTAGACAAAATAAGTTTTTCTTGTGCTTGTACTGGAGTCTGTTCCTCACCTGACAGAGGGACTGGTGGAGGAGAGGAGCCAGGTACAGTATGTTTGGAAGTGGCCACACTGAAGTTTCTGGAAATTCCTTTACCTTCTTCCTACCTCTGGAAATAGGAGGCCATCCTATGAGGAACCTTTTGTCTGCTTTCTGCCTCTCATGAGACTGTCTTAATTCCAGATCAGCACATTGTGCCTGGAAGTGAGTGTGTCTTGGTCTGAAATTGAATGGGTGCAGGGACATCAGACTGCTCAGGGGGTCAATGTGTAGTTTTATGGGATGGGAACAGCCAGTCCTGTGTCCTGTACCCCAGATACCACAGTCCACAGCCTATATCCCAACCTGAATTTCAAAGAGGGTGAACAAAATATAATAAAAATAAATAAATAAAATCTACTTTGTCTGAAAAAAAAAAAGAAGAAGAAGAAAGGTGAAGGGAAGAGAATGCAGATGGTGAGGAGCTACTTGGTGAAACATCCATCATTTTCTTCTCCTGCTTGGACCCCAGGTCTCCCAGCTACATGGTTAGTCAGTGAGTCCAGTCCCAACAAAACATGTCTTTTGTTACCCAGACAAATCAGACAATCCCCTCCCTGGTCACCATGTTGTCAGGGAAAATGGTGGAATGATCTAGTCCAATCATCCTGAAGTTAGGGTTCTTGACCCATGGGCCAGGGAGGGCTTCTTTCCTTCATCCAGATGCTTTGTCCTATGGTTGTTACCTGGGACTGCAGAGACATTTCACCCCCATGTAGGAAGTCGGTTTGAGACATATTATATTTTGCTTTTGTGTCCTCTCTCTTCCCTGTGGATAGGGACCCACCCTGTATTTCCTGCACTGTGAGCTGAGCTCCTAGACCCAAGTCTGGAATACAGTGAGGGATCTGGACATCTGGGTATCCTGAGGCAGACACAGGTAGATTCTGTGGTCCTGGTGTCTGTCCTAGCCCCTTGATATGGACAGAACTGTGTCTGGTCAAAATCAATATGGAAACCCTAGCCCACAATGTTATGTTTGGAGATAAGGCACTGCAGGATGTAATTAAGGGTAAATGAGGTCGTAAGGTTGCTGTCCTAATAAACAGGGTTGGTGTCTTTATAAAAAGAAGTAGAGACTCAAGATTTGAGCACAGAGAGGAAAGGCCATGTGAGGACTCAGGAAGATTTGACCATCTGCAAATTGAAGAGAGGATCTCAATAAATAAATAAATAAATAAATAAATAAATAAAATAATCAAAACTGATAACACCTTGAACTTGACAATCAACCTAAAGAATTGTGAGAAAATAATGATATATTGATTTAGTCATCTAGGCTGTGGTATTACATTATGGCAGCCCTCACTTATTAGCACAATCTTCAGGGAGTCTGTTCCTGGAGCAACCTGCCCAGCATCCAAGAATTTAAGTCCAGTTTGCATAAAACAGAAGATGTGCATCTTTAATTATAGGCTTCAGCAACAGAATTGAGAGGACTAGGATACATACTAAAGAAAGTTCACTGGGGTGTTTTTCAGACCCCAGTTTTAAATCAAACAAAAAGGGAAGCAGTGATTGAGGCAGAAGATGGAGTCTTCACAAGGAAACACCAACACTGTGAAGAGGGCAGGTTTTTGTCTCAGTTCTCCACAGGTCTGGAGCACTGTGTGAGTGCTGAGACTATTGTCCCATGCTGACCAGTAATACTCAGTCTCATCCTCAGTCTGGAGCCCAGTGATGGTCAGGATCCCTGAGCTGTAAGACCTGGAGCCAGAGAATTGACTGGGGATCCCAGAAGATCTCCTATCATCCCAATAGATGATGGTTTTAGGGGGTGTGCCTGGGAGCTGTTGGTGCCATCTAAGAGAAAAGTTCCCAATGTTGGAGCTGCTTCCAGTGCAGGAGATGGTGACTGTCTGGCTTAGGGCCCCAGACACAGAGGGTGGCTGAGTCAGCACAGACTGGGCCCAGGACCCTGCAAGGGAGGAGACACAGAGAGGATGATGTTGGTGTATAGAGGCAAGAGGAGGAAATAGGACAAAATATGTCTTCCCAGGGCCCCTTCACCTTTCCCCACATCCAGTCACTTGTGCAGTGAGTGAAGAGATTGAGTAGGAAAGGGCACAAGACAATGGTGGAGGTCATCACAGATCCTGCCTTCTGTGGCCCCTCAACTTAACAGAGCCTCCCCTAATCTCTACCTCTCTTCTATGGGAGAGGGTTGGGTCTATCCATGCAAATGAGATTCTCAACTTTCTGACTCCTCAGTGGCCTTGGGTTAGGCTCCTCTGCCTGAAGATGTGGGACCAGGGAGCAGGATGGTCACAGATGTGAACTCTGAGTTGAAGTCACAGGCAGTGCCAAGTGGCAGGTCCCAGTGCTAATCACTGCAACCCCTCAGAAATGGGCCCTAAGCATCCCTCCCGTGTCCAGCCTCAGACACACCATTGTATGACAGGGGACCAGAGCCCATAGTACATAGTTCCTGCCCCCCCCATCCTTCTGCCCACTGTCCCCTGCCTTAGGACCAGTTCAGATGTTCCCTATGTCACCTCCTATCACCTCAAGGGAGACTGTATGCTCTATTAAGACTCTTCAAGATGAGTTTGTCTATGGCTTTCTTGGTAATTTATGGGTCAGAGCTGAGGTGGTGTCTCTACACAGATTTCTTTTAGGTCAGAATTAAGTGAAGTGAAGTGCACTTGCCCCCATGGAGACATGTCCCTATCCATGGAGGACAAAATTTTTCCCCCTCTTATGTGATTTCTCACTTGTTAAAATTAGCAGTGTATCTCCAACATAAAATATTTCCTCAAAGTCTATTTCCCTGGTGAACTGCACATACTTTGATTTTTGATCTGCTTTTTAAGTATCATCATTTTATTGGTATCCTCACTAATATATGAGTTCAATCAAATATTTTACACTTGCCCATTGCCTACTTGTATGACACTCAGATATATGGCTCATTGACTCAAGCTAATTTTGATTCCTACTCCCAGGACATAGAAGAAGGTGAGTGTGAGAGCACCTCTTGTGATCAGAGAACTGTGAGGTGTATACTCTCATCAATGACTTCCAGGTCCCCTGGAAGATCACTTCCTCAGATGGTAGAAGAAGAGGACCCTTCATGGAGTATGTGTCAAGAATGATCTGTGCTGAATCTCTGGGATTTGGTCCTCACCTGAGAGGGGGACAGATGTAAGAGAAAAGCACAGGTAGACATGAGATGTCTTATGTTTTGTAAGAAATTAGAAATGTCTAGAGGTGGGAGAAGTCAAGATGGTGGAGGAGTAGCAGGCTGAGATGACATCAGGTCGCAGGAGTTCAGTTAGATAGTTATCAAACCATTCTGAACACCTAAAAATCCAACAGGAGATTGAAGAGAAGAGCAGCAATTATAGAAACAGAAGATCGACCACTTTCTGAAAGGTAGGACATACTGAGAAGTGAATTCGAAGTGACCAGAAGAGAGACCACGGAGGCCAGGGCTGAGTCCTGGCAAGTGGGGTAGCAATGGAGCACAAAATCAGAACATTTTTTTTTTATTTTAATAAACATATAATGTATTTTTATCCCCAGGAGTACAGGTCTGGGAATCTCCAGGTTTACACATTTCACAGCACTCATCATAGCACATACCCTCCCCAATGTCCATTTCCCCACTACCCTCTCCCATCCCCCCTCCCCCCAGCAACCCTCAATCTGTTTTTTGAGATTGAGTCTTTTATGGTTTGTCTCCCTCCCAATCCCATCTTTCCATTTTTTCTTTTCCTACCTCCCCCCAACCCCCCCGCATTGCATCTCTACTTCCTCATATCAAGGAGATCATATGATAGTTGTCTCTCTCCGATTGACTTATTTCGCTAAGCATGATAACCTTTAGTTCCATCCACGTCGTCGCAAATGGCAAGATTTCATGTCTTTTGATGGCTGCATAGTATTCCATTGTGTATATATACCACAACGTCTTTATCCATTCATCTGTTGATGGACATCTAGGCTCTTTCCACAGTTTGGCTATTGTGGACATTGCTGCTATAAACATTCGGGCGCATGTGCCCCTTCGGGCCACCACGTTTGTATCTTTCGGATATATACCCAGGAGTGCAATTGCTGGATCATAGGGTAGCTCTATTTTCAGTTTTTTGAGGAACCTCCACACTGTTTTCCAGAGTGGTTGCACCAGCTTGCATTCCCACCAAAAGTGTAGGAGGGTTCCCCTTTCTCCGCATCCTCGCCAACATCTGTCATTTCTTGACTTGTTAATTTTAGCCATTCTGACTGGTGTGAGGTGGTATCTCATTGTGGTTTTGATTTGTATTTCCCTGATGCCGACTGATGTGGAGCATTTTTTCATGTGTCTGTTGGCCATCTGGATGTCTCCTTTGCAGAAATGCCTGTTCATGTACTCTGCCCATTTCTTGACTGGATTATTTGTTCTTTGGGTATGGAGTTTGATGAACTCTTTATAGATTTTGGATACTAGCCCTTTATCTGATATGTCGTTTGCAAATATCTTCTCCCATTATGTCAGTTGTCTTTTGGTTTTGTTAACTATTTCCTTTGCTGTGCAAAAGCTTTTGATCTTGATGAAATCCCAAGAGTTCATTTTTGCCCTTGCTTCTGTTGCCTTTGGCGATGTTCCTAGGAAGAAGTTGCTGCGGTTGAGGTCAAAGAGGTTGCTGCCTGCATTCTCCTCAAGGATTTTGATGGATTCCTTTCTCACATTGAGGTCCTTCATCCATTTTGAGTCTATTTTCGTGTGTGGTGTAAGGAAATAGTCCAATTTCATTTATCTGCATGTGGCTGTCCAATTTCCCCAGCACCATTTGTTGAAGAGGCTGTCTTTTTTCCATTGGATATTCTTTCCTGCTTTGTCGAAGATTAGTTGAACATAGAGTTGAGGGTCTATTTCTGGGATCTCTATTCTGTTCCATTGATCTATATGTCTGTTCTTGTGCCAGTACCATACTGTCTTGATGATGACAGCTTTGTAATAGAGCTTGAAGTCTGGAATTGTGATGCCACCGACTTTGGCTTTCTTTTTCAATATTCCCTTGGCTATTCAAGGTCTTTTCTGGTTCCATATGAATTTTAGGATTGTTTGTTCTATTTCTTTAAAAAAATGGATGGGATTTTGATAAGGATTGCATTAAATGTGTAGATTGCTTTAGGTAGAATAGACATTTTCACAATATTTGTTCTTCCAATCCATGAGCATGGAATATTTTTCCATTTCTTTGTGTCTTCCTCAATGTCTTTCATGAGTACTTTATAGTTTTCTGAGTATAGATTCTTTGCCTCTTTGGTTAGATTTATTCCTAGGTATCTTATGGTTCTGGGTGCGATTGTAAATGGGACTGACTCCTCAATTTCTCTTTCTTCTGTCTTGTTGTTAGTGTAAAGAAATGCGACTGATTTCTGTGCATTGACTTTATATCCTGACACTTTACTGAATTCCTGTATAAGTTCTAGCAGTTTTGGAGTGGAGGCTTTTGGGTTTTCCACATATAGTATCATATCATCTGCAAAGAGTGATAGTTTGACTTCTTCTTTGCCAATTTGGATGCCTTTAATTTCTTTTTGTTGTCTGATTGCTGAGGCTAGGACTTCTAGTACTATGTTGAACAGCAGTGGTGATAACGGACATCCCTGCCGTGTTCCTGACCTTAGCGGAAAAGCTTTCAGTTTTTCTCCATTGAGAATGATATTTGCGGTGGGCTTTTCATAGATGACTTTGATAATATTGAGGTATGTGCCTTCTATCCCTACACTTTGAAGAATTTTAATCAGGAAGGGATGCTTCACTTTGTCAAAAGCTTTTTCAGCATCTATTGAGAGTATCATATGGTTCTTATTCTTTCTTTTATTAATATATTGTATCACATTGATGGATTTGCGGGTGTTGAACCAACCTTGCAGCCCTGGAATAAATCCCACTTGGTCATGATGAATAATCCTTTTAATGTATTGTTGGATCCTATTGGCCAGTATTTTGGTGAGAATTTTCGCATCTGTGTTCATCAAGGATATTGGTCTGTAATTCTCTTTTTTGTTGGGATCCTTGTCTGGTTTGGGGATCAAGGTGATGCTGGCCTCATAGAATGAGTTTGGAAGTTTTCCTTCCATTTCTATTTTTTGGAACAGTTTCAGGAGAATAGGAATTAATTCTTCTTTAAATGTTTGGTAGAATTCCTCTGGGGAGCCGTCTGGTCCTGGGCTTTTGTTTGTTTGGAGATTTTTGATGACTCTTTCAATCTCCTTACTGGTTATGGTCTGTTCAGTTTATCTATTTCTTCCTGTTTCAGTTGTGGTAGTTTATATGTCTCTAGAAATGTATCCATTTCTTCCAGATTGTCAAATTTGTTGGAGTAGATTTGCTCGTAGTATGTTCTTATAATTGTTTGTATTTCTTTGGTGTTGGTTGTGATCTCTCCCTTTCATTCATGATTTTATTTATTTGGGTCCTTTCTCTTTTCTTTTTGATAAGTCTGGCCAGGGGTTTGCCAATCTTATTAATTCTTTCAAAGAACCAGCTCCTAGTTTTGTTGATTTGTTCTATTGTTTTTTTTAGTTTCTATTTCATTGATTTCTGCTCTGATCTTTATGATTTCTCTTCTCCTGCTGGGTTTAGGCTTTCTTTGTTGTTCTCTCTCCAGCTCCTTTAGGTGTAGGGTTAGGTTGTGTATTTGAGACCTTTCTTGTTTCTTGAGAAAGGCTTGCACAGCTATATATTTTCCTCTCAGGACTGCCTTTGTCATTTCCCACAGATTTTGAACCGTTGTGTTTTCATTATCATTTGTTTCCATGATTTTTTTCAATTCTTCTTTAATTTCCTGTTTGACCTATTCATTTTTTAAAAGGATGCTGTTTAGTCTCCATGTATTTGCGTTCTTTCCAAATTTCCTCTTGTGGTTGAGTTCTAGCTTCAGAGCATTGTGGTCTGAAAATACGCAGGGAATGATCCCAATCTTATGGTACCAATTGAGACCTGATTTATGACCCAGGATGTGGTCTATTCTGGAGAATGTTACATGTGCATTAGAGAAGAATGTATATTCTGTTGCTTTGATATGGAATGTTCTGAGGATATCTGTGATGTCCATCTGGTCCAGTGTGTCATTTAAGGCCTTTATTTCCTTGTTGATCTTTTGCTTAGATGATCTGTCCATTTCAGTGAGGGGAGTGTTAAAGTCCCCTGCTATTATTGTATTACTGTCGATGTATTTCTTTGATTTTGTTATTAATTGGTTAATATAGTTGGCTGCTCCCATGTTCGGGGCATAGATATTTACGATTGTTAGGTCTTCCTGTTGGACAGACCCTTTGAGTATGATATAGTGTCCTTCCTCATCTCTTATTACAGTCTTTGGCTTAAAATCTAATTGATCTGATATAAGGATTGCCACCCCAGCTTTCTTCTGATGTCCATTAGCATGGTACATTGTTTTCCACCTCCTCACTTTAAATCTGCAGGTGTCTTCGGGTCTAAAATGAGTTTCTTGTAGGCAGCTTATGGATGGGTTTTGTTTTTTTATCCATCCTGATACCCTGTGTCTTTTGATTGGGGCATTTAGCCCATTAACATTCAGGGTAACTATTGAGAGATATGAATTTAGTGCCATTGTATTGCCTGTAAGGTGACTGTTACTGTATATTGTCTCTGTTTCTTTCTGATATACTACTTTTAGGGTCTCTCTTTGCTTAGAGGACCCCTTTCAATATTTCCTGTAGAGCTGGTTTGGTGTTTGCAAATTCTTTCAGCTTTTGTTTGTCCTGGAAGCTCTTTATCTCTCCTTCTATTTTCAATGAAAGTCTAGCCGGATATAGTATTCTTGGCTGCATGTTTTTCTCATTTAGTGCTCTGAATATATCATGCCAGTTCTTTCTGGCCTGCCAGGTCTCTGTGGATAGGTCCGCTGCCAGCCTAATGTTTTTACCCTTGTATGTTACAGACTTCTTTTCCCGGGCTGCTTTCAGGATTTTCTCTTTGTCGCCAAGACTTGTAAATTTTACTCTCAGGTGACGAGGTGTGGACCTATTTTTATTGACCTTGGGGGGCGTTTTTAGGATCTCCTGGATTTTGATGTTTGTTCCCTTTGCCATATTAGGGAAATTCTCTCCAATAATTGTCTCCAATATACCTTCTGCTCCCCTCTCTCTTTCTTCTTCTTCTGGAATCCCAATTATTCTAATGTTGTGTCATCTTATGGTGTCACTTATCTCTCGAATTCTCTAGTCGTGGTCCAGTATTTGTTTGTCTCTCTTTTGCTCAGCTTCTTTATTCTCTGTCATTTGGTCTTCTATGTCACTAATTCTTTCTTCTGCCTCATTTATCCTAGCAGTGAGAGCTTCCATTTTTGATTGCACCTCATTAATAGCTTTTTTGATCTCAACTTGGTTAGATTTTAGTTCTTTTATTTCTGCAGAAAGGGCTTTTATCTCTCCGGAGAGGGTTTCTCTAATATCTTCTATGCCTTTTTCGAGCCCGGCTAGAACCTGGAGAATTGTCATTCTGAACTCTAGATCTGTCATGTTACCAATGTCTGTATTGATTAGGTCTCCAGCCTTCGGCACGGCCTCTTGTTCTTTTTTTTGAGGTGAGTGTTCCCGCCTTGTCATTTTGTCCAGAGAAGATTTGCTTTCTCCTGCTGTGGAATTCCGCTGTTCTTGGTGAGTGAAGTTGGTTTTGGCTGGGTATCTTGTTGATCTTCTGGGGGAGAGGCCTGTTGTAGTGATTCTCAAGTGTCTTTGCCTCAGGTGGAATTGCACCGCCCTTGCCAGGGGCCGGGCTAAGTAATCTGCTCAGGTTTTCCTTTGGGAGCTTTTTTTCCCTGAGCGCTTTCCATAGAGTTCCAGAGGACAGGAATGAAGATGGCGGCCTCCCAATCTCTCGGCCTGGAGGTGCCAAGAGCTTGGGGTTCCACTCCTCAGGGCGCTCTCAGAGCATAGCGCCCAACCGCCCCACCTCCCTGGCCTGCGGTCGCGCCTTGAGGAAAGCAGTCAATTGCTGGAAGCTGGAGAGAAGCGCCGGGTTGCTTCCATCTCCGTGGCCTCCGGCCACGCTCCGAGCCCACCCAGCCTGCGACCGGCACAAGGTAACCCCGGGCTTAGAGCTCACTCCTCGGCTTTGTCACTGTAGCTGGCTTCCCTGCGCTAATACCTGTGAGCTCTGTGGCACTTAGCCACCCCCGGTCCTTCTGTGACCCTGTGCGACCTGGGGTTATGCTGATCCCGCCTGGGCTTCCCCCCGGTTTAGCTTCTGGAGCGATGTCTCCCAGTGGAGCTGACTTTTAAAAGTCCCGATTTTGTGCTCCATTGCTCCGCCGCTTGCCGGGAGCCGGCCCCTCCCCCCGGGGTCTATCTTCCCCTCGCTTTGGATTCACTTCTCCGCAGGTCCTACCTTTGAGAAAGTGATCGATTTTCTGTTTTTAGAGTTGTTGCTCTTCTTCTCTTTGATTTCCCGTTGGATTTGTAGGTGTTCACAATGGTTAGATAAGCTATCTAGCTGATCTCCTGCTACCTGCTATCGTCTCAGCCTGCTACTTCTCCGCCATCTTGACTCCTCTCACCAAAATCAGAACTTTTAAATGTCTTTTCCACTGAGGGACATTGCTCCAGAGGCTAAGTGGGTGTGGAGCCCATACAGGGACAGAGTAGGCTCAGGACCCCCGGGGTTACAGAAGGATTGGGGTGTCTGAGTGTAGCAGAGCTTGCAGGTATTAGAGAAGGGAAGCTGACTACAGAGACAGAGCCAAGGAGTGAGCTCCCATCTCAGGGTTACCTTAAACTGTGATCTGTGGCACAATCAGACTACTGCTCTTTGAGTAGGGACACCACAAGTGACAGATCCAGGGAGAGCCACTGGAAGAGCAACAGGAATCTGCTGGGTTTGGAGACTCCAAATGGGGTTGTGTGCCAGAGACAGATACACTCGGTCACAGCCAGGTGAGTTCGGAGAGTGGCTGGGGACCAGGGAGACGGGAATGATTGAGGACTTTTCTCTGAGGGCACACTAAAGAGTAGGGCCCCGAGCTCTTGGCTCCTCCAAGCCAGAGATTGGGAAGACACCATTTTCACTCTTGTCCTCCAGAGCTCTACACAAATCGGTCAGGGAAAAAAAGCTCCCAAGAGTGAACCTGAGCATATTACTTAGCCCCGTCCCTGGCAAGAGCAGTGCAAATCCGCCTGAGACAAAGACACTTGAGAATCACTACAACAGGCCCCTCCCCCAGAAGATCAGCAAGAACATCCAGCCAAGACCAAGCTCACTGATCAAGGAGAACAGTGGAATTACAGAGGAGGGGAAAGCAAAACATGGATTTCACGGCTTTCTCCCCATGATTCTTTTGCTTTGCAAAGTTAATTATTTTTTTTTATTTTATTGTTTTCTTACTCTATTTTTTAAACTTTTAATCTTTTCTCCTTTAACTTTTTTTTATCTAGTTTATCTTAACAATACCTTTCTTTAAAAAATAATTTTAACCTTCATTTTTATACTCATATTTTACCCTTCATTTTATCTCACATTATTTTTTGTATACATATAGGGATTTTTTCCTCAAAAATTCTAAAAAAAAATTGGGATACAACTTCTTCTAATAGATCAAAATATACCCTAAATCTAGCACATGGCTTTGTTCTAGTCTCCAGCCAAAACAAATTCTCTCCACTTTCTTTCTCTTTCTTTTCCCAACCACTCCTTTTTTAGAATTTTTTTTTTTTAATTTTCATCTTTACTGTCATATTCCATCCCTTCACATGTTTACCCTGTGTGTGTGTGTGTGTGTGTGTGTGTGTGTGCATGTGTGTGTGTGTGTGTGTGTCTCTTCTGATTTGGATAACACACATTTTTCTGGGGTCTTTGCCACCCTTTTAGTATTTTATTCTCTTGTTCATATATCCTTATTAGGGTAAAATGACAAGGTGGAAAAACTCACCACAAAAAAAAAAAAAAAGAACAAGAGGCAGTACTGAAGGCTAGGGACCTAGTCCATACAGACATTGGTAATATGTCAGATCTAGAGTTCAGAATGATGATTTGCAAGGTGATAGCTGGGCTTGGAAAAGGCATGGAAGATATTAGAGAAATGCTGTCTGGAGAAATTAAACCACTTTCTGGAGAAATAAAAGAACTAAAATCTAACCAAGCTGAAATTAAAAAAAAAAAAACTATAAATCAGGTTCAATAAAAAAATGTAGGCTCTTACCCCTAGGATAAATAAGGCATTAGAGAGAATTAGTGATATAGAGGACAAAGTGATGGGGAATAAAGAAGTTGAGCAAAAGAGAGACAAACAACTACTGGACCACTAGGGGAGAATTTGAGAGATAAGTGATACCATAAAACGAAACAATATTGGAATAATTGGGATTCCAGAAGAAAAAGGAGACTGGGGGGGGCACAAGATATATTAGAGGAATTATTGTAGAGACTTTCCCTAATATGGCAAAGGGAACAAACATAAAAATCCAGGAGGTGCAGAGAACTCCCCTCAAAATCAATAAGAATAGGTCCACACCCTGAAATCTAATAGTAAAACTTACAAGTCTTAGTGACAGAGAGAAAATTCTGAAAGCAGCCCAGGACAAAAAGTCTGTAACATACAATGATAAAAATATTATATTGGCAGTAGACTTATCCACAGAAACCTGGCAGGCCAGAAAGAACTGGCATGATATATTCATAGCACTAAAAGAGAAAAACATGCAGCCAAGAATACTATATCCGGCTAGGCTGTCATTGAAAATAGGAGGAGAGATAAAAAGCTTCCAGGACAAACAAACTAAAAGAATTTGTAAACAAAGAAGCCCTATAGAAAATATTAAAAGGGGTCCTCTAAGCAAAGGGGAGACTAAAAGTAGTATACGAGAAAAGAACAGAGAAAATATACAGTAACCTTACAGGCAATGCAATAGCACTAAATTCATGTCTCTTAATGGTTACCTTGAATGTAAATGGACTAAATGCCCCAATCAAAATACACAGGGTATCAGAATGGATAAAACAACAACAACAACAACAAAAAAACAAAAAACAAACAAACAAACAAAAAACCATCAATATGCTATCTACAAGAAACTCATTTTAGACCCAATGACACCTCCTGATTTAAAGTGAGGGGGTGGAAAACAATTTACCATGCTAATGGACATCAAAAGAAAGCTGGGGTGGCAATCCTTATATCAGATAAATTAAATTTTAAGCCAAAGACTATAATAAGAGATGAGGAAAGACACTGTATCATACTCAAAGGGTCTGTCCAACAAGAAGATCTGACAATTTTAAATAACTATGCCCCTAACATGGGAGCAGTTAACTATATAAACCAATTAATAACAAAATCAAAGAAACATATTGACAATAATGCAATACTAGTAGGGGACGTTAACACCCCCCTTTCAGAAATGGACAGATCATCCAAGCAAAAGATCAACAAGGAAATAAAGGCCTTAAATGACACACTGGACCAAGTGGACACCACAGATATATTCAGGACATGCCATCCCAAAGCAAAAGAATACAGATTCTTCTCTAGTGCACATGGGCATTCTACAGAATAGATCACATTCTGGGTCCCAAATCAGGTCTCAACCAGTACCAAAAGATTGGTATCATTCCCTGCATATTTGCAGACCACAATGTTCTGAAGCTAGAACTGTTTCACAAGAGGAAATTTGGAAAGAACCCAAATACATAGAGACTAAACAGCTTCCTTCAAAAGAATGAATGGGTCAACCAGGAAATTAAAGAGGAATTGAAAAAAAAAATCATGGAAATAAATGATAATGAAAACACAATGGTTCAAAATCTGTGGGACACAACAAAGACAGTCCTGGGAGGAAAATATATAGTGATATAGGCCTTTCTTAACAAACAAGAAAGGTCTCAAGTCCAGAACCTAACCCTACGCCTAAAAGCTGGAGAAAGAACAACAAAGAAAGCATAAACCCAGCAGCAGAAGAGAAATAATAACAATCAGAGCACAAATAAGTGAAATAGAAACAAACAAACAAACAATCAAAACAAAACACAATAGAACAAATCAACAGAACTAGAAGTTGTTTCTTTGTTAGAATTAATAAGATTGATAAACCCCTGGCCAGAATTACCAAAAAGAAAAGAGAAAGGACGCAAATAAATAAAATCATGAGTGAAAGAGGAGAGATCACACCAACACCAAAGAAATACAAAGAATTATAAGAACATATTATGAAAAACTACATGCCAGCAAATTTGTCAACCCTGAAGAAACGGATGCATTCCTAGAGACATATAAACTATCACAACTGAACCAGGAAGAAAAAGAAAACCAGAACAGACCCATAACCAGTAAGAAGATTGAAGCAGTCATCAAAAATCTCCAAACAAGCAAGAGCACAAGGCCAGACGGCTTGCCAGGGGAATTCTACCAAACATTTAATGAAGAATTAATTCCTATTCTCCTGAAACTGTTCCAAAAAATAGAAATGGAAGGAAAATTTCCAAACTCATTTTATGAGGCCAGCATCACCTTGATCCCAAAACCAGACAAGGATCCCACCAAAAAAGAGAATTACAGACCCATATCCTTGATGAACACAGATGCAAAAATTCTCACCAAAATACTGGCCAATAGGATCCAACAGTACATTAAAAGGATTATTCACCACGACCAAGTGGGATTTATTCCAGGGCTGCAAGGTTGGTTCAACATCCGCAAATCCATCAATGTGATACAATACATTAATAAAAGAAAGAATAAGAACCATATGATACTCTCAATAGATGCTGAAAAAGCATTTGACAAAGTGCAGCATCCCTTCCTGATTAAAACTCTTCAAATTGTAAGGATAGAGGGCACATACCTCAATATTATCAAAGTCATCTATGAAAAATCCACTGCAAATATCATTCTTAATGGAGAAAAACTGAAAGCTTTTCCGCTAAGGTCAGGAACACGGCAGGGATGTCCGTTATCACCACTGCTGTTCAACATAGTACTAGAAGTCCTAGCCTCACCAATCAGACAACAAAAAGAAATTAAAGGATCCAAAGCGGCAAAGAAGAAGTCAAACTATCACTCTTTGCAGATGATATGATACTATATGTGGAAAACCCAAAAGCCTCCACTCCAAAACTGCTAGAACTTGTACAGGAATTCAGTAAAGTGTCAGGATATAAAGTCAATGCACAGAAATCAGTTGCATTTCTTTATACTAACAACAAGACAGAAGTAAGAGAAATTGAGGAGTCAGTCCCATATACAATTGCACCCAAAACCATAAGATACCTAGGAATAAATCTAACCAAAGAGGCAAAGAATCTATACTCAGAAAACTATAAAGTACTCATGAAAGAAATTGAGGAAGACACAAAGAAATGGGAAAATGTTCCATGCTCATGGATTAGAAGAGCAAATATTGTGAAAATGTCTATTCTACCTAAAGCAATCTACACATTTAATGCAATCCCTATCAAAATACGATCCATTTTTTTCAAAGAAATAGAACAAATA
This sequence comes from Martes flavigula, assembly GCA_029410595.1. Classification (NCBI taxonomy): domain Eukaryota; kingdom Metazoa; phylum Chordata; class Mammalia; order Carnivora; family Mustelidae; genus Martes; species Martes flavigula. The sequence continues at coordinate 491,476 of JAODOS010000024.1, read as the reverse complement.
CTCCTAAAATTTATATGGAACCAGAAAAGACCTCGAATGCGAAAGGAATATTGAAAAAGAAAGTCAAAGTCGGTGGCATCACAATTCCAGACTTCCAGCTCTATTACAAAGCTGTCTTCATCAAGACAGTATGGTACTGGCATAAAAACAGCCATATAGATCAATGGAACAGAATAGAGAGCCCAGAAATAGACCGTCAACTCTATGGTCAACTAATCTTCAACAAAGCAGGAAGGAATGTCCAGTGGAAAAAAAAGACAGCCTCTTCAACAAATGGTGCTGGGAAAATTGGACATCCACATGCAGAAAAATGAAATTGGACTATTTCCTTACACCACACACGAAAATAGACTCAAAATGGATGAAGGACCTCAATGTGAGAAAGGAATTCATCAAAATCCTTGAGGAGAATGCAGGCAGCAACCTCTTTGACCTCAACCGCAGCAACTTCTTCCTAGGAACATCGCCAAAGGCAACAGAAGCAAGGGCAAAAATGAACTCTTGGGATTTCATCAAGATCAAAACTTTTGCACAGCAAAGGAAAAAGTTAACAAAACCAAAAGACAACTGACAGAATGGGAGAAGATATTTGCAAATGACATATCAGATAAAGGGCTAGTATCCAAAATCTATAAAGAGCTTATCAAACTCAACACCCAAAGAACAAAGAATCCAGTCAAGAAATGGGCAGAGGACATGAACAGACATTTCTGCAAAGAAGTCATCCAAATGGCCAACAGACACATGAAAAAATGCTCCACATCACTCAGCATCAGGGAAATAGAAATCAAAACCACGATGAGATACCACCTCACACCAGTCAGAATGACTAAAATTAACAAGTCAAGAAATGACAGATGCTGGCGAGGATGCGGAGAGAGGGGAACCCTCCTACACTGTTGGTGGGAATGCAAGCTGGTGCAACCACTCTGGAAAACAGTGTGGAGGTTCCTCAAAAAACTGAAAATAGAGCTAAAATATGACCCAGCAATTGCACTACTGGGTATATATCCTAAAGATACAAACATGGTGCTCGGAAGGGGCATGTGCACCCAAATGTTTATAGCAGCAATGTCGAGAATAGCCAAACTATGGAAAGAACCTAGATGTCCATCAATAGATGAATGGATAAAGAAGATGTGGTATATATACACAATGGAATACTATGCGGCCATCAAAAGAAATGAAATCTTGCCATTTGTGATGATGTGGATGGAACTAGAGGGTATTATGCTTAACAAAATAAGTCAATCGGAGAAAGACAACTATCATATGATCTCTTTGATATGAGGAAGTGGAGATGCAATGCGGGGGTTTGGGGGGAAGTAGGAAAAGAAAAAATGAAAGAAGATGGGATTGGGAGGAAGACAAACCATAAAAGACTCAATCTCAAAAAACACTTCCTGGGGGGAGGGGTGACGGGCGAGGGTGGTGGGATTATGGACACTGGGGAGGGTATGGGCTATGATGAGTGCTGTGAAATGTGTAAACCTGGCGATTCACAGACCTGTATCTCTGGGGATAAAAATACATTATATATTTATTTAAATAAATTAATTAATTAAAAAATATTTCACTGCTCCCTGATTTTCGGGTGCCTCAGGGTCGACCGGGTGATACATTTTATAGGCTTCAATAAGCCTTTCTAGGAAAGCTCCTGGAGAGTCATTCTTACCTTGAGTCACCATACTAATTCTGGCTTAGTCTGGGTGCAAATTTTACTTCTGGAAATTCTTACCCATTTCAGCTCCAGGACTTCAACACATTCAAGAGCTGTATTTGTTCTGAAAGTCTCCCATATGAATTTCCTTTAAGGCGGAATTAATCTTACAAGAGAATTTAAACAATTACAAATGACAAAACTCAGAATAGATATGGTTGAATATCAAGTGATAACCCTCATCAAAACATTGAAACTTTAGGAAATGTATAGAACCTCTGGAGTAGTTACAGCATTTACCCAAATGTAACCCAAGGTTTATCATTGATTTAGCAGTACTTTCTGAGTAACTTAGCATATCAAAGAAAAGCCTTATGAGTCAAGAGATCTCATTTACAGTTCTGGACGGGCAAAGAGAAAAGCATTTACATTTTCTTAGAAACATCTCAATCTCTAGTGAAGACTAAATATTAACCAATTGTGAACTGTTGCAACAGCAGTTAAGCTCAAAACATGTTTACCAACAGATTTCAAAAGCACAAACCCAGTTCCAGCAACTAGTGCCCTATCACTTCATTCCATTTGTCATCCAAGCAAAACTTCAAAGCTTCAGATTACCAAAGACTCTGAAAGCTACTTTAACAATTACCCATTAAAACCCTGAGACAGACAATTAACCATCAGCCCAGCCATCCCTCCGCCAAGAGACCTCATGTTCCACCTGGGCCCATTCCACTTCAGACGCCATGCTTTCCCCGCCAGCAAGGGGGAGGGGCTAGACAGTCCACGTCGGGCCAGAGAAGGCCAGGAATTCCCCAAAACAAAGGGAGTTTTGGCAGCTGCTTGGGAATATTCCTTAAAGTCTCTGTCTTGAGTTCGGTTCATCCTGTAGTGCCAGTTCTGCTTACCAAAAGTGGCCCACTAGGCACTCATATTCCACGCCCGGCTCCAATGAGCATCAGCATTGGGCACCTTAACATGACATTAGACTAACCCCAGTTGGCTCCAGTTATAGCCCTTAACACACTAAATGAGTGAGGGAGAAGCCCCACATCTATTATGAGGAATGGAGAGATGAAAGTCAGATTCCCCTTACTCTCTGCTTGCCCCATTCCTTCAATCATAACAAACAACACAACAGACAACAAAATGACAACACAAAGACAACCGCAGACCCAGCTGTCCTGCCGCCAGTGGGGATTTTCTCGGTCCCCAGTGACGGTCTAGGGGGATTCTAACCCACCGGCCGCCCAGGGGGGTCTTGAACCCCCTGGCCACCACCCAGGAGGACTTGAATCCCCCAGCATGCCCCTGACCGCCCAGGGGGACTTGAACCCCCCAGCGACTGCCTAGGGGGACTCGAAACCCCTGACCACCTAGGGGGACTCGAACCCCCTGGCAATCTACCTAGGGTCACTCAAACCCCCTGACCACCTAGGGGGACTCGAACCCCCTGGCAATCTACCAGTGGAGGGAAGGGGCATCCCCGCACCCACTCCAGCTGTGGGGAGCATATCTACATCCAGCTTCTCCCCAGTGGGCCATACCCTGGAGCTCCATCCAGACAGACAGATAGGATCCCATGATCTTACCTCCAGAGGCTTTTTGCAGAAATTCCGATGCTGGCTCAGTTCTCGTCATTGGATCCCAGACGCGGCCTCGATGTTAGGGTCCATGATCAAAGGAATGAGGCTGATGCAAAGCTAAAGTCAAGTAAAGCTTTATTTAGTGCCAAGCATCAAAAATCAAACCAACTGGTAGGGACGGTCTCTTATGAAGAGACGATGATGACGACCCTGACAAGGCTGGTCCCAAGAAGGCCGCTCCAGACAAGGCCACTCTGGACGAGGCCGCTCCCCAGATGAGGCCACTCCAGATGAGGCCACTCCCAGGACAAGGCCACTCCAGACGAGGCTGCTCGCTGACGAGGCCACTCCCTGGACAGGCTGCTCCCTGGACGAGGCCGCTCCCGACGATGAAGAGGCAACAAGGATGAGTACGACAACCACAACAATGCAGAGGCGATGACGACGACGACGACAGCCCCGATGATGCAGACTCTGCTCCCCATGACGCTGCTCCCAAAGAGGCTGCTCTGGACAAGGACACTCCCGGATGAGGCCGCTCCAGATGAGGCCGCTGCCAATGAGGCCGCTCCCTGGACAGGGCTGCTCCCAAGAAGACGCCACTCTGGACGAGGCCGCTCCCAGGATGAAGCTGCTGCTGACGGGGCCACTCCCCACACAGGGCCACTCCAGATGAGGCCACTGCCAACGAGGCTGCTCCCCGGACAGGGCCACTCCCTGGAATGAGGCTGCTCCAGCGAGGCTGCTCCCAGGATGGGGCCGCTCCCCAGAATGATGCTGCTCCAGCAACGCCGCTCGCGGTGACGCCACAGCTTAGGGTGGCAAGGCCACTCGTGGCGGTGCTGTGGCTCAAGGTGACAAGGCCGCTTGGCAGCGATGCTGCTGGCGGCGAGGCTGTTCTCCGTGGCACCACTGCCTACGACTATGCTGACCTGGATGACCACTACACTCCAACTCTCCTGAAGACTACCCTAACGGCTATCCCAATGGCTATTCTAAGGGCTATCCTAACGCCTATTCTAACTCCTCCTCCTACTCCTACTACTCACTAGCCTCACAGACTAACCTTTATATAGGTGGTTGATGCCGGCCCACACACAGGTGGCCAATGGGATTTCAACTCACACAGTAAATATATGTGCGCCCCACTGATTGGATGTCTCCATCTGGCCTGGCCCATTCCTATATCCGGGGTTTGTAACTAAGTTCCTCTGGCTAACCAGGCCATTACAGGGAGCCTGGTCTGGACTCTGTTGGTATCATCCAGATTAGTAACTGGTAGAGACTTATCCAAATGTAGGACCAAAAATGTGTATGACTCTTTCTCTTAGAGACTGTTTATCTTAGAGACTGACAGTGATGGCTCCTGGGTCACCACAATCTGATAATCTTTCCCTAAAATCAAAAGAGGGATAGTTCCTGTTATGGGAGAAAAGAATCACCCTGAGAAATTACCTTTATGTGGCCCCCCACAGAATCAGAGTCTCTTTCTCTAATGTAAGCCATTAGTGAGGACACTGAGAAATGCATAAGCCTGGCCATCGTGGGGACCCTCACTGCATGTGTACTCTTTGGATTCCTAAGCTGGTGTGGGGTGTCCCTGGGGTCTTTTCATGTATTTCATAGAAAACATCATCCTCTTTCTCCAAGACCCAGTTCCACCATGATGTCTGTTAGGGTCCGTAATCAAAGGAGTGAGACTGATACAAAGTGAAGGTCTAGCAAAGCTTTATTTCATGCCAAGCATCTAGAATCAAACTGACTGGTCAGGGCCATCTCTTGCAAAGAGGCGACCACTCCCAGCCTTACAGACTAACTTTTATAGAGGTAGTTTAGCCAGGCTATACACAGGTGGCCAATGAGTTTGCAGTACACAGAGAAAACTGCACAGTCATGTTAGGTCACACAGAGGCGGCCAATTGAATTACAATTACCCCTAGTAGATATATGCATGCCCCACTCATTGGATGTCTCTACCTGGCCTGACCCACCCTTGTATCTGGGCTTTGCAAGTAAGTTCCTCTGGGAGGGACAGAGTCAATCTAAGTTTACTGCATAGGGTCAATCTAAGTTTACTGCATAAACAACAAAATGGCTCCCTCTGATTAAGTAGGCCCTTACATTCCCCCCTTTTCTTTGGAGATTAGTCAAATCCTTGACTTTTCAGCCAGTTCTATGTTATATTGAGCATGTAAGTCTAACATTTTTATCGCTCTAGTTTTCTTTTGTACAAATGACACTAATGCACAGTTGACTGATGAGTTAGCCATTTACCGCTTTGTATAGCCTATTCCATTTTTCCTAATTTCATTCATCTAATTTCCCACCTATATTTAACATAAACAGGTAATAATAGGAACAACAATACACTCATAACAATAGGGGCAACAATAATTCATAGTCTTTTGAGTCTTAGCTTTAGTCCATGGTCAGTGGGGTCCATTGGCTGTGGCTTACATCTCTGGGGGACATCCTTGTCCTCGGCTCGTTTGACGTGATCTGCGTGAATCCAGGCCCTGATGCCTTCTACTTTCATTGCTGTGGGGGTAGTCAGGATGACAGTAAATGGTCCCTTCTAGCGAGGATCCAAGTTTCCCACTTGGTGGCGACGTATCAAAACCATGTCCCCGGGATGGTAAGGATGTGGTTCCACCTCTGCCTCTGTCTCAGTGTGGGCAGTTAGGATCCCTGGGAGGGTTCTTTTTAAGACAGACTGTAATACCTGCAGTGACTGGATTACAGACTGATCAGTCATTTCTGCTAGGGCAACCTCTTGTAGCTGATGGCAGAGCGGGGGGGGTGTCACCCAAACATTATTTCAAATGGGGTCACCTTGTTTAAGTAGGGTGTACATCATGCCCTGAAGAGGGCGAAAGGAAGGAGATCCACCCATCCACTGCCAGTCTCCAGAATTAGCTTTGTTAAGGTCTCTTTAAGAGTCCAGTCCATTGTCTCTACTTGTCCAGAATTCTGGGGCTGGTCAGCACAATGTAGTTTCCAATTAGTGCCTATGGCCTTGGCCAATGCCTGTGAGACTGAAATCACAAATGCAGGGCCATTGCCTGACCCGATCACGAGAGGCAGCCCAAACCTAGGAATTATTTCTTCTAATAGCTTTTTGGCTACTACTCCTGCTGTCTCATGTTTGGCAGAAAAAGCCTTTACCCAGCCTGAAAACGTATCTGCAAAAACTAACATACACTTGTGCCCATATTTTCTGGGTTTCATTTCTGTAAAATCTATTTCCCAATAAATTCCTGGTTCCATTCCTCTTTCTCTTTTCCCTCTTCCCTTTCTAGTTCCTCCCACATTAACTGCCTGAAATTGAGCACATCTATCAACTACATCCTGGAACATACGCCCTAATTTAGAAACCTGGAACTGCTTGCCTATAGCTCCTTGAGTTTGTGTATCCCCAAATGAGTACCCTGATGTATCTGGTCTATTAACTTCTTACCTAGTCTTCGAGGAAGAATTAATTTTTCTGTTTTAGACTTAGCCTAATCCCCTTCATAGTCTAATTTAGCCCATTTTTGTAAATATTTTAAAACTTCTTCTGAATAGTTTGGTTTTTCTGGTAGGGCTGGAGCCAGGAGTATAACCAGCTCTTGCCCTGTTACTTGGGCTGCTTGCATTGCAACTCAATCTGCTAATTGGTTTCCATTTGAAATCAGATCAGTCCCCTTTTGGTATCCTGGGCAATGCATAACGGCCACCTATTTGGGTCCCAAATAGCCTGGAGGAGAGCCAATATTTCTCCTCTGTTTTCTTTTTTTAATTTTTATTTCTTTTCAGTGTAACAATATTCACTATTTTTTCACCACACCCAGTGCTCCATGCAATCCGTGCCTTCCCTAACACCCACCAACTAGTTCGCCCAACCACCCACCCTCTGCCCCTTCAAAATCCTCAGGTTGTTTTTCAGAGTCCATAGTCTCTCATGGTTCACCTCCCCTTCCAATTTCCCTCAACTCCCTTCTCCTCTCCATCTACCCTTGTCCTCCATATTATTTGTTATGCTCCACAGATAAGTGAAACCATATGATACTTGACTCTCTCTTCTTGACTTATTTCACTCAGCATAATCTCTTCCAGTCCTGTCCATGTTGCTACAAAAGTTGGGTATTCGTCCCAAAATGGCATACTACTCCATAGTGTATATGGACCACATCTTCCTTATCCATTCGTCCATTGAAGGGCATCTTGGTTCTTTCCACAGTTTGGCGACCGTGGCCATTGCTGCTATAAACATTGGGGTACAGATGGCCCTTCTTTTCACTTCTTTTCACTCCATCTGTATCTTTGGGGTAAATACCCAGTAGTGCAATTGCAGGGTCATAGGGAAGCTCTATTTTTAACTTCTTGGGGAATCTCCACACTGTTCTCCAAAGTGGCTGCACCAACTTGCATTCCCACCAACAGTGTAAGAGGGTTCCCCCTTCTCCACATCCTGTCCAACACACGTTGTTTCCTGTCTTGCTAATTTTGGCCATTCTAACTGGTGTCAGGTGGTATCTCAATGTGGCTTTAATTTGAATCTCCCTGATGGCTAGTGATGATGAACATTTTTTCATGTGTCTGATAGCCATTTGTATGTCTTCATTGGAGAAGTGTCTGTTCATGTCTTCTGCCCATTTTTTAATATGATTGTCTGTTTTGGGAGTGTGAGAACATATTTGCAAATGACAGTACAGACAAAAGGTTGATATCCAGGATCTATAAAGAACTTCTCCTCTGTTTTTAATTCCTTTTCCTTCTGCTGTTAATAGGCCCCTTTCTTTATAAATAGCCCCATGTATATGGAGAGTAGCAAAGGCATACCTGCTGTCCACATAGATGTTGGTGGTTTTACCTTTGGCCATCTGCAGTGCTTTGGTGAATGCAGTCAGGTCCGCTTTTTGCACCAAGGTTCCGTGTGGCAGGGCTGCCATTCAGAGTTCCTGCTCAGTGGAAACCACAGCAGCCCCCGCATACCTCTTTCCATCGACCATGTAGCTACTCCAGTCTGTGAACAGAGTCATCTCCGCATCCGGAAGGGAATGTCTCTGAGGTCCGGCCTTATTCCTATGACTTGGGTTAGGACCTCCCTGCAATCATGTGGATGGTCAGCCAGCTCCTCTTGCAGCAGTGTGGCTGGATTTAGCACCGCCAGGTGCCAGAAGGTCACTCTTGGTTCATTGAGGAGGAGGGCCTGATACCCTGTCACTTGGGTGTTCATCATCCATCGTTTGGGTGGAGTCCAGAGAAAGCCCTCAATAGTGTGGGTGGTGGTCAAGATGAGATTTTGACCCACGGTCAATTTACTTGCATCCTTGACCAGGAGGGCCATGGCAGCAATTATGTGGAAGCAAAGGGGGAACCCAGCCGCTACTGGATCTAGTTTCTTGCTAAGATAAGCTTTGCCAAGGCCCCAGAGTCTGAGCTAAAAATCCTTTGGCCATCCCTGCTTTTTCATCCACATACAGTTGGAAGGGCTTGATAACATCTGGGATGGCCAATGCTGGGGCACTCATTAAGGCTGTTTGTAATTCCTGAAATTATCCTTCTGCCTCAGCTATCCACTGTATCATAGTTAGCCCCCCTTTTGCCAGTTTGTAGAGAGGTTGGGCAATCTCCACAAACCGAGGTATCCACAGCCTACAGTAGCCCACCATCCCAAGAAACTCCCTCACTTGTTGGAACATGGTGGGATGGGGGTATCAGGTGATCACCTGTTTCCTGGACTCAGACAGTGAATGCACTCCCTCGTGGAGATCAAAACCTAGATAAGTGGCATGACTCTGACAGAGCTGTGCTTTCCTTGCTGACACTGGACACCCTTTTTCCTGCAGAGTCTGTAAGAGAGCTTTTGTCCCCCGCAAGCATGGCTCATAGTCCTCAGCGGCTATCAGCAAGTCATCAACATACTGTAACAGAGTGACTCCGGGATTGGAGGTTCTCTACTCACCCAAATCCTCATGTAGGGCCTCGTCGAAGATAGTAGGTGAATTCTTGAATCCTTGGGGAAGTCTTGTCCAGGTGAGCTGGACTTGGAATCCTTCCTGTGGGTCAGACCACTCAAAAGCAAAAGGGGGCTGAGATTCCTTTGCTAAAGATATGCAAAAAGAGTATCCTTGAGATCTTAGATGGTATACACAGTTCTTCTGGGGCCCAGGATGGAGAGTAAGGTATAGGGGTTAGACTCTGTCGGGTGGATATCTTTAACACGTTTATTATCTTCCCGCAAGTCCTGAACGGGTTGGTACTCCCCAGTCTCAGCCTTTTTGATGGGCAGCAAAGGTGTGTTCCATGGAGATTTGCAAGTAACTAGGATCCTGTCTCCTCAGAGGTGGTAAATGTGTTTCTGATCCCTTCCTTTGCTTTCCGAGGGAGGGAGTACTGCCGGACATGAAGAGCCATAGCCATCACTTTTAATTGTACCACCACTGGAGGCTGTCCCTTGGCCAAGCCAGGGGGGTTCCCTTCTGCCCAGACTTTGGGAAACTTGACCTGTATGGTTTGGAGAAGGCTCCCCACCTTTGTCTCCTCTGGTTTTGAGACTGGCTTGTAAAGGAGGTATTCATCTACTGCTGCCATAAGCACCTGCACAGTGGGTTGTCCCAAGGTTATAGTCATATCTCCTTCTGAGAACTGAATGCCAGACTGTAACTTGTGGAGGAGATCTCTTCCCATCAAGTTATACGGGGAATTAGGGAGGACCAAAAATCGGTGTTTAACTACTCCTGAGGCCAAATTTAAAGTCCTCTCTGTTGTCCATTTATGTCTCTCTGTACCATTTGCTCCTTGTACCCACACTTCCTCTCCAGAGCGTTTTCCCATAGGTTTAAGTAATGATGAAAATTGGGCTCCTGTGTCCACCAAAAAATCAATTGATTTCCCCTCCACTTTAATTGTTTTTTAGATTTTATTTATTTATTTGACAGACAGATCACAAGTAGACAGAGAGGCAGGCAGAGAGAGAAGGGAGGAAGCAGGCTCCCTGCTGAGCAGAGAGCCCGATGCAGGGCTCGATCCCAGGACGCTGGGATCATGACCCGAGCTGAAGGCAGCGGCTTTAACCCACTGAGCCACCCAGGCTCCCCATCCCCTCCAGTTTAATTTTTACCTGAGGTTCGGGGAGGGGCTCCAAACCATGGCCCCTTCAGTCTCTGGCGGCAAGCATTGCAGTCTTCCTTTTGGCGCACTCTTTGGCCCAATGTCCTTTTTCCTTACAGTAAGTGCACTAATCTAAATCTAAGTCTTCCAGCCTGCCTCCTCTGTATTTAGGCTTTTCCTTCCATTTACCATCCCCTACCTGCCTTTCCCTTTTCCATTGACCCCTTTCCCCCTGTCTCCTTCCCGCCTCATGTAATGCCAAAACCTCAACAAGTTTTTTTGTCTGTTTTTCATCCTCTTGTGCATCCCTGTTGTTAAACACCTTTTCTGCTATTCCCACTAACTAAGTCAGTTTCTTTCCTTCAAATCCTTCAATTTTCTGACGTTTCCTCCTTATATCTGTGGCTGGCTGGCTGGCAAAAGCAAGATTCACTGCCCTCTGATTTTCAGATGCCTCAGGGTCAATCAGGCTATACATTTTATAGGCTTCAATAAGTCTTTCTAAGAAAGCTTCTGGAGACTCATTCTTACCTTGAGTCACCATACCAATTTTAGATAAATTTATGGGTCTCCTTGCAGCTGCATAGAGACCTCCTAGTAGGGCCTGGTGGTAGAAGTGTAGGCTCTCCTTACCTTCATCGGAGTTTGGTCCCCAGTCGGGGGGTTCCCTTGGGCAGTAATCCTCCATCTGCCAGGGATCAAGGTCCCCGCCAAGTCTCTCACTTATCACCTTATGGGTTTCTCGAATGATGCTATCCCTCTTTTCCATGTTAAAGAGAGCCATAAGGAGCTGTTGAATATCCACCCAGGTGGGCTTGTGGGTAAGAATGGCAGTTTCCAAGAGATTAATTAAATCCTGAGGGTGGACAGAAAAGGATTTGTGTTGGGCCTTCCAGTTATAGATGTCAGAAGAGGAGAAAAGGATATAGATTAAGTGGGGGCAACCTCTCCCGTCTGGTGGAACAACCTCATGGAGAGGCAACATCGGCCAGATAAAGGGAGACAGAGGAGGGTAGGGGAAAGAGGAAGGTGGTCCCATAGGTCCCATAGGTGGACCCCAACCACATATGAGGTGGACTGGTAAGGGTGACTCAGGACTGAGAGTCAGGTTTAGGGGGACAGGTAAGGGGGGGAGTGAATTCTACAACCTCCACATCTGACGGAGGTAGAACGGTCTTCTTCCATGGTTCCCCCTCATCTTTCTGTTCTGGTTTTGGTGATCTGACCTGCTTTAGAGGGAGAGAGATGGTTTCGTTAGCAAGGGGAAGGTGAGACTTGAGCCATGACGGTGGCTCTTCTATCAGATATCGCCAGGCCATGATGTAGGGTATTTGGTCTTGATGGAGATTGAAGACCTCACTCTGGGTAGAGTAGATCTGAGCCAAGGCAAATGTTCCTTCCGGCAGCCACCCTGTGGAGAAAGTGGGCCACTCTAATTGGCAGAGTGTTTTTAGTGTTTAGTTTTCCTGGGTAAACCTTGTCACCTGACTGGGTGGCTTTACCTTGAAAATCCTTGAAATACTGGAGAACAAGATTTGGGGGTGTCACAGGTCCCTTACTCCCCACTTGCCCCATTTCTCCAAACACAATAAACAACACAACAGACAACAAAAAGATGAGACAAAGACAACTGCAGGCCCAGTAATCCTCATCCAGAGCCTGCTGCTGGTGGGGACTTTCTTGGTTCCCTATAAACACAACAAACAGCACGACAGACAACAAAAGGACAAAACAAAGACAACCGCAGGCCCAGTAGTCCTTAACCTGCCACTGGTGGGGACTTTCTTGATCTTTTGATCGCCCAGGGGGACTCGAACCCCCTGTCTGCCCAGGGGGACTGGAATCCCCTGACTGCCTAGGGGGACTCAAACACCCCGATCTCCCAGGGGGACTTGAACCCCCCATTGATCCATCAGTGTAGGGATGGGGCATCCCCACATCCACTCCAGCCCTGGGGAGCATGGCTGCATCCAACTTCTCCCTGGTGGGCTATACCCTGGAGCTCCACAACCAGACAGACAAGATCCCAAGATCTTACCTCTGGAGGCTTTCCCAGAAATTCTGATGCTGGTTCAGTTCTCATTGTATGATCCCAGAGGAGCACCCAATGTTAGGGTCTATAATCAAAGGAGCAAGACTAATACAAAGCGAAGGTCAAGCAAAGCTTTATTTTGCATCAAGCATCGAGAATCAAACTGACCGGTCAGGGCCATCTCTTGCAAAGAGGCGACCACTCCCAGCCTCACTGACTAACTTTTATAGAGGTAGTTTAGCTGGACTATACACAGGTGGCCAATGAGATTGCAATACACAGAGAAAACTGCACAGTCATGTTAGGTCACACATGGGCGGCCAGTTGAATTACAATTCACCCTAGTAGATATATGCGTGCCCCACTCATTGGATGTCTCTACCTGGCCTGACCTGCCCTTGTATCTGGGCTTTGCAAGTAAGTTCCTCTGGGAGGGACAGGGTCAATCTAAGTTTACTGCATAGGGTCAATCTAAGTTTACTAAATTGGGTCAATCTAAGTTTACTGCATAAACAACAAAATGGCTCCCTCTGATTAAGTAGGCCCTTACAATGTCCCCTCAGGGAGATCATGAAAGAGGCAGATGCTGGGACCTCACACAGATCAGTGCCTTTAGGGTGACTGGAATACTGAGTGACAGGGTGTGGTTCTTCACCAAAAGGGCTCCCCCAGAACTCTTGTCAACTCAGAATCAAGTTTCTTTGCTGAAAATCCTGAAAATTGTATGAGGATATTGGTGTGTTCTCCCCCTCCCATTCTTGCTTCTAGTTCATCCCAAATCTAACCCCAAGCCTGGAACTTTTCCCTTCCCACTGAAATCCCTAATTCTGTCATTTGTGAGAGGTTAGTGGGCCCTCTTTTCTCCAGTCATAAACCCAGTGGAAAATCACAGAGACATATGTGGCTGTGTGAAGGGAAATGGTGTGCTACTGACATAGTCCTTGAAACTGTCCCTAATAGAAGCAGTGGGGGACCAGTGATGGAGTTCACATGCAAGCTGCATTGTCAGGCTCAGAATGCTAGTTGTCTTCTTCTCTAAGAAGCCATCAATAATATGGGCCACTTCAAAGTACCTTCAGTATTTTAGAATAAAAGTAATAATCTCCCCAATAAATTAGGGCATTTCTCTCAACATTAGATGATAAATTAGGAAAACATGAGACTCATAATAGGAAATAGAAATGACATAGTGTCTGAATCAGTCAGTGTGATCATCATGGAACATTTAAACCCCTGTTTTGAACAGTGTCCTATGGAGCAGAAAAAATGGGAAGAGCAAGTAAGGGTATTAGGGCTGACAAGAAGGAGGAAGATAACATTCCTCCAGTTATCTTTGAAGTTCAACAACAGAATCAGTGTTCATCAAAATGGGAAATATAATATGATTTTATATTAATTTAAGAATCACTGGCACATTGTGTGTTTCATGTAATCCATGTGTTTACTTTTTGAATTTCTGATTGTGTTTGAGAGCTGAATTCATATTACACAAAGGTTCCTCATCAAATATTTTAATCCTTCAAACAAAGGGTTCATTGATATAGTGTAGAAAGCGTGTAATAATTTTTGCATCAAATTTGAAAATAAAGACAGTTTAAAACTATAGAGAAAAAGAATGAATTGCAGAAAATATTTGAAATATCTGAATAACACAATAACATCTACTCTAGTTTCTATAAAATATAGAAGTAAATTACCAATAACATATTATTTAAAAATAACAACTAAAATCATGACAGTGTGAGAGCTCAAGCATTTACTATATATTCCATCATGAATAAATTAGGAGAACACAGTAATCAGCAAGGATCACTGACATTTGAAAGGATCCCTGAGCCAACCCTAGAGAGGAGCGCCTCCTGGTGGCCCTTGGATTGGTCGACTGGATCCCGGGAAAAGCTTTATCTGGGCTGTGCTCTTCATTGCTGAGGGCTGGACTGATTCACATGTTTACCAGGCTCTAGAGTATCAGTGAATCCTGGTCCATTGGGTCCATAACTTCACGTTCTTGTCACACGGTGTGTTAGGGAAACACCTCTGGAAACTTACAAGCTCTCTCTCTGCTCAAGGCTTCTCACAGAAGACTGGGTCTTATTTGCTTTCCCCAAGGTCTGTGTGCACATCATCAAGAGATTTTAGTCACCTCCTCTCAGTTCCAGTCCTCCCTGGGATTAGGTGAAAGTCTCTCTGTATACCATGGATTTACTTGTTCTTATCAGCTGTGTTCATAGGATGCTGTGCCTGCTGGTTTATGTTTCATTTTTCTCCTTGTGTCAGAATATGTATTTGTGCTACATTCTCTCTCCCACTTTTTTGAATAAATAGAGGACAAACAAAACACACATATAGTATATAATTTGTGACATATAAAAAATTCAACACCTAACATAATATAGTGCATATATTTATATACAATATAAAATATTTTATATTATATGGGTTACCTACATATTACTGTTGTACCTACATTTTATAAATCAAAATGTAATATAATGCATGATATACTTAACATATATGTTTTTATAATGTTTATATATTTTATGTAATAAGATTTTAAAATATATAGTGTTTATAAATAATGATTACCAGTTAAGTAAATTTTATTTTTCTCTAACATAGACTCAGTTATTATGAGTGATAGAATAGCAGAGTCCAACTTAGGGCTCTGCAGGAGAGCTAAAGACTATAAGGAGACAGAAACAATAAGGTGGTGATCAACTTGTGTGATGATGGGAGCAAAACAGTGCAAATGACCATACTCTGCATTTTTTCTCTCAGCCCTGAAGGTAACTTCCTGTCTGTGAGGGAGTAGGTGAAGGAGGAATCAGGACAGGAGATAGAAGCCTCATGAGCTCTCCTCCTTGTGGACATTCCCATCTTCTCCTCCCAGGTGGTCTCTTGTCCTATACTCAGACTGTATTGCAGGTGATTTTTTCAATAGTACGGATATGGCATTTTCTGTCCCTGTGTGAACACCATCCTGAACACTGACTTCATGAGAATGGAGAATGAAAGGTGACATGACAAAGCAAGCCAGAGGTGATCACTCATGTGGCTCCAGGGGCCTCTGTGCTGCAGAATCACACTTCAGTGAGGACACTGCATGCTAAGAGTGCAAATATTAGTATTTTCCTACTTGACCTGGAGAACACAATTCTCACAACACCTATGCAATAGCGCCCTCTGCTGGGATCAGATGCTTAGTCCACCAACCCCTCTGACACTACCCAGCACTCCTGGAAATGTGTCCAGACTGGGCAACAGGATAATGCTAATGTCACTGCCCAGGGCAGCAGTAGAATGAGGAGATGCTCCCTGTGGTGTTTGGGGCTCAGCTATTTTTCTTTCTTTCTTCTTTCTTTCTTTATTTCTCTCTTATAACTTTCTTTCTTTCTTTTCAAATCAAAATTGCTCTCAAAACAGCTAAATACATCATGGACTGCTCAGTGCTTATATTACAAGATATTTCAGGATTACTTATCATTGGAGTTTACTTCTTCTAATTACCTGGGGTCATTACCAGTCTACCATCATCTTGAACAAAATAAAGGCTTTAAAGTTCTCAAGTACCAACATGGTTCACATATCATAATAACTCTCATGGACTCATCTTACAGTGTGACAATTGTTGTTTTCTTGTTGGGTTTAGATTATCTTGTCAGGTCCTCAGTCCTAACTGCAAGGATTTTTCAGGCTATGTTTGCTATGACAATATAATACCATGAAGGAAATTGTGTCTTTTGCTCTCACCTACTTCACTGGGTTCAATTTTTTCCTTGAATGTTAGCCTGGAATTCTTATTTATTTGATTCTCTGATATATTTAATGTTTTCAAACTACTTTTGATATCAACTCAGTATGATGATTTATATAAAGAGAACATTACTATAAATGGAGTTCTTTTCCCTTCTGGGTTGTTCTTCCCTCTCCTGCACTGAAAACCCTCTTGGCCCTTTCCTCTGCACACATTGGGCCCTAACAAAGACGTTTTGTTCAGAGCTCCATGGAATTCATGGGGGTGACTATAATCTGTTTCAAATGAACAGAGATTGATATGCACCATCTTCCCAAACAAGGAATGACAGGATGTGAACAGTATACATTGTGAGATAAGATGGGGACAGTAAGGACATGAAGGGATGGAACCAAATGTGGAGATGGATTTGGATAGTATTGGTTGTAGCTTCACAATATTAAGTAATCCAATATTTGGTCATAGTGTCCTCTCATTTTTTTGAATCTTTTTCAGAAATAATTTGTTTTCATTTTACAAGTCTTTTTCATCATTGGTTAAGTTCAGTCCTAAATGTTTTATTCATTTTAATGTTATCTTAAGTGGAATTGTTTTTAAGTATCGTATCAATGTTAGTGTAGAGAAAACCACGTAATTGTTGTAGGGAATTGCTTCTTAATTGTTGCCACATTAGGAGACATTAGATAGATCCCATTTAGGGTTGATGATAGAGTTTGTTGTGGTTTTTTTTTTTTCCTCTCTCTCTCCATTTTGAAATAGTAGGAACAAGGAATGAAGCAGGAGGGACTATGAAAGGGAAGTTCTGCATTGATGACCATGAAAAGAGCCATCTCAGAGGGAGGTTTGTATGCAGGAGAAGGAAAAGAACTATGCTGTGTCATCTAATTATGGTGGGAAAATATAATCTAAAGTTTTTTGTTTGTTTGTTTTGTTTTTGTTTTTTTCCTATTTGTATTTGAGAAACACCTCCTTTATGTGTTCAAGTACTTGTGAAGTCATTTTTGAAACATGTATTTCACAAGGACCAAGCATCTTCTGATTGGTGCTGAGAAGGAAGTAATATGTTCATCTCTGTTCCTGACCACGTGGTTCTGTCAGTACTGAGAGGAGAGCTCTGCTTCCAGCTTCTGCTTCCTCAGGATGTGGCTCCTGGGAGAGGACACTGAACTCCCTGCACCCAGTCTCTCTCCTGATTGACTAACTCTCACTCCCTTCCTCAGCCTCTGGCATCTCCCACACCTCCCCATGAAACCCTCATCTTCACTGAGATTAGTGACATCTTGGGAAAACCCCTAAAGCTTTGAAACCTGCCTTGGACTGTTGGATTAATTGGAAGAGGATAAAATATATATTCCAGTACAATCATTCACTTTTCTTTGGTAGATCAATCATAACTGTGCAGTTAGTAACATTGGGATCAAACATTATTCTAGAATAATGATACTTTTATTTTATTGATTCATATCCTCCATTACTGAGATATTTTCCATCATAATTTAACAAGTAATATAATTCACTCAGTATTGATTCTTTATGCTAAGAGCCATATATTCATAAAGATCATATTTTCAAATACAATATAATATTTGAAATATAAGTTAAGACCTAAATACATAGGTATGTTACAGCTGTGATCACCAAGAGAGGATGTTACTGCTCCCCCTCCAAAAACAAAACAAAAACAGACACATAGATCAGTGGAACAGAATAGAGAGCCCAAGTATGGACCATCAATTCTATGGCCAAAGAGTCATCGACAAAGCAGGAAAAATATTCAATGACAAAAAGACAGCCTCTTCAATGAATGGTGCTGGTAAAATTGGACAGCTATGCATAAGAGACAGAAACTCCACCATTCTCTTACACCATACACAAAGATAAACTCAAAATGGATGAAATACTTTAATGGGAGACAGGAATCCATCAAATTCCTAGAGGGGAACATAGGCAGTAACCTTTTTGACATCGGCCACAGCAACTTCTTTCAAGACACAGCTCCAAAGGCAAGGGAAACAAAAGCGAAAATGAGATTTTGGGAATTCACCAAGATAAAAATCTTCTGCACAGCAAAGGAATCAATCAACAAAACAAAGAGGCAACTCACGGAATGGGAGAAGATATTTACAAATGACAGCACAGACAAAGTGCTGGTATCCAAGGTCTATAAAGAACTTCTCAAACTCAACACCTAATAACAAATTGTCAAGTTAAAAAATGGGCAGAAGACATGAACATACACTTCTCCAAAGAAGGCATGGAAATGGCTAACAGACACATGAAATAATGTTCAATATCATTAGCTTCCATGGAAATTCAAATCAAAACCACACTGAGATACAACCTTACACCAGTTAGAATGACCAAAATTAACAATGCAGGAAACAACAAATTTTGGAGAGGATGTGCAGAAAGTGGTGCCCTCTTCCACTGTTGGAGGGAATGTAAGCTGGTACAGCTACTTTGGAAAACAGTGTGGAGATTCCTCAAAAAGTTAAAAATAGAGCTACCATATGACTCAGCAATTGCACTACTGGGTATTGACCCCAGAGACACAGATGTAGTAAAAAAAGGGGGCACCAGCACCCCAAATTTTACAGAAGAAATGTCCATAGTAGCCAAACTGTGGAAGGAACTGAAATGCCCTTCAACAGAGTGGTCCATATATGCTATGCAATATTACTCAGCCATGAGAAAGGATGAATACCACAATTTGCATCTTGACATGGATGGAACTTGAGGGGATTATGCTCAGTGAAATAAGTCAAGCAGAGAAAGACAAATTTCATAGGGTTTCAATTACATGTGGAAAATAAAGAATAGCATGGAGGCCATTAGGAGAAATAAGGTTAAGATGAATGCAGGGAAATCAGAGGAGCATACAAGCTTTGAGAGATTATGGACTCCAAAAAACAAACTGAGTATCAGAGGTGAGGGAGTGGGGGATAGTTTAACCCAGTGATGGATATTAGCCAATTGTATGTCTTCTTCAAAGAAGTTTCTGTTCATATCTTCTGCCCATTTTTTATTTGATTATTTGTTTTTTGGGTGTATAGATCTTGGATACCAGCTCTTTATCAGTTGTGTCATTTGCAAATATCTTCCATTCCTTGAGTTTCCTCTTTGTTTTGCTGACTGGTTCCTTTGCTCTGCAGAAGATTTTTATCTTGGTGAATTCCCAAAATCTCATTTTCGCTTTTGTCTCCCTTGCCTTTGGAGCTGTTTCTTGAAAGAAGTGGCTGTGGCCAATGTCAAAGAGGTTACCACTTTTGTTCTCCTCTAGGATTTTGATGGATTCCTGTCTTGCATTGAGGTCTTTCATTCATTTTGAGTTTATCTTCATGTATGGTGTAAAAGAATGGTCGAATTTCATTCCTCTGTATATAGCTGTCCAATTTTCACAGCACATTTATTGAAGAGACTGTCTTTTTGTCATTTGATATTTTTTCCTGCTTTGTCGATGATTATTTGACCATAGAGTTGAGGATTCATATCTGGGCTCTCTATTCTGTTCCACAGACTTATGTGTCTGTTTTTGTGCCAGTACCATGCTGTCTTGGTGATCACAGCTTTGTAATATAACCTGAAATCCAGCAATGTGATGCCCTAATCTTTGTTTTTCTTTTTCAACTTTTTTCTTGCTAATTCGGGGTCTTTTCTGGTGCCATACAAATTTTAGGATTGTTTGTTCCAGCACTTTGAAAAATACTGATGATATTTTTATTTGGGTGACATTGAAAATATAGATTGCTCTGGGCAGCATAGAATTCTTAACAATGTTTATTCTCCCCATCCATAAGCATGGTATCTTTTCCATCTTTTTGTGTCTTCCTCAATTTCTTTCATAAGGATTCTGTAATTCCTAGAGTATAGATCTTTACCCTTTGGTTAGGCTTTTTCTATTTTATCTTATGTTTTTTGGTGTTATTGTAAATCGAATCAATCCTCTAATTTCTTTTTCTACAGATACATTGTTAGTGTATAAGAAAACAAATGATTTATGTGCATTGATTTTGTATCCTACCACATTCCTGAATTGCTGCATGAGTTCTGGTAATTAGGATATGGAGTCTTTTGCATTTTTCCATATAAAGTATCATGTCATCTGCAAAGAGAGAGAGTTTGACTTCTTCATTGACAATTTTAATACCTGTTATTTCTTTTTGTTTTCTGATTGCTGAAACTGGAACTTCTAGTACTATGTTAAACAATAGTGGCAAGAGTGGGCATCCTTGTTGTTTTCCTGATCTTAAGGGAAAGACTCTCAGCTTTTCCCCACTGAGGTAATAGTCGTTGTGGGTTTTTCATAGATGGGTTTTATGAAGTTGAGGAATGTCCCCACTATCCCTATACACTGAACAGTTTTAATGAAGAAAGGATGTTGTATTTTGTCAAATGCTTTTTTCTGCATCAATTCAGAGGACCGTAAGGTTCTTCTCTCTTCTCTTATTAATTTGTTCTATCACATTGATTGATTTGCAAGTGTTGAACCACATTTGCATACCATGGATAAATCCCACCTGTCTTGGTGTATAATCCTTTCAATGTACTGTTGGATCCTTTCAGCTAGGTTCTTGTTGATAATTTTGGCATCCATATTCATCAGGGATATTGGTCTGAAATTCTCCTTTTTAAATGGGGTCTTTGCCTGGTTTGGGGATCAAGATATTGCTGTCCCCATAGATTAAGTCTGCTCCTCTATAATTCCTCCAGAACACACAGTCTCCCCCTCTGTAAGTGATGCTGAAAACCACAGCCTCCCACAGGTGGTGCATGCCCCCAGCAATCCTTTCAGTGATGGACCACAGTCTCAGCTTGTCTCTGCACACCCATGCTACCAAATCTGCAAAAGATCCTGGTCCAGGCAATCCTGGGCATTGGCAGTGGCTGGCCCTGGTTATGTGGGCTCAAGTCCATGCCCAGTCCTCTCAGGTGTGGGTGGGTGGTATCTGTGGCCAGTTCTGGGACTGTGGACACAGGTCTGCCCCTGAGGCTGCCCAGTCCCAGCATTTTCCCCTTAACCCCCTGTGTTCTCCTTGAGCCCTTTTATCAGTCCCTCCCTGTCCCACTGCCCCTCATCCCCAAGCTGTTACTGGACCCGGGTGTAGGACTCTTTTGCACTGGGGTACTACTTTCCGATTTCTAGCATCTGGTAGTCCCCTCCCCCTTCTCTTTATCTTCTGACATCTGTCTGCACAATCACAACTCCATCCTTTGTACCTCTACACTGAAGATCCTCTGCCCCCGTAGAAATCCAGACATACAATCTTACATCTCAGGCTGATCTCATGATGTTCAGAGTGCCTTAGTAGGTATCCAGCTAAATTCAGGGAACTGATTGAAATGGATTACCCCCTCTTCCACCATCCTTCTTCCCCTTTCCTTAGAAATTAGATAGCAAATCAAAGACTTGCAATAAGGGATGAAGATGGCCATCATATTATACTTAAAGGGTCTATCCAACAAGATCCAACAGTTATAAATATTTTATGCTCATAATATGGAAGCAGCCAATTATATAAACCAATAAATAACCAAATTAAAGAAACACATTGATATTAATACAATAATAACAAGGTATTTAACACCCTATTCAGAACAAAGAGATAACATCTAAGGAGAATATAAACAAGAAAACAGGGTTTTGTATGACACAGTGGACCATACGGACTTCACAAATATATACAGAACATAAGAACCTAAGGCCACAGAATCCACATTCACATTCTCCTAGGGGTCACTATCTAGAATAGATTACATACTGGGTCACATATCAGGTCTCACTTGGTACCAAATAATTTGGACTATTCCCTGTATATTTTTCAGAGCACAATGATTTGATACTTGAACTCAATCACAAGAGAAAATTTGGAAGGAACTCAAACACTTGGAATTTCAAGAAAATCACACTAAAGCGTAAATGGGTCAACTACAAATTAGAATTTTTAAAAAACATGGAAACAAAAGAAAATGAAAACATGACTGATCATAATCTTTGGGATAAGCAAATGCAATTTTGAGAGGAAAGTATACAACAATACAAACCTTTCTCAAAAAATTAGAAAATTCCCAAATATCCATCAGAGAGGGAGAAAAAAAAACATGAGAATCTCTTAATTATAGGAAACAAATTGAGGGTTGCTGGAGGGGAGGTTGGTGGTGGGGCTGAGTAATTCGTTAATGGGCATTAAGGAGGGGATGTGATGCAATGATCACCGGGTGTTACTCCCAAATGACAAATTATTGAACACTACATCTGAAACTAATGATGTACTGTATGTTGGCTAATTGAATTTAAATTTTATAAAAGTAAATGAAATTCCTCTGTATTTTCTAGAGTTTTAATTTTTAATTCCTTTTCAGTGTTCTAGAATTCACTGTTTATGCACCAAAACCAGTATTCCATGCAATACGTGCCCTCCATAATAGCACCTCCAGGCTCACCCAACTCCCCACACCCTTCCCCTCCAAATCCCTCAGTTTGTTTCTCAGAGTTCACAGTTTCTTATGGTTCTGCTGTTTTACGGAAAGTTCTATAACTTCCCCGAAACTGCCTGCTTGAACCAGGAAGAGATACTAACAAAGGTTCCTATATCTAGATAGTAGGGCAATGTGTTTTCCACACATATCCTTTCACCTTCCTGCTAATGCTCTTTCTCCTCTTTGTCCTCAGACTCCTATGTCTCCTTTGCTCAAATAAGTGCCTGTTGGCTGACCATCTTTGGAATTCTCCGTATCTGTATGGATCCCCTTTATGCTGTCTAATAAATTTTATTTTCTCCTGTTAAGTTGACAAATGTCAAATTGAATCTGATTCCAGATAAATAGCCTTGAAGAACAAAAGAAATATTCCCAAAAAAACAGACACTAGTGAAGTTTCATCAAAGTTCAGACAAGAGTAAGCAGAGAGGTGCATTCCTAGGAGTTCTGGTGAACATTTCCCTTGTAGGGGCTAATCCTATTTCCTGGAAGCATGAAGTGGAAGTCATCCTGAATCACAGGTGGGTCCTCACATTGTCTCAGCTGGAGAAGACCCTCATCACAATGTTCCCAATTTCATCCCATCTTCCCCTCTACCACATCCCCAGTCTCAGTCCTGGCTTCCTCCTATTCATAAGGATCCTGGTATTCCTCATTCCTCCATCTCTTGTCCAGAACTCCTAGTCTGCCTGGGGCACAATTCACAGCCCTCATCTAGTCACACCTCCACACTCCCAACCTGCTACTTCATCACTGGTGCAAAACCAGGATGTCAGTACTGGACATCAGATTCTGGAGTTCTCTGTCAACCTCTGCAATTTTCCATCCCAACTCCAACAACTTCATCACTCATGCTCCTGTGACAGAGCTTTCCTTTACAACAAGTTTGGGTTCCGTGACCTCTCTCTTCTCCCAGACACCATCAGCTCCCTGGGCATGGAGACCCTTCCTATCATGTCTACCTGTATCCTGCACACCCACTCAAGTGTGGCACATGGTAGATGTTCATTAAGTAGTATGGAAGAGTATTAACTGGATAGGACTATATCTTTAGTTAGGCACACTTGGTCTCTGTGTCTGTTTCTGTGTCTGTTTCTGTCCAGTCACAGAATCTGTACCCAAGGTAACCTGCCCATGGAACCCAGGAATTTCTCCTCAATATGAGAAAATCTTATAATATGTTCCTGCGAAAGACAAAACTGGAGGTCTGAATTTAAGGAATGTGGACTATTTTGTAGTCAAAGTTCCCTGAGATGGTTTCAGACTACAGTTTAGAGTAAACAAAGGAGGTAGCTGATATGGCCAAGGATTGTAGGCTTCAAGGGGACCTCCATTGCTGGGGAAACAGCAGGTTTTTGTCTCACTTCCTCACAGACCGGGAGCACTGTGTGACCTTTGGGACTCTTGTCCCATGAGGAGCAGTAATAATCAGCCTCATCTTCAGCCTTGAGACCAGTGATGGTGAGGGAGCCACTGTTGCCAGAACTAGAGCCAGTAAACCGTTCAGGGACCCCTGATGGTCTACTGCTAGTATAATAGATGATGGTTTTAGGGGCCTTTCCTGGGTTCTGTTGGTACCAGGACACAGAATAACCATCATTGATGTTGGTGCTGCCTCCAGTGCAGGAGATGGTGACTCTCTGGCCAAGGGATCCAGACAGTGAGGATGGCTGAGTCAGCACAGACTGAGCCCAGGACGCTGGAAGAGGAAGAAACACAGAGGTGATGCTGGGGTCTAGAAACAAGAGAAGGAAGCAGGGCCCCATGTGTCCTCTTAGGGCCCCTTCCCCTGTATACACATCCAATCACCTGTGCAGTGAGCAAGGAGGGTGAAGAGGAGAGTGTACCAGGCCATGGTGGAGGTCATCACAGATCCTATCTTCTGTGACCCCACAACTGTGCAGAGCGTCCCCTAATCTCTCTCTTCCCTTATTCAATCCCTGAGAGAGGGTGTGACCAACCATGCAAATGAAACACCCAGGTCTCTGACCCCTCACTGCCCATGGGTCAGGTTCCTCTATTTGAACAAGTAAGGGTGGTGGGCAGGGAAGGAGCTCTAATCACAGGTGAAACTCAATGACAGGCCATGAGTGCCCCCTAGTGCCCAGATACAGACACATTATTGTCTGTGATAATGGTGACCAGAACCCAGCAGACACTTCTGTCTCCCACATGCTCTCCACTCTTTCCTCCATTAGGGCCAAGCCAAGTGTCCCTATATGTTGATTCTTATTAATTCAGGAACCACTATATGTGCTACTAAGTGTCTTCATGGTTAGTCTGTCCAAGTACCCCTTGGCTTGGTTGTGGTTCAGGACTGATAGGGTGAATCTTATACAAATTCCTCATAGATAAGCATCAAGATCAGAGCACTGACAGTTCCCAATGGACTTATGTCCACTTTTGTGCAGGATGCATGGACTTTCCTCTTATCAGCCAGCTCCCTGATTTCCAGAGCTTCTCATCCTCTGAGGTTCCTGCAGCCTTGAAGAGATGGGGAGTTCGTCTCTCCAGTTTGTAAGCAGAAGCCTTCATGTGCATTCCTTCAATGGTTACATACTGAACATCTTTGTTCTCTTTCATTCCTCAATCTTTCCACCTGCTTGAAACAACAGTTCTACACATACTGGGGCCAAAATTCCTTCCTAAGATCTCTCCTCAAAGCACACAGACATAAGTCTTCAGGAGCCTTGCCATATGAGGTTGTGTGTTGCACTGACATCAGAGCACAAAGGGCAAACACGTATGAAGTTCTAGGAGGACAGGGGTGAGAGCTACAGATGTTCTGACAGAGACCTTGTGAAAGAGTGTATATTTTAGTTACCACTTAGCCAACCTCATACTTAAAATGAATGTGTTATTTTCTCCATAATTCCATTCAGTAATACTGACTCAATGACAACATCATTGTGAAGATGCAGATACCATCAGTACTTACATCTGTGCTTATTTCAGAAAGAAAATTGGTGGAAAGCGTGGTTAAAAATATGGATGGAGAACAGTGGGACAGGAATGTCTTCTGTTCTCAGTAGAATATGATTTTTCTAAAATCTCTTATTTGCACCATGTGTCTGGTCTCCCAGGTAGGAAAGGTCAACCTTGTGCCCAGCAAAACTAATTAAGGGGCCTGTTCTTATTAACCAAGAACCATACTACTGACAAAATTCCCAAACAGAGACAGAGGTTATAGGATGAAGAGATTTGGGGTCAGACCACTCTCTGTGGTGGGCACAGCTCTAGTCCCTGCAACTTGTGTCCAGGATGTCCAGGGTAGAGTAGTAATTCATTCAGTCACCCATGACTAGAGCAATGAATTTCTGCTACCCTAGGCAAAATGGACCCAGAAGTTTCTGTCAAATACCCCACATCTGATTCAAGAAATGATGGAGATAAGGGAATGTTGTCCCTGAGGTCACATAGCCTTTGTCCCTGGTTGGGGCAGATGACTTTCAATCAGAGTGCAGCCTGACTGGAGGTGTCACTGGGATGACTGATGGAGTGCCAGCCCAGCCTTGAGGGCATGAGGAGGTTGTGTGTCTTGTTCCCAAGGGTTTTAAGCTCATTGGAAGCAGCACCGAGGCTTGAGTCTCATAATCAATGTACTGGTCAGCCTCAGATGCTGACTTTAGCCCAGAGGTGGTCAAGGTCTGAGTTTCCCATGGTAACAAAGATTCCTCCTTGGATTCCTGAGTATCACCATCATCCCAGAGAGCCAGGGCTCAGGGCGCATCCTGGTTGTGTGACGACAGGATACCAGTAACACTCCCTGCCCTTGGGGTTTCCTGCTGAAGAAGATTATTCCTCCTGGAGATTGTGACACTGAAAATGGCTGGGTGAGCCCACGTTGACCCTGGCTTCCGGAGAGAGAGTGAAGCCCAGAAGCACACATACCAGCACATTAGTCACTTAGAGAGAGTAAAGAGCTGATTGTGTGTAAATGTGTGTGTGTGTGAGTGTGTGTGTGTGCACGTGTGTGCGTGTTTGTGTGTACAAAAATGTGGCTAAGAGGCCTCCTCTTCCTTGTGTGTCTCTTAAGCACACTGAGGAACTTCGCTATGATAATTCTCTTTAAAAACTTCCAAGGTCCAGAATCCTGCATTTAGAAGCAAGCGTTTTGAAAGTTGTTTTTTTTTTTTAAATTTTTTATTTCTTTTCAGTGTAACAGTATTAATTGTTTTTTCACCACATCCAGTGCTCCATGAAATTCGTGCCCTCCCTAATACCAACCACCTGGTTCCCCCAACCTCCCAACCCCCACCCCTTCAAAACCCTCACATTGTTTTTCAGAGTCCATAGTCTCTCATGGTTCACCTCTCCTTCAAATTTCCCTCAACTCCCTTCTCCTCTCCATCTACCCTTGTCCTCCATATTATTTGTTATGCTCCACAGATAAGTGAAACCATATGATACTTGACTCTCTCTGCTTGGCTTATTTCATTCAGCATAATCTCTTCCAGTCCCATCCATGTTGATACAAAAGTTGGGTATTCGTCCTTTCTGATGGAGGCATAATAGTCCATAGTGTATATGGACCACATCTTCCTTATCCATTCGTCCATTGAAGGGCATCTTGGTTCTTTCCACAGTTTGGCGACCGTGGCCATTGCTCCTATAAACATTGGGGTACAGATGGCCCTTCTTTTCACTCCATATGTAACTTTGGGGTAAATACCCAGTAGTGCAATTGCAGGGTCGTAGGGAAGCTCTATTTTTAATTTCTTGAGGAATCTCCACACTGCTCTCCAAAGTGGCTGCACCAAGTTGCATTCCCACCAACAGTGTAAGAGGGTTCCCCGTTCTCCACATCCTCTCCAACACATGTTGTTTCCTGTCTTACTAATTTTAGCCATTCTAACTGGTGTAAGGTGGTATCGCAATGTGGTTTTAACTCAAAATGGATAAAAGACATCAATGTGAGACAGGAATCCATCAGAATCCTCGAGGAGAACATAGGCAGTAACCTCTTCGATATCACCCACAGCAACTTCTTTTAAGATATGTCTCCAAAGGCAAAGGAATCAAAAGCAAAAATGAACTTTTGGGACTTCATCAAGATCAAAAGCTTCTGCACAGCAAAGGAAACAGTCAACAAAACAAAGAGGCAACCCACGGAATGGGAGAAGATATTTGCAAATGACACTACAGACAAAAGGTTGATATCCAGGATCTATAAAGAACTCCTCAAACTCAACACACACAAAACAGACAATCATATTAAAAAATGGGCAGAAGATATGAACAGACACTTCTCCAATGAAGACATACAAATGACTATCAGACACATGAAAAAATGTTCATCATCATTAGCCATCAGGGAGTTTGGAAAGGTTTTAATGAAAAAAAGGGTTTATATCAGCTGCAAGGACTGATGTGAGAATAAACCTGTTAACAAGTCACTGAATCAGAAATCAGGTCTTATTTTGTAACAATAAATTTGTCTTTTGGTTTGTTTGTTTGTTTTTAATCTCTGCAGACACAAGACCTATATCTATCATGTCTTATGCAGCACAGGGCATGGGGCAAGCATGCAGATACCATCTTCCTGCAACATACCACAGCAAAACCCACAGTCTCTTGTGTCCTCAGGTGTCTAACAAGGTCAGAGAAGAAGAAAATGATGATGTTTTGTGATAAAACATTATAGCCCAGGAATTTAGGTACCATAAGAAAAAAAAATGTTTCTGTAGTAGATCTTCTGCGAACAGAAATCTGAGGAACTAGAATCTATCTGGAACATAAGACAAATAACATCATATCTTAAAATGTGTAAGTGATTCTTTGTGAATCTCTTCAGATTTCCCCATGGGTGTGGCATCGGTTAATTTTGAAGGGGGTAAAAATCAACAGATTCCATGTTCAAATACCTAAAGATTAGATTAACACATCCTTTTTAGGAAAATGAAATAACTTTACTTTCATTCTAAAGAAACTGTCCAGGGGTGTTGGCAACAAAAACATGAACCCTGGGTTGAGAGCAGAAAGGAGAATGTGAGGTGTTGCATGCAGCTCTTTTTTCTGCTTATTCTCCTCCAGAGAGATGAACACCAGAGACTGGAAACTTCAGAACCATCATTTCTAGTTTTCTCTGAAATCCTATGTGAAGATGGTGTTCAGCCCTGAGGAGCCAAAGGGAAAGACTGAAAACAGAGGGTGGCAGAAGCAGAGGAGAGAAGAGGAAGAAAGATATGTGGAGGTGTTGTTAGAGAAATTCTGTTAGATCTAGTCCAAACACACAGGTAGCTGTTTCAGAGAGGGGAAATTGTGTCTATGACCAGAGTTATTGACAATATATCAGCTGTGAACACATCAGCAGTGAGACAAGGCAACATTTTATGGAATAAGATGCTGAAACTGATGTGTAGATGAATGCTTGCTGGGCAACAGGTTCAGGTGTAGACACATGATTTATTCTTGTTCATCTTGTCTAAATTGAGTGGCGATGTGCGGTTGGACTCCAATAGGTCATCTTTATTGTCTTCCTGGGATGTTCAATGGTGTCTCATATTATAGACATATTTTGTGTCTTTCTATTTCCCCTGTTCAAGGACAGATCTTCCTGCAGAATAGTCCTCCCTGCATGTGTCTCCAGGTAGGTTTCTTACTGAAAAAGAGGCTCACAGTCATGATCTGTGGTCTCAGTTTTGTTTTTTTTTTCCTCATTTATTTGTTGTCTGGGACATTATGAGTAGTGATAGCTGATCCCATTCTAGTGATATAGAGCAAACTAAGAGATAATTTCAACTTCACAATGGAGCCCAGGGTTGACCAGAAACCCTGCATTAGCTGAGGCATCTTTTGATCCAGAAAAGCAGGTGCTGACTCCAGAGCCTTAGTAAGTATCTGAGTCAGTGATATAACATGGGGTTTCCCTGGCTTATGGTAGAACACGCTTATGGTATAGCTTTCAACACTGAAACTACTGCTCAAGGATTTAGGCAAGTCTGACTCTTGTTCCCAGAAATGCCAAGAGGGAGGATAGCTGGGTCAGCACAGGCTGGGACAAGAAACCTGCAAAAACATATGGTCATGGGTGATGGAGTGGACACAAGGTAAAATTTCACAGGGTATGAGCCAGAGGTTCTGAACTAGCTAGCTGGATATCCTGTGTCCCTGAAACCTATCCTTACCTATGCATTGACACATGAACATGAAGAGGAAAAGAGTCCAAACCATGGCGCACATCCCCTGAAACCCAACATGGGGTGGGTTGCCCAAAGTCTCCTTTTTTCCCCCACCTGCAGTCAAAGGAGGGGCTGTCAATGCAAACAGTTCCATCCGGTGACTGCCCCGCCACTCCCTGAGCCCTGGTACTGGAGCTCAGTTCACACCACACTCTGAAGAGGATGGGAGTTGGTTCATTCCCTGGGGAGAGCCCATGGAGGAAGCACCTGCTGAGACCACACATAGGTCCTTGCTCAGGGGATTCTTCCAGTCCAGTCAGGACACAGCTACTGAGTCGCTGTCATGAAAACGGCGCCCTTTCTTTATGCCAAGACTGCTTGGAATGAAGCTTCTCACTGAGCAACTGTGTAGGGACCATAGGTAGTCCTACAGCATCACCTGGTGGTCATGTGTGGAAACATAAACAAACAAAATAACACTAAGGGGGAATCTCCATTAAACAGAGAGAGCTAGTGCAATATATCTACAAAGTGCATCTACTTCAATATATCATTCAAAGCCTTTTTTTCTTTGTTGATCTTCTGCTTAGATGATCTGCCCATTGCTTTGAATGGAGTGTTGAGGTATCCTACTATTAATGTATTATTATCAATATGTTTCTTTATTTGGTTTATAATTGTTTTTTATAATTGGCTTCCCCCATATTTGAGACATAGATATTGATAATTGTTAGATCTTTTTATTGGATATACACTTTTACTATGAAATAATGTTCCTCTACAACTCTTACGATGGTCCTGGTTTAAAATCTAATTTGTCTGATATTAGGATTGCTACCCCAGTTGTATTTTGAGATCTATTAGTGTGATAAATAGTTTCAACCTAAAATAAATAAATAAATAAATAAATAAATAAATAAGTAAATAAACCAAGATAGAGGAAAGAAAAGAAAAGAAAAACAAAACTCATTCTTTTTTTTATTTTTTAAAGATTTTATTTGACAGAGAGAGATCACAAGTAGTCAGAAAGGCAGGCAGGGAGAGAGGAGGAAGCAGGCTCCCCGCTGAGCAGAGAGCCCATTGCAGGGCTGCAGCCCAATGCAGGGCTGGATCCCAGGACCCTGAGATCATGACCTGAGCTGCAGACAGAGGCTTAACCCATAGAGCCACCCAGGCGCCCCAACAAAACTCATTCTTGAGTGTACATTGAACTTTCTCCAGAGTAGACCAATATTGGTTTCAACCAATATCAAAAGATTTGGATTATCCCCTGCATTTTTTCTGACCACAATATTGTCCAACTGGATCTCAGGCAAAAGAAGAAATATGGAAGGAACTCAAATACTTGGATGTTAAACTGTATATTGCTAAATAATGATTGGGTCAACCAGGAAATTAAAGAAAAACTTAAACAATTCAAAGAAACTAATGAGAATGAAAACATACTGGTCCAAAACTTATGGGATACACCAAGGCAGTCCTAAGAGGGAAATCCATAACAACCCAAGACTCATTCAAAAAAGTAGAAAAATAATGAATGCACAAGTTAATCTTACACCTAAAGGACCTAAAGAAAGAAAAGCAAATAAGGTCTAAATATAGCAGAAGATAAATAATAAAGTTTAGAAGACAAATCAATGAAATATCAATGAAATAGAGCATAAAAAATTAGAACAGATAGATGAAACTAGAAGCATATTTTTGAAGGAATTAATAAGATAGATAAACCTCTGGTTAGACTTCTCAAAAAAAAATAGAAAGAAAGAAAGAAAGAGACCCAAATTAGTAAATTGTAAAAGAAAGAGGAAAGATCATGATTAACACCAAGAAAATAGAAACAATTATTAAATTATTACCAACAACGTAAGCCAACAAATTAAAAAAATCTAGAAGAAATGGATGTATTCTTGGAAATGTATAAACTGGTTCAGGAGGTAATTGACAACCTGAATAGAATGAAAAGACCAATAACCAGCAAAGAAATTGAAGCAGTAATTAAAAATATCCAAAAAAAACCCAAGAGTCAAGCCCGATGGATTCCCAGGAACTCTACTAAACTTTTTTTTTAATTTTATATTTATTTTCAGGGTAACAGTATTCATTGTTTTTTCACCACACCCAGTGCTCCATGCAATCTGTACCCTCCCCAATACCCACAACCTGGTTCCCCCACTTCCCACCCCCCTCTTCAAAACCCTCAGGTTGTTTTTCAGAGTCCATAGTCTCTCATGCTTCACCTCCCCTTCAAATTTCCCTCAACTCCCTTCTCCTCTCCATCTACCCTTGTCCTCTATATTATTTGTTATGCTCCACAAATAAGTGAAACCATATGATACTTGACTCTCTCTGTTTGACTTATTTCGCTCAGCATAATCTCTTCCAGTCCTGTCCATGTTGATACAAAAGTTGGGTATTCGTCCTTTCTGATGGAGGCATAATACTCCATAGTGTATATGGACCACATCTTCCTTATCCATTCATCCTTTGAAGGGCATCTTGGTTCTTTCCACAGTTTGGCGACTGTGGCCATTGCTGCTATAAACATTGGGGTACAGATGGCCCTTCTTGTCACTACATCTGTATCTTGGGGTAAATACCCAGGAGTCCAATTGCAGGGTCATAGGGAAGCTCTATTTTTAACTTCCTGAGGAATCTCCACACTGTTCTCCAAAGTGGCTGCACCAGTTTGCATTCCCACCAACAGTGTAAGAGGGTTCCCCTTTCTCCACATCCTCTCCAACACACGTTGTTTCCTGTCTTGCTAATTTTGGCCATTCTAACTGGTGTAAGGTGGTATCTCAATGTGGTTTGGATTTGAATCTCCCTGATGGCTAGTGATGATGAACATTTTTTCATGTGTCTGATAGCCATTTGTATGTCTTCATTGGAGAAGTGTCTGTTCATATCTTCTGCCCATTTTTTAATATGATTGCCTGTTTTGTGTGTGTTGAGCTTGAGGAGTTCTTTATAGATCCTGGAAATCAACTTTCTGTCTATACTGTCATTTGCAAATATCTTCTCCCATTCCGTAGGTTGCCTCTTTGTTTTGTTGACTGTTTCTTTTGCTGTGCAGA
Source organism: Martes flavigula (assembly GCA_029410595.1). Taxonomy (NCBI): domain Eukaryota; kingdom Metazoa; phylum Chordata; class Mammalia; order Carnivora; family Mustelidae; genus Martes; species Martes flavigula. The sequence continues at coordinate 458,677 of JAODOS010000024.1, read as the reverse complement.
AGCTTTTGATCTTGATGAAGTCCCAAAAGTTCATTTTCGCTTTTGTTTCCTTCGCCTTTGGAGACATATCTTGAAAGAAGTTACTGTGGCTGATATCAAAGAGGTTACTGCCTATGTACTCCTCGAGGATTCTGATGGATTGCTGTCTCATGCTGAGGTCTTTTATCCATATCGAGTTTATCTTTGTGTATGGTGTAAGAGAATGGTCGAGTTTCATTCTTCTACATATAGCTGTCCAGTTTTCCCAGCACCATTTATTGAAGAGACTGTCTTTTTTCCACTGGATATTTTTTCCTGCTTTGTCGAAGATTATTTGACCATAGAGTTGAGGGTCCATATCTGGGCTCTCTACTCTGTTCCACTGGTCCATGTGTCTGTTTTTATGCCAGTACCATGCTGTCTTGGTTATCACAGCTTTGTAGTAAACTTTGAAATCAGGTAAGGTGATGCCGCCAGTTTTATTTTTGTTTTTCAACATTTCCTTAGCATTTCAGGGTCTCTTCTGATTCCATACAAATTTTAGGATTATTTGCTCCAGCTCTTTGAAAAATATTGGTGGAATTTTGATTGGAATGGCATTAAAAGTATAGATTGCTCTGAGCAGTATAGACATTTTAACGATGTTTATTCTTCCGATCCAAGAGCATGGAATGGTCTTCCATCTTTTTGTGTCTTCTTCAATTTCTATTAGGAGTGTTCTGTAGTTCCTTGAGTACAGATCTTTAACCTCTTTGGTTATGTTTATTCCGAGGTATCTTATGGTTCTCGGTGCTATAGTAAATGGAATCGATTCTCTAATTTGCCTTTCTGTATTTTCATTATTAGTGTATAAGAAAGCCAGTAATTTCTGGACATTGACTTTGTATCCTGCCACATTACTGAATTGCTGTATGAGTTCTAGTAGTTTGGGGGTGGAGTATTTCGGGATTTCCATATAAAGAATCATGTCATCTGCGAAGAGAGAGAGCTTGACTTCTTCCTTGCCCATTTGGATACCTTTTATTTCTCTTTGTTGTCTGATTGCTGTTGCTAGGACTTCTAATACAATGTTGAACAAGAGTGGTGAGAGTGGGCATCCTTGTCATGTTCCTGATCTCAATGGAAGGCTGCAAGCTTTTTCCCACTGAGGATGATATTTGCTGTGGGTCTTTCATAGATAGATTTGATGAAGTTCAGGAATGTTCCCTTTATCCCTATACTTTGAAGCGTTTTAATCAGGAACGGATGCTGGATTTTGTCAAAAGCTTTTTCTGCGTCAATTGAGAGGATCATGTGGTTCTTCTCTCTTCTCTTATTGATTTGTTCTATCACATTGATTGATTTGCGAATGTTGAACCATCCTTGTAAGCCAGGGATGAATCGCACCTGGTCATGGTGGATAATCTTTTTAATCCTGTTTGCTAGGATCTTGTTGACAATCTTAGCATCCATATTCATCAGTGATATTGGTCTGAAATTTTCATTCGTGGTAGGGTCTTTGCCTGGTTTGGGGATCAGGGTAATGCTGGCTTCATAAAAAGAGTCTGGAAGTTTTCCTTCTGCTTCAATTTTTTGAAACAGCTTCAGGAGAATAGGTGTTATTTCTTCTTTGAAAGTTTGATAGAATTCCCCAGGGAATCCATCGGGTCCTGGGCTCTTGTATTTTGGGAGGTTTTTGATCACTGCTTCAATCTCGTTACCAGATATTGGTCTATTCAGGTTGTCAATTTCTTCCTGGTTCAATTTTGGGAGTTTATAGTTTTCCAGGACTGCATCCATTTCATCTAGGTTGCTTAGCTTATTGGCATATAACTGTTGATAATAACTTCTGATGATTGTTTCTACTTCCTTGGTGTTAGTTGTGATCTCTCCCTTTTCATTCATAATTTTATTAATTTGGGCTTTCTCTCTTTTCCTTTGGATTAGTTTGGCCAGTGGTTTATCGATCTTATTGATTCTTTCAAAAAAACCAGCCTCTAGTTCCTTTGATATGTTGTACTGTATCTCTGGTTTCTACCTCATTGATCTCTGCTCTAATCTTGATTATTTCCCTTCTTACGTGTGGAGTTGGTTTGATTTGTTGTTGATTCTCCAGTTCTTTAACGTGTAGAGACAGCTGTTGTATTCTGGATTTTTCCATTTTTTTGAGGGAGGCTTGGATGCTATGTATTTCCCCCTTAGGACCACCTTTGCTGTATCCCATAGGTTTTGGAGTGAAGTGTCTTCATTCTCATTGGTTTCCATAAATTGTTGAAGTTCTTCTTTGATCTCCTGGTTGATCCAAACATTCTTAAGCAAGGTGGTCTTTAGCTTCCAGGTGTTTGAGTTCCTTCTGAACTTTTCCTTGTGATTGATCTCCAGTTTCAAAACATTGTGATCTGAGAACATGCAGGGAATAATCTCAGTCTTTTAGTATTGGTTGAGACCTGATTTGTGACCCAGTATGTGGTCTATTCTGGAGAAGGTTCCATGTGCACTTGAGAAGAATGAGTATTCTGTTGTTTAGGGTGGAATGTTCTGTATATATCTATGAGGTCCATCTGGTCCAATGTGTCATTCAATGCTCTTTTTTTTAAAAATTTTTTATTTATTTTCGGCATAACAGTATTCATTGTTTTTTCACCACACCCAGTGCTCCATGTAATCTGTGCCCTCCCTAATACCAACCACCTGGTTCCCCCAACCTCCCACACCCCGCCCCTTCCAAACCCTCAGGTTGTTTTTCAGAGTCCATAGTCTCTCATGGTACACCTCCCCTTCCAATTTACCTCAACTCCCTTCTCCTCTCCATCTACCCTTGTCCTCTATATCATTTGTTATACTCCACAAATAAGTGAAACCATATGATACTTGACTCTCTCTGCTTGACTTATTTCACTCAGCATAATCTCTGCCAGTCCTGTCCATGTTGCTACAAAAGTTGGGTATTCGTCCTTTCTGATGGAGGCATAGTACTCCATAGTGTATATGGAGCACATCTTCCTTATCCATTCTTCCGTTGAAGGGCATCTTGGTTCTTTCCACAGTTTGGCGACCGTGGCCATTGCTGCTATAAACATTGGGGTACAGATGGTCCTTCTTTTCACTACATCTGTATCTTTGGGGTAGATACCCAGTAGTGCAAACTGCCCAGAGCAATCTATACTTTTAATGCCATTCCAATCAAAATTCCACCAGTATTTTTCAAAGAGGTGGAGCACATAATCCTAAAATTTGTATGGAAACAGAAGAGACCCCGAATTTCTAAGGAAATGTTGAAAAACAAAAATAAAACTGGTGGCATCACATTATCTGATATCAAGCTTTACTACAAAGCTGTGATCACCAAGACAGCATGGTATTGGCATAAAAACAGACACATGGACCAGTAGAACAGAGTAGAGAGCCCAGATATGGACCCATAACTCTATGGTCAAATAATCTTCGACAAAACAGGAAAAAATATCCAGTGGAAAAAAGACAGTCTCTTCAATAAATGGTGCTGGGAAAACTGGACAGCTATATGTAGAAGAATGAAACTTGACCATTCTCTTACACCATACACAAAGATCAACTCGAAATGGATAAAAGACCTCAACGTGAGACAGGAATCCATCAGAATCCTCGAGGAGAACATAGGCAGTAACCTCTTTGATATCATGCAATGCTCTTATTTCTTTATGGATTTTCTGCTTCGATGATCTGTCTATTTCTGAGAGAGGTGTATTAAGATATCCTACTATTAATGTATTCATATCAATATGACTCTTTATCTTGATTAACAGTTTTCTTATGTAATTGGCTGCTCCCATATTTGGGGCATAGATATTTACAATTGTTAGATCATCTTGGTGGATAGTCCCTTTAAGAATTATGTAGTGTCCTTCTGTATCTCTGACTACCATCTTTAGTTTAAAATCTAATTTATCTGATATGAGAATCGCTACCCCGGCCTTCTTTTGAGGCCCATTGGCATGAAAGATGCTTCTCCATCCCTTCACTTTCAGTCTGGGTGTATCTTTAGGTTCAAAATGGGTCTCTTGTAGACAACACATGGATGGGTCCTGTCGTTTTATCCAGTCTGCAACCCTGTGTCATTTCATGGGCGCATTTAGGGCATTCACATTGAGAGTGATTATTGAGAGATACGTTTTTATTGACATTGTGTTATCTTTGAAGTCTTTCCTTCTGTCGATTGTCTCTATATTTCTGTTCATTGCTATTCTTAGGGTTTTTCCTCTTTTATAGAACCCCCCTTAATATTTCCTGCAGTGTTGGCTTGGTGGTTGCGTAGTCTTTTAAGCCTTGCCGGTCTTGGAAACTCTTTATCTCTCCATCCATTTTGAATATCAGTCTTGCTGGATAAAGTATTCTTGGCTGCATGTTCTTCCCATTTAGTGCCCTGAATATATCTTGCCAGCCCTTTCTGGCTTGCCAGGTCTCTTTGGACAGGTCTGACGTTATTCTGATGGGCTTTCCTCTGTATGCAAGGATCTTCTTTGTCCTAGTGGCTTTCAAGAGATTGTATCTACAATTATGATTCCTCAATTTTACTATGAGGTGCATGGATGTTTTTTTGGAATTTATAATCTTGGGGGGAGACCTTTCTGCTTCTAGTACATGAACACTTGTTCCATTCGCAAGATTGGGAAAATTTTCATGAAGAACTTGTTCCACTATATCTTCTAGACTTCTTTCTCCTCCCCTTCAGGGATTCCAATAATTCTGACGTTGGACCGTTTCATGGCATCATTTATTTCCCTGATTCTGTTTTCGTGGCTTCTAAGCTGTTTGTTCCTGGCTTCCTCCTGATCCTTTCTCTCTATCTGTTTGTCCTCCAGATCACTAATTCTATTTTCTGTCTCAGTTACCCTAGCTTTTAGAGAATTTAAATTAGATTGGAACTCATTGAGAGCTTTGTGAACCTCATCCCTGGTGGCCTTCAGCTCTGCCCTAACATTATGAACATCATCCCTGGTCGCTTTCAATTCTGCCTTAATCAATTCCATTTGGTCATCCATGGCTTTCTCCAACCTAGCTATTGCCTGGATAATTGTTAGCCTGAATTCTCTTTCTGACATATTATCTATGTTGATAGCTGTTAGCTCTGTTGCAGAAGGCCCATCCTCTGCATTTTTCTTCTGTTGGGGATTCCTCCTCCTATTCATTTTGGTGAGAGATGACTGGACCGATGTAGCTGGATGTATTGACCGTCGTGCAGTCAAAGTGCACCCTGGAACGCTTCTGAGCACTCAGGATTCCCCACCCAAATGAGAGAAAAAAGAAAAGAAAAAGAAAAAAGAGAGAGAGAGAGAGAGAGAGAGACAGGAAAAAAAGGGAAGATAAAAGAGAAGTTTCAGCCCAAATGGGCCCCAGGGTAAGATTTATGATGTATACAAACAAAAACAGACAAACAAAAAGACTGATAGAAGTAGATGATGAGAGAAAAAAAAAAAAAAAAATATATATATATATATATATATATAAGCAAAAAAAAGTAAGAACCTCGTCTAAAAGAACCCCAAGTATAATGTTTATATACTATCAGGACAAACATAAATACACAGAGACACTGGCAGAAGAAAAAGATGGGAGCATGGTTATAGAGTCTCAGTGTGGGCGAGGAAGGTTATTTTGATTCTTCCTGGATGTTATCTTGATTTGTTTGTTAAAGGATTAAACGTTCCTAAGATAAAAGGGGGATTAAAAATTGGTTTACCTATAGGGGAAGCATTGATTGGAGAAAGGGGGTTACCTTGAAGTTTAACTCTATATGAATATTAGAAAATAAAAATAAAAAAGGAATAAACTGGACTAAACTAAACTAAATTTTTTTTAAAAATTTAAAAAATAAAAAAGCAAAAGAAAAACACATGTGTATGTATAAAAAATTCAGGTTAGAAGTTTATTATGGAATTTGATGTACTGGACATCTCACTGTGATGGTAAATAGGTTAAAAAATTATCTATATAAAAAAAGAAAAAAAAAATGAACCCGAATAGTGGGAATGAGTTAAAAGTAAAAGTTGTATCTATGAAGTAGTGGTGGTTGTTCTCTTGTAGTCTTTTTTTTTTTTTCTTTCCTGATTTGTTTTCTGGGGGAGGGGACTGCCACGTGGGTTTTCAGTCAATGATGTTCCCTGAGTTAAGTCCTCCAGCCCCCCTCAAGGGGGTGGGCTCTGAGGGAAACAGTTTTTTCAGGCTTTTGTTCTCTGGAGGTTTTTATGTTTGTTCACTTCCTTTCTCTTGCCTTGACAGCTTTTGATGGTTTTTGGAGGTTTAGAGGAAAACAAAATGCACCCGGACCTCCCTCTCAGAGAGAAGCCTCAGTCTGCTCCCCTGCAGGTGCTGCAGCTGCTGGGCCGCTGGCAGAGCAGGTTTTGAGTCGCTGTCCCTGGGGACGCAGGATCTCCTGCTTGTATGCAAAACCATGGCAGCGGCGGCTGTCTGGGCAGCTCCAGACCACCAGAGAGGTTCCAAGCAGCGATCGCACACTGAGATTTTCCTGCTGGCTGCGACTGGGACTGCCTGGTGTTTCCAGTTCTAAGGGTGCAGGGCTTGGCGCACCTCTCCCAGGGGAGGTTGTGGGGTGCGGGCGTCTCCAGCTCTAGGACTGTGCAGGTCCCAGAACACCAGGCTGGGCGTTCCTGCACCTCTCTCAGGGGAGGGTGGGGCACGCACGCTTCTCAGGCAAGGTGCACTTTCTGCTGTCTGGTGTGGCTCCCAGCCCCTCACGGGAACTGGACTCCACTCATTCTCTTGCGCGCTGGTGGCTCAGGGACCAAGACCTGGTTTCTCCGCCGCACTCTCTGGCTCAGCACCAGGGAAGGCTGTCCTGGGTCTGGGGACTTAAGCCCCTTTCCCTAGCCGCCCCGATTCCCACAATTTCCCCCCGCAATCCTTTGCTCTTTTGAGTGCTTTCAACCAGACTCCAAGTTAATGCTGGTCCCCAGATGCAGGGCATTCTCGTATTGGGTATTATTTTCCAAAGGGTCACTGCCGGTGGCTCCCTCCTCCTTTTGTTTATCTTCCGATATCAGTCCGATGTTCCCACTCCACTTTACCTGCCCACTGGCGTCTTCTGCCCCCCGTAGAGATACAGACGTGTATAATTCTGATCTCAGGCTGATTTCATGGGTGATCGGAGTTCTTTGGTAGGTAATCCCCTCACTTTAGGGTACAGGTTGAAAAGGCGCCTCCTCCTACTTCCCTACCATCTTGTCTCCCCCTCTACTAAATTTTTAAAGAAAAAAATAATACTTATTCTATTGAAGCTGTTTCAAAAAACATAAATAGAAGGAAAGCCCCCAAACTCATTCTATATGGCCAACATTACCCTGATCCCAAAACCAGACAAAGACTCCATCAAGAAAGGAGAATTACAGACCAAAATCCATGATACATACTGATCCCAAATATGCAACAAGATTTTTTCCAATAGGATACCACAGTTTATTGAAAGGATTGTTCAATATAGCCAGGTGGGATTTATTCCTAGGATGCAAGGTGCTTCAACATTCACAAATCAATCAATGTGAGAGAGAACATTAATAAAAGACATGACCAATGTGATCTTCTCAATCAATGCAGAAAAAGCATTTGACAAAATACAACATCCTTTCCTAATTAAAATTCTTCAAAGTATAGGGATGAAAGTCAATTATGAAATGCCCACAGCAAATATCACTCTAAATGTGGGAAAAACTGAGAACTTTTCCCTTAAGGTCAGGAACATGACAGGGGTGCCTATTCTCACCAGTATTGTTCAACATAGTACTAGAAGTCCTAGCAACAGTAATCAGACAACAAAAAGGAATAAAAGGCATTCAAATGGGCAAAGAAGAAGTCAAGCTCTCTCTCTTTGGAGAAGTCATGATACTTTATGTGGAAAATTCAAAAGACTCCACCCCATGTTATTATAACTCATAGAGCAATTAAGCAACATAGCAGGATACAATATCAATGCATATAAATCAGTTCCATTTCTACACACTATCAGTGTAACAGAAGAAGAGAAATTAAGGGGTTGATTTATTTATAATAGCACCAAAAACCATTAGATACTTAGGAATAAACCAAATTGAAGTGGTAAAAGATCTATATTCTAGAAATTACAGAACACTGATGAAAGAAATGGAGGAAGGCATAAAGAGATGGAAAATATCCCATGCTCATGTATTGAGAAAATAAACATTTTTAAAGTACCTAACTTTATTGCTTAAATCCTTAAATTATATAGCAAATTCATTTTTTTTGATAAAAAACTGGCCTAAGTACAAGTATTTGTCCATAACAAGCAGTATATAAAGTATAATATTAAATAGTGTGTAAAATGAGATTTATTCCACAATGAAACTAGTTTTCTCATAAGGCAAAAATGGATTTCATAATTTAAAAAATGGAAATATTAAATTGTATAAAGATACCGTTAGAATTTTCATGAGTATACTTTCCAGACTAATTACTGATATGGAATTATATTTCTAAAACATAACATTTTGTGCTTAGTAAACTTCCTAATGTACGGGTAATTTCTTAGTATTTAATTTATTTTTGGACATGCTCTGAGTAAAATTTTAGGGTATTTCTATCAAACATCATATTATTCTTCTGATTACTTTTTTTTAAATTTTATTTTACTTTTTCAGTGTTGCAAGATTCATTGTTTATGCACCACACAGTACTCTATGCAATACATGCCCTCCTTAATACCCACCACCAGGTTCACGCACCCTGCATCCCCCTCTCCTCCAATACCCTCAGATGGTTTCTCAGAGTCTATAGTCTCTCATGGTTCATTTCCCCCTCTGGTTTACCCCAATTCACTTTTCCTTTCCTTCTCCTAATGTTCTCCATGTTATTCCTTGTGCTCCACAAGTAACTGAAACCATACGATAATTGACTTTCTCTGCTTGACTGATTTCACTCAGCATAATCTCCTCCAGACCTGTCCATGTTGATACAAAAGTTGGGTAGTCATCCTTTCTGATGGAGACATAATATTCCATTGTATATATAGACCATATATTCTTTATCCATTTATCTATTGAAGGGCATCCTTGCTTTCAACAGTTTAGTGATTGAGGCCATTGCTTCTATAAACATTGTGGTCCATATGGCACATCTTTTCACTACATCTGTATCTTTGGGGTAAATAGACAGTAGTGCAATTGCAGGGTCATAAGATAGCTTTGTTTTTGCTTTTTTGAGGAATCTCCACATTGTTTTTCAAAGTGGCTGCACCAACTTGCATTCCCATCAACAGTGTAAAAGGGTTCCCTTTTCTCCACACCCTCTCCAACACTTGTTTCCTGTCCTGTTGGTTTTGGCCATTCTAACTGGTGTAAGTAGTATGTCCATATGATTTTGATTTGAATTTCCCTGATTGCTAATGATGATGCATATTTTTTCATGTGTCTGTTAGCAATTTGGATTTCTTCTTTGGAGAAGTGTCTGTTCATGTCTTCTGCTATTTCTTGATGTGATTATCTCTTTTTTGGGTGTTGAATTTGAGGAGTTCTTTATAGATCATGGATATCGCCCTTTATCTGTAGTGTCATTTGAAAATAATTTCTTCCATTCAGTGGGTTGCCTATTTTATCTGCTGACTACTTCCTTTGCTGTGCGAAAACTTTTCATTTTGGGGTTTCAAAAGTTCATTTATTTTTGTTTCCTTTGCCTTTAGAGACATGTCTTGAAAGAAGTCTCTGTGGCTGATATCGAAGAGGTTACTGCCTCTGTTCTCCTCTAGGATTCTGATGGATTCCTACCTCACGCTGAGGTCTGTTATCCATTTCAATTTTATCTTTGTGTATGGTGTAAGAGAATAGTCGAGTTTCATTCTTCTACACATAGCTCTCCAATTTTACCAGCAGCATTTATTGAAGAGACTGTCTTTTTTCCACTGGATATTTTTTCTTACTTTGCTGAAGATTATTTGACCATAGAATTGAGGGTCCAAATATGAGTTCTCTACTCTGTTCCAGCGGTCTCTGTGTCCGTTTTAGTGCCAGTGCCATGCTGTCCTTGTGATCATAGCTTTGTGGCAAAGATTGAAATCAGGTAATGTGATACCCCCGGGTTTGTTTTTCTTCTTCAACAATTCCTTTGCCATTTGTGGTCTTTCTGGTTCCATACATATTTTTGGATTGTTTGTTTCAGCACTTTGAAAAATGCTGGTGGAATTTTGATCAGAATGATGTTGAAAGTATAGATTGCTCTTGGCATTATAAATATTTTAACAATATGTATTCCTCTGATCCATGAGCTTGGAATGTTTTTCCAACTTTGTGTGTCTTCTTCAATTTATTTCATGAGTATTATATAGTTTCTCCCATGCAGATCCTTTACCTGTTTGGTTAGGTTTATTTCAAGGTATCTTATGTTTCTTGGTGCTATAGTAAAAGAAATTGATTCTCTAATTTCCCTTTTCATATTTTCATTGTTAGTATATAAGAAAGCAACTGATTTCTATGCATTGATTTTGTATCCTGCCACATTCCTGAATTGCTGTATGATCTCTAGTAGTTTGGTTATGGAGTCTTTTGAGTTTTCCATATAAAGTATCATGTCATCTGTGAAGAGAGAGAGTTTGACTTCTTTTTTGCAATTTAAGTACATTTTATTTCTTTCTGTTGTCTGATTACTGTTGCTAGGACTTCTCATACTATGTTGAATAACAGTGGTGAGAGTGGGCATCCTTGTCATGTTCCTCATCTCAAAGGGAAGACTGTCAGCTTTTCCCCATTGAGAATGATATTCGCTGTGGATTTTTCATCAATAGATTTTATGAAGTTGAGGAATGTTCCCTCTATCTGTATACTTTGCAGAGTTTTAACCAGGAACGGATGCAGTACTTGGTCAAATGCTTTTTCTGCACCAAATGAAAGGATCATATGATTGTTTTCTCTTTTTTATTGATTTGTTTGATCACACTGATTGTTTTACAATGTTGAACCACCCTTGCATCCCACTGATAAATCCCACCTGGTCATGGTGGATAATCTTTCTAATGCACTGTTGGATCTTATTAGCTAAGATATATTTTAGAATCTTGGAATCCATATTCATCACGGATATTGGTCTGAAATTCTCCTTTTTGTTGGAGTCTTTCCCTGGTTTTGGGATGAGGGTAATGCTGAATTCATAGAAAGAGTTTGAAGTATTCCTTCAACTTCAATTTTTTGAAACACCTTCAGGACATTAGGTATTATTTCTTCTTGAGTGTTTGTTGGATTTCCCCAGGAAATCTGTCAAGTCCTGCCCTCTTGTTTTTTGGGGGAGGTTTTGATCACTGCTTCAATCTTGTTACTAGATATTGGTCTATTCGGGTTTTCAATTTCTTTGTGTTTCATTCTTGGAAGCTTATAGGTTTCCAGGAATGCATCATTTTCTTCTAGGTTGCTTAACTTATTGAGATCTAACTATTGATAATAATTTCTGAAGATTGTTTAATATTACTTGGTGTTACCTGTGATCTCTCCCCTTTTATTTGTAAATTTATTAATTCGGGTCCTCTCTTTCATTTGGATTAGTTTGGAAAGTGGTTTATTGATCTTATTGATTCTTTCAAAGAACTAGCATCTAGTTTCATTGATGTTTTCTACTGTATCTCTAGTTTCTAACTCATTGATCTCTGATCTAATATTGATTATTTCCCTTCTTGTGGATGGGGTTGGCTTAATTTGATGATTTTCCAGTTCTTTAAACTGTAAATAGAGCTTGTGTATTCTGGATTTTTCCATTTTTTTGAATGAGGCTTGGATGGCTATGTATTTCCCTCTCAGGACCACCTTTGCTGTATCCCATAGGTTTTGGGGCAAAGTGTCTTCATTCTCATTGGTTTCCATGAATTGTTTAAGTTTTTCTATGATCTCCTGGTTGATCCAAGCATTCTTAAGCAAGGTGGTCTTTAGCTTCCAGGTGTTTGAGTTCCTTCCAAACTTTTCCTTGTGACTAAGCTCCAGTTTCAAAGCATTGTGACCTGAGAATATGCAGGAAATGATCTCAATCTTCTGGTATCGTTTGAGGCCCGATTTGTGATCCAGTATATGGTCTATTCTGGAGAAGGTTCCATATGCACTTGAGAAGAATGAGTATTCTGTTGTTTTAGGGTGGAATGTTCTGTATATATCTATGAGGTCCATCTGGACCAACATGTCAATCAAAGCTATTGTTTCTTTACTGATTTTTTTTAACTTGGATGATCTGTCTATTACAGAGTGGTGTATTAATATTCCCTACAATTAATGTATTCATATCAATATGACTTTTCATTTTGATTAAGAGTTGGCTCCTGTAGTAGGCAGCTCCCGTATTGGGAGCATAACTATATACAGTTGTTAGATCTTCTTGGTGGATAGGACGTTTAAGGGTGATGTAGTGTCCTTCTGTATCTCTTACGGCAGTCTTTAGCTTAAAATCTCATTTATCTGAGATGAGAACCACTAACCCAGCTTTTTTTTTTTTTTTTTAGACCCGTTGCCATTAAATATAGCTCTCCATCCCTTCATTTTCAGTTTGATTGGATCTTTAGGTTCAAAGTGTGTCTCTTGTAGATAGCATATGGGTGCATCTTGTCACTTTATCCAGTCTGCAACCTTGCATCATTTTATGGAAGTATTTAGGCCATTCACATTGAGAGTGATCATTGAAAGATACGTTTTCATTGGCATCATATTGCCTGTGAAGTCTTTGTTTCTATAGGTTGTCTCTGTACACTTCTGTTCTATTTCACTGTGTGGATCTTTCTTCTTCTATAGAACCCCCCTTTAATATTTCTTCTGTGCCAGCTTGGTTGTCACATACTCTTTTAAACCTTGCCAGTCTTGGAAGCTCTTTATCTCTCCATCCATTTTGAATGTCAGGCATGCTGGATAAAGTATTCTTGGATGCATCTTCTTCTCATTTATTGCCATGAATATATCTTGCCAGTCCTTTCAGAATTGGCAGGTTTCTGTGGACAGGTCTGACATTATTCTGGTGATGCTTCCTCTGTACTTACTGAATCTCTTCTCTCTAGCTGCCCTTAAGACCTGTATGAAATCATGATTCGTGAATTTTAAAGTTAAGTATCTTGAGGTCTTTTTAGATTTGTTGACCTTGGTGGGTATCCTTTAAACCTCTAGGACATGAAACTTTGTTCCATTCCCCAGACTTGGGAAATTTTCATCCAGAATTTGTTCAACTCTAATCTTATAGTCTTCTTTCTTTCTTCAGTCTGACAGGGATCCCAGTAATCATTGGAACGTTTCATGGCATCATTTATTTCCCTAATTTTGTTTTTGTGGCTTCTAAGATGTTTGTTCCAGGCATCCTCCTGATCTTTTTTCTCTATCAGTTTGTCCTCTAGATCACTAATTCTGTTTTCTGCCTTGATTACCCTAGCTGTTAGAGTATTCAGATTAGATTGGATCTCATTGATAGCATTTTTAACTTCTGTCAAGCCATCTCTCACTTTCACCATTAGAGATTCTATGTTGTCACTAATGGTTTTCTCCAACCTAGCCAGCGCCTGGATAATTGTTATCCTGATCCCTTTCCAATATACAGATTATGTCCACATCCAACAGTTCTGATGGAGAGGGGAGCACCTCATAGTCATTTTGGTGAAAGGTGATTGAGGGTATGTATAGATGAATATATGAAGCACAATCTAAGCAAGGAGCACCTTGGAAATTTTTGGAGGAATTGGAAATCACCACCAAAATGAAAGAAAAAAGAGAAAGAAGGAGAAAAAAAAGACAAAACTCAGCTAAAATGAGCCCCATAAGTAAGATTTATAAGGTATATAAACAAAAATGAAACAAACAAACAAACAAAAAAGATGAACACAAGTAAATTACAGAGAAAAAAAGAAAAATCCAGCCAAAATGAATCCCAAGAATAAGACTAATATAATACCAGTACAAAAACAAATATACAGAAAAACTGACAGAAGAATAAGATGGGAGGGTGGTTATAATTCCCTGATGTGGGTCAGGAAGTTTATTTTAGTTCTTCCTGGGTGTATCTTGTTATCTTTGTTAAAGGACTCACCTTTCCAGAGATACGGGGAAATTAAATTTGGTTTATATGTAGGTGTAACCATCCTTAAGAAGAATGTATTACTTAAAATATAACCCATGAGAAATTATACTAGTTACCAAGCATGCTTAAAGATAGCCTTATGGGGGCGCCTGGGTGGCTCAGTGGGTTAAAGCCTCTGCCTTCGGCTCGGGTCATGATCTCAGGGTCCTGGGATCGAGGCCCACATCGGGCTCTCTGCTCAGCAGGGAGCCTGCTTCCCTTCCTCTCTCTCTGCCTGCCTCTCTGCCTCCTTGTGATCTCTGTCGAATAAATAAATAAAATCTTAAAAAAAAAGATAGCCTTATGAAAAACATGTACTAGCAACAAGCCTCTGGGGAGAGGACAATATATGTCCTTGATGCCGAGCAGCTGGGAATGCCTGACCCACTCAGGGTGGAACAACACTTGCTTCATTTCTCTGATATCTCCCCTTCCCTGGAGAGTACCTACAGCTAGTCAGACAATTCCTTTTGTTTGGGCTTGCTCAACTAAAGCTCATGTACTATGTGACCAGACATATTTTGCCTTTCTTCTTATTTATCTACAACACTCATGGTCAATGTGTAGCCTACCTCGGCTTCTTTGTTTGCTGTTACCTACTTTCCATTAAATATGAAACTGAGGGGTTGTTTGGGGTTACAGTCTTTTCTATTCTTGACTCCTGTTCCTTTTCTCTTGCAGCTGAATTTTTTTGTGCCCCATTCTTCCCCTGTGTGCTGTCAGGAAGCATCATATAGGTGTAGTATTCAATAGGAAAAAAAAAAGATAGCCTTGAAGTTCATATCTATATGTATATTAAAAAAGAAAAGAAACAGGTATATGTATGAAAAAAGTTCAAGTTAAAAACTTATTATGAAATATATTGTTTTAAACCTGTAGTTGTAATGGTAAATAGATTAAAAAATTAAAAGAAGAAGAATCATGAGAAGAAAGAAAGAAAGAAAGAAAGAAAGAAAGAAAGAAAGAACGAACGAACTATGTAATATACGTGTTTGGGGGCAATACCACAAGCTTAGTATATTGTTTTTTCCCCAATGTTGGAGTTTTACAGTTTTATGGGGACCGTGTGGTGGTTGCCCTCTTGTCCTTTTGTCTTGTCTTCTGGAGTAGGCGCCTGCTGCTTTGTTTTCCAGACCGTTTTGCTTGGGTTGAGTCACCCTGTCCCCTATCAAGGGACTGTGCCCTGTGGAAACTGAGTTTGCAGGCTTTTGTTCTCTGGAGGTTTTTGATCTTTGGCAGCTTTTTGTAGCTTTTCAGAGGGTCAGAACAAAGAATCTGTTTCACCCAGACCTCCGCCTCAGAGAGAAGCCTCAGACTGTTCTCCTCTGGGTGTTCCAGAAGACATAGACTCTCCCTCTGCGAACTCTGATGAATACCACAACCTCCCCCAGCCACTGTCTCAGGGGTCTCTCAAGGTCACTGCTTGTCTCTGCACCCTTTTTCCACTAAAACCCTGAGCAATATTAGCTCAGGGAGCCCCCTTACAGTGGCTGCCTTTTCTGGGACTGATCTCTGGAGTCCAGATCCATGTCAGGTGTGCTGAGACCCCACAACCACTCAGGTTGCAGAAAGCTGCGGGGCAGAGGCCCCAACTGGAGTTCACACTACATTCTCTCAGGCATGGGCTGGAATGTGTCCAGCCCCAGTAGTGCTGCAAGCCCCGAAAGCCACAGGTTCAGGGACCACATACTGGGGACCCCGCCAGACTCTCTCTGGCATGGGTGGTCATTGACAGTGGCTGTCCTGGCTCTGTGGGCTTAGGCCCGTACCCATGACCAAGCAATTCCACCAGTTGCCCCTTAAGATCGTTTGCTCTTTTTGAGTACTTTTAACCAGGCTCCAAGTTAATGCCAGTCCTCAAGCAGAGGGCATTTATGTTTTGGGGAATTACTTTCCAAAGTGTAATTTATGGTTGCTCCCTCCCCCGTTATGATTATCCTCTGATATCAGTCCTACTTTTCCCACTCTGCTTTACCTCTCCACTGATGTCTTCTGTCCCCATAGTGATCCAGAAGTGAATAATCTTACATCTCAGGCTGATTTCATGGGTGTTCAGAGTGTTCTGGTAGATATTTAGCTTACTTTAGGTGACCAGTTGAAACAAGCTCTCCTACTTCTCTGCCATCTTAACCCCTTCTCCTCATTTCTTTTATTTTAAAAAAAATAGGTAACATATTTATTTTATAAAATGTATTTTCTGTCATTTGAGCAAAATCATTTAATTCTACTGTTAAATTAATATATTCACATATTTTTGTTCTATTGAAAAATGATTCTTTTTGCATTTATCTTATTATGTTTTGTTTGTTACCATGCAGTAAATCTGATTCAGAGATTTCTATTTTTTATAAGATTTTGATTTAGGCTTGTTTTGAGGATTTAGTGAATTAGTAAATGGAACAGACATCCAAGGTAAATGTTATCCCTGGTGCCTGGTGCAGGGTAAGCGAAAAACAACGTGATGGTCACCCTCACGGGTATCATCATTAGGTAATTGAGAAGCAGGCCCTGGCTTCAGCATTCTACACGCTTCACCACCTTGATTATCTCAGCCAGCTAGGATCCTGAGAGGGCACTGGGTCCTAGAGACACAGATAATGTTAGAAACTAGATTTCAAGCCCTTGTCTCTGTGGCTCCAAAACCCATGCTTCAAAGCTCCCCATGATTGGCGCTTATCCCAGTCCCTCATGCCTCCATGCTTTGCTCTGGACCTTATGGTTTAGAATGCTTCCTAACACATAGGAATAAATGTTACCTATTTTTGTTACTATCATTATCTTTATTCACTTGCAGTCCATTAAGGGCACAGTCAGGAACAGCCTTTGTTAGTGATTGAGATAAACGCTGAAGGACCATCCCAACAGAGAGAAATGAGACCAATTTTATTTGCTCTTCTCCCCCATGATTAGGGTCACAAGGCAAGGATGATTTAGAGGTTACCAGTGAGGTAAAGAAGTTGGCCGCCCAGCCAAATGAGCCTGAGTAAACAGCTGGAGCGACTTTTTGTAGGATCTCAAAAGATACCTAGGAGATGCACCATGCCCAGGGATTTGGAAACCAGTAAAGCACTTTGCATACACCCAGCATTGCTACACTTCCTCAATTTCTTCAGTATCCCCCAGCAACTCCCTGCTTCTTCCCATACCCTGAAGTGTGATGTGGGGCAGACTGTTGAGCAGAGAAGAGCCCAGCACCTTACATGCTGTTCTGTGCATGCATTCACCAGTTTTGAAAGGTCTCCTTTAGGCTCTGTGAGGAACATGAGTGCAGTCTCCCGTGCAGATGTTTACAGTTCTGTGTACATTCTGAGTCCTCTCAGCAATGCTGTATGGCTTATCTGTTTCAATCCAGTTTTGTCTTGTCTTGTTTTACAAAACCTTATTCTTAGGATAACTTGTAAGATTTCTCTTAGAAACTTCAAAGTTTGAAGTACAGTGTTATTAACTGTGCTCACCATGCTGCACATTATGCCCTGTGACTTACTTATTTTATCCCTGTATGTTTGTACCTTTGGACCCTTGTCATCCATTTCACACTCATCCCTCTGTCCGTCCACCACCCATCTGTTCCCTGTATTTTTTTAAAGATTTTATTTATTTATTTGACAGAGAGAGATCACAAGTAGACAGAGAGGCAGGCGGGAGGGGGAAGCAGGCTCCCTGCTGAGCAGAGAGCCCGATGCGGGACTCGATCCCAGGACCCTGCGATTATGACCCGAGCCAAAGGCAGCGGCTTAACCCACTGAGCCACCCAGGTGCCCTGTTCCCTGTATCTTTAAGGTCAGTTTTAAATGGCTCCTTAGAAGCCATGTAAAAGTGATGTCACCATATATCATTGGTCCTTGACTCATTTCACTTAGCATCATGCCCTTGGGATCCACCCATGTGGATGCAAAGGGAAATATTTTTTTTTTTTTTTTTAGGATGACCGAAGAGTGTTGCATTTTATAGATGTACACCACATTTTCTTTACTGATTCGTCCCTCCATGCACACATATGTTGTCCTCCTCTCTTAGCCTTTCAAAATAGTACTGCAGTTAACAAGGGGGTTCATCTGAGATTATTCCCTGCATATTCTCAGATCACAATGCTTTGAAACTGGAGCTCAATCACAAGGAAAAGTTCAGAAGGAACTCAAACCCCTGGAAGCTAAAGACCACCATGCTTAAGAATGCTTGGATCAACCAGGAGATCAAAGAAGAACTTCAACAATTTATGGAAACCAATGAGAATGAAGACACTTCACTCCAAAACCTATGGGATACAGCAAAGGTGGTCCTAAGGGGGAAATACATAGCCATCCAAGCCTCCCTCAAAAAAATGGAAAAATCCAGAATACACCAGCTGTCTCTACACGTTAAAGAACTGGAGAATCAACAACAAATCAAACCAACTCCACACGTAAGAAGGGAAATAATCAAGATTAGAGCAGAGATCAATGAGGTAGAAACCAGAGATACAGTAGAATGTATCAATGAAACTAGAAGCTGGTTTTTTGAAAGAATCAATAAGATCGATAAACCATTGGCCACACTAATCCAAAAGAAAAGAAAGCCCAAATTAATAAAATTATGAATGAAAAGGGAGAGATCACAACTAACACCAAGGAAGTAGAAACAATCATCAGAAGTTATTATCAACAGTTATATGCCAATAAGCTAAGCAACCTAGATGAAATGGATGCAGTCCTGGAAAACTATAAACTCCCAAAATTGAACCAAGAAGAAATTGACAACCTGAATAGACCAATATCTAGTAACGAGATTGAAGCAGTGATCAAAAACCTCCCAAAAAACAAGAGCCCAGGACCCGACGGATTCCCTGGGGAATTCTATCAAACCTTCAAAGAAGAAATAACACCTATTCTCCTGAAGCTGTTTCAAAAAATTGAAGCAGAAGGAAAACGTCCAGACTCTTTATGAAGCCAGCATTACCCTGATCCCCAAACCAGGCAAATGCCCTACCAAAAAGGAGAATTTCAGACCAATATCACTGATGAATATGGATGCTAAGATTCTCAACAAGATCCTAGCAAACAGGATCCAACAGCACATTAAAAAGATTATCCACCATGACCAGGTGGTTTTCATCCCTGGCTTACAAGGATGGTTCAACATTCGCAAATCAACCAATGTGATAGAACAAATCAATAAGAGAAGAGAGAAGAACCACATGATCCTCTCAATTGATGCAGAAAAAGCTTTTGACAAAATCCAGCATCCATTCCCGATTAAAACGCTTCAAAGTATAGGGATAGAGGGAACATTCCTGAACTTCATCAAATCTATCTATGAAAGACCCACAGCAAATATCATCCTCAATGGGAAAAAGCTTGCAGCCTTCCCATTGAGATCAGGAACACGACAGGGATGCCCACTCTCACCACTCTTGTTCATCTGTCTTTTCAAATAGTTTTTTTGTTTTCTTTGAATAAAAGGCCAGAAGAGAAATTGCTGGATTGTAGGGTAGTTGCATTTTTCATTTGTTGAGGAGCCCGCATATTGTATCCTCAATGTTTGCACCTACTTACATTCCCACCAACCGTTCACCAGGGTTTCCTTCCTTCCACATCCTCACTCACATTTGTGATGTCTTTTCTTTTTGATACTAAGCCTTCTAACCAGTTTGAGTTGGTACCTCATTGTTGTTTGGATTTGTATGTCCTTAATGATTTATGATGTTCAGCCTCTTTTCACCTACCTGTTGGTTTTCTGTAGGTCTTCTCTGTATAATGCCCATTTGGATAGTCCTTCCACTTTTTAACTGTATTGTTTTGTTATTGTTGTTGTATGAGTTTTTATATATACATATATATTGAATATGAACCTTTTTCAGATCTATGATTATCAGCTCTTTTTCCCAGGCTGTAGGTTGCCTATTTATTTTGTTGGTGATTTTCTTTGCTAGGCATGGGCTTTTTAGTCTGATGTCATTTCACTTGTTTGTTTTTGATTTTGTTGCTGTGGCTTTTGGAGGTGATCCCAAAATATCACTGCCAGGATTTATGTCAAGCAGCTTTGTCCATGTGTTTTCTGCTAAGAGTTTTATGTTTTCAGGTCTTATATTGAGGTCTTAAATTCATTTTTACTTCATTTTTGTGTATGGTATAATGTAGTAGTGCAGTTTCATTCTTTTCCATGTGGCTGTCCAGTTGTCACAAGGTGCTGGACCACGGATATGTGTGTTTACTTCTACACTCTCTCTTCTATTCTGCTATTGTGCTGGTCTGTTCTTAAGCCAGTGTGCCAGCAACCACTCGAGCTTTTTAATAGAGTTTGAAACCAGGAGGCAGGCTGTCTCTGGCTTTCTTCTTTCTTAAGAATTGCTTTGGCTATTCAGAGTCTTTTGTGCTTCCATACAAATCTTACAGATTCTTTGCCTTATGTCCATTGACAAATATGACTGGAATTTTGATAGGGATGCATTGAATCTATAGATGGCTTTGGGTTGTGTAGATGTTTTAACACTATAACTTCTAATCCATGGGCATGGGATGTATTTTTATTTGTGTTGTTTCTTTCCTTAATGTCTTGTAGTTTTCTGTATATAGACTTTCATCTCTGGTGAAGTTTACCCTCACTTTTTTTTAAATGAAATTGTAAATATGGCAGGTTTTTTTTTTTCAAATTTATTTTTGTGGTAGTTCATTATTAGTGTTTAAAATGCAACAGATTATTTTTTTTTTCTGTATAAGATTTTACTTATTTATTTGACAGACAGAGATCACAAGTAGGTGGAGAGGCAGGCAGAGAGAGGAGGAAGCGGACTCCTCACTGAGCGGAGAGCCCGATCTGGAGCTCAATCCCAGGACCCTGGGATCATGACCCGAGTCGAAGGCAGAGGCTTTAACCCACTGAGCCACCCAGGTGCCCCAATGCAACAGATTCTTAACGTGATTTTATCTTGCAATTGTATTGAATTTGAGGGTTTTTTTTTCTGTTGTCTTCAGGGTTTTCTACATATAATATCATGTCAACTGAAAAGAGTGGACTTATTTCTTCATTTCCAATTTGGATGGCTTTTATTTATTTATTTTTCTTGTGTCATTGCTCTATGATTTCCAGTACTACAGTTGACCCTTGGCCATCGTGAACTGTGTGGTCCACCTAAGACATGGATTTTTTTTTTTTTTTTTTTTTTTTTTTTTAGGAAACGCTGTAAATGTGTTTTCCTTTCATATTTCTTTTTTTTTTTTCTTTTCAATTTTTTATTTAAATTCTAGTTAGTTGACATACAGTGCAATATTGGTTTCAGGAGAATTCAGGGATTCATCACTGGCATACAGCATCCAGTGCTCATCATAACACATAACACATAATCCCAATCACCCAGTTAGTCCATCCCCTGCCTACCTCCCCTCTATCAACACTCAGTATGTTTTTGGTCCTCAAGAGTCTCTTATAGTTTGTTTACCTCTCTGTTCTTTGTTGTTCCCCTCCCATTGGTTGATCTGTTTTGTTTCTTACGTTCCACAGGAGTGGAATCATAGGGCATTTATCTTTCTCTGACTGACTTATTTTGCTGGGCATAACACACTGTAGCTCCATCAGGGTGTTCTTAATCACATTGTTTCTATAGCTTAGTCCATGATACATACTATGTAAAAAAATATGTGTTCATTGACTCTGTGTTATTGGTAAACATCCAGTTACCAGTAGGCTATGAGTTGTTCAGTTTTGGGGGAGTAAAAAGTATAATGAGATTTTCAAATGCACAGGGGTTTGGCATCCCAATCCCTGAATTGTTCAAGGGCCAACTGTGTGTTGAATAAAAGTGGCAAGAGTGGGCATCCTTGACATTCCCTGATCTTAGAGGAAGGGCCTTTGTCATTCTCCATGGCAGATGATGTGGTTTGTCATATATGGCCTTTATTATGTTGTGTTACGTTCTCTGTATACCTGCTTTGTTGAGAGCTTTCATCAAAATTGGTGTTGAATTTTGTCAAATGGTTTTCAGCATCTGTTGAGATGATCCTATGATTCTGATCTTTCGTTTTGTTAATTCTGATCTTTGATTGATTTGTGGATGTTGAACCGCCCTTGCATCCCTGAGATAAAACTTACTTGATCATACCTCTTTTTGTATTGTTGAATTAGTTTTGCTGATATTTGAGTGAGGATTTTTATGTCTATGTTAATCATGCGTAGTGGTGTGTAATTTTCTTGTGGCATCTTGGGAGGTTTTGATAAGGGCCATGCTAGCCTCATAAAATGAGGTAGGAAGCATTTCTTCCTCCTGTCTTTCTAGCAAAGCTTGAAAAGGATTGGTATTTTTTTTTCCCCCTTTGGATGTTTCATAAAATTCACCAGTGAATCCATGGGGTCCTGGACTTTTGCCTGTTGAGAAGTTTTTGGATATTCATTTAATCTCCCTACTGGTCATTGGTCTGTTCAGAATTTCTGTTTCTTCAGGATTCAGTCTTGGCAGGTTGTATGTTTCTGGGAATGTATCCTTTTCTTTTGGATTGTCCAAATTGTTGGGGTGTAAGTGTTCATACTACTTTCTTTTTTTTTAAATTTTTTATTTATTTTCAGCATAACAGTATTCATTGTTTTTTCACCACACCCAGTGCTCCATGCAATCTGTGCCCTCCCTAATACCCACCACCGGGTTCCCCCAACCTCTCACCCCCTGCCCCTTTAAAACCCTCAGGTTGTTTTTCATACTACTTTCTTATGAGCCTTTGCATATCTATAGTATCAGTGGGAGTATCTCATTCATTTCTGATGATGAGTCTGTTTTTTTTGTTTTTTTGTTTTTGGTTTTTGTTTTTGTTTTTGTTTTTTGTTTTTTGTTTTTGTTTTTGTTTTTGTTTTTGTTTGTTTTTTGTTTCAGTCTGGCTGGAAATCTGTCAGCTTTGTCTTTTCAAAGAACCAGCTCCTTTGTGGAGGTTTCTATTTTTCTTTCATCTTTCTATTGTTCTTTTAGCCTGTATTTCATTTATTTCAGTTCTGAGATATTCCTTCCTTTATTGTGTTAACTTTGGACTTCATTTGTTCTTTTTCTGTTTCCTTGAGGTATCAAGTTATGTTGTTTATTCAAGGTGTTTCTTGTTTCTTGAGTTAGACCTATATCAGCCTATATCACTATAAACTTCCCTCTCAGAACCACTTTTTTTTTTCTATGTTTGTGCTAAGGGTTGCCTAGGTGGCTCAGTCTGTTAGGCATCTGCCTTTGGGTCAAGTCATGAACTTAGGGTCCTCAGACTGAGCCCTGCATCAGCTCTCTGTTCAACAGAGGGAGCCACCCTCTCCCTCTCCTAATGCCTGCCTCTCCCCCCGCTTTGCTCAATCTCTCTGTTTCACCTATCAAATAAATAAATGATATTAAAAATAAGTAAATAAAGTGAACTCTATGCCCAGTATGGGGCTGAAATTCAAAACCACATGATCAGGAGTCCCAAGGCCCCACCGATTAATTCAGTACCCCATTTTAGAACCCGTTTTACTGTGTTCCATAAATTTTGTGTCATTGTATTTTATTTTCATTTGCCTCAAAATATTTCTTGGTTTCTATTTTGGTTTGCCCATGGACCCAATTGGTTGTTCAGTACCATGCTGTTTAATGTCTGTGTTTATGAATTTCCAGTTTTCTTCTTGTAATTGATTTCTAGTTCTATACCACTGTGGTTGGAAAAGATGGTTGATTTGATTTCAGTCATCATTTGGGAACATTCTAGGCTTCTTGAGTTTATTGACTTGTCTTGTGGTCTCACATATGACCTATGGTGGAGAATGTTCTATGTGCACTTGAGAGGAATGTATTCCAGGTGCTGCTTTTGGGTGGATGGTTCTGTGTATATCTGTCAAGTCCATCTAAGTAACGGGTTGTCTGAGGCTTATGTTTCCTTCGTGATCCTCTATCTGGATGGTGTATCAATTGAGAGAATGTGAGGTATTAAAGTTCCCTACAATACTGGTGCTGATTGCCCATCTTAGGTTTGTTCATATATGCTCCACATATTTATTTGCTCCTCTGTTGGGTGGGTAAATATTTATAAATGTTGCATCCTCTTACTGCATTGATTCTTTTATCAGTTTTTAGTGCCCTTCTTTGGCCCTTGTTACAGTGTTGGATTTTTTTTCTTTTTCTCTTCCATTGGACTGAGAATCAGAAGATCATCTGTTAGCTCCACAGCCATGAACAAAGCATACCCATGCTCTAAGTCTGGTTTTCTTTGTTTGTTTTTTTTTTCCCTCTATAAAATAGAAACAATAAATTCTTCTCCCAGGACCATATTGTGATTCCAATAAGAGAATGTATATAAAAGTGCTTTGTAAACTAGGAGATACGGTCCAAGTATGAAAAGTTATAGTGCTCATGATTATGCAACCACCAAATATTCAGGATAAGATTTTTAAAGACATATTTATTTGTTGTAGAGGCAGAAAGAGAGTGCATGCACATGCCTATGATAGAGAGGGGTGGGGAAGTGGGAGATAGAAAACCCTCTAGCGGACTCTGTGCTGAGTGTGGAGCCTGGTGCGGAGCTCTATCCCAGGAGCATAGGATCGCGATTTGAGCCAAAATCAAGAATCAGGCACTTAACTGACTGTGACATCCTGTTGCCCTCAGAATAAGATTTTTTAAAATATTTTTTGTGGGCTTACTCACAGGTAGTATTGTAAAAGTGACCTCTATTTCAATCAATTCTAGAAACTATTCTTAAAATTAAAATAGAAGCTATTCTAAGAGCAAATATTAATAATATCCTCAGAAGTGGGGAAACAGGCAGAAAAGAGGTTAAGTAGGGGCACCAGGGTGATTCAGTCAGAGAAACTTCTGCCTTTGTCTCTGGATATAATCTTCATGTCAGGTTCCCTGCTCAGTGGGCAGTCTTCTTCTCCCTCTCCCTCTGTCCCTCCCCCTGTTTATGCCCTCTCTCTCTCTCAAATAAATATGTAAAATTAAAAAGTTAAGTTACTTGCTTGATGTCATGATAAATATTAAAACCAGATACAGATCTGTGTGTGTTACTCTAAAATTTGTGTTCTTTCATTTTTTACATTTACCAAAAATAAACCTAGCCCTCAAAACATCATAGATTAAATTACTTTCCCCTTTCTCAATACATTCAGCATTGGAAGATGCTACAATTCCAAGTCCCTGGCTGGCTTGGTCAGTGGAGTGTGTGACTCTTGATCTCAAGGTTATGAGTTTGAGTCACATTGGGGTGCAGATTACTTAATTGGAAAAAAAAAAGAAGATGTTATAATTGGGCTTGTTTTCTTTTTCCTTTTGACCCCTTCAACCATTTCTCCCACCTCCAACCCCCTACTTCTCTCACCCACCATCTGTTCTATCTATGTGCTCAGATTTTAGTTTTTGTTTTGTTTGGTTTAAGGTTCCACATGTAAGTGACTCTAGTATTTGTCCTTCTCTCTGGCCTGTTTTACTCAGCATAATGCCTTCAAGGGCCACCGTGTTGTAAATGGAAAGATTTCATCCTTTATTATGACAGTAGGATTCCACTTTGTTTATGGACCACAATTTCTTTATCTATTTATCCACTGATGGGAATTTAGGCTGTTTCCTTATTTTCACTGTCGTACATAATACTGCAGTGTACAGAGGAGAGAATATACCTTTTTGAGTTCATGTTTTCTTTTCCTTCCGATAAATACTCAAAAAGGGAATTGCTAGGGCTTATGGTAGTTCTATTTCTCATTTATTGGAGGAACTTCTGTACTGTTTTCCATAGTGGCTGCACCCATTTATACTCAGTAACAATAACAGTGGACAAGAGTTTTCCTCTACTCCACATCTTCACCAAAACTTTCTATTTCTTGTCTTTTTGATAATGGCCCTTCTGACAGGTGTGAAGTGGTGCCTCATTCTGGTTTGATTTTTATTTCCCTGATGATTAATTATGCTGAGCATCTTTTCATGTTCGTGTAGATCATCTGTATGTCTTCCTTAGGAAAATTTCTATTTGTATATACTCATTTTTAAATTAGATTGCTTGTGGAGTTTTTGTCATTTTTAGTGCTTTTGTGTGTTTTGTTTTGTTTAGCTGTTGAGTTGCATCAGTTCTTTATATTCAAAATGTATGATAATGGGTTAATATTTAAAATATTAACCCATTATCATATGTATAATTTACAAATGTCTTCCCATACAATAGTTTGCCTTTTTATTTTGTTGACAGTTTCCGTTGTTGTTTGGACGTTTTATACTTTGATGTAGGCCCACACTTTGCTTCTTTGTTTTTACTTTGATATCAGCTTAAAAGAACCACTACCTAGACCTGTGTCAAGGAGCTTTCCATACGCCGTGTTTTCTGCCACAAGTTTTATAGTTCTAGGTCTTATATTCAAGTTCTATCCATTTTCAGTTAATTTTTGTGTATGGTGTAAGAGCGTGGTGCAGTTTCTTTCTTTCTTTCTTTCTTTTCTTTTTTTTTTTTGCATGTGACTGTCCAGTTTTCCCAGCACCATTGTTGAAAGAGACTGCCCCCCCTTTTTTTATCCTTGGTTCCTTTGTCATAAGGTACCAGACCATAGATGTGTGTGTTTATTTCTGGGCTCTCTCCTCTCTTCTGATGACATGTGTGTCTGGTTTTATGACAATACTTGATTTTTTTGAGTACTCTTTCTTTGTCATAGTCTGAAATCAGCAAGTGTGATGCCTTTAGTGTGGTTTTTCTTTCTCTAGATTGCTCTGGTAGCCAGAGTCTTTTGTGGCATCATACACATTTTTGGATCTTTTGTTCTCTTTCTGTGAAAAATGCCTTTAGAAGTTTGATAGGAATTGCAGTGGAACTGTAGATGATTTAGGGAAGTAAGGACTTTTGCCACTATTAATTTTTCTCATCCATGAACATGGAATTTTTTTCCCCATTTATGTGTGTTGTCTTCAGTTTCTTTCCTTACCTACCAAGCAATCCTAAGGAGGTGTGTCTTCATGGATGCCACTTCTGTTCCAAGCACTGGTGAAGTGTTTATTATTCATTGTCTTGGTTTATCCTCACCAAATCCTGGGGACAAAGTGTTGTGAGGCCCAGTTCTACAGAAGACACGTGGCCCAGACAGATTCAGTCATTTGCCAGGGACACATCTGTTGGGGAAATGATGTGGACATCCTCTGCAGACTCCAGGCCCCCTGTTACCACAGCAATCTGCTGTGGTTCCCATCTCAGCAAACCACTGACATGACCTCCAGCCTCATCCTGGGATCTGCCTCAGTGGGCTCCCTCCCCAGGGCCACCCCAACTCCAGATGTAGAAGTCAGGGACAGGCCTCATGGTCTCTGGGAAGAGGGCGACAGGGAGTTGGTTGCATGCAGAGCCAATGGGTGTGCTCAGAGAGATGACCTGTCCTATCTCCCATCTGGGAGTTCCCAAGTACCAGGCTCCAGAGCAGGGGTACCTTGTGCAAGGCCCTTCCCTTCTCTGTGCCCTGGCACCCATCTGGTGTCTTCTTGGGAAGACCCAAGAACAGCATGTTCTGTGGATCTTCAGGGGCAGAGCTGGTGCCCTGGTCATGCTCTGAGTGTGGGCCAGTGTCCCTGTGGCCTGTAGGATCCCTCTAGGACAAGATCTGGAGTAGACAGTCTAAGGGAGGCATGAGTTGAACCCAGAGTGCTTGAAGACAATCCAAAGGGACAATCAGAAAACCTGCAAAAGGTAGAAGGAAAGGAGGCTGGCGTGAGCTGAGCCCTTGCCACATTCTGGCCACATTCCAGGTATTGCAGCCTACTGCTCTCTCTGCTTCCCACATAAGCAGGCTGAAACCAGTCCTCTAGTCTTTTTGTGGAAGCTTCATTCCACAGGCTTGACTGATGAAAGCATTTGCCATTGGCTATTGATTGAGCCTGTATCCCCTCTCCACTCCCCAGAAGTCAGGAATGGGATGGAATATTCCAAACCTCGATCACAAGGTTGGTTCTCTTGGTGAGCTGCCCATACCCTCATTGACATGACAGGAAACACATTTTCACACTGCACAGAGATACTTATATGAGCAACACATCATTCTCATCTGAATGACTAAATAGATGTTCTTCATAGAAGTCCCAGTATTGCAACACATCGCTTCAGTCTCTCCTGCTACCATGAAGCTCTCCCAGGAATGTGTCCAAGTTCCTCTCCTTTTCTAAGGACCTTTGGTTCTTTTTATTGCCTCAGTATCTGTCAAAGGATTGCTGGATACTAAATGTGCTTCTTCAAATATGCTTTGTCTTCATCTTCAACAACTGATAATGTGGAACACTTGGGATCCCCATGTGAATTAGCTATTTTAATACCTTGTTCATGGTTTAGCTATTAGCTAAAGCATTAGCTGTTATAATACATTGCTTGGTCCAATGTTTGTCATTACATCTGGAAGCAGCTTTGCTGTTAGTTACCTGAAAACTTGAAGGTAGTCCTCTTGGCATTGGGTGTCAAGGAAAAGACCTGTAGATACTTTATTTTGGAGTTTTGGGGGGATTGTTAATTTGAGCTTGTGTTTGCATAACTCAGGATACAGCATATGCAATCATTTATATCGGGTAGATTTCTAGAATTATAATTGCTGGATTAAAGGTCAAGCTGAAAACCTTGATTAATAAAACCAAATTGCTCTCCAAAAAAGAAAGCAGTCATTGGATTAGCCCCTCCCCTGCCGCAGTATGACTTCCTCTTAAAGGCAAGTTCTGCAAAAGCCTGTGTCCGTGCAAGGTGGCATCCACAGGTGTTGGGGGTTAGGACACCGACGTATATTTATGGAGAACACAGTTCAACCCACAGGAAAGTATTTTCCTACAAAACAGCTGTAACCTCTACTGTGGGCCCAGGACAGTGTTTACTGAGTTGCTGGTGGCACCTTATAGACAGCGGCTGTGTGGACATCATGGGGAACTGGGCATGAATTCCTGTCCCTGGACAAGCTTCACAGCCCTGCTGCAGCTGGGGATCCTGGGCATGTCCTTTGTCCTTCTGTCTGATCACAGCTTGAGAAATTCCTGTCCTTATTTGCTGAGTGTTCCAGAGGAGACCCGAGACCCAGAGCCCCTGGCTCCCAGGCCACCACTCCGGCTGCTTCCAGCCCTCCTCTGACTCATTGACCAACAGACATGGGAGAATGGGGGCTGGGAATCCCAGAGTAATCCTGGGGTGGGTAAAATTAGGAGCCTCAGGGCCTGTCTACCACCATTCATGGTCCACAGGGTCTCTAAACATTGAATGAGTGCCTACCCTACCAGATGCCCTTTGGAAGGACCCTGGGGGTTCCAACTTAGGTCTGAGTCAGGACAGAATCGGGGTGATCTGTCATGCAGAGCAGTCACTGGACCCCACCTCTAATGCTGCCATGAGCTTGGGTGGCTTTCAGGGATAGCATAGTGCCTGCCAGTTGCTGTGCAACAACCAGTCCACATACATAGTTCCCTTAGAGTTCTGGCTTCAGAATGTGTGGCTCAGGGGCTGCATCCCTGTTCTCTCCACCTCCAGGGAGCAGGTTATGCCATGGCCCTCTTGAGGTCACAGGGTAGCATATGGGAAGTAGCTTGACCTGGCCTATCCTGGGAGTGGTGCTGAGTAGAATATGTGGCTCATTTGTGTCCTGAACTCTTGAGCACACACTCCCATCCATGCCCAAGAGGTATCTCCCTGGGCTTTGTAGCAAAATCTAAATAACAAAATGAAAGGACCCAGAATGCATTTGGCTCCATTTACCTGCACAGGTGCTCTTGGTCTGTGGCTTTCCCATCCCTGTCAGAGCAGTACTCTTACCTGAGCACAGGTGGGCTGACAACCATGAATGCCTGTTGGAGGGTATCTGGAAAATTTGCCACCCTGGGATAAAAACATTTGCTCACTGCTTAAGTGTTGTTTATGTTGTTGTGCTGGATTCTCCTCTGACCCACCATTGTACCACAAGAGGCTGAGTGAAATGCGATGCCTGGAATGTAGGTTGTGTTGGCATCTAGGTACATCTGTCCCCTGGGGTTATTTGGCCCAGTGGTGTGGGGTCTAAGGGGCAGGTTATTTGGGGAAGAAGTGCCGTGCTTCAGAGGTCCCCCCTGTGACTGAGCAGGAAGGTGGAGGCTCCTGTTCTGTCTGGCACCTGTGCCCACATTGGTCACCACGTGGATTGGGTTGAGGGGAGCACAGGACCAGCCAGCCCGGAGTCTGCAACACTTAAACTGCCTGTTGCCAGCCTGCACCCAGGGCCCGGTGCACTGGAGGCAGAGCTGGAGTCGCAGGGCCCAGGCCAAATGCTCAAAGGAAAAGACTAGGGACAGGAAGGGTGGCAGGCAGGCCCAGGCACCCACGTCAGCCAGCCAGGTCTCCGAGGGGCTGAAGCCCGGCTCCATGCTCTGTGCTGCAGTTGACTGTTGGTGTGTCTCAGGGCAAAATGCGCACAATGCGGTCTCCCATCCCCACAACCCTAAGGCAGAGTGTGTGGCATGGAGCACACTCAGGCACATGGGTGTGGTGGTAGTGTCTCCCCATCGAGTCTCCTTTCCGATGCCTAGGACAGCACATAGGTTTTGGACAAAGGGCTGCTAGCTAGCATGCAGGATTGTGTTCTGGGGATGCTGGCAGGGGGGATGCTGCCCCGTGGCTGGTGTGGGCAGGTGGCGGGTGTGGAGACTAAAGGAGTCTGCTAAGTGCTAAAGGCCGGGCTCTGTGCAAGAGGATTCTTGGAAGCACCACACAGGAAGAACCCCATGTGCATGGCCCTGCAGGTCTGCTCCCCTCACAAAACCTTGTATGGGTGCAAGGAGTAAGGGTAGGAAGGTGTATGTTTGCTCCTTCCACCCCTATGTGTGTTAGAGCCTTGCAAAGAGATCCGACAAGGACGTGGAACACAGAGGCCAAACAGCCTGGTGGATGCCAGGAGAGGGTGTGTTTTGCACCTGGGGGAGAATGGGGATGACCTGCCTGACCATGGTGGGTGCAAAGGGGCACTGAACAGGTCTGTGGGCCTTGGGCAAGGCCATGGGCTGCAGGGCCTTGCCGTCATCCCTGAAGCCTCTGTGAACACTGTTACAAATCCTTTACAACCTCTCTGATTCTCTTCTTGGGAGAAAATGCTAAAAGCAGAATTGTTGGCTCAAAAGAAATGAACATTTCTGGCTTGGAGAAATGGAAACTCGTGGACACATTGTGCCTTGGGGACCAGGATGCAGATGTTGTGGCCTCTCTGATTCCATGTTGACATCTTGCCTTCTAAGTTCAGTGAAAATATATCTCATTAAGTGTGTGTCCACAGGCCTTTCATCCCTACACTGCCATTGAATGCCTGTGACTGTACATGGTGATGTTTCTCGTGGGGTCTTAGTGTTCGATCTCAAAAATCCTTAAGCAAAGCAGGGTACAGATTTGCAGAATTCATGGAAAAGCTGAATTAAAGTAGAATAAGAATTAATAATATGGTGGGTGACTGGGTGGCTCATTGGGTTAAGCTGCTGCCTTTGGTTCAGGTTATGATCTCAGGGTCCTGGTATCAAGTCCAGCATAAGGCCCTCTGCTCAGTAGGGAGCCTGCTTCCGTCTCTTTCTCTCTCTGCCTGGCTCTCTTCCTACTTGTGATCTCTTTCTATAATAATAATAATAATAATAATAATAATAATAATAATGTGGGACTGAATAAGCTGAGGATGATGAGTATACCTTTTGGACTCTTGTTTGAAACATTGCTGGTTCTTTAAAGTTTTTCTTCCAGATTTAGGGAAACTGTATCATAGAATATCCAGGATCTACAGAAATATGATAAAATATTTCTGTGTGAATAAGCACAAGCATTTAACTTTTCTCCCTCCCTGAACCCTCCAGAATTCAGAAACTCTCAGTGAGTATTCTTTCGTCCAAGGTACTTAGGATTATTGGCATAAGTTCAGCACAAGTGTCTTTTTCTTCTAACAGAAAAAGTTGGAAACACTGGTTATTTTATCAAGGGATTGAGTGAAATGTCCTATTTGAGAGAGATATGCATAGAGTCATATATGGCCAGAGAATTTTCAGGAATTAAGGGTGACTTTGTGGAGCATATTGGGAATAGCATCTCGACACCTCAATGACAGAGTGCCTTGCCAAATGAGTAGGGAATGTTACTTGGTGGCAGGAATAGGAACCTCAGGATATTGTGGGGACCTCGAGAAGAGGAACCCACCCAAATCAACAGGTATTGCAGACAATTCTGATGTGAGTATTGCACTTGGCTTTGGCCTGGATACACTCCTGAAAGTTTACTCTCAAGATTCCTCATGAAAAGTTCCAGCAAAGCAGGGTTTCAAAATCTGTATGGTATGGTCATTCACTATGCCTGCCAGGGTTAGTTAGAATAGATACTGAGAAACCAAGTGTGATTGCTGCCACCTTCTTGCATGTAAGAAACCATCCCAAATCTGTTGAACTGGAATCCATCGCCCATCTGGACTGGAGCCCAATGCAAACACCGCCAGGCATTTCTGTGCCTCAAAATGGGTCCCCTGAAGCTGTGAAACTATTTAGTTTGCAGTTAGCTTTGAGAGCCTCACTTTGGAGGCTGGCAGTGTTTTCTGATTGGGAAAATCCTATCAGAACTGTACCCCAAATGGTCCCGGAATCCTCTAGAAGCTGGTTGTTGGAGGGCTTGCACTTTGGGTCAGTATCATAATTGCTGGTTAGGAGTGAAACCCCTTCAGTCTCCACGGTAAGGTTACATTGGCATTGTGTGGTGATTAGCTTTTCTTTTGAGTTCCACTGTCTGTGAGAGGCATGTCTTAGAAAGGAAAGCCCAGAGACCCATTTCAGCCAAATAGAGATTTTGCAGATGCAAAGGATCAGAGCTTCCTTTCAGTATGTGTTAACGCAGTTTGCCAGTTGAATCTCACAGAATTCCATTTAAGAGTGTGATACTACTTTACTGTGTTATTTATCTCAAGATATCCTTGTTCACTTCTTTAGAATTGCTTACTCATCCTCTGACTAAAATATAAGCCAAAATTAAGAAAAATATTTAATGATTGCTAAGATGCTTTTGAATAGAGAGTTACAAAAGAAGAAAGGAAACAAGAGTAAGAGGAGTCACTCACGTAGTATAGAAAGGACGTTGAGGATGTAGAGTGTATGCACATCTCCTGTGGGAGTTCCCTATCATTGAAGTTACAGAGTAGATGAATGAGAATGCATTTCAAATGTGAAAGACGTTTCAAGGAGAAGCAAGCATCATTAGGACAGTCAAGCAAAATGCAGTTGAAATAGTGTTTCTGCAGGTCTTCTGTTTTGGTTCTGGGAGCAGCAGAAACTTTATTGAGACTCACCTCACTAGTTACCAATGGTGATTGACTTCTGGGTCACCTCCTGGCCTACACCCTTCTGCTTGGGTCTGGCATAGACATCATGGAAAACCTGGTAGCCAAGTCGCCAAGCATGTATTAGGTGAAGGTCTGCCAGAGGCAATTCTAAGACTTTCACAAATCGCGGGACGCTGTGGTTTTGGCCTTTTTGAGCCTGCACTCCCAGCTGGGAGGAAGGAGCAAGCTTTCAGTTTTGGGTGACTCTGTGTCTCCCTAAGTGCAGGCCCTGAGACCTCAACTAAATGTTCTACTTCTTTTTACAGGTGGTGCTTTGTGGATCAAGTGACTTAGCCTCGTGAGCAGCATTGAAAGCATCTGGCCTCTGTTTCTTCAGTGTAGATTCAAGTGCTGCATGTACAAGAGTGTGACCCCTGTCGTCTCCCTGGTGGTTGTGCATCACGGTGGTAAGTTGTCTTCTTGATTCTGAACCTCCTGCCTAGTTGAGGTTCAGGCCTTGACTTGGGTGTCTTCTTTTGCTGGTTATTGTTTTTCTTTCAGAAGGAAAGATACCCTCTTCTTGTTGATTAAAGTGGAGATGAGTGCATAACCAGAACACCTAGAGTTTGCTGCTTTGGGAAAATTACTTAGTAGTACATATGGAGAAGGTTTTGCCTGTCCCTGCCCCACACAAAACATCTTAACTGCAGGTTGCTTCTGTTAGCAGAATCCTGAGTTATTGCAGGTTTACCTTATAAATAGACATTATCTCTATGATAGCTTTTCGGCCAACACTTTATTTTTACAGCCATTCATCTAGAGCAAAGAATATCGGGCATCTTTACTAATGGATCTCTGAGTGAATGTGCTGTTTTTGTTTTTGTTTTTGTTTTAAGCAGGAGTTTCAGAGGGAGAGAGACCCTTAAGCAGGCTCCATACGCTTTGCAGAGCATGACACAGGGGGCAATCTCACATCCCTGAGTTCATGACTTGAGGCAAGAGTTGGTCCCTTAACTGATAGAACCACAAAGCACCCCTCGACAGGATTTGTCTTTATGGAAAGGAGTATATGTACCCCCTCATGTTCTAAAATCTTCTGAATAAGGGATTAGTTCCACATCTTCAGTGGTCTTATACCCTCTCAGGCCCAGAGATACGTATCTTTTCTTGGTGGTGGAGAAAACCACTTGGCTACCAAGTTCTCATAGATGGAGATGAAGCCCATACAGCCTGAATCTGAACTGTACAGGTTTTCCAGTCCTGGTACACACAGTTATTCAAGAACAGCACCTTTGTAAAAGATGAAATTAATTTACAAGCTCCTGGGTGGTGCAGTTGGCTACAGATCTGCCTTTGGCAGAGGTCAGGATCCATGGATCCTTTGGGATCAAGCCCTGCATTGGGCCCGTGCTCAGTGGGAAACCTGCTTCTTCTCCCTCTCCCATTCAACCCCAACTGTTCTTGTTCTCTCTCTAGCATTCTCACTCTCAAATAAGTAAAGAAAATACAAATATTTCTATGTATGAAATTATTTTGTAAGTCCTTTCTAATTTATGAGTGCAATATCAGTAGAATTAAGGATACATTAGGTAGATCACAAATCATGTGTTTGTTGAATCTTGTTGCCATTCATCCTTGTGATCTACATACAACGAAAGATTAATGTTTTTGTGACCATACATAACCACGTGTTCCACATTTCTGAGGTAATACTCCAAGTTATTTCCTCATGGACCACAGGAAGTGTACTTATGTATAAAACTTCCTACAAAGATACAGTACCAGTGTCAGTTGTGAGAGTTAGTAAAGGAAAAGTCGTCCGTTCTTATTTTGCACAGTGTTCATGGTTGTGAGACCCTGCCCTTTTGATAGTGGTGGCATGTATGCAAGTACTGATGGATGGAAGCAGACTTGCTTTGTTTCTAGTTATTGGTTACTAAGTACTGCATTCAGCATCCCTCAGAATGTTACCTAATTGTATGTGTTTGCAGTGAAAAATTTTTAGTGTCTGAGTTTGTATCTCAATTTCACACTAAGAAATTTCTTGGGTGGTATTTTCCCAGTGATTTTCTGCTGTGAGTGTCACGGGAAGAATTTCCCCACTTGTGTTGGGATCAGAGTTTCCTCACTGTGAGGATGTCCTTGCTGGCTAAGGAATAAGAGATACCTTGGGACATTGCTTTCCTCATCACACTGAGAGGATTTTATTCTATTCAAATCCTCCCATACCCTTCATGTGTTGGCTCCATGAGGAATGGGATTCACATATGCATTTCATTGGCATTCAGCAGCAGCAATTATCCAGGGTATTCCAGGAGGTCCTTGTACCTTCGTTCCTGTGTGAGAGATGATGTGCACTCTGAGATTTTAGCAGGAGCTCAGGCTAGAGCCCCATCTGAAGATTCTCCTACCAGGATATAGTGCTAGGGTTTCTCCCCATGTGAGTTCTCTGATTGTGGGAAAGGGACCACTTCTGGCAGAAGGCTCTGCCTCATTGATCAGAGACACAGGGTCTTTACTATGTGATTTATGTGGTGGTGAGAAAGGTGGGCACTCTGGGTAAAGGCGGTACCCCAGGGGTGACAGACACAGGTTTCTCTGCTCTGAGTTGTCTACTGTCTCCAAATGTGAGAGCTGTATCTAAAGGCTCTTCCACATTGACCACATTTGTTGGAGTTCCCACCAGTGTGGATTCTCAGATGCTGGCTAAGGGTGTGGCTGGACTAAATGCTTTCCCTTGTAGATGACATTCAAGCAATTTCTGTCCATGTGAATGTGCCCATGGCCTCAAAGGGATACATGTTGCTGAGAGCTCTTGTACAGCAATCCCACCACATGGCTTCTACCTCATGTGAGGTCATTAGCTTGAATAAGAGTCATGCTCTCTGGATGAAGGGTCTCCCACATTCGTTACATCCCTAAGGTGCCTCTGTGGTGGTTTTACTGTGTACAGAGGTGAGAACTGCCCTAGAATTGTTTCCTCCATGCATATCATGTCTACTTTCCTTGGAAAAGTGAGTTATCTCATGTCTCCCAAGGAAAAAGCCCCTACTAAAGTCTTTCCCACACTGGGGAGAGGGTGTGGTGTGATCCGATATGAATGAGCACTGATGTCACTTGAACGGGGATATATGGATGAAGTCTCTTTCACATTGTCTGTAAATACAAGGTTTCTCTTCCCTGTGAGTTAACACACATGGAGTGAGGTGAGGTACATGTGAAATCTCCCTCCTGCACCACAACATTGGCTGAGTTCCTGTGCAGTGTGAACCCTCTGCTAATGGCCAGGGTAGGAGAGGCTGTGGAAGCATTGCTCACTCATTTTCCTTCCTTCCTGACTCGATATAGGAATTCCAGCCTACTCCTTCAGGTACAGTCACTGGGTAAAACTCTGCATTTCAGTTCTAGTTGGGTGCAGTGTTACTTTCCTGAATTCTGATAGATCTTTCTACAATTGTACCCCCAAACCCACGTCAAATTCTGATTAAATTGTAGATGTCTATGTTTCAAAGACTAATATTTATGTTTCAAAGACTACATAGGTGAGCTATGTTGAAGCCAGTGACTTTTACAGACACTCAGGTGATGGCTTGACTTGAGACCCATTCCAGCTGAGAAATGAAACTATGCAGATTTTTGGTGTGCCAACCCATATTCTCAGTCTCTTGGAAGACAGGAGATTGTGGTGAATGCTTAGAGTACCCCATGTCCAGATGTAGTGTGGAAGGCCAGGGTTCATTACTGTGAAGCTTACCGTTGACTTGCAGAGAAGCAGTCTTTTGTGATGCACCTGTGTGGGTATTAGTTCATCCTTTTAAATAGGGAACGTATTTCAGTGAGCACTTGTGTCTTACACACAAAGAATGAGTCATGTAACACTACATGAAAAACTACTGAAGTACTGTATGGTGACTAACATAACAGAACAGAAGAAAAGAGGGGGAAGGAGGAAGAGATAAAAAAAAAACAAACAAAAAGACAACGAAGGAAAGGAAGGGAGAGAGGAAGAAAGGGTTTGGGGGAAAGGGAGAAAAGAAACTGATAGAGAGGT
This sequence comes from Martes flavigula, assembly GCA_029410595.1. Lineage (NCBI taxonomy): Eukaryota > Metazoa > Chordata > Mammalia > Carnivora > Mustelidae > Martes > Martes flavigula. The sequence goes on along the minus strand of JAODOS010000024.1, from coordinate 421,398 downwards.
ATTAGGGGAAAGAACAATTTTAGAAGTTGTGAGACACATCTGAGAGTTAAAATATGAGCTTGAAGACAAAGCAAAGAAGTGGGGTCATCTACTAAGGAGCAGAAACATGTCATAGGGTATTGGTGATTAGAACCTATAAAGCAGATAAGCATGTGAGAAAAAGAGAGAATGGGATGCTGGGGAGATTCAGATGGGGAAACTCAACAAAGGTGAGGACTGAAAGAGGTACCATGTCACAGTTTCAGTCCAAGAACCCCAGAAGCGTCCTGTCCTCCGAGGTCACAGAATGTGCAGTGGGTTAGGTGGATGGAGATGAATGAGTTGACAGAAATGGGGCAGTGCTGCAGGGATGTTCCCACAGGGTCCTTACAAGAGACAGGACTGCTATAGGAGGGTGTTAGGGTTTAAGGCCAATGATCAAGAAAGAAGTCTTGAATCACCTTTGTTAGCAAAAGGTGATTTTATTAAAGCACAGGGACAAGACCCATAGGTTGAAACGGTTGCTATATTGTGGTCATGGTGGGTGGCTGACTCTCTATGATGGCATTGGGGGAGGTCAGGAAAAAGAGAGGTTTTGCAAGAACATTCCAGTAGGAGAGAAGACACATATGATACTGGAGGCTTTACGTTTGTCCAGTGAAGGTGTTTTTCTTTTTAGGAAGGCATTAATAGGAGGATAGTTGGGAGCTTCCTGGAGAAATGTTTCCTTTCTCCTCTCACAGATACTTCTCAAGGGACTGCAGGTTTGAAAAAAAAAATCCATTTTATTGACATTTCCTTCTGCCTCAGCCTCCCTCAGTGTTATGATCAGGAGGGAGATGTTATGGCTTCAGGAAATGGAGTTCCAGGTCTTTGGATATTAGATAGCCTATTGATAAGCGAGCCTCTTCCTCAACAATCACTGGGACATTTGAAACTGAGGGAGACTCAGGTCTTGCAGGGTTTTGATCTGTATTTGAGAATAATATTTGTTTTCCTTTCCTTAGCTTTAGGGCACCCAGGAGTGCCTGAGGAATGTCACCCATATCACATGTGGGGGCGTGGCATGGAATGCCAGCTCCTGCTTTGTCCTTGGCTAGCCTTCTCCTCTCTCCTCATGTCCCCCTGAACAGATTGGACCCTTTAGTCCTTAAGGTTGTTTAAGAAGGAGGGTCCCATCATCTGTAATTTATTCCTGCTGAGTATGGGGGTAGAGCTGTCCCTACCTATGAGTCAGTACTGCTCAGCTGGGGGTCTCTCTGTGTAAGAGTTGTCAAGTGAAGAGCCTGCTGAGTGCAGGGGAAAACTTCTGTTTGGATCTTCCTGAGTGGAAAGGACCATCTGTCCTCAGGAAGTTACTGCAGTGAAGGGTTCCTGGCACCACCTGCAGACAGGGAGAAAACAACACAACAGGGTTAGAAGAAGGAAAAAAGGAGAAGTCCCATGAAGAGCCCTTTGATAGTGGGTGAGAATCCTCCCCCAGGACAAGAGTTGAGTCAAGCCATAAAGAGAGGGATCCTCGAATGTGTGGATGTGAGCAGTGGTGTCTGTTAGGAACCCAGAAATCTCTTTGTGATAGTGGGGAATGTACCCACAGCATTCTGTCCATAGATCAGCACAAGCTCCACCTTGTGCATCAGTTACAACATCTAAAGCTTTTGTGTTTTGTAGAACTGCTTTATGCATTGGGATCATTCCCATATTTCATTGATAAATCCTGTTTGGGGTGACATGAAGGGCCTTGACTGTGTACTCAGTAAGGACTTCACCATGGCACACGACATCCTCCAGTCCCAAAGAGGGACAAAGATTGATGCCAGGTTGCCATCCCAATGAAACACAGAATGTGTGCACTGTTGCTTGAAATGTGGAAGGTTGGTTGGGTCAGTGATGGTTTTAATAATGTGCCCATGCATCTAAGCCCAACCCAAGAGTCTGGTGGGCTCTGGAGCTTGGAGTAGCCATGGGCACAGGTTAGAGCAGCATAGCCACTGGGACATAGCCTGGGGCCCCTATCTAATCCTGAGTCTCCTTGAACCGCAGTCAGGCTTTCTAGGGCTACTCGGTTTGGAGGGCCATTCTTTGAATGTGCAATCATTTCAGGCCCATATTGGATTGGGGGGTTTATGGCTTGAGAAGGAGCACCTTTTCTATAAATTGCTTCGTGGGCATAGAGGATGCAGAAGGCCAGCTGGATTCAGGATAAATACTTGTAAGGTTTTTGCTAATTACAACCAACAGGTGGGCACTAGGAACTCTGCTTTGGGGGCAGACATGTTTGCTGACAGACTTTGGCCTCAACAGTCTGAGTTAGACTGATGACAGCATACCTATTTTTTCTTACTCCTTTCCATGAAACTGTTGTCATTGATAAACCAACTGTCCTCTGCATTTTTGTTGGGACATCTTAAATCTGGTTGACTTAAGAACCTTTGTAGAGTTATGAGCCATAGACATAGAGTGGTCAGGTCCAGGCCCAAGGGTCGCTGGGTTTAATGTTGGACAGGTTTTCAGGTGTTAGTTCAGGCATATCTCTAAGCATAACCTGGTACTTGATAAATTGTCCTTCTATCATCTATTGATGGCCTTTGTTCTGACACTCTGGACCTGATGTGAAGTCCTCAAAGTCAGGGACCATATCCTAGTGAACGTTGATTTTCCTTTTACCATGAGGGCAGTTTTGTATTTAACTAAAGTCTTTGTTTGCCATTGTACCCCAATAGGGGTGGTTTCTCGGATCAATATGACTATGAGGGAAGAAACCATTAAGAAGCCTCTTACACTGTTGGTGGAAATGCAAGTTAGTGCAGCCACTTTGGAGAACGTGTGGAGATTCCTCAAGAAGTTAAAAATAGAGCTTCCCTATGACCCTGCAATTGCAATACTGGGTATTTACCCCAAAGATACAGATGTAGTGAAAAGAAGGGCCATCTGTACCCCAATGTTTATAGCAGCCATGGCCACAGTCGCCAAACTGTGGAAAGAACCAAGATGCCCTTCAAAGGATGAATGGATAAGGAAGATGTGGTCCATATATACTATGGATTATTATGCCTCCATCAGAAAGGACGAATACCCAACTTTTGTAGCAACATGGACGGGACTGGAAGAGATTATGCTGAGTGAAATAAGTCAAGCAGAGAGAGTCAAGTATCATATGGTTTCACTTATCTGTGGAGCATAGCAAATAATATGGAGGACAAGGGTAGATGGAGAGGAGAAGGGAGTTGAGAGAAATTGGAAGGGGAGGTGAACCATGAGAGACTATGGACTCTGAAAAACAACCTGAAGGTTTTGAAGGGGCGGGGTGTGGGAGGTTGGGGGAACCACGTGGTGGGTATTAGGGAGGGCACAGATTGCATGGAGCACTGGGTGTGGTGAAAAAACAATGAATACTGTTACGCTGAAAGTAAATAAAAAATTAAAAAAAAAAGAAGCCCTTTTTATTTGAGGTCTCGCCTGAATATTCTCATTACAAGGAGTCATTTTCAAGTGAGAGAAAACTTGTCGAGGAGATAAGGGCATCCCCAAGTGTATCCTCCACTCCAGTCGTAGAGAGAGTGGGGTCCTTCATTAACTCCATAAGTCCCTAGAGAACCCTGTGGAGTGGTGTATGTTCTCTGTCTTTGAGGGAATGAGTTCCTCATCCCAGCCACATGCAGTTAGTCAAAGTGTTAGTTGAGTTTTACAGTCATGGGGGAATCAATCCCATTTTCCAGTTGTTAAATTAACCCTGTGCCCATGGGTTCCTGGTATTATCCCCACAGAATAACAAGCAAGGGGATTGCCTATTCATGAGCTAATGTGGAAATGTTTCTGAAGATGACCTCAAGTTGTCTAGCTTAGGTAAGCAACACATATGGAAAGAAAACTAGAGTTAGACTTGAACGTCCACAGAAGTAGGTTCTTGAAACCTACTTTCCCTCTTCAAAAAATGTTCATTTCCAGATATAGCCAAATCAGGGCAGATTTTATTGAAAAACAACTCCAGGTTTAACACACTTGGCGCAATTATGGATTTAAGCTCAGGAAGCCTAGTGATTGATCACATTGATTTCTTAGAATCTACACTGCTGGAACTTTTCTAAGGAATCTCTAGGTGGAACTAATCGTTGTCTCTCTAGCCCAGAAGCCAAGGGAAGGGCTTGCTTTCAGACATGCCTGTGATACTTGTGGATTTGGGCAGATTCCTTTTCCTGAGGCTTCCAATATATCCTGAGGTCCCTACTTCTGCCAGGAAGTGACATTCTTTACACCCCTGGTGAGGTGATGGGGAACTCTGGAAGCAAGGCCACCATTCCCAAGGGGCTTGATGGCTACAGGTTTTCTGAAAGTCAGCCTTAGTTCCTTAAAGCCATTTGGTCCCATCTCAGTCTCTGTACCTCTCTCTCCAATAGACAGTCCCATCCAAGTCTTGGTCAAATCACCATGTTTCCAAAGATGCGCTGTTATAAGAAGAAGAGATGTTTATTGAATGTAGACAAATGATGAAGATTGCCATGGTAGAAGGAATAGTTCCTGAGACCTTTTGACTTGGAGAGTTCAGGTAGAGCAAAAGGTAAAATGCTTTAACATGCTTCCAAAGCAATGCTCTATACCATTTCTGTAAGTCCTAGATCTCTAGCTTTCCATTCCTTCAGGGAAAAGCCAAGTTTTCCTCAAGGTACAGCATGGTGCTTGAGGCTCTTGTTCCTTTGCTGTCACATCTCGGTGCTCCAGATGGCTGCTGTGCATCAGTTAGATGCCAGGGTGGTCACAGGGCCCTGGCAGTCCCTCTTCTTTCTGCATCTGTCATGCTCTGCATGCTTGCTGGGGACTGGAGGGATGGCGGGAGAAGAAGCCCCTGCAGTAGACACGGGAAAAGACTGGAAGACTGCTGACCCCTCCAGTCCTAGGTGGGCCCAGTCTTACCAGAAAATGGATTGTTGTAGGTCCAGGTCGTTGTCTCCTGCTCCAAGTGTCAGTCATCAGCAGGTCATGGGAAGCCAACTCTGGGTGTGGTGGTCGACTCAGAGGGTCCTCTTGTCTTTTCCTTGGGGTTCCAATGTCGTTTTCTGGTAGGATGCACAGAAGCCTTCTCTTTATTTGGCCTGCAGAGGTCAGGTGCAAGAAAGCCATTCCTCTAGGCATGTTTCTTCATTGTTTTCATGCAGAGTCTTCCTCCGGGCCAAAACCGAAGCCACAGGTGGGGCCCCAGGACCCTCCTGGATCCCTTTGTCTGAGCACCTCCACCTGATCCATGCAACTCCCTGTGGTGGTTGGGCGGTGACCCCTTGGAGGAAGGTGTCCTTGGAGGGAGGGCAGTGGCTGTCTGGAGGAACTGGACCCCAGATGTATGAAATGATGCTCAACATAAGGCATTGTGAGGGCAATGTAAATCCAAAGGACCATGAGCTGTGGCATTGTCTCTTAGGCTAGCGAGGGTCCAAACCAGGAATTCAAATCCAAAACCCATGTTGGAAGGATGCAGAAAACTTGAAACTTTGTATGGTATTAGTGGAATGCAGAATAGTGCAACTACCCTGCAAAAAGCATGTTGAGTGTCCTCAGAGAGTTGTGAAAGGAACTCCCATAGATCCAGCACATGCGAGTGAGGAAAATGGGTGTATGAAAATCAGATACTATTAAAATACATGTTTCTCACAAGAGAAACTCTTGTTTGCTGCAAAAGAAATGTGAAACCCTAATTTGGTTCCATTTCCATTCCCAGGCACTGAACCACCTAGCTTGTTTATTGGCCCAAGTCTTCCAAATAAAACAAGCCTCTCTTGCACTGACAGGTGGACAGGGAAGTGGTGATTGTCCTGTCACACTTGTTAGGGTTGAGCTTCTTTTTCACCACCTTCCAATGCACAAAACACCCTTTGTTTCTGCATGCAGGAGGCCCAGGTCCCCACAGTGATGCTCAGTCCCTGAGCATCTTAGACACAGTATCTGAAAGGAACTGGTATATCTCCACGAAGAAACACGGAGTGAATTAGCCCCAGCTATTCCTGGCCACGGCTCCTTTGTCAGCGTCCTTCCCAAATGGGCAGTTGCATGAAGCTTCCCCAAAAGCCGCCTGCAGAAGGATGGAGTCTGTCCCAGCACTCAGTGCTTCTGATGAAGTTGGGAAGATGCATTGTGGGGCCTCTGATGCAGAGACATGTGTATGAGTGAAGTGGTAAGAGGGAGGTACTGTGACCATTCTTGCCCAAGACCTACCATGAAGTGAGAGTGCCATGGACACTGACTCAGTAACAGGGATTGGAAAAGATAAACTTGTGTCTGGGGCACTGTTATCACCTTCCTAGTTAGCCATGCAATTTATTTTCCAGGGGAATTGATGTGTATATGCAAGGAGTGAACACCTATTTAAATTGTACGTGTTGAAAAGTTTTCACATGCATAGACATTCATGACATGATGGCATTGGGAAACTTCCCTGAGAAAGTGGACTCCATTAATCACCATGTTGAAGGGAACAAACCCATACGGTTACACACTATTCATGAAACTAATGCACACAGCAACTCTGAGAATCACAGCACATGGATTCCCATGGAAACACACTTCCTGCCCAGCACCCAAACCTATAGCACCTAAGGACAGCAAAGTAGCTTCCGGGGACAAGGTCATGAGGCCCTAGGTCGTTGTCCAGAACATGACCTTTAATCTCATTGCAGCAGGATATGCATTCTGGGTGGCTCTCAAGATGGAGACTGCAAGGAAGCTCCACCTTGCATTGTCCAGGTTGTTCCAAACCAGTGAGAGACTATGGATTACAGCATACTTACCACTCTCCCTTTCCGGCACGGCCAACTGTGATTTCAGAAAAGAAAACATTATGAACATAAAATTATGCCTTGTCCTGAATGCATAGCTCTTTTGTTCTCTTGGTGATGGGAGAAAACCAGACGGGGAAGGGTGATAGAGGCCAGTGAACCCCAAAGTATGAAGAGAGCAAAATGAGTCATGCAGAAAGGCGCCCAATCTTCCTACAGGTTCCACGTCCTGGGTCCCACTGGACAAAATAGGTGGCAAGGAGGAATAGCTGTTAACTGTACCCAAGCTAACTGCCCTACAGATTGTAGGCGTTCCTGCTGTGGTTTTTCCCCTACCCCTACACACAAAATGTCTTTGGGATTAGGTAGCATTTGGTAATAGATTCTCACTAAACCTTCTCCCCACCATGTAAATTGTATATGCTGATATTTTTGTATCTGACTTTTATTAAAAGAGTCAGAAGAATGTTGTATCTCACACAAAGAAAGGCCAACACACCACACTGGTGAAAAATGGGACGTCTTCATCTGTACTTTCTGTGGAATTTTCACCCATCAGGCCATCCAGGGAAGCTAGGTAGATAATATACAGAAACATTCAGGACATTGGTGAGGCTCTGCAGAATAGGTCAGAGAGTTTTGCTTGGTGTGGGCATGCACACAAGTGTATGGAGACGTTGGGTTAAATGGGTATGGACTGAGCAAGCTGCTGCTGCATCAAGAAAGGTCAGGGGAAGGAATAAGAATGTAAAGAGAAACATTGACTCTGAAGTTTAGCTACAGGGGATGAATCAGGGTGACATCTTCAATCTGAAAGAGAATAAATACTAATATGCACACTAGGTTTTACTGACAGGCAAGTTTCTCAAACTGGCAACTGTGTCGTGGATATTCTCAAGACCACTTTTTTTTAAAAGATTGTATTTATTTATTTGACAGACAGAGATCACAAGTAGGCAGAGAGGCAGGGAGAGAGGTGTGTGTGGGGTGGGTGAAGCAGGCTTCCCACCGAGTAGGAAGCCTGATGTGAGACTCAATTCCAGGACCCTGGGATCATGACCTGAGCTGAAGGCAGAGGCCTTAACCCACTGAGATACCCAGGAGTCCCTTCAAGACCATTTATTTGCCAGGATAAACCTATGCTGTTCCTACCTATCTCTCTTCTCTTTTGGAAGATTGTATTTCATCAGAAGAATACTGTGTTACAGGGTGACATTCAATCCTAGCACAACTATCCTAGAGGTTTTTTTTTTTAATTTTTTTGTGAATAATTTATGATAAGGAAAACCAAAGACACAGAATTTCAATGTACTGACATCTCTGCATTTCAAAAGAGTCCCCATCCACAAAGTGCTGGTTCTTCCCAGTCTTCCTTTCCTGTGCCATGTGGGTGTGTACTTTGAGTCAGTGGGACCCAATGTCCCAGGAGCCCACCCCCACCCCAGCAAACGGCAAGTTCATTAGAGAGCAGAGGTCAGGTGAGAGCAGGAGACTATCTAACCTGGCCATGTAGCAGATTGTCAGGAAGTTTGATCAGGCACCAAGTTAATGATGAAGCTTTCCTGGCAGTTTCCATTTGCCAGTGAGCCTTCACTCTGTGCATTCAAGATGGGAGCCTTTTTTTAAGGCTGCTGCTGATGTTTTGGTAGACTAAACTAGCTTCCTGATTCTTTTGTGCTTTGACCACGTCTAAGAAATATCCCCTACTGGGGCAGACATTGGTCCCTTCCTTTCTCCCCATCCCTGTCTGAGGAAAGGGAATCCTAAGCAGCCCTCAGGTGTAGCTGTGATCAGCGAAGAATGTGGGGTCCTAGGGGGTGTGCACAGTGGGGATGTAGGAGGTTTGGCTTTGAAACTTTGACCCATGCACTGAACTCCATTAACTGGGAGATGTCTTCTGATGAAACACACACTCAACACACCCACATGCTCAGTCCCATCTCATTGACCCACACAGAAACAAGCCCCAACCCTCAGACTCACCAAGCACACCACCTAAATGACCTACTTGTTTTCAGGACCTGTGGCACAGGATCCTAGGTTTCTACAAGACACTCCATTTTTTCAGTCTACCCCTGCCTCCATTCCCAGCAGGAACTCAGAATCGGGGAAGGTCTCCAGACCAAAGGAGAAGAGCTTGCTCTTCAGCTAGATTTGTCCCCAAGATGTGACTGATCTGAGAATATGTACATGAGTCATTTCCAGTTGCCACCTCCTGCAGGTGAATAAAGGGAAACCCTGTGAGGATTACATCATCCTGTGCACAACATGTGCACACATATCTGTCCCCTTGGTGATGTAAGCAAGCTAGATGGTATTGCAATCATTGAGTTTATGATCCAAAGAAGGAGAAAATCACCTCCAGAAAAGGCTCTAGTTTGGAATGTCAGATCTCCCAAGTCCAATTTCTACAGCAACTACAGAGCTAGTTTCCATAGACAAAATTATCTCCTGGAAAATGCTCATGAACAGCCATTGCCTAACGAATGGGTGGTGATGTTTTCTCAGTGCCCCTCTAAATACAGTGTCTGTTAATGGTATAAACCCACTGCAGACTCTCAGCACCAAGGGAATTTTCTCTACCCTCTGGCATGTACATGCTCAGATGTTCATGGAAATAGAAAGCAAACACTGGTTGTCGCTGAGATGCACAAAATGACTTTACCGAGGTGACCAAGTGGTTTGACACTCAAGTTTCTGCCGTTAGCTTAGGACATGATGCTAGGGTCCTGGGATGGAGGCCCATATTGGGCTCCATGCTCAAACGGGGAGCCTGCTTCTTCCTCTCCCTCTGCTACTCTCCCTGCTTGTGTGCTCTCTCTCCCTCTCTCTCAGATAAATAAAATCTTGAAAAATGAGTTTACCTGAGGGAGAGTCAGAGTTTCTTCCTCTGCTGTCAAACTGGGTAGATCTTCCATCAGGTCCTCGGGGGGAGCTAGGATGATCCAGACCCACTGTGAAGACACTGGTGTGGCTGCTCAGGAATTAGGCAGGAAGTTTGGATGGATGAGGACAGGAGCCGAGTGTGTGTGTGTTTAGGAGGTACAGACCGCACTTCTGTCAGCAATTCTCCTTGGAGGAAGGGATGGGAGAGGAGCAGCGAGGAAACAAGAAGAGGGATTTGTCTTTCCAGCTATGGAGAGCCTGATCAAAGCAAAATAGCCAATCCAATACATGTGAACTCTAACCTCGCTTCTGTGTGAGGACCGAGTCCCATAACCTCTCCTGACTGATGTGCCACTAAGCTGTCACCCACTTCTTCTTTGGAAATCAGTTCTGGGCCCAAGATCCCCATATGCTATGACTATATGCATCATGTCTTTGTAAGATTTTTCACTGGAGGATAAGCAGCCTTTCTTGTGGGACTGAATTCAATACTCAGAAAAAGATCCTAGTAGTTTTCTTCACTTACCATTTGTCTTCAGAAAATCCTATGTACAACATTTGAAAACACTGACATCATAGCTTGTGTAAAAAGCCACCAGTCAATGACTCTGATGTACTCCTTCCACTTTTCTTGGGCTGTACCATGTGTGTGTGTGCATGTGTGTGTGTGTGTGTGTGTGTGTGTGTGTGTTTCCCATGAAGACAGTTGCTGTCCAAATTGGCCCAGGTGTTCTGACCAGTGGGAAATTCCTTACACAGAGGAGTCTTGGAGTGTGTGACACTTTCTAAGCCGACTTTTCAGATTTGCCCCAGGGGTGTTGGTTCCAAAGCTTCCAACCAAGCTTGACCTTGAGTTCCTATTTGTCAGTGGTACTGAGTGTGTGCTTAGAGAATTTGAACCTTTCTAAGGCTTATGGAAATCTTACCAAGTACACTAAATTCCCTCCGTGATGCTTTTCTGCCCTTGGTCGTGTGTACATCTTGAGCCCAGCTATGACAGATGTTGCCCTGTTCTGTCTTCCATAGGCCCACACCCTTTCCAGCATTACAGGCTTTTCCATGAGGGTGTGGCTTTTCTCTGTGCACTTGACTCCAGGGACCTGGCTGTAATCTTTAAGATGGGTTCTATCCTTTCCTTGGCTTCTGTGAACTTGGCGGCCACTGTGTCATGTTGGGTCCTGTAGGGAACTTTTGTAGGATCTAGGGTTTTGGCTGTGTGCACAGATACTGGTGCCCCTTTGCTAGCTAGCACCTATGGTACATCATGACCCTCTGGCTGAGGGACTAACACAGGTGTGTAGGCCAAAGCAACTTTCAGATTGAAACTTGGGTTCAAATCTTGGCTCTCCATGTAGGAGGTCAAGGGTTTGGATCATTCATCTCCACACCATGTCCATCTCAGAAAAGCAAATGGAAACATTCTCTAGGTACAGCTGTGGTGAGCAGGGGAATGAGGATGTAAAGTGCGTCAAGGTGATGAGAGTGTTTTGGAAGGGTGACACTTCGATTATGATGGAAGTTTGAGAAAGATCTCCTGAGAAAGTCACACATTCATGTTCAGAAGCATAACGCATAGACACACACACACGCACAGGGCCTTCATCCCACATGCACACAAATCACCCCTTCCATATGTACTAGTTCTTCTAGGCCCTGGACAACGTGGTCACCGTGCCATACTAGACAGTTTTGGTCAGTATTCCCCAACCCCCATTCCTTGTTGGAACCACAATCAGGGGGCAGGCTTCTTTGTACTCTAGATTTCCTCCCAAAGCCTGATACTTTTAAATACATACAGCTGTTGTTCCTCCCAGTGTCTACCTGTGATTGGGGAAAAGGAAACACAGTGAGGATCCCAGCATCCTGTACACTGTTGGGCCAGCTCTTTTGTATGGGGATGACTTCAGGCAATTAATTGGATGAGGTATTGTGGTTGAGTCCATGTCCCCCCACCCAAGTTAAAGAGGACACTTTGAATGATGCTGGAGCTTTTCATGGCAGATCTCTGAAGTCCATTCTGATCAACAGATAGAACATTATTTTTTGAGGAGAAACCTTTTCTGCTGAAGAAGGTGTTTGATCCCATCAAATTTGTAACTGAGGCTGTCCCATGTCATCACCATTTTTGGTTCCACGGTCCGTAAGAGATTTGACCCAGCATTTCTCCACGAGGGGAGACTTCTTACCCCCTTCCCTGGGAGGTAAAGTGCCAGATTTTCATCCTCCGTTGATGGAAGAAATCAAAGAAGGGACATTTCTGTCTCTGAGAAAGAAAGGAGAGCTTATCGAGGGAGAGTTGGCGCACCTTTCTCTGTCCTGTCCCTGGGAGTGTCATCAGATTGGCCCTCCTCAGGGTGTAGGAGAACACAGAGGCACTGTCAGAACATTGACTGCACTGCTCAAGAATGACTTGGGGAGTTCTGCTTGATGTGGATGCAGGGCCAGAGTGAATGGATGTGAAAAGTGACCAAGCAAGGTCTGGCCTGCTGCTAGGCCAATGTCCTTGGTGTGCATAGAAACACAGAGAAGTGGAACAGGATGGAAAGGGGAAATGGGGCCTTGGTTTTCAAATGGAGGGGGTGTCATCAGTGGGAACTCATCAGCGTCAATCTGGGAATCACTCAGGGCACACTGTGTTTCAGGAGTTCCCTGAGCCCTCCTGCGCACTGTGAAGCCAAGCCAGCTTGCCACTGTTCAGGTGTCTTTCTGCATCTCTGCTGTGACCTTATCTGTCCTCTATTGCCTTGGAGTATTAGGTTTTTATGTGATGGAATCTATGTAGTATTTATGCTTTTATTAATTAGTAAATATATTCTCAGTGACACTCTATACATTCCTAATCCTTTGTAGACAACATTATTGTCTACATTGAAAACATTTCCATCCCATCTCATGTAACCTCTGTATCCATGAAGACATAACCACCCCTCTCCCCTTCCTCTATCCATTGTACTTCCTGGTTCTGTAAATTTCCCTGCTCTAGTTTCCTCAATGAGTGGGATCTCATAATGTACACCTTTCTGTGTGTGCCTTCTTTCAAAAAGAGTATCAGTTTTTCAAGGTCCACCCATTTTACAGAATATTGACATTTTTTGTTTCTTCTTATGGCTGAATAGCACTCCATTATGTGTATGTAACGTATTTAATGTGGTCTTTCCTCACGTGATGGATTTTTGGAATGTGTCTGTCTATGGCTATTGAGAATACTGCCACCATGACATTATTGCACAGATTTCTGTCTGTTACCAGAATGTGAATACTTGATATTATGCATTTGTATAACTTGTAGAATAGTAAAGACAAAGAATGTATTTTAATGTGAAGTGTGGGCTTTTCATAAACTTTTGAGATTGTTTTGTTAATTGTAAGGTATGTAGTACACACTTGTAAGATGTAGTTAATGGATGAACGTGGAGGGGTGGGTTATGGAATCCTCCTCTAATTATCTGTTCCAATATTATTTTATTTTATTTATTTTTAAACATTTTATTTATTTGTTTGACAGACAGAGATCACAAGTAGGCAGTGAGGCAGACAGAGAGAGAGAGGAGGAAGCAGGCTCCTTGCTGAGTGGAGAACCTGATGCAGGGCTTGATCCCAGGACCCTGGAATCATGACCTGAGCCGAAGGCAGAGTCTTTAACCCACTGAGCCACCCAGGTGCCCCAGTTCCAATATAATTTTAATTGAAATGGCTCAAAACAGTGTCTCCCTCTTACTCAAAATCTGGAACCATTTTAATGGGGAGATCTGTATTGACCTATTTTCCAAAAATAGCTAATAACCATAAATTTAGCCAATAGACAGTTTTTTTTAAAGATTTTATTTATTTATTTGACAGAGAGAGAGATCACAAGTAGGCAGAGGGGCAGACAGAGAGAGAGAAGGAAACAGGCTCCCCGCTCAGCAGAGAGCCCGATATGGGACTCAATCCCAGGATCCCGAGATCATGACCTGAGCTGAAGGCAGAGGCTTTAACCCACTGAGCCACCCAGGCACCCTAGACAGTTTTTCCTATGACACATGGATCTAGTTTCAGAGAGAAATTCATCTTGCCTTCTGTACTTAATGGTGATGGACTCAGTAAATTTAAATATATACATATGAAATAATAGAAATATCTGTCTCAGTGTTTTTTGTAGTTGTTCTGTCAGTATTACTGAATGAAAGAATTATTCTTAAATCAACATAATGAGTAAATTTCCATGGTACCTGATTCTGTGTCTCCAATTGGCTAAGCCCAGGTCTGGAGACAGAGATGGACTGTTTTCTGTCTCGTCTTGGAAGGGGCAGATGTGGTTTTGGGTAGCTCCACAACTTCTGTCTGCTCCTCTTCACAAAGTCCCGGGAAGGAGCACCTGGATGGCTCAGTCATTAAGCATCTGCCTGTGGCTCAGGTCATAAATCCAGGATCCTAGTATCCAGCCCTGTATTGGGCCCCCTGCTCTGCAGGAAGACTGCTTCTCCCTGCCCACTCCCACTGCTTGTGTTCTCTCTCTCACTGTATTTCTCTCTGTCAAATAAATGAAATCTTAAAAAAAAAAAAAAACTGGGAGATGCATAGAAATAGAGAGTAGTGATGGCATTCTGTAGTAAGGAGACCATAGGGGGATTAGACATTCTTCTAGTCCACCCTTTTCCTCCCCCTACTCACCAGCTGCCCAGCAGGCATTTCTTCCTCCAGGTAAGACTTAGGAAGATGTTGCCATGTGCTGTGCTCTGAATTCCGCTCCCTGACCCCCCAACACACATACACAGGTTTTGTGGGCAACTGCTTATATTTAGTAGAGACATTACAGAAGCACCACAAAGCACAGTGAGCATGCGTGATGGCCTGGATTCACATCCTATTTAGCAACCACACCGACCTGAGAGCATTCCTGAGACCCCTCTGTGCCCTGTTTTCCTGCCCTAAGGCCTAGATGTTAGTATGCTGTTATGGTATCCCAAGTGATTGACTACAAGGAGCGCCTCTGACATAGGAAAGGACTGCTGCTTCCCAGTTGCTCTGTAGGTGTTGAGGAATGGAATGCCTATGGAACCAGCTAGACTGCTGGCTGGGTGTCAGTCCAGACATGGGACTTGGGATGGCTCCACTGCATGGGAGGATGGAAGCCACCTCTTTATCCTTCACATGAGAATGATGCTTTACAGCCAACAGAGAATCTGTGTTCCTTTCTCCTGTCGTCCCCACAGCAGCAATGATGGTAGTGGAAATGGGCTGGAAGCCACAGTTGATGGTGGAAGGCACTGAAATATAGGGTGATGAAGGGACTTTCTAGAGTTGCCACCCTGACGAGTGATGGATCTGGGACAGGAATGTCGTTGTTTCCCTGTGGATGGAAATACTGGAGCCCCTGATCCCAACCCAGGGCCCCTTAGAAAATGTCCTGAACCCCGGAATGAAGAGTTGCCCTCACAATCTCCAGTTCCCCTGTGTCAGTGTTTCTGTAGGGGAGAGTGGGTGCCCTTCAGGAGGTGTCTATGCCCAGAACAGACTCAGTCCTCACTCACCTCTGTGTTTGTGGCCCTGACATAACATATGAGGCAATTTCTTCCAAATGGAGCCCTGGTGAAGGACCAGGAACATGTAACATTAGTCACCTTCCCCCACCTCTTTGCAAGGTCAGCATGGTCATCCAGGGCCTTTCCAAAGGCCGGATGAACCTCAATGCTACCGGTGTTCTGCTTGGCTCCCAAGCTGATTGACACTCCAGGCCATTCCACTCCCAACTGTCACACTATGACCCCGCCGAGAATTCACTTGCCTTCAGCTGACCAATCCTGAGGAGTAATTCATGGTAAGAATTAACATGAAAGTAGCTATCTGTGCTGGGGGTGGTTGGTTTCAGGAAGGAAATCAATGATGCTGAATATCCTACTCTTTTTTTTAAGATTTTATTTATTTATTTGACAGAGAGAGATCACAACTAGGCAGAGAGACAGGCAGAGAGAGAGGTGGAAGCAGGCCCTGTGCTGAGCAGAGAGCCTGATGTGGGGCTCCATCCAAGGACCTTGAGATCATGACCTGAGCTGAAGGCAGAGGCTTAACCCCCTGAGCCACTCAGGTACCCCTGAATGTCCTACTCTTGAACTGTGGACTGGTATGAGGTACCTAGATGGAAGTGATGGCTACCCTGGCTGGAGTGAGTTCCTCCCTACTCTTTTGTTCCTTTCCAACATCCTCTCAGATTTTTTGATCCCCTCTGGAGACCGTAGGGTTAGGGGGCAGTCTCCTGTCTCCCTCCATAGGCCCGACCTTGAGAACCTACCCCAACAGTATCTTTGAGACCAACAGTCCACTGCACAGCTGACAACTCTTCATTCCACACACCCGGTGGCCAATACCATTCCCATCCACTCTTGGAAATCATGCAGACGGCCAGTGAAACCCTCCACATCAACCCATGAAAACACCCCAAGGTCTTCCAGTGTCTCTCCTTCTAAAAATGGCTGCAATCCGACTGCTGACAGTCCCTTTCCGATTTTGTCATCTCCCACTGAGAAGAGTTGACTGGTACTCCTTTCACTCAAATGTGTTGCTGGTGTCACACCAAGATTCTCCTGATCCAATGAGAGAAGTGTGTTGTCTCACTGTGTCTGTTGACTGTTGAACTGTGAAAAAAATTGGTACTTGGAAGGAATACAGTTTTCTTAATTTAGAAAATATTTAAGGAAGCCAGCTTCATTGAAAAATCAAATTAACTAGTATCAACAAATTGGAAGGAGGACATGAATGGGGGGAGGTGGTAGAATCGAATTTCCCTAAGAGTAAGGCAGCCAGTTTGTGAGAATAGAATTCAGAATATTAATATGAACATACCTGTAGAACAGCAGTTCAGATTTCCCATCTTGGGGACCTTCGCACCTGTTACCAAACTGCAAAAGCCTTGGCTGACAGAGAGATACCCAAGGAAGGATGTGTATCAAGTCACCATGGCAATGGGTCATGCTAGAGCTTGCAGAGTTAAGGCATCTCTGCAAACTGTGTGTTGAAGAGGGAGGGAAGTGGGTAGGGGATGGGTAGATGGTGGCGGGCATTGAAGAGGGCACTTGTTGTGATCAGCACTGAGTGGTGTATGTAAGTGATGAATCACTGAATTCTACCAGAAACTAATACTGCACTGTATGTTAAGATACTAAAATTAAAAAAAAAAATACTCCTGGAGGTAGGTACATAAGAGACTTAAATTTTCATTTTACATATCTATTATATAAAACTTTTATTATTAATACAATGTTTCAAAAAGTCGTTACTGAGATGCCTGGTTGGCTCAGTTGGTTAAGCAGCTGCCTGCAGCTCAGGACCAGGGTCCTGGGATTGAGCTCTGCATCAGGTTCCCTGCTCAGTGGAGAGCTTGCTTCTCCTCTCCCTCTGACTGCCACTCTGCCTACTTGTGCTATCTATCCCTCTATCAAGTAATTAAATAAAATATTTAAGAAAATAAGAAAAATAAAAATAATTTATGACTTATAATAGGATTGGGTAAAATGAGTAACAGCATAAATTTAAACATTACGAATCAATCTTTTTGCTTCCTTAGGTAATGTAGTCATAGCATTTTATCCAGTGGTTTTCTGGCACAGTTTTAGAAAACCATATTAGTTGTGCTATGAAAATATATAGTTTTAAGAACTATATTTTTATATAATATCAAGTAATCTCTCAGTTTGGCCAATGTTGGATAACAACTAATTTGAGTTTATGACTTTGCCAGGATTTTTTGTTTTGTTTTGTTTTTCTTGCTGTTTTTGCTTTTTGTAGGTGGTGATGTAAATACAAGTATAATTATTTAGAGTACCTTCTAGGTTATTATGGATAACTTGGTTGGATTTCTGGTGTTCTATCAAAATATAAATTTTACTTATGACACCCAGAGCTGGTTCTTTTGCACCAAATTTTCCAAAAAAGATTTAACTGTAAACAAATAAATTTCAAGAATCTGAATTTAATGTGAACTGCACTTTGGCATTTTAATGTTTCCTCTGATGTTTGCCATAACCTGATGACGTATACATAGCCCAACATGTCCTTTGTACTGGTACATCATGGTGTCAGTCAAGAAGTAGGTGCTGGAAAACAACTGACACTTCTATTTGGGGAATTAGAGACAGTCATCTGGGAGACTTAGAGTGGAGAGAAATCAGGTGTGGTCTTGATTTTGAGCAGGGAGTACAGGTTTATGAGGGAAAAACACAGGCACTTCTTTGAAAGAATGATGATGAGTGAGGGCAGCTAACAGATGTTACATTGTCTCTTTTTTCAGTCCAGAGTAGAAGGATGTGTACTAGGCCATGGTGGATTTAGCACTGAGCAGTTCCATGTGCCAGAAGTCAAAAGTTCATGATACTCTGAAAACTGAAACAGGAGATGTGCCTATGGTTTCCTTCTGTTTTGTCCTTTGCAGTCCAGTTTTAGAGTGGCTCTCTTCCCAAAGTTCACTTTTTTAGCAAAGCTTTTTTTTTAAGATTTACTTGTTTATTTATTCATTTGACACAGAGAGAGAGATCACAAGTAGGCAGAGAGGCAGGCAGAGAGAGAGAGAGGGAAGCAGGCGCCCCACTGGGCAGAGAGCATGATGAGGGACTCGATCCCAGGACACTGAGATCATGATCTAAGCCAAAGGCAGTGGCTTAACTAAGAGAACCACCCAGGTGTAAGGGCCTACTTAGCCATAGGGAGCCATTTTGTGTTTATGCAGTGAACTTAGATTGCCCCTGCCCCTCCCAGAGGAACTTACTTGAAAAGCCCAGATACAATAGCGGGTCAGGCCAGGTGGAGACATCCAATCATTGGGACACGCATATATCTACTAGGGTAAATTGAAATTCAATTGGCCACCCATGTGTGACCTAACTTGACTGTGCAGTTCTCTCTGTGTATAGCCAGGCTCAACCACCTCTATAAAAGTTAGTCTGTGAGGCTGGGAGGGGTCACCTCTTTGTAAGAGATAGCCCCGACCAATCGGTTTGATTTTTGATGCTTGGCATAAAATAAAACTTTGCTTGACCCTCTCTTTGTATCAGTCTCACTCCTTTGATAATGAACCCTAACACCAGGAACACCTTAATTTTTTTTTTTTTTAAACGAGAGCCTGGGTGCTCAGTGGGTTAAGCCCCTTCCTTCAGCTCAGGTTGTGATCTCAGTGTCCTGGGATCAAGACCAGCATCAGACTCTCTGATTGGTGGGGATCCTCCTTCCCCCTCTCTCTCTGCCTGCCTCTCTGCCTACTTATGATCTCTCTCTCTGTCAAATAAATGAATATTCTTTTTTTAAAAGCTTAATTTTTATGAATCTTTTTTCACAATTCTAGTCCATCTCTTTTCTGACATATTTCTAACAGCAAAACATCAGTGATCCAATTGTATTTTCCTACCATCACATTTCATTGTCTGGGTGGTTGGCAAACTGCTTCGGATCCCTCATGCTCCTGGAAGGTGGCAGTTTCCTAGTTCATGGATAATCTATGCTAGGTGAGTCTTAGGACCTCATCTCAGAAAGAAGATTTGAGGACATCACGTCTAGATGTTACTTAAGGTCTCATTTCTGGGTAGATCTGATGGCTGACTTCTATTCTTTGAGCAATAATTATTTTGGTATTTTCAGTAGTACTGCAAGGAAAAATCCAAACTATAAGCAATTGGAAAATTACAAAATTAAAATACCCTAGAGTAAAAACAGTCCACTTCCTCCTGAAATTCTGGGATCTTCCCCCATCTATTCACACAGAGAGATTCTGGAGCAAAGGCAAGCCCCCATGATGTTCTGCTCTGGTGTTTCTGCTCTTCCCTCTGGAAGCGAACCCGCTGCCACCTTGACCCTGAGTACTTAGAGGATGGGTCTGCTGTCATGCTCAGTTGCCACTAGTCTGGGGCCAGGGAAGGAGGAGGTGGCCACTGCAGAGAACCTCTGGGATGCTCCTGGCCTGCCCCATGGACCCTCAGTGTGGTTCCAAAGCAAGGAAGTGGTCCCAGGCCACCTGGCCTATAGGTCAGAAGAAGTACTAGTGCTGTGTGGTCATCCTGATGGCCTACAACATCATCAACCAAAGCCTGGCCAGGGTGCATGTGGAGGTGTTTGTCAGTGAGACTAGAAAACTCCACGTGCCTTGGTCCTCTCGGAGGCCTGGCCTGCGGCTCTCAGGCCCAGCAGCATGCCCAGCATCCAGGAGCCCAATTCTGGTGCACCACCAGAGGTTTCTTGGTCACTGCTGGGAAAGACAAGATCTGCCAGTGTGCTGGACTGACCCAGCGAATGGAGAGATCAATCCAGTCTTGCACTCAGACCTGAGGGATTATTTTACAACCAGAGGAATCCTCCTGCATCCCAAAGCCTGCTTCTCGAGAAATACTGCTGGCTCCTCGGGAATCCAGACATGTTGGACCTTGGCCTCTGTCGGGGAGGTTGTGCTCAGTCGCTCACTGTCCCTCATGGGCCCCAGCAGTGGCCTGGCACCCACGTCATCCTAACTTCCTGGTCACAGCCCGTTCTCAGGCCACTGAAATCCATGTGGATCATTGTTTTACACTTTTTTTAGGTAAGACACAGCCCCTGAGTTTCAAGGGATGTCCCTTCATGGAGGTGCCCAGAGAGGTGTCATGTCACATTGAGAGAAGATTGGGGTTCTGTCTGACAGAGGACCCTGTCCCTTCTCCCCCTCCTCTGCAGGGGCTCCTGCTCAGGTCAGCTGGGGTAGTTAGAGGGCTATGCCTCTGGCCGACAACAATGGGAATTCCCTCTGAGGACAGAGTCCTAGGCTGGCAGGAAAAGTTGTCATGGTCTCTAGGCTAGCCCTCAGAAATGGGTCAGGTGACCTTTCAAAATCTGGTGAGGTTACTGTTCTAAACATACCAATGGTACCTGGGAACTAACTTAGCGAGGTGTTCTGGAACCATCAAACGACATTTGCACCATGTGAGGATGAGTGAATCTCGATGCCTAGAGTATAGGTTGTGTTGACATCTCTGTGCATCTGTTGCCAGGGGTTACTCAGGCTGGTGTGGTAGGGAAGTTGTGCCTTGCTTCAGAGGAGACCCCTGAGGTTGAGCTGGAAGACGGGGGCTCCAGTCCTATCTGGCACCTGTGCCCACATTGGTCACCACGGTGGTTGGGTGGAGGGGAGCACAGGGCCGGCCAGTTAGAATCCACGGTACCTGAACTGCCTGTTGGCAGTCTGCACCCAGGACCCAAGAAGCACAGGGCTGGCTGGCTAGTGTCCATGGCACCTGAACTGCCTGGCAGACACCAGGATAGGGTGAGACCTGCCTGCCCTAGCGTGATGCACTGTCAAGGCAGTGAAATGTCACCCGAGGGAAAGGAAGGACTGGACTGGTTCTCCCTCCAAGAGAGGGAGTCAGAATTTCTACTACACCTGGTGGGAAGTGCACATGGGAGGTCAGGTCAGCAGTCTGACCTTTGCTCTTTGACACAACTGTTGCTGTAGAGGGAAAATGGACAGTCATGAACTGTTGTCATCAGTTGTTTTAGGGGCCATGTGGGTCACGTTGAGCCTGAATGTTGCTTCAGGAGATCTCAAAGCACCTTGGAATGATTGGTTAGCTTTTTTTTTTTTTTAATGAGGAACTTTATAAAAAAGAGAGAGAGAGAGAATCTTATTGTGAGCCGTGGGCTCTATCTTTGTTATAAGTGGTTATTATTAATTGTCGTTTGGAAGGAGAGAGAAATGGCACTGCTTCTCACTGTTTTAGCTCCCCATAGGGACACATAGAACCGAGCTCCAACTCTGGGGACAAGACAAGGGAAAAGAGAAGGCTTTGAAGCTCTGCTGCTCTGAGCCTAGTGTGTGGGAGGGAGTCCAGGGCACTTTGGCTCATGGCCTACCCCTGGTGTCAAGCACCACAGTCTCCATGTAATTACTGATGGACACGGGATTGTGACAGGATGAAATCCGTGGACAACTTCCGAGGCAGGTCCAATCTGTCTTTTGGTGGGCCTCGCTGTGTGTATGTGGAGAAGTGGGATTACCAGCAGGTAAATGCCAATGGCAGAGTGGGTCTCTGCCTGGATGAGACAGTCTGCTGTGGGCAAGAAGTGATTGTTGTCTCTGGCACTCAGGTGAGGTTCAGATGCTCAGAGGCCATCACCCAGTCTCAAGGTGGCCAGGGGGTCCTGGGGCTCCTTCTCAAATTGAGTCATTCACTAGGCATAGCCTAAGTGAGGGGGGGGCATCAATTGAAACTATGAAGAGGTGGTTGATAAAATACAACACTCTCCATAGCCTCTTCACTCCTTCACAGGACCCCTGTAACACCCTACATGGCTTCCTGAAGGGTGGCATTTTCCTAGAACAAAGATGTTTGTTCCCATCCCTGAGGATCAGGACCTCAGATCAGAGCTGTCACAAATATCAGTGCTGAACCGGGGGTTCTGAGGTTTGCTTTGCCCATGCCAACACCCTGGGAAGAGGAGCCCCATGTGACATGTGACCTGTTGCAAACTGGCCACCTGAGGCTCAGAAGAAATTGGAGATGAGCCTCACCTGCCTTGTCTTTTGTCCAATGTGTCCATCGTCTGTCCCACCCCCAAAGGACGTGACAGGAGACACCTCACAGGGCCCAGAGCTCCTGCCATGGGAACCGTATTCAGTACATCCCTGCTCTCTGTTCTTCTTCCCTGAAGGGGCCAGAAAACCTGCAGTTTGGCAGCAGCCTGAAGCTGTGGGACTCATAAAGTTGAGGAAGGTCACCGAGGTTCAATGTTGTACCCAGCCTTCTTGGATTTTCTGTCAAAGGGCAACCAGAATATCGAGGAAGAAATAAACATGCCCCAGGACAATTGTTGGCTTTGCAAATTCACAGAGAGGATGTAAGAGCCCAGGTTCTATGTCATGCAGTAGTCTGGGTGCAACAGTTCTCACGAGTGGTCACCCCTACACAGATGACAGTGTCAGCAGTGCCTATGGAGTTTAGGACAAGGACAGCCCTAAGATGTGACCTCTGCCTTGCAGCTGGCTTATTCCACGGTCTTCTGGAAAGGTGGGGTTTGGGGTTGCTCGGGGCCTGACAACACGCATCATAGACCTGCTGACTCTCGCCCAAATTAATGAAGGCTTCCATCGTGACAGGTAGGGCCCAAAGCCCAGTGCCCTCACCCCTGCCAAAAGAGGATCTGACCAGTAAGTCCTTAGCCCTCAATATTGGGATAGTGTAACATTCACAAAGTCTGATGTCAGTGGTGAAGAGGTCCTAAGACTAAGAATCATGCACTGACTCTTTAAATATATATGTAAGCATACAGAGAGAGAGAATTCATATGCCATACAATTCACCAGTTAAAATTTACAGTTCGATGGATTTTACAATATTCACTGGATGCCATTTTAGCATATTTATTTTATTTTATATATTTTATATTTCTTTTACATAACATACTTTAGTAAGTTTATTATATCCATCTCAAATCATATTTTAGAACAGTTTCATCACCACCCCCAACAGAGACCCTGTACCTCAGGATTCACCACCTACATCACCTGCACCTCCTGCCACAGCAAACACTAATTTACTTTCTCTCTATAGACCCGCCTTCTGGGCATTTGAGACAGAGAACCTCATCTCTGTCTCACCTCTTTTATGACTGCCTCTTTCTTTTCATGTACTAAGTTCATCCACATGGTACCATGTTTCAGTAATTCAGTCCATGTTACTGTTAAAAAGGGTTCCACTGCATGGGTAGAGAAGTGACTACAGTTTCTTCTGGAGATGCACACTTGGCATGCTTCCACTTGGGAGGGACGACCAATAATTCTCTCATGTCCACTTATGTGCAGAGTTTTTCTGTTTTCTTTTGGGGAGATACCCAGGAGCAGAACATCCAGGCTAGATGATAACTCTGTGTCTAGCATTTGGAGGAACTACCAAAGGGCTTTCCAGAGTGTTTGACCCATTACACTTTTCCACCAGCACTTCACCAAGTTTCTGATTTCTCCCTGCTTTTGCCAACATTCTGTGTCCTCTATATGGGTGACCACAACCATATTGGAGGGTAGGGCATGTTTGCTCATGTAGATATTGATTCCCACTTTCCCAGTGGTTATGGTTTAGGCATCTTTTTGGTTGCTTTTCTGGCCATTTTCAGATCTTCTTCAGAGAAATATCTGCTCATATCCTCGGCCCACATTTTTCAAATTGGGTTACATTTTTTTTAATTTTTTATTTCTTTTCAGTGTAACAGTATTCATTGCTTTTTCACCACACACAGTGCTCCATGCAATCTGTGCCCTCCTTAATACCCAACACCTGGTTCCCCCAACATCCCACCCCCGCCCCTTCAAAACCCTCAGGTTGTTTTTCAGAGTCCATAGTCTCTCATGGTTCACCTCCCCTTCCAATTTCCCTCAACTCCCTTCTCCTCTCCATCTACCCTTGTCCTTCATGTTATTTGTTATGCTCCACAAATAAGTGAAACCATATGATAATTGACTCTCTCTGCTTGACTTATTTCACTCAGCATAATCTCTTCCAGTCCTGTCCATGTTGCTACAAAAGTTGGGTATTCGTCCTTTCTGATGGAGGAATAATACTCCATAGTGTATATGGACCACATCTTCCTTATCCATTCGTCTGTTGAAGGGCATCTTGGTTCTTTCCACAGTTTGGCGACCGTGGCCATTGCTGCTATAAACATTGGGGTACAGATGGCCCATCTTTTCACTACATCTGTATCTTTGGGGTAAATACCCAGTAGTGCAATTGCAGGGTCATAGGGAAGCTCTATTTTTAATTTCCTGAGGAATCTCCACACTGTTCTCCAAAGTGGCTGCACCAGTTTGCATTCCCACCAAGAGTGTAAGAGGGTTCCCCTTTCTCCACATCCTCTCCAACACACGTTGTTTCCTGTCTTGCTAATTTTGGCCATTCTAGCTGGTGTAAGGTGGTGTCTCAATGTGGTTTTGATTTGAATCTCCCTGATGGCTAGTGATGATGAACATTTTTTCATGTGTCTGATAGCCATTTGTATGTCTTCATTGGAGAAATGTCTGTTCATATCTTCTGTCCATTTCTTAATATGATTGTCTGTTTTGTGTGTGTTGAGTTTGAGGAGTTCTTTATAGATCCTGGATATCAACCTTTTGTCTGTACTGTCATTTGCAAATATCTTCTCCCATTCCGTGGGTTGCCTCTTTGTTTTGTTGACTGTTTCCTTTACTGTGAAGAAGCTTTTGATCTTGATGAAGTCCCAAAAGTTCATTTTCGCTTTTGTTTCCTTTGCCTTTGGAGACATATCTATTGTCCTTTGGAAAACGGGCTAAATCTGGGCTGTTGATCCCTGCATTGTGACTTCCCTCCATGAGTTATTGACAGAGGAATATATAAATGAGAATTTTGACATCTACTGACTTTGGCATCCCTGTGACTTAATCATGGTGGCAGCTTCTAGCATTACCAAACTGAGCTGGGAACTTTCAAAGGGAGACCTATCTCCCAGGCATATTAAATTTCCACTAAATTAAAATGAAACATCTCTCTTTCTCACAGAAAAGGCTCTGCTTTATTTTAATTTAAAATTAAGAGCTTCCTTTAAGAAGAACTTCTATGAGGTAAGAAACTTAATTTGGTGATGGAAAATGGGTCAAAGCACAATATATGTACATATATTCAACTTTTATTTTACAGGAAATACATTACTGACCATCAGAGAGGCCTTGGAAATCTGTGACTCCAAGGGATGGTGTGTTTGACTCTAAAATGAGATGGGAAATCACACACACACAGAGAGAGAGAGAGAGAGAGAGAGAGAGAAACAACAATAACCACACAAACTGAGAGCACCCTTGAGCTGAGCTGCCAGGGCTTTTTCCATAATGGACCCGAGACAGAATTTTAGTTTAAAAGCAGTGCATTCGGACAATGTGGTTTCTGAACTCGAAGCTCACTGTCAGCTCCCAGGGGCAAACAAACACTGCTTTGGGATGAAATCTCTGTTAGGGAGAGGAGGCTCCTCAGAAAGTTCATCTCTTTAATTATTTTTCCCATTTGGAGGCAAACAGCACAGCCTGGGGGCTGGGATAAAGTTTAGGTGACACTCTGTCCTGATAATACGCATATAGAGGGGTCTTGGCTGGTTCAGGCCCTGGGGCATGTGACTCTTGATCTCAGGGTTGTAATTTTGGGCTCCACACGTGGTGTAGAGATTATGTAAAATTAAAATAAACTTAAAATTTATTTTAAATTTAAAATAAATAAAAAGGCAATATCCATATATCTGTAATGACTCCTAAAACATAGTATGATATATGGTGCCTTCTGGATGGTTATCATCTTCTCTTCCACGCGTTTAACAAGGGCAAATGCATTAGTGATGCTAATATTTCTTAGTTTAATATACATTTTGTTTAACATTTGAGAGGCTGCATGGGGTCTGTGTGTAAGGAAAGGGCAGAGTTCCAGTAGGTCCCCTCTTCATGCCTGAGTCTCTGGGGAATATGTTCTACAGCTGTCGCCAGTGAAGAGATTAACCACCTCAAAACATGTGCTTCCACTTGTAATCTATGGCCCCAGGAATTTATTCCACCCCTTCTTCTGTCTCTGTCACTGTGCTTAGCGCAACTGGCATACACCTGCCAGGAAGCCCCTCAGAAGTTTCTCAGTAAAAGAGGCTCAGAAACAAGGTATGTTTGCCCAGGGGTTTTTGGCTCACTTCCTGGTTGTCTGAGACACAGTGGGTAAGTGTAGCTGCTCCCACTGTTATGAACTACAGCATAGTAATAGCCTCATCCTCCTTCCCCGCCTCAGCTGCCACTACTCATCAAAGACTCCTAGTGTGACAAGGACACTGTCCACAGTCCCACCCAGTCTCTGTATTCATGTTCTCCTCCTGCTCCTCATCATCAGCATAGCCCAGAGACATCATCATAGCACATCCAGTTCTGGGGTTTCTTGTCACCCCCTCCAATGCCCACTGACCTCACCCCTCCTTATATCTAGTAACTTCTTATTTCCACTGATGTTAATACTTGTGCATCTTCGTTTTCTCCCATGTTGTTTTCAGGAACATGAGGGCACAGACCACCCCTAGCATGCTCAAGCTGTGTCTATGTCAGAGTGCCTTGCCTGGCACATACTCAGGGTTCACCTAAAGCTATGGGGGGACCGATCTCTGTAGTCATCTATTGTGATCAGGCACAGCTGGACTCTGGTTCTGATCCTGACCCAACATGGCCTCAGTTCCCACGATAGCCTGTCCCTTGGTATCCAGTTAATCATTCTCAGTGTAAGTAAATCAGAGAAAGTTTTGTGGACAAGAGCTGGGTTCAAGGACAGAAGTTTAAAGGACAAGGGCACTTTCTTTGACAGACTTCTTTGGAACTTGGCTAAGACACCACTGGTAGGCAAAATAAACAAAATAAATAGCTGTGTTGGCCAAAGCACGGGGACTGCTCAGGGAGCACCATCACTGAGGGGCTTTGTGTCTCACTTTGCCGTGGGCTGGGAGCACTGTGTGAGCTCTGAGACTGCTGCCTCACACTGAACAGAAATAATCAGCCTTGTCCTCAGCCTGGAGCCCAGAGAGTCTCAGGGAAGTTGTGCTCCCTGATGTGGAGCCTGAGAATCAGTCCAGGACTCCCAAGGTTTGAGCATTGCTACCATAGATGACAACTCTGGGGGCATTGCCAGAGAGCTGCTAGATCCAGGACATACCTCCAGTTCCAACGTTGCTGCTGCCGCCAGTGCAGGAGATGGTGACAATCTGACTCACGGGCTTGGATACTGCAGAACGCTGAGTGAGCACTGACCAAGCCCAGGGCCCTGGAACTCAGGAGAGGGACATGGGGCAAGAGAGAGCAGTCAGTGGACAGAGCCCATAGCAGGTTCCAGAGTCATCCCTTCTCCAACCCTGATTCTTGGCCTCCAACTACCTGTGATGGAGCCAGAACCAGAAGAGTAACCTCAGCCATTGTGGAAATCCCCACACAGCAGCATTACCTGAATGCCCCTTAGCTGCTACTGGGCTCCCTGAGTTTTTCTTATTGTATCCAGCCACTCAAGGGGAGGGAAGGACACTTCACTCAAACAAGCTTTCTCCCCCTGGGTGGCCAGCCTCAGACTGAACCCTGAAACTTACCCCTGCCTGGAAAACTCATCTTGGGAAGGTGTGGAGCTGGCTTAGTGAGACCTGGTCTGTGGTTCCCCGGGGAGAGTGTGCACCCAGACTCAAACCCTAGTGAGAACCATAACCATGTGGTGCCCTGCTGGGACCACAGCACACAAGGCTCAGAGAAAAGCAACAGGCACCCACGGCTGCCTGAGGCCCAGGCATGTCCATATAACATCAGGAAACCTGGAGATAGTACCTAGGTCATTCTTTATGGGCTCAGTGAATTGTTGTGTTTGACCTCTATGGGATCTAACAACAAACTCTAAGGAAGAAACAGTGATCAGGCTCAGCCTTCTTAACCATGAGGGCTGAGGAACCTCACCCGATGTGCCACCTGGACCAGCCCTGATGGTCACCGAATTTGAGGCAAAACTAGAATGGGTAGTAGGGGATTGGGGTTATTTGCACTGAATGTGTCCTTGAATTTAACTTCTGCAGCAGGACCTGTCATTCACTACACTGAAAGAGGTCTAGCAAGTGGCCTGTGATAAAGTGGTCAAAGAGCTTCCAGGAGGAGCTATTCTCAGGACTCTATGAAGCTAGGAGATCTGAATAGTGCAAGGGCTGCACTGTTGTCATACACTGGTGGACTCCTGGTGACTGTGTCATTCACCAACATGCCCTCATGCCTATGAAGTCTGAACCTATTCACCTCATCTTCCTTAGAGCTTGTTGTTGGATCCCATAGAGATCAACCACAACAGTTAACTGCTCCCATAAGTTTTGGCCTAGGTACAAGCTCCAGGTGTTCTGATGTTCGTAGCACATGTGACAGTGGAAGCTATGTGTGAATTGGTGTTGGTCACAGGCAAGAGATGGATCTGACACTAGAAATGGAGGACAGATTATTCTCTCATACTTTTTTTCTTAATTTAAGTTTTATTTATTTTTTTATTTTAATTACTCTATAGTTAACATATAGTGTTATGCTAGTTTCAGGTGTGTTAGATAGTGATTCATCAATTCTATACATTACTCAGGGCTCATCACAATAAGTGTACTCTTTAATCCCCATCACCTTCCTCACCCAAACCCAACTTACCCCACCCCCAGCAACAATCAATTAGTTCTCTACAGTTAAGAGTCTGTTAAAATGTCTATACTGCCTAGAGCAATCTATACTTTTAATGCCATTCCTATCAAAATTTCACCAGTATTTTTCAAAGAGCTGGAGCAAAAAATCCTAAATTTGTATGGAATCAGAAGAGACCCTGAATTGCTAAGGAAATGCTGAAAAAGAAAAACAAAATTGGGGGCACCACATTACCTGATTTCAAGCTTTACTACAAAGCTGTGATCACCAAGACAGCATGGTACTGGCATAAAAACGGACACATAGAACAGTGGAACAGAGTAGAAAGCCCAGATATGGACCCTCAACTCTATGGCCAAATAATATTTGACAAAGCAGGAAAAAATATATGGTGGAAAAAAAAGACAGTCTCTTCAATAAATGGTGCTGGGAAAATTGGACAGCTATATATAGAAGAAGGAAACTCGACCATTCTCTTACACCTTACTCAAAGATAAACTCGAAATGGATAAAAGACCTCAACGTGAGACAGGAATCCTTCAGAATCCTTGAGAAGAACATAAGCAGTAACCTCTTCGATATCAGCCACAGCAACTTCTTTCAAGATATGTCTCCAAAGGCAAAGGAAACAAAAGCGAAAATGAACTTTTGGGACTTCATCAAGATCAAAAGCTTCTGCACAGCAAAGGAAACAGTCAACAAAACAAAGAGGCAACCCACAGAATGGGAGAAGATATTTGCAAATGACAGTACAGACAAAAGGCTGATATCCAAGATCTATAAAGATCTTCTCAAACTCAACACACACAACACAGATAATCATGTCAAAAAATGGGCAGAAGACATGAACAGACACTTCTCCAGTGAAGACATACAAATGGCTATCAGACACATGAAAAAATGTTCATCATCACTAGCCATCAGAGAGATTCAAATTAAAGCCACATTGAAATACCACCTGACACCAGTTAGAATGGCCAAAATTAGCAAGACAGGAAACAACGTGTGTTGGAGAGGATGTGGAGAAAGAAGAACTCTCTTACACTGTTGGTGGGAATGCAAGTTGCTACAGCCACTTTGGAGAACAGTGTGGTGATTCCTTAAGAAATTAAAAATAGAGCTTCCCTATGACCCTGCAATTGCACTACTGGGTATTTACCCCAAAGATACAGATGTAGTGAAAAGGAGGGCCATCTGTACCCCAATGTTTATAGCAGCAATGGCCACGGTCGCCAAACTGTGGAAAGAACCAAGATAACCTTCAATGAATGCCTTTCAATGGATAAGGAAGATGTAGTTCATATACTAAGGAGTATTATGCCTCCATCAGAAAGGACAAACACCCAACTTTTGTAGCAACATGGACGGGACTGGAAGAGATTATGCTGAGTGAAATAAGTCAACAGAGAGAGTCAAGTATCATATGGTTTCACTTATCTTGGTGCATAACAAATAATATGGAGGACATAGGGAGATGGAGAGGAGAAGGGAGTTGAGGGAAACTGGAAGGAGAGATGAACCATGAGAAGCTATGGACTCTGAAAAACAATCTGAGGGTTTTGAAGGGGCAGTGGGGGGTGGGATGTTGGGGGAGTCAGGTGGTGGGTATTATGGAGGGGACGTATGGCATGGAGAATTGGGTGTGGTGCCTAAACAATGAATTCTGTTATGCTGAAAAGAAATTAATAAAAAAAAGAAAGAAGGAAAAAAAATCAAGTCAGAGGAGCATTAAAAAAAATGAGTCTGTTTCTTGGTTTCTCTCTCTCCCTTTCCCTTTGCTTATTTGTTTGGTTTCTTAAATTCCTTGTATGTGCAATCTTATAGTAGTTGGCTTTCTCTGACCGACCTATTTAGCTTACCATTATACTCTCTAGCTCCATCCGTGTTGTTGCAAATGACAAGTATTTGTTTTACTTTGTGGTAAAACATTAAATAAATACATACGTACATACATACATACATACAAATTTTTTATGCTTTCTTCTATCACTGGACCCTATGGGTACTTCCATTATTTGGCTATTGTACATAATAATGTAATAAACTTATGGGTGCATGTGCCCTTTTGAATTAGTTTTCACTTATCAGTTTTCTTGTATTTTGGGGGGTAAATATCTAGTATTGTGCTTATTGGATCAAAGAGCAGTATTATATTTTCCCAGAGACTTTATTTTTGTTTATCTCTTTTTTAAAATATGTTATTTAATTGCTAATTAGTTAACATGCAGTGTACTGCAGATATCAGGTGTAGGATGGGAAGTTCTATTTTTAACTTTGAGGAATCTCCATTCTCTTTTCCATAGGCTGTGCACAAGTTTGCATTCCTGTCAACAGTATATGAGGATTCCTTTTTTTCCACTTCCTTGCCAACACTTGCTGTTTCTTGTGCTTTTCTTTGTAGCCATTCTGACAGGTGTGAGGTAATATCTCAAAATAGTTTTGATTTGCATTTCCCTGTTGATGAGTGATGTTGAGCATCTGTATGTCTTCTCTGGAGATATGTCTCCTGCCCATTTTTTAATTGGGTTACTTGATTTTGGTGTTGAGTTCATTAAGTTCAGTAAATATTTTGGATATTAACCCTTTAACAAATATGTCATTTGCAAATACCTTCTCATATTCAGTAGGTTTTCCTTTAGTTGTGCTGATGGTTTCCTTCACTGTGCAGAAGATTTTATTTGGATGTAGTCCCAATAGTTTATTTGTGCCTTATTTCTCTTACCTCAGAAGACATCTCAAGAATAATGATGCTACAACCAATGTCAGAGAGATTACTGTCTGTGCTCCCTGTTAGAATTTTTATGGTTTCAGGTCTCACATTTAGGTCTGTAATCCGTTTTGACCTTATTTTTGTGGAAGGTGGAAGAATGTTGTCCAGTGTTGTTCTTCTGCATGTAGCTGTCCGGGTTTCCCAACACCATTCATTGAAGACTGTCTTTTCCCATAGTGTATCCTTCCCTCCTTTGTTGAAGATTAATTGACCATATAATTATGGGATTATTTCTGGGTTTTCTATTTTGTTCCAACAATTTATGTGTCTTTTGTTGGTGCCAGTAGCATACTGTTGTCATTATTAGTTTCTTAATGTAAGTGCAAGTCTGGAATTTTGATATCTCTAGTTCTTTCTTAAAAGATTTTATTTATTCATTTGACAGAGAGTGAGAGAGATCACAAGTAGGCAGAGAGGCAGCAGAGAGAAGGGGGGAAGCAGGCTCCCTGCTGAGCAGAAAGCCCAATGGGGGGCTAGGTCCCAGGACCCTGAGATCATGACATGAGCCAAAGGCAGAGGTCCAACCCACTGAGCCACCACGTGCCCCGATACCTCCAGTTCTCTCTCTCTCTCTCTATCTTTTTTTTTTAAAGGTTGTTTCCCTATTTGGGACTTCTGTGGATCTATACAAATTTTTGTATTGTTTGTTTTAGTTCTTTGAAAAATGCTGGTGGTATTTTAATACGAATTGCACTAAATCTGTATATTGCTTTGGGTGGTATAGACATTTTAATAATATTTGTTATTCCAATCCATGAGCAAGCAATGTCTTTCCAATTCTTTGTGTCATCTTCAATCTCTTTCTTCACTGTTTTATGGGTTTTGGAGTACAGGTCATTCACCTCTTTGGTTATATTTATTCCTAGATATCTTATTGTTTTTTATGCAATTGTAAGTGGGATTGTTTTATCAATTTCTCTTTCTGCTGTTTCATTATTAGTGTATGGAAATTAAACAGTGTTCTGTATATTGATTTTGTTTCCCATGACTTGACTGGATTCATTTATCATTTCTAGTAGGTTTTTTTTTTTTTTTGGGAGGTGCAGTTTTAGGGTTTGTATATATAGTACTACATCATTGCAAAGAGTGTTAGTTTTACTTCTTCCTTACCAGTTTGGATGCCTTTTATTTCTTTAGGTTGTCTGATTGCTCCGGCTAGGACTTCCAGTACAATGATGAAAAACAGTGGTGAAATTAGACATTCTTGTCTTCTTCCTGACCTTAGGGGAAAAGCTCTCAATATTTCTCCATTAACTATAATTATTATGGATTTTTCATATAAGGCCTATATTATGTTGACCTATGCTCCCTCTATCCCTATTTTGTGGTAGATCTTTATCATGAATGGATGTTGGACTTCATCAAATGTTTGTTGTTGTTGTTGTTGCTGTTGTTGTTGTTTTTCCCCAAAGCTACTGAAATAATCCCATGGTTTTTAGTCTTCCTCTTCTTTTTATAATACATTATCTTATTGATATGACTTATCATGTTGATTAATTTGCTAATATTGAACCACACCTACATCCCAGGAATAAATCACATTTGATCATGTTCAATGATGTTTATAATATGTTGTTGAATATGGTTTGTAGTATTTTGTTGAGGATTTTTTTTTTGGTCTATTTCTATTTTTTTTTTTTACTTTAATAAACATATAATGTATTTTTATTGCCAGGGGTACAGGTCTGTGAAATACTAGGTTTACACATTTCAAAGCACTCATCATAGCACATACCCTCCCCAATGTCCATATCCCCACCACCCTCTCCCATCCTCCCAACCCCCACCAACCCTCAGTCTGTTTTTTGAGATTGAGTCTTTTATGGTTTATCTCCCTCCCAATCCCATCTTTTCATTTTTTCTTTTCCTACGTCCCCCCAACCCCCCATGTGATTGCATCTCCACTTCCTCATATCAAAGAAATCATATGATAGTTGTCTTTCTCTGATTGACTTATTTTGCTAAGCATGATACCCTCTAGTTCCATCCACATCGTCACAAATGGCAAGATTTCATTTTTTGTTGACTGCATAGTATTCCATTGTGTATATATCCCACAAATTCTTTATCCATTCATCTGTTGATGGACATCTAGGTTCCTTCCACACTTTGGCTATTGTGGACATTGCTGCTATAAACATTCGGGTGCACATGCCCCTTTGGAGCACCGTGTTTGTATCTTTAGGATACATACCCAGTAGTGCAATTGCTGGGTCATAGGGTAGCTCTATTTTCAGTTTTTTGAGGAACCTCCACACTGTTTTCCAGATTGGTTGCACCAGTTTGCATTCTCACCAACAGTGTAGGAGGGTTCCCCTCTCTCCGCATCCTCGCCAACATCTGTCATTTCTCGACTTGTTAATTTTAGCCATTCTGACTGGCGTGAGGTGGTATCTCATTGTGGTTTTGATTTGTATTTCCCTGATGCCGAGGGATGTGGAGCACTTGTTCATGTGTCTGTTGGCCATCTGGATGTCTTCCTTGCAGAAATGTCTGTTCATGTCCTCTGCCCATTTCTTGACTGGATTCTTTGTTCTTTGGGTATTGAGTTTGATAAGCTCTTTATAGATTTTGGATACTAGCCCTTTATCTGATATGTCGTTTGCAAATATCTTCTCCCATTCTGTCAGTTGTCTTTTGGTTTTGTTAACTGTTTCCTTTGCTTTGCAAAAGCTTTTGATCTTGATGATATCCCAAGAGTTCATTTTTGCCCTTGCTTCTGTTGCCTTTGGCGATGTTCCTAGGAAGACGTTGCTGCGGTTGAGGTCAAAGAGGTTGCTGCCTGCATTTTCCTCGAGGATTTTGATGGATTCCTTTCTCACATTGAAGTCCTTCATCCAATTTGAGTCTATTTTCGTGTGCGGTGTAAGGAAATAGTCCAATTTCATTTTTCTGCATGTGGCTGTCCAATTTTCCCAGCACCATTTGTTGAAGAGGCTGTCTTTTTTCCATTGGATATTCTTTCCTGCTTTGTCGAAGATTAGTTGACCATAGAGTTGAGGGTCTATTTCTGGGCTCTCTATTCTGTTCCATTGATCTATATGTCTGTCTTTGTGCCAGTACCATACTGTCTTGATGATGACAGCTTTGTAATAGAGCTTGAAGTCTGGAATTGTGATGCCACCGACTTTGGCTTTCTTTTTCAATATTCATTTGGCTATTTGAGGTCTTTTCTGGTTCCATATGAATTTTAGGATTATTTGTTTTATTTCTTTAAAAAATGGATGGGATTTTGATAGAGATTGCATTAAATGTGTAGATTGCTTTAGGTAGAATAGACATTTTCACAATATTCGTTCTTCCAATCCATGAGCATGGAATATTTTTCCATTTCTTTGTGTCTTCCTCAATTTCTTTCATGAGTACTTTATAGTTTTCTGAGTACAGATTCTTTGCCTCTTTGGTTAGATTTATTCCTAGGTATCTTATGGTTTTGGGTGCGATTGTAAATGGGACAGACTCCTCAATTTCTCTTTCTTCTGTCTTGTTGTTAGTGTAAAGGAATGCGACTGATTTCTGTGGATTGACTTTATATCCTGACACTTTACTGAATTCCTGTATAAGTTCTAGCAGTTTTGGAGTGGAGTCTTTTGGGATTTCCACATACAGTATCATATCATCTGCAAAGAGTGATAGTTTGACTTCTTCTTTGCCAATTTGGATGCCTTTAATTTCTTTTTGTTGTCTGATTGCTGAGGCTAGGACTTCTAGTACAATGTTGAACAGCAGTGGTGATAACAGACATCCTTGCCGTGTTCCTGACCTGAGCGGAAAAGCTTTCAGTATTTCTCCATTGAGAAATAATCTTCGACAAAACAGGAAAAAATATCCAGTGGAAAAAAGACAGTCTCTTCAATAAATGTTGCTGGGAAAACTGGACAGCTATATGTAGAAGAATGAAACTCGACCATTCGCTTACACTGTACACAAAGATAAACTCGAAATGGGTAAAAGACCTCAACATGAGACAGGAATCCATCAGAATCATATAGGAGAACATAGGCAGTAACAACTTTGATATCAACCACAGCAACTTCTTTCAAGATATGTCTCCAAAGGCGAAGGAAACAAAAGCGAAAATGAACTTTTGGGACTCCATCAAGATCAAAAGCTTCTGCACAGTAAAGGAAACAGTCAACAAAACAAAGAGGCAACCCACGGAATGGGAGAA
This sequence comes from Martes flavigula, assembly GCA_029410595.1. Taxonomy (NCBI): domain Eukaryota; kingdom Metazoa; phylum Chordata; class Mammalia; order Carnivora; family Mustelidae; genus Martes; species Martes flavigula. Next base: position 385,678 of record JAODOS010000024.1, on the reverse strand, counting down.
GATATTTGCAAATGACAGTACAGACAAAAGGTTGATAACCAGGATCTGTAAAGAACTCCTCAAACTCAACACACACAAAACAGACAATCATATTAAAAAATGGGCAGAAGTTATGAACAGACACTTCTCCAATGAAGACATACAAATGGCTATCAGACACATGAAAAAATGTTCATCATCACTAGTCATCAGGAAGATTCTAATTAAAACCACATTGAGATACCACCTTGCACCAGTTAGAATGGCCAAAATTAGCAAGACAGGAAAAAACGTGTGTTGGAGAGGTTGTGGAGAAAGGGGAACCCTCTTACACTTTTGGTGGGAATGCAAGCTGGTGCAGCCACTTTGGAGAAAAGTATGGAGATTCCTCAAGAAGTTAAAAATAGAGCTTCCCTATGACCCTGCAATTGCAATACTGGTTATTTACCCCAAAGATACAGATGTAGTGAAAAGAAGGGCCATCTGTACCCCAGTGTTTATAGCAGCAATGGCCACGGTCGCCAAACTGTGGAAAGAACCAAGATGCCCTTCAACGGATGAATGGATAAGGAAGATGTGGTTCATATACACTATGGAGTATTATGCCTCCATCAGAAAGGACGAATACCCAACTTTTGTAGCAACATGGACAGGACTGGAAGAGATTATGCTGAGTGAAATAAGTCAAGCAGAGAGAGTCAAGTATCATATAGTTTCACGTATTTGTGGAGCATAACAAATAATATAGAGGACAAGGGTAGATGGAGAGGAGAAGGAAGTTGAGGGAAATTGGAAGGGGAGTTGGACCATGCGAGACTATGGACTCTGAAAATCAACCTGAGAGTTTTGAAGGGGTGGGGGGGTGGGAGGTTGGGGGAGCCAGGTGGTGGGTATTGGGGAGGGCACAGATTGCATGGAACACTGGGTGTGGTGAAAAAACAATGAATACTGTTACGCTGAAAAGAAATAAAAAATTTTAAAATATGAAGGACATGTATTGCATGGAGCACTGGGTGTGGTGCATAAACAATGAATCTTAGAACACTGGAAAAATAAAATAAAATTTTTAAAAATTCTGTCCTTGGGAAAAAAATAAGAAAATGATATTTGCAGTGGGTTTTTAATAGGTGGCTTTGATAATATTGAGGTATGTGCCTTCTATCCCTACACTTTGAAGAGTTTTAATCAGGAAGGGATGCTGCACTATGTCAAATGCTTTTTCAGCATCTACTGAGAGTATCATACGGTTCTTACTCTTTCTTTTATTAATGTATTGTATCACATTGATGGATTTGCAGATGTTGAACTAACCTTGCAGCCCTGGAGTAAATCCCACTTGGTCGTGGTGAATAATCCTTTTAATGTACTGTTGGATCCTATTGGCCAGGATTTTGGTGAGAATTTTCGCATCTGTGTTCATCAAGGATATTGGTCTGTAATTCTCTTTTTTGGTGGGATCCTTGTCTGGTTTTGGGATCAAGGTGATGCTGGCCTCATAGAATGAGTTTGGAAGTTTTCCTTCCATTTCTATTTTTTGGAACAGTTTCAGGAGAATAGGAATTAATTCTTCTTTAAATGTTTGGTAGAATTCCCCTGGGAAGCCATCTGGTCCTGGACTTTTGTTTGTTTGGAGATTTTTGATGACTGTTTCAATCTCCTTCCTGGTTATGGGTCTGTTTAGGTTATCTATTTCTTCCTGGTTCAGTTGTGGTAGTTTATATGTCTCTAGAAATGTATCCATTTCTTCCAGATTGTCAAATTTGTTGGCGTAGAGTTGCTCGTAGTATGTTCTTATAATTGTTTGTATTTCTTTGGTGTTGGTTGTGATCTCTCCCTTTCATTCATGATTTTATTTATTTGGGTCCTTTCTCTTTTCTTTTTGATAAGTCTGGCCAGGGGTTTGTCAATCTTATTAATTCTTTCAAAGAACCAGCTCCTAGTTTTGTTGATTTGTTCTATTGTTTTTTTCAGTTCCTATTTCATTGATTTCTGCTCTGATCTTTATGATTTCTCTTCTCCTGCTGGGTTTAGGCTTTCTTTGTTGTTCTGTCTCCAGCTCCTTTAGGTGTAGGGTTAGGTTGTGTATTTGAGACCTTTCTTGTTTCTTGAGAAAGGCTTTTACCACTATATATTTTCCTCTCAGGACTGCCTTTGTCGTTTCCCACAGATTTTGAACCGTTGTGTTTTCATTATCATTTGTTTCCATGATTTTTTTCAATTCTTCTTTAATTTCCTGGTTGACCCATTCATTTTTTAAAAGGATGCTGTTTAGTCTCCATGTATTTGCATTCTTTCCAAATTTCCTCTTGTGATTGAGTTCTAGCTTCAGAGCATTGTGGTCTGAAAATATGCAAGGAATGATCCCAATCTTTTGATACCGGTTGAGACCTGATTTATGACCCAGGATGTGGTCTATTCTGGAGAATGTTCCATGTGCACTAGAGAAGAATGTATATTCTGTTGCTTTGGGATGGAATGTTCTGAATATATCTGTGATGTCCATCTGGTCCAGTGTGTCATTTAAGGCCTTTATTTCCTTGTTGATCTTTTGCTTAGACGATCTGTCCATTTCAGTGAGGGGAGTGTTAAAGTCCCCTGCTATTATTGTATTACTGCCGATGCATTTCTTTGATTTTGTTATTAATTGGTTTATATAGTTGGCTGCTCCCATGTTCGGGGCATAGATATTTACGATTTTTAGATCTTCTTGTTAGACAGACCCTTTGAGTATGATATAGTGTCCTTCCTCCTCTCTTATTATAGTCTTTGGCTTAAAATATAATTGATCTGATATAAGGATTGCCACCCCAGCTTTCTTCTGATATCCATTAGCATGGTACATTGTTTTCCACCCCCTCACTTTAAATCTGGAGGTGTCTTCGGGTCTAAATGAGTTTCTTGTAGGCAGCATATTGATGGGTTATGATTTTTTATCCATTCTGATACCCTGTGTCTTTTGATTGGGGGCATTTAGCCCGTTAACATTCAGGGTAACTATTGACAGAAATGAATTTAGTGCCATTGTATTGCCTGTAAGGTGCCTGGTACTGTATATTGTCTCTGTTTCTTTCTGATCTACTACTTTTAGGGTCTCTCTTTGCTTAGAGGACCTCTTTCAATATTTCCTGTAGAGCTGGTTTGGTGTTTGCAAATTCTTTCAGCTTTTGTTTGTCCTGGAATCTATCTCTCCTTCTATTTTCAATGAAAACCTAGCCAGATATAGTATTCTTGGCTGCATGTTTTTCTCGTTTAGTGCTCTGTATATATCATGCCAGTTCTTTCTGGCCTGCCAGGTCTCTGTAGATAGGTTTGCTGCCAATGTAATGTTTCTACCCTTGTATGTTACAGACTTCTTTTCCCGGGCTGCTTTCAGGATTTTCTCTTTGTCGCTAAGACTTGTAAATTTTACTATCAGGTGACGAGGTGTGGACCTATTTTTATTGACTTTGGGGGGCTTTCTGAGCATCTCCTGGATTTTGATGTTTGTTCCCTTTGCCATATTAGGGAAATTCTCTCCAATAATTGTCTCCAATATACCTTCTGCTCCCCTCTCTCTTTCTTCTCCTTCTGGAATCCCAATTATTCTAATGTTGTGTCATCTTATGGTGTCACTTATGTCTCGAATTCTCTCCTCGTGGTCCAGTATTTGTTTGTCTCTCTTTTGCTCAGCTTCTTTATTCTCTGTCATTTGGGCTTTTATGTCACTAATTCTTTCTTCTGCCTCATTTATCCTAGCAGTGAGAGCCTCCATTTTTTATTGCACCTCATTAATAGCTTTTTTGATTTCAACTTGGATAGATTTTAGTTCTTTTATTTCTCAAGAAAGGGATTTTATCTCTCTGGAGATGGTTTATCTAATATCTTCTATGCCTTTTTCGAGCCCAGCTAGAACCTTGAGAATTTTCATTCTGAACTCTAGATCTGTCATGTTACCAATGTCCGTATTGATTAGGTCTCCAGCCTTCCGTACTGCCTCTTGTTCTTTTTTTTGTGGTGAGTTTTTGTTGCCTTGTCATTTTGTTCAGATAAGATTTGCTTTTCCTCCTATAGAATTCTGCTGTTCTTGGTGAGTGACGTTGGTCTTGGTTGGGTTTCTTGTTGATCTTCTGGGGGAGGGGCCTGTTGTGGTGATTTTCAAGTGTCTTTGCCGCAGGCGGAATTGCACCGCTCTTGCCAGGGGCCGGGCTAAGTAATCCGCTCAGGTTTGCTTTTGGGAGCTTTTGTTCCCCGAGCGCTTTCTGTAGAGTTCTGGAGGACAGGAATGAAGATGGCAGCCTCCCAATCTCTTGGCCCGGAGGAGCTGAGAGCTTGGTGTTCCGCTCCTCAGTGCACCCTCAGAGAAAAGCGCCCAACTTCCCCACCTCCCTGGCCTGCGGTCGCGCCGGTAAGAAAGTGGTCAATTGCTTGCACTTGGAGAAATGTGCCTGGTCACTTCCGTCTCCGTGGCCTCCGGCTGTCCTCTGAGCCCACCCAGCCTGCGACCAGCACAAGGTAACCCCGGGCTGAGAGCTCATTCCTCAGCTTTGTCGCTGTAGCTGACCTCCCCGCTCTAATACCTGTGAGCTCTGTGACACTCAGATGCCCCCTGTCCTTCTGTGACCCCACAGGATCTGGGGTTACGCTGACCCCGCCTGTGCTTCCCCCCCGGTTTAGCCTCTGGAACGATGTCCTTCCTTGGAGCAGACTTTTAAAAGTCCCGATTTTGTGCTCTGTTGCTCTGCCGCTTGCTGGGAGCCGGCCCCTCCTCCCGTGGTCTATCTTCCCTTCGCTTTGGATTCACTTCTCTGCAGGTCCTACCTTTCAGAAAGTTATCGATTTACTGTTTCTAGAATTGTTGCTCTTCTCTTTGATTTCCTGTTGGATTTGTAGGTGTTCACAATGGTTAGATAAGTTATCTAGCTGATCTCCTGCTACCTGATGTCATCTCAGCCTGCTACTTCTCCGCCATCTTCACTCCTCCTTGTTGAGGATTTTTGCACCTATGTACATCAGAGATATTGGCCTATAACTATATCTGTTTTTTCTATCAGGATAATGTTGACCTCATCAAATGAATTTGGAAGTTCTCTTTCCTCTTAAGTTTTTGGAATAGTTTGAGGAGAATACATATTAACTCCTCTTTAAGCATTGTGTAGAATTTGCCTGTGAAGCCCTCTGGTCCTGGCCTTTTGTTTGGTGGGAACTTGTTGATTGCTGATTCAACTTCACAGTTTTCAATCTATTATTTCTTGATTAGAAAGAAGCTTGTGGTGTCATCAGGTTCTATTCAGCTCTGGAAAAAAATTTTTTTTAAAGATTTTATTTATTTGACAGTAAGAGAAATCACAAGTACACAGAGAGGCAGGCAGAGAGAGATAGGAAAGCTGGCTCCCTGCTGAGCAACGAGCCTGACGTGGGGCTGGATCCCAGGACCCTGAGATCATGACCTGAGGTGAAGGTAGAGGCTTAACCCACTGAGCCACCCAGGTGCCCCACATTACATACATTTTAATTAGTGAAGGTTAGGGGTAGCTTAAATCTCTAAGGAATTTGGAAGCAAGGCTCTCAGGAATTGAGGGTCTAGCTGCTGTGAAGGTAAGATTCCTTTTAGTCTTTAATAAAACCCCAAAAATAAGGCACTGAGGCAGCCATGAGTTCTTTGAGGAAGGTAACTCTCTTCATGTGTCAGGTGTCTAGGAGTGGCTGCAAGCTGTACGGCCATTAATTTAAGCTACAATTCTCCTTCCTTTGATTTCTTCAGAAGCAGACTCTATTACCAGAGTAGTCTGTCCCTGGCACCCATGAAATTCTCCAAAATATGGGAAAACTGTATAATGTGTTCCTGCCAAAGACAGGAGTGAGCGGCTGAATTCACAAGAATGGGGATGATTTTGTAGCCAATGTTCCTTGAGGTTGGTCTTGGGCTACAATTTAGACCAAACAAAGAAAGAGCTGACTTGAACAAGGAGTGGGAGCTGCATAGGGAGACCCATTGTTGGATGAATAACAGACATTTGTTTCACTTCCCCACAGGCCTGGAGCACTGTGTGAGAATTGAGACTTTTGTCATAGGACTGGCAGAAATAATCAGTCTTGTCCTCAATCTTGAGACCAGTGATGGTCAGGGTGGCTGAGCTGCGAGACTGGGAGCCAGAGAATCACTGGAGGACCCCTGAGGGTCGATTGCTATTATCATAGATGATAGTTCTGGGTGCTGTTCCTGGAAGCTCTTGGTACCATTTCACAACATAACCAGCACCAATGTTGGAGCTGCTTCCAGTGCAGATGGTGACCTTCTGGCCCAGGGCCCCAGACACAGAGGGCGGCAGAGTCAGCACAGACTGTGCCCAGGACCCTGCAAAGAGAAGAGACATGTAGAGGGTGATGTTGGGACCTGCAGACAAGAGGATAAAAATGTCCTCCCATGGTCCCTTCCCTTGTCCCTGCATCCACACACCTGTGCAGTGAGCAAGGAGGGTAAGGAAGAGAGGGGACCAGGCCATGGTGGAGGTCATCAAGGATCCTTCCTTCTGTGATCCAACAACTGAGAAGAACTCCCCTGACCTCTCCCTTTCACTCTTCATCCTCTGAGAGAGGGTGGGACCATCCATGCAAATGAGACCCCAGTTCCTTTCCACTCACTGGATCAGTGTCTGGTCCCTCATTGCTTTAGCATGTCAGGGGGCTGGGCAAGGGAGGAGGGTCAGGGGGTGTAGGGTCAGGGGGTGGGGAGGATAGATCTGTGAGCCTTGAGTAGAGGGTATAGGAAGTGCCAGGTGGCAGGTCCCAGCCCTGATCCCCCTTGACACTTAAGAAATGGGACCAGATTGCCACTTGGTGTCCAGAGACAGATATATGATGGTTGAATATGGTGACTAGAGCCCATCAGACACATCTCCACAACCCCCCAACTATTTTGTCCACTGTTTCCTGCATTAGGGCTTGAACTTTTGCTCTTATATGTCAATTTCCATTAAGTCAGTACTCATTATAAACCCTACTACAAGTGTTCAGAGGGAGTTTGTCCATGGTTTCCTTCTCTGTTTCTGGGTAAGTATTGAAATGCTGACTCTACAAAAACTTATCTAGATAAGGATCCAGTCCAGATCAGTGACAGGTGCCCAGGAACATAGGGTCCCTTCTATTGAGGATACTGGGACTTTCCTCCTATGCATCTCCTCCATGTTTTCCTGAGCTCTCAGTCCTCTGAGGATCCCACAGCACTGAGGAGCCAGGGAAGGATTCTCTCCAGGTTGTGGGTAAGATCCCTCATGAGTATTCCACCAGGGATATACACAGAACATCTTTGTCACCTGTCACCTTTCCCACTTGCTTGAAACAAAAGTTCGCACACAAAAGTTCACATTCAGCCACCCATGATTAGAGGATCTAGTTTTACTAAGGACAACTGGAACCTGAGGTTTCTGTCAAATTTCCCAAATCTGATTGGTGAAGAAGTAGAGATAAGGGGAACGGTGTACCTGAGGTGACAGGTACTGTGGACCTGGGTTGGGATGGAGAACTTCCCATCAGAATGCAACCTGCCTGCCGATGTCACAGGGGTGAGTGAGGGACAGAAAGCCCAGGTCTGAGAGCACAGAGAGTGTGTGTCTCATATTCCCCAAGTTCCTTGAGCTTCACAGGAGCAGTACTGAGGCTTCTGTCCCAGAATCAATGTACTAGTCACCTTCAATCACTGATTGGAGTCCACAGATGGTCAGGGACTGAGGTGTCCACGGGGACAGAGACTTCCCCTGGGATTCCTGAACATCAGCATCATCACAGGAGTGCAGGTGATCAGAGCGCATCATGGCTGCCCTGGTGACAGGACCTGAGTTTCACATCATGTGTCCAGGTTTCCTGTTGAAGAGGATATTGCCTTCTGGAGATTGTGACACTGAAGTTGGCTGGGTGAGCACAGGGTGACCCTAACTTCTGGAAGAACAGAAAGCCTAGAAATTGTAGAGGAGTCCCAGACACACTATTCACTCAGAGAGGGAGAGGGCTGTGTGTGCTGTGTGTGTGCATCCGTGTGTGTGTGTGTGTGTGTGTGTGTGTCCAAAAATGAGGCTATGTATCCCCTGTCCCTCTTGTGACTTTGAAAACCCTGATGGATGTTTCTCCATGGTGATACTCTTTATCAAACTCTAAGGTCTTGATCACACATTTAGAGGTAAATATCTCCAAGAATTTTACCAGAAAGGGATTTATTTAGGCCAAGATGATTCATGCAAAGCAAACCTATTAACAATTCACTGAATTAGGCATCCAAGTCTTGTTGAGTGACTAGAAATCTGTGAAACTTTATCCCTGAAGACACAAGATCTACAACTGTGGGGGTTTCAGGTATCTGGAAACACTGGGTGGTGGGTAAAACATGCATGCCCCTCCTTCCTTTCCCCACATCCCAGCCAGACTTGTAGTCCTCCATGTCCCCAAGTATCTACCAGGGAGTTGAACAAGATATCACTGATGGTTTTGTGCCTGTGTGAAGAAACACTAGAGCCTGGGACTTTATGAATTGTAGAAATATATTTCTGTAGCAGAATTACTGTCCAGAGAGTTTTAGGAATGAGAATCTGGAGAATAAGGAAAATAATGACATATCTTAAAATATGCATGTGATCCTTGTCTGTGGATTCCTCCAAGACTCCCCATGGGTAGGGAGATCAGTTAATTCTGAATTGGGTAAGAAAGAACAGATCACATGTGCAAATACCTAAAGGTAGATGAATGTATCCTTTTCAGGAAATGTAATAACATTATTTTCATATTAAAGATACAGACTTTGGGGCTCCATAGGGGCACAGTAGGATTAGCTTCAGACTCTAGGTTTGTCTCAGGTCATAATTCTGGAGTCCTGGGATCGATCCCCGCATAAGGTTCCCTGCTTGACAGGAAGCCTGCTTCTCCCTCTTTCACTCCCTTTGCTTGCATTCCATATCTCGCTGTCTCTCTCCCAGTAAATGAATATAATAAAACATCTCTACATAAAATAAAATAAAATAAAATAAAATAAAATAAAATAAAATAAAATAAAATACTGACATGGAGACAGAGCTCAGACTGAAGAGTCAGAGGGAGAGACTGAAGCCTGAGGATGTGACAACAGGGAGAAAAGAGGAGGGAGGGTGTGGAGAGTATTGTCAGTGAAAGTCTGTAAGACCTGGTACAAGTTCATGTGTAGCTCGTTCAGAGAGAAGAGACTGGGTCTGTGACTAGGATTATTTTCAATGTATCAACTGTGGATACATCAGCAGTGACACAAGGTAACACTTTCTGGAATAAGATGATAGAAGGGATTGTGGATGGATGTTCACTGTGAAGCATGATCACTTTTAGACAAAGAATTTATTCCTCTTCATCTTCTCCATCTTCATCATCTTGAGTAGTTATGGACAGTTGGGTACTGATTGCTCATCTGTCTGTGTCTTCCTGGGATTCCCCATTTTGTCTCACTTTATGTGTACTACATGGATGTTCCTCTTTCCCTGTTGAATGATAGATCATGGTGCAGAAGAGACCACCCTACTATGTCTCTCCCAGTTAAGTTTCTTACTGTAAAGAGGCTCAGGTACAAGATCTGTGGGTCCAGAGATTTCAAACCACTTCCTCCTTATCTGAAGCACTTTGAGAAATGGTAGCTGCTCCCACTGCCATGAGCTGTAGCACAGTAATCATCAGCCTTGTTCTCAGTCTGTAGCTGAGAGATGAGAAGAAGCCCTGCATTGGCCAAGACATTGTTAGAGCCAGAGAAGCGACTGGGGACCACAAAGCCCTGGTTCTTTTTTGAGTCTGAGTAGAAACATAGGAGAAACTGGGGAGGGCTCCCTGTGTTCTGCTGGAAGCAGTATATGTTGTGGTCACTAACACTGAAGCCACTGCTCAGTGTGCAGGTGAGTCTAGCCATTGTCACTGGAGATCCAGAGAGGGAGGAAGGCTTGGTCAGCACAAGCTGGGACAGGGAACCTGCAAAAAAGTCACACATTCCTAATGGGCTGGGGCAACGTGGCAGCTGATAAGAGATTAGATTAGAGTAGTAGACACAGGTAGGGGGGCTTCCCACCTGCTCCATTCTTGTCCCTACCTGTGTACTGTGAGAGCAGATCATGAGGAGGAGAGGGCTCCTGTCCATGGTGATCACAGTCCCAGAGGTACTAGAGCTGGGGCTGGGCCGGGTCAGGCATTTATTATCCACCTTACTGATTAAAAGGGTGAAGACTGTCCTTTAAATTTGCCCCCATCTTTATCTGGTTTAGTCCCTCTCTGAGGTATGACAGGTATCCTGAGCAAGTTTTCTGGACAGAGAAATTGAAGGGGCAAAGATGCTCTGAGATTTCTGTGTGGGAAGCATTTTGGAGGAAGAAGCTGCTTGGTCAAAGCACAGGTGTGTGGGTGATGGGTACTCTCTTGTATCAGTTGGGATACAGTGGCTGAGACCTGAGCACTGTGTCAGGGACCAGTGCCTTCTAGAATACTCTGGTGTCAGCAGGGGTTTCTGGAGTAGAACTCCCCCAAGAGACTATGAAGGATCCATGTTACCCCCTGTTGGTCAGGTGTCCATCTGCAGGAACCTGGGAAGCTCCTGGGGACTCTGCATCTGTCCTTGTCACTGTAATTCACAAAAGTGGGAGGGGCATGCCCGTGTGGCAACCAGCAGGGTCAGGTTGAATTACTGATGTTAGTCCTCTCCACGTGGAATGGGGAATCTAGGGATTTCAAAGGGAACATTTATATGAAATAAATAATACCATCTGCTTGCTTTTTAATCTATCATCATAAAGTTTGTGCTCATGCCGTGCCCAGTTTCCTGTTGTCTATGATGTGAGTGGTCCTGGGAGGTCTGCCTCATCACAGCAACTAGACAGTACATACTGTGCTTTTCCAAGTAATTTCCCTGGATTGTGTGTCTCGCATATGGATTCAGTCTCCAAATTTGAAAGAATGTCAGCCCAATTGTGGAGTTCAAACTGGGTTCTTAATTGAGCCCCTAAGACCATAAAGGTAGTCTGCCACATTGTTGTTGTTTCTCTAGCCTGACATGGGAAAACTGCTGGAACTCCATGTGAATGAGAATGTTCCCACAAAAATAAGCACCTACAGGACGTACCACAAGAACCCAAAACTCCCCACTCTAAAGACCAAACTCAAATGTTCCATTACTCCTGATCCCTGCAACTGAGGAACAAGTTCAGGGTTATCTTCATGAGATGCTACCCCCGTTTCATTCCAACCTATGTTTCCCTGTCCAGGGGCAATGACTGGGGAGGAGGGAAGTCTCCTTTAGATGAAGAAGCTGCCCCTGCCAGACTGCACAGACAGGGTCTCCACATGGTAGCAGTCTGCATAAGATCTGTGGGAAGATCTGAGACAAAGGAGAGCTAGAGCTCACATTTAGTGCCCAAAGAAACCCCTCAGTGAGGATGTATGAGTCCTCCTCTACCACAAGGATTCCCTGAAATGCATACTGTGTGATAACAAGTAGCGCCATCCATGAATATCTTGTCCTGCAAGACTCGGGGAATGTCCACAGTCATGAGAACAATCAAAGAGAGCTTTCATCCAAGTCCTGGAAACTTCCTGAGTTGGCAGAGCTTCTATGATATGTGATATGATCCCATCAACACATGCTCAGGGGCACTTCCAACCACACAAGTTGTCCATAGCGTAGGAGAGTGATTTCCCACCCTGGAAGGGCCAACATTCCAGAGTTATTAAATATTCATATTCAGGAGGAACATTTTTTCTTCACTGCACAGTTGCAGAAAATGCAAACCTCACGAGGTTCTGTGATGTCCCCACCAATCAGCAATTACTGGGGGAGATTCTATGGTTGAACATGGCAAGGTATTCAATTCTCTCTCCCTGTCATGAACCTGAGGGGAAGCAGAGGAGAAGGGGCAGGGCCAAAGGGTTGGATATGGAGCTGTGCTGCAGAAGTAATATCTCCAGAGATGCTTCAATTTTAAATACCTGCTGGGTTACAGGGTTGGCAGGGATGGGACATCAGGAAGAACCTTGAGTGCTTATGGGAGGTGTACATCCAAGACTGCAGTCGGTGTTAATGAAATATATAAATATAAATATAAATACAAATACATAGATACATATATATGTATATATGTATGTGTGTGTATATCTATCTATCTATATCTATATCTATATATGTGTGTGTGTGTGTGTGTGTGTGTGTGTGTGTGTGTGTGTGTATCCGACCATCCATCCAGGGAGTGAGGTCATTGTGGGGATGGACGGAAGGCAGTTTTGGCTAGCCCAGGTCAGGCCACCTAAGAGAGACCTTGGAGTCACCAAGAGACTACCTTTGTTAACTCTCATTGTTACAAGAAGGTAAAGAAATACCAGCCTTAGAGAGTACCCAAGACGTATATCTCTGCAGGACATAAAGTGATTTGGATTTATGGATCCAGTGTCTTGCACTGTTGATTAGGTGAACCAAGGGTCACATGGTGTTGCTAGGATATAGAAAAGACAAACAGCCAAGGTGCTCCTAGGGACACCTTCCAGACACCACTTCAGCCATTTACCTGTGCATAGGGAAGTGGAAAAGAGAAAGGCTCAGGCTTGGTGACCTGTCCCCTGAGTCAGCTTCCTGCAACAATGGATGGTGACGCAGCTCCCCTGTATGTCCATGATCCTGTCTCCATAAGTTGTCCAATTGAAACTTCTTCTCTTTTTCTGTGCATGTCCTTAGATCCTGAGTACTCTCAGCTTCACCAGCATTGTGGCATGAGCCTCAGATCATCTTGAGAGGAAGAAGAAACATGGCTCTACAACCACTTCAGTGATGAGGGAGCCTGATGCTGGGTCCATTGCAGACAGGGAAGGATCACACATAGTCACATCTTACTTTAGGGAGGGATTTGTTGTTAATCCCCTTGGAGCTACAGAGACCTACTTCCTCTTGTCCTCGGGGTTTGGGTGGGGGATCAGTTCCCGGAAAAAAGGAAAAAAAAAAAAGCAGTTCCCAGAGAAAGATTGGAATCAGCAGATGCAGGGAGATGTCTGGTTCTTAATACTGGGTCCTGAGACATGGGCATGGGTCATGTTGGACCCAGTGACCCACCATAGGAACTCAGACCACCCAGGTCTCTGAGTTAGACTTAGACCCTGGGCTGAAATAGGTGGGGTAACTCCATCCTGTCCACGGTCTCCGTGAAGTCGTACTTTGCCCTAAGACTTGATTTATTCCTATGGAGACAGTGAGATCTGTGTAAGAAGATATTAGCCATGTATCAAATGAACCCTGTAGAGTAAATGAGAGGGCATTTGCTCATACAATGTTCCTAGGAAGGGAAGTTGACTGAAGACCTGACAAGAGATGTCACCTGGGCAGGGGTGACTGCAGCATGCAGAGGCAGCACTGGGGAGGTTTTATTTATTTATTATTTATTTTTTTGATAATTTTTTTTATTTTAATAAACATATAATGTATTTTTATCCCCAGGGGTACAGGTCTGTGAATCGCCAGGTTTACACATTTCACAGCACTCATCATAGCACATACCCTCATCAATGTCCATTTCCCCACCACCCTCTCCCATCCCCCCTCCCCCCAGCAAACCTCAGTCTGTTTTTTGAGATTGAGTCTTTTATGGTTTGTCTCCCTCCCAATCCCATCTTTTCATTTTTTCTTTTCCTACCTCCCCACGACCCCCCGCATTGCATCTCTACTTCCTCATATCAAGGAGATCATATGATAGTTGTCTCTCTCCGATTGACTTATTTCGCTAAGCATGATACCCTCTAATTCCATCCACATCGTTGCAAATGGCAAGATTTCATGTCTTTTGATGGCTACATAGTATTCCATTGTGTATATATACCACAACTTCTTTATCCATTCATCTGTTGATGGACATCTAGGCTCTTTCCACAGTTTGGCTATTGTGGACATTGCTGCTATAAACATTCAGGCACATGTGCCCCTTCGGAGCACCACGTTTGTATCTTTAGGCTATATACCCAGTAGTGCAATTGCTGGGTCATAGGGTAGCTCTATTTTCAGTTTTTTGAGGAACCTCCACACTGTTTTCCAGAGTGGTTGTACCAGCTTGCATTCCCACCAACAGTGTAGGAGGGTTCCTCTCTCTCCGCATCCTCGCCAACATCTGTCATTTCTTGACTTGTTAATTTTAGCCATTCTGACTGGCGTGAGGTGGTATCTCATTGTGGTTTTGATTTGTATTTCCCTGATGCCGAGGGATGTGGAGCATTTTTTCATGTGTCTGTTGGCCATCTGGATGTCTTCTTTGCAGAAATGTCTGTTCATGTCCTCTGCCCATTTCTTGACTGGATTCTTTGTTCTTTGGGTATTGAGTTTGATAAGCTCTTTATAGATTTTGGATACTAGCCCTTTATCTGATATGTCGTTTGCAAATATCTTCTCCCATTCTGTCAGTTGTCTTTTGGTTTTGTTAACTGTTTCCTTTGCTGTGCAAAAGCTTTTGATCTTGATGATATCCCAAGAGTTCATTTTTGCCCTTGCTTCTGTTGCCTTTGGCGATGTTCCTAGGAAGAAGTTGCTGCGGTTGAGGTCAAAGAGGTTGCTGCCTGCATTTTCCTCGAGGATTTTGATGGATTCCTTTCTCACATTGAGGTCCTTCATCCATTTTGAGTCTATTTTTCGTGTGTGGTGTAAGGAAATAGTCCAATTTCATTTTTCTGCATGTGGCTGTCCAATTTCCCCAGCACCATTTGTTGAAGAGGCTGTCTTTTTTCCATTGGATATTCTTTCCTGCTTTGTCGAAGATTAGTTGACCATAGAGTTGAGGGTCTATTTCTGGGCTCTCTATTCTGTTCCATTGATCTATATGTCTGTCTTTGTGCCAGTACCATACTGTCTTGATGATGACAGCTTTGTAATAGAGCTTGAAGTCTGGAATTATGATGCCACCGACTTTGGCTTTCTTTTTCAATATTCCTTTGGCTATTCGAGGTCTTTTCTGGTTCCATATGAATTTTAGCATTGTTTGTTCTATTTCTTTAAAAAAAATGGATGGAATTTTTTTTTAAAGATTTATTTATTTATTTGTCAGAGAGAGAGAGAGAGAGAGAGAGAGAGAGGAGCGAGAGTGAGCACAAGCAGACAGAGTGGCAGGCAGAGGGAGAAGCAGGCTCCCCGCCAAGCAAGGAGTCTGATGCGGGACTCGATCCCACCACGCTGGGATCATGACCTGAGCCGAAGGCAGCTGCTTAACCAACTGAGCCACCCAGGCATCCCAATGGATGGGATTTTGATAGGGATTGCATTAAATGTGTAGATTGCTTTAGGTAGAATAGACATTTTCACAATATTTGTTCTTCCAATTCATGAGCATGGAATATTTTTCCATTTCTTTGTGTCTTCCTCAATTTCTTTCATGAGTACTTTATAGTTTTCTGAGTATAGATACTTTGCCTCTT
This sequence comes from Martes flavigula, assembly GCA_029410595.1. NCBI lineage: Eukaryota > Metazoa > Chordata > Mammalia > Carnivora > Mustelidae > Martes > Martes flavigula. Next base: position 370,297 of record JAODOS010000024.1, on the reverse strand, counting down.
TGGTTAGATTTATTCCTAGGTATCTTATGGTTTTGGGTGCAATTGTAAATGGGACTGACTCCTCAATTTCTCTTTCTTCTTTCTTGTTGTTAGTGTAAAGAAATGCGACTGATTTCTGTGCATTGACTTTATATCCTGACACTTTACTGAATTCCTGTATAAGTTCTAGCAGTTTTGGAGTGGAGCCTTTTGGGTTTTCCACATATAGTATCATATCATCTGCAAAGAGTGATAGTTTGACTTCTTCTTTGCCAATTTGGATGCCTTTAATTTCTTTTTGTTGTCTGATTGCTGAGGCTAGGACTTCTAGTACTATGTTGAACAGCAGTGGTGATAACGGACATCCCTGCCGTGTTCCTGATCTTAGCGGAAAAGCTTTCAGTTTTTCTCCATTGAGAATGATATTTGCGGTGGGTTTTTCATAGATGGCTTTGATAATATTGAGGTATGTGTCTTTTATCCCTACACTTAAAGAGTTTTAATCAGGAAGGGATGCTGCACTTTGTCAAATGCTTTTTCAGCATCTATTGAGAGTATCATATGGTTCTTACTCTTTCTTTTATTAATATATTATATCACATTGATGGATTTGTGGATGTTGAACCAAACTTGGAGCACTGGACTAAATCCCACTTGGTCGTGGTGAATAATCCTTTTAATGTACTGTTGGATCCTATTGGCCAGCATTTTGGTGAGAATTTTCGCATCTGAGTTCATCAGGGATATTGGTCTGTAATTCTCTTTTTTGGTGGGATCCTTGTCTGGTTTTGGGATCAAGGTGATGCTGGCCTCATAGAATGAGTTTGGAAGTTTTCCTTCCATTTCTATTTTTTGGAACAGTTTCAGGAGAATAGGAATTAATTCTTCTTTAAATGTTTGGTAGAATTCCCCTGAGAAGCCGTCTGGTCCTGGACTTTTGTTTGTTTGGAGATTTTTGATGACTGTTTCAATCTCCTTACTGGTTATGGGTCTGTTAAGGTTATCTATTTCTTCCTGGTTCAGTCGTGGTAGTTTATATGTCTCTAGAAATGTATCCATTTCTTCCAGATTGTCAAATTTGTTGGCGTAGAGTTGCTCGTAGTATGTTCATATAATTGTTTGTATTTCTTTGGTGTTGGTTGTGATCTCTCCCCTTTCATTCATGATTTTATTTATTTGGATCCTTTCTCTTTTCTTTTTGATAAGTCTGACCAGGGGTTTGTCAATCTTATTAATTCTTTCAAAGAACCAGCTCCTAGTTTTGTTGATTTGTTCTATTGTTTTTTTCAGTTCCTATTTCATTGATTTCTGCTCTGATCTTTATGATTTCTCTTCTCCTGCTGGGTTTAGGCTTTCTTTGTTGTTCTGTCTCCAGCTCCTTTAGGTGTAGGGTTAGGTTGTGTATTTGAGACCTTTCTTGTTTCTTGAGAAAGGCTTTTACCACTATATATTTTCCTCTCAGGACTGCCTTTGTCGTTTCCCACAGATTTTGAACCGTTGTGTTTTCATTATCATTTGTTTCCATGATTTTTTTCAATTCTTCTTTAATTTCCTGGTTGACCCATTCATTTTTTAAAAGGATGCTGTTTAGTCTCCATGTATTTGCATTCTTTCCAAATTTCCTCTTGTGATTGAGTTCTAGCTTCAGAGCATTGTGGTCTGAAAATATGCAAGGAATGATCCCAATCTTTTGATACCGGTTGAGACCTGATTTATGACCCAGGATGTGGTCTATTCTGGAGAATGTTCCATGTGCACTAGAGAAGAATGTATATTCTGTTGCTTTGGGATGGAATGTTCTGAATATATCTGTGATGTCCATCTGGTCCAGTGTGTCATTTAAGGCCTTTATTTCCTTGTTGATCTTTTGCTTAGACGATCTGTCCATTTCAGTGAGGGGAGTGTTAAAGTCCCCTGCTATTATTGTATTACTGTCGATGTATTTCTTTGATTTTGTTATTAATTGGTTTATATAGTTGGCTGCTCCCATGTTCGGGGCATAGATATTTACGATTGTTAGGTCTTCTTGTTGGACAGACCCTTTGAGTATGATATAGTGTCCTTCCTCCTCTCTTATTATAGTCTTTGGCTTAAAATCTAATTGTTCTGATATAAGGATTGCCACCCCAGCTTTCTTCTGATGTCCATTAGCATGGTACATTGTTTTCCACCCCCTCACTTTAAATCTGGAGGTGTCTTCGGGTCTAAATGAGTTTCTTGTAGGCAGCATATTGATAGGTTTTGATTTTTTATCCATTCTGATACCCTGTGTCTTTTGATTGGGGGCATTTAGCCCGTTAACATTCAGGGTAACTATTGAGAGATATGAATTTAGTGCCATTGTATTGCCTGTAAGGTGCCTGGTACTGTATATTGTCTCTGTTTCTTTCTGATCTACTACTTTTAGGGTCTCTCTTTGCTTAGAGGACCCCTTTCAATATTTCCTGTTGAGCTGGTTTGGTGTTTGCAAATTCTTTCAGCTTTTGTTTGTCCTGGAATCTCTTTATCTCTCCTTCTATTTTCAATGAAAACCTAGCCGGATATAGTATTCTTGGCTGCATGTTTTTCTCGTTTAGTGCTCTGAATATATCATGCCAGTTCTTTCTGGCCTGCCAGGTCTCTGTGGATAGGTCCGCTGCCAGTCTAATATTTTTACCCTTGTATGTTACAGACTTCTTTTCCCGTGCTGCTTTCAGGATTTTCTCTTTGCCGCTAAGGCTTGTAAATTTTACTATCAGGTGACGAGGTGTGGACCTATTTTTATTGATTTTGAGAGGCTTTCTGAGCATCTCCTGGATTTTGATGTTTGTTCCCTTTGCCATATTAGGGAAATTCTCTACTATAATTCTCTCCAATATACATATTGCTCCCCTCTCTCTTTCTTCTTCTTCTGGAATCCCAATTATTCTAATGTGTCGTCTTATGGTGTCGCTTATCTCTCCAATTCTCTCCTCGTGGTCCAGTATTTGTTTGCCTCTCTTTTGCTCAGCTTCTTTATTCTCTGTCATTTGGTCTTCTATGTCACTAATTCTTTCTTCTGCCTCATTTATCCTAGCAGTGAGAGCATCCATTTTTGATTGAACCTCATTAATAGCTTTTTTGATTTCAACTTGGATAGATTTTAGTTCATTTATCCAGAAAGAGCTTTTTTCTCTCCAGAGAGGGTTTCTCTAATATCTTCTATGCCTTTTTCGAGCTCGGCTAGAACCTTGAGAATTGTCATTCTGAACTCTAGATCTGTCATGTTACCAATGTCCGTATTGATTAGGTCTCCAGCCTTCGGCACGGCCTCTTGTTCTTTTTTTTTTTTTTTTTTTGAGGTGAGTTTTTCCGCCTTGTCATTTTGTTCAGATAAGATTTGCTTTCTCCTGCTATGGAATTCCGCTGTTCTTGGTGAGCGAAGTTGGTTTTGGCTGGGTTTCTTGTTGATCTTCTGGGGGAGGGGCCTGTTGTAGTGATTCTCAAGTGTCTTTGCCTCAGGCGGAATTGCACCGCCCTTGCCAGGGGCCGGGCTAAGTAATCCTCTCGGGTTTGCTTTTGGGAGCTTTTGTTCCCTGAGCGCTTTCCTTAGAGTTCCGGAGGATGGGAATGAAGATGGCGGCGTCCCAATCTCTCGGCCCAGAGGAGCTGAGAGCTTGGGGTTCCGCTCTTCAGTGCGCTCTCAGAGCAAAGCACCAAACCGCCCTGCCTCCCTGGCCTGCGGTTGCGCCTTGAGGAAAGTAGTCAATTGCTGGAACCTGGAGAGAAGCGCCCGGTTGCTTCCATCTCCGTGGCCTCTGGCCATGCTTCGATCCCACCCAGTCTGCGACTGGCACAAGGTAACCCTGGCCTTAGAGCTCACTCCTCGGCTTTGTCACTGTAGCCAGCTTCCCCGCTCTAATACCTGCGAGTTCTGTGGCACTTTGCCACCCCCGGTCCTTCTGTGACCCCATGAGACCTGGGGTTATGCTGACCCTGCCTGGACTTCCCCCCAGTTTAGCCTCTGTTGCGATGTCTCCCAGTGGAGCCTGACTTTTAAAAGTCCCGATTTTGTGCTCCGTTGCTCCGTCGCTTGCCAGGAGCCGGCCCCCCCCCCTTGGGTCTATCTTCCCCTCGCTTTGGATTCACTTCTCCGCAGGTCCTACCTTTGAGAAAGTGATCGATTTTCTGTTTTTAGAATTGTTGCTCTTCTTCTCTTCGATTTCCCGTTGGATTTGTAGGTGTTCACAATGGTTAGGTAAGCTATCTAGCTGATCTCCTGCTACCGGATGTCATCTCAGCCTGCTAATTCTCCGCCATCTTGACTCCTCCCCCAGGGAGGTTTTAAACTCAATTCCCCAAGATTAGGGAGTATGCTGTCCATATAACAACTGCCTTGGAAAATATCACGAAAAGAGTCAGCCTTGTCCACAGGCTGCAGCCCAGAGAGGAGCAGAAGCCATACATGGGCCAAGACCTCTTTATAGCAAGAGATGTGGCTGGGGACCCCAGAGCCCTGGAGCTAATCTGAGTCTGATTGTATAGGAGACTCCATGAAGAGCTCCCTAGCTTCTGCTCATATCAGATGATATAGAATCCCCCAACATTGAAGCCACCACTCTGGGTGTAGGTGAGTCTATCCGTTTTTTTCAGAAATGCAGAGGGAGTGGACCTGGGTCAGCACAGGCTGAGAGAGGTGACCTGCAAACACAGACACTTAGAGGTGATGGGGTAGAGACAAGTGTAAAGTTTCTCAGTGTCCATGACAGAGGAGTGGACACCAGCTGTAGGGCAGTCTTGTGTCCCTGAAGCTTGTGCCTACCTGTGCCATGGAAAAGAAAAACAAGAAGGACTGCTTCCCAGACCATGGTGACACAGGGTGTAGTTCCCACAGTGTTCTGGGCTGTCTGAGGTCTTCTTTTCCCACCACCTTCTGTCAAAGGAGGGACTGTCCATTTAAATAGGTCCATCAAGTGGCTGCTCTACCTCTCCCTGAATGCTGGTGCTGAAGCTCATCTCTCATCGCACACAGAGGATGGGCATTGGCCTTCTCCCTGGGTAGAGCCCTGGGACGAAGCACATAGGTCTATGAGCACATAGGTATCTGCTGATAGACCCATAGGTCCCTGCTCTGGGGGCTCCACCAGGACTGAGAGGACGCAGATGCTGCATCTCTTTTTTTTAAATTTTTTTAATTTATTTTCAGCATAACAGTATTCATTGTTTTTTCACCACACCCAGTGTTCCATGCAATCTGTGCCCTCGCTAATACCCACCACCTGGTTCCCCCAACCTCCCACCCCCTGCCCCTTCAAAACCCTCAGGTTGTTTTTCAGAGTCCATAGTCTCTCATGGTTCACCTCCCCTTCCAATTTCCCTCAACTCCCTTCTCCTCTCCATCTACCCTTGTCCTCTATATTATTTGTTATGCTCCACAAATAAGTGAAACCAGACTCTCTCTGTTTGACTTATTTCACTCAGCATAACCTCTTCCAGTCCTGTCCATGTTGCTACAAAAGTTGGGTATTCATCCTTTCTGATGGAGGCATAATACTCCATAATGTATATGGACCACATCTTCCTTATCCATTCATCCGTTGAAGGGCATCTTGGTTCTTTCCACAGTTTGGCGACCGTGGCCATTGCTGCTAGAAACATTGGGGTACAGATGGCCCTTCTTTTCACTACATCTGTATCTTTGGGGTAGATATCCAGTAGTGTAATTGCAGGGTCATAGGGAAGCTCTATTTTTAATTTCCTGAGGAATCTCCACACTGTTCTCCAAAGTGGCTGCACCAGTTTGCATTCCCACCAACAGTGGAAGAGGGTTCCCCTTTCTCCACATCCTCTCCAACACATGTTGTTTCCTGTCTTGCTAATTTTGGCCATTCTAACTGGTGTAAGGTGGTATCTCAATGTGGTTTTCATTTGAATCTCCCTGATGGCTAGTGATGATGAACATTTTTTCATGTGTCTGGTAGCCATTTGAATGTCTTCATTGGAGAAGTGTCTGTTCATATCTTCTGCTCATTTTTTAATATGATTGTCTGTTTTGTGTGTGTTGAGTTTGAAGAGTTCTTTATAGGTCCTAATGCCATTCCGATCAAAATTCCACCAGTATTTTTCAAAGAGCTGGAGCAAATAATCCTAAAATTTGTATGGAATCAGAAGAGACCCCGAATTGCTAAGGAAATGTTGAAAAACAAAGATAAAACTGGTGGCATCACGTTACCTGATTTCAAGCTTTACTACAAAGCTGTGATCACCAAGACCGCATGGTACTGGCATAAAAACAGACACATGGACCAATGGAACAGAGTAGAGAGCCCAGATATGGACCCTCAACTCTATGGTCAAATCATCTTGACAAAACAGGAAAAAATATCCAGTGGAAAAAAGACAGTCTCTTCAATAAATGGTGCTGAGAAAATTGTATGTAGAAGAAGGAAACTCGACCATTCTCTTACACCATACACAACGATAAACTCAAAATGGATAAAAGACCTCAATGTGAGACAGGAATCCATCAGAATCCTCGAGGAGAACATAGGCAGTAACCTCTTTGATATCAGCCACAGCAACTTCTTTCAAGATATGTCTCCAAAGGCGAAGGAAACAAAAGCGAAAATGAACTTTTGGGACTTCATCAAGATCAAAAGCTTCTGCACAGCAAAAGAAACAGTGAACAAAACAAAGAGGTAACCCACGGAATGGGAGAAGATATTTGTAAATGACAGTACAGATGCTGCATCTCTTTTAGGAAAAACAAGACCATGTCTCCAGTCCCAGTCTTCTTTGAGTGAAAGCGCTCCTCCTTGAATTTCTGAGGAGGGACCACTGTCCAGTTTCACAGCACCCCCTTCTAGTCACAGGGCACACATATCACAAGGCCCAAAACGCTGAAAGCCCAGCTGGTTTCTGCAGCTCACCAGGTCCCTGTCTATACATACGCATCCATGGTCTGATTTCGAGTACAGGTTTCTTCTGCAACCTGACAGTTGAACATCCCCATGAATCCTGTCTTGTTTTTATATGGCTTCATGTGAGGAAGTATTTGCAACCAATTCATTTGATTTTTTTAAATGTTCCAAGACCTAAAAAAATAACCTCTTGTTGGTTTTCTGATATGTTAGGAAACATTTCTAGGTGCAGAAAGTAAATGGAGATAAAGCACAGATAATCACAGAGAGTACGAACATCTGGCGGTTGATGTTCAGTGGTGAGTGAAGTTCTTTTATTTTTTTTCCATTTTTCATGATGTTAAGTTAGCCATCATATAGTGCATCATAAGTTTGATGTAGTGTTAAGAATTCATTAGTTGCATTTAACACCCCGTATTCATCCCACCATGGACCCTCACTAACATCCCTCTCTCAATCACCCCATCCTCCCACCCCCTCCCTTCTGTAAGTGAATATTTTCAGGGGAATAGCAATCATTCTAATATCAAATGTGAGATTTATTCAAATAACTCTCACACATTAAAAATAAAGAAAAGATAGCTTGTGCATCATAATCTGAAGAAAGAATGACAGTATCTGAAAACATCTGTGTGAATACTATAAAATTCCCTTCCTTGTGCAGTCACATGGAGCAGAGAGAGCTAGGAAAGTGGTTGTGGATGTGACAGTGGATTTGGGAGCAACATACAATTTCTAGAGTAATAGATGAAAGAGAAGCCACAAATTTGGAGTTCATCCCATTATTCAATAGAAAGGTGATTGAATGTTCATTTCTGAATTCCAAGTAAATGGTTTAATGAAGTTTTTGTGGTCATTTTCCCCTTTATTATCATCTGTGTTCAGGACTTAAATGACACCAGACATAAATATTCATATTAAATTCAATGATATCTGTTAACAAGCGTTATTCCTGAAAAGTAGTTCATGTGTAATTATATGTATGAAATTTTGAGATGGAGAGGACCTAACAAGGGGAAAAAGAAGAATTAGAGAGGATAATTGACATATCTGAAGACGTATGTATTTGTTCCCATCCATCACTAAAAAAGCAAATGAGAAGTAATAGAATAGTGGTAAATACCATCTATGGATATTGCACCTAAGGAAGCTGCATGTATTGTGCCTTTCATCAGGGAAAAGCAGAGATGCCATAATTTCCAGAAGGATCCCGGACCACTAGAGGGAGCCCTGAGACAACACTGCAGTCTATACCAGTCATTCTCGTGGTTGGGTCTACATTACTGAATTACTGTCCCTGAAGATTGTCTAGGGAGTAAGCAGGAACCAGGGCTGAATGGGGAAAGTGGGAAGCTGGATGAGGGAGAACCAGGAGCCCTCACAACGAGAAGCACAGGCAGCAGCTGCCCAGCTGTTCCATGCTGATGCTGCTTGATGCAGCCCAGAGCTTTCCTTGCGCTGGGCTTTCAATCTCTGAAGGACATGCCCACGCACTCCTCCTACCCTGGGTTTGGATAGCAGGGACTCTCAAGGCAATGTGTGTAATGAATACACCCACCCCCACTTTTTCGGGGAATGAGAGCTGAGGGCTCAGGGGCTCCCTCTCTCATTGGGGCAGCTGACTTACTGTGTTTACTACTTAACTCACATCTGCTGTCCCTGCATATTCATGACCTCAAAGTTTGTTTGTTTTTTTTCCATTCACTAATGAACTCCTGAAAGCTAAACTGGACAGTGATTATGTTACCAGATATTCAGAATTACCTGGCCTTTGTATTTATTCAGCCCTGTACCTGGGACCATTACCAATCCATGACCAGCTTGAACTGGTCCTTAAGTTTAAGGTTTTATCTTCTCCCATAGTTCCCCCACATTCATAACTGGAAATGAATGTACATGGATTCCTTTTATATGGTGTCTCATTGTGTTGTTGCTCTTGTTGGTGTAAGGGTTCATGGTTAGGTTACCTGAGGCCACATTCTATAGTATTTGACATTTGATGTTTGTATTGGTCATGATACTATAACATTGTTGGGAAAAGTGTCTTCTGATCATTCTTACCTCTCTTGGTTTCCATTTTCCCTTTAAGCCTGGAAATTCCTTATTTTATTTTGTTTTCCTGCTACATTTAACATATATTGTGGAGTTTTATAATTGTTCTTAGAGAAACAATTGGTATAAAAATATCATTTCTACAGTGGAACTTCCTCTGAATTAGAGGTCCTCCTTCTACTTCTGTGCTGCAGGAACCTCATGACCTGTTATCCAAAAGCACAGGCTCTGATCAAGTTTATTGAGAGCTCCATGGATCATCACTTAGAAAACGGGACTATCAAGAACTTTTCCTATAATAAAGGTTTATCTGATAATGGGATTTGAGTTTACTGAATCTAGACCTTGAATAATAGATTTAATTTACATCTGTCCAATTCAAGAACCTGATATAGAAGTGTATGTGAACTCTGGAATTAAACAGAGAGATGGGATGAGCATGCCTGAGGGCCCTGTCCTTAAAAGGGGAAGGATCATCTCCTGCCCCAAAGTATTCCTATGATCCCCAGGGTATCATTGAAAGAGACAGAGAAACACAGTCTGGCTAGTTTCAGAGTCAGGAGATGATCAGCCAATCCTGGAAAAGGACTAGGCAACATATAGGGAGCTTGGCAGAGGGGACTTGGGTCGCTCAGATCACAGTCTCATATTATTGTTTTCCTAACCATTCCCACCCATGGACAGATGGGGGACAGGTGTGGGGGATACTTTTGGTTACTGAGACAAAGTGAGTTTGTTTACATTGGGACACAGTAAGAAGTCAGTTATTTTCTTTTTTTTTTTTAAGATTTTATTTATTTGAGAAAGAGAGAGAGAGAACATTATGGGGGGGTGAAGAAGGAGAGGGAGAAGTAGATACCCCCTGAGCAGAAAGCCTGATGCTGAGTTTGATCACAGAGCTACATGATGATGACCTAAGCCTAGTACAGATGTTAAACAAACTAACATACAGACATCTTTTTTTTTAAAGATATTTTATTTATTTATTTCACAGACAGAGAGGTCACAAAGTAGGCAGAAAGGCAGGCAGAGAGAGAGGGGGAAACTGGCTCCCTGCTGTGCAGAAAACCTATTCAGGGCTTGATCCCAAGACCCTGAGATCATGACCTGACCTGAAAGCAGAGGCTTAACCCACTGATCCAGCCAGGCTCCCTGCATCTAGGCATCTTGAAAGTAAGTTATTTTCACTGAGCTCATAAGATAGACAGAATCAAGTGTATGGAGTTCTCTGGTTTCTGAAGCACAAGTGACACCATAGAAGCAGAGCTGATCTTGGTCACAGGCAAGGATGGGAGAAGATGGGTCAGAGCATCTGATGGGGGACAGATGTGGAAGGTGGCAGTGGGGTTGTGCTTGCCTCTGTCATGGTGAAAGTCAGTCTCATCCTCAGGCTGCACGTCAGGGGTGATCAAGGAGGTCATGTTGATAAACCGGAGCAGGAATATTTGTCTGTGACTCCTGAAGATACATCACTGCTGGATTACCTCACAGACATAGGGCTTTTGCCTGTGAAATCTTGTTACCCACCATCATGGTAATCTCCAATGTTTCTGCTATACTCAGTGTGACAAAGGTGAACTCTTCATTGGACCCTATTGAGAGCTTCAGAGGGCGTGATGCTACATATATTAGGGATTTTTTGATACTCCACAATGCTGGCTGACACCCTAGGTGCTTAAAAGATCCTAAAGAGTAGAAAAGGTGGAGAGGACACACACCAATTCCCATGGGCTCTGGAATCCCACCTATGGAAGTTCATGTGGGTTGAGTGGTGTCACCTGTGGGAAGTCAGTTTTGGCATTCAGGGGTTTCCTAGGAATGCTGGATTCTCCCCCTTTCTCCTTCCCCAGATCTGAATATAGGTTTCCTGGCTTCATTTAGCAGATGTTCCCCATGCCTAACCCCCATCTCCTTGACATGATACCACAGCAGTAAAAGATACAGATACCACAACAGTGATCCAGGTCAGCTCTGGGCCTTGACCTCCGCCAGGCCTGCATTTGCCATCTTCCTGCCTCATCTCAGCAGCACAGTGCATGTCAGCCAGCCCCTCAGATGGGGAAGGGAGGGAAGGTCTCTCAGTAACATCAGGAGAAGAAGCCAGGTGTATAGGGCTGTCCACCTGCTGTGATTAGGCTTTTTCTGAACAAGAAATCTAGTAGAGTTCTTTGTTTCTTTCACTGGTATAAGTTCAGTTTTGCTGTGATTTTGCTTGTTTCTCCTCCTCCTCCTCCTCCTCCTCCTCCTCCTCCTCCTCCTGCTCCTCCTCCTTCTTTCTCTTCCTCTTCATCTACATTGTTGCCTAAGACTAAAGAGTCATTGATGGAAAATTGACAGAGGATTCTAGGGCCTTGAAGAAGCTTCTGGGCAGGATCTTGTGGTTGTTCCCACATTTACTCCCTCCACACTCTCTTAGGTCCCATTCAGATCAGGTCAGTGCTTTTGTTCTACTTACCATTATGTCAGTGTCACTGTGAGAAGCACCAGTATTTCTAACAACACAGTAATAGTCAGCCTTGTCCTCAGACTGCAGACCAGAGATGATCAGAATCCCTGCATCAACCAAGGCATCTTTGGAGCCAGAGAAGCAGCTGGGGACCCTAGGACTCTGGTGTTTTTCTGAGACTGAGTAGAAGCTCAGGAGATACTGGGGAGGCCTGCCTGGCATTTGCTGGTACCAGCCTATGAGATATCTCCCAACACTGAAACCACTGCTCCGGGTCCCGGTGAGTCTGGCTGTTATTCCCAGAGATTTCAAGAAGGAGGGTGGCTGGTTCAGTGCAGACTGGGACAGGGAATCTGCAAACACAGACACTCATGGGTGATGGGGTATTAACATTGAGGGTTTCTCAGTCTTAAGGGATGATAATACCTGGGAAGATCCCAAGACATCAGATGATTTCCCTATGTGAGCAGAGAGAAAGGGAAATGAAGAGAAGAGGGGCCCAGGCTATGGGGACACAGCCCTTGGTAGCCATAGAGAAGCCAGGCTGTCTCGGGCTTGTCTTACCCTCTGTACTGTCACCATGTAAAGGAGGTTATTCTTTTTTTTTTTTAATATTTTATTTATTTATTTGAGAGAGAAAGTAAGCGTGAGAGAGGGGATGATCAGAGGGAGAAGGAGACTCCTGCCGAGCAGGGAGCCTGATGTGGGACTTGATCTTGGGACTCCAGGATCAGGACCTCCGTTGAAGGCAGTCACTTAACCAACTGAGCCACCCAGGCACCCAGGAGGGTATTTTTATGCAAAAGTGTACCCCTTTTCAGACTCTTACAGTCCCCAGCTGACCACTGATGTAGTAACTTGAGAGGGGACCTGAGGACAGAGGAGGCTAAGGTCAGGACCTGCTCTGAATGGGACCCAGGAAGGGGGGTGGAAGGAGCAGCTGTGGGAAGCACCATGTTGAGTATCATTTAAAGAATATGGATACACTTCTGTGATTTGAGAGGCTTATAACATAGAGGGGGAAATCATGAGAAATAAACACTCCTGTGAGAATGGGAATGTTTACAAAGCATAAATTACATGAAAGATGGAGATTACCCCTCCCCTGACGACATTTTGGGATCTTATCCTCTGAGGGTGCTTTAAAGTACTTTAAAGTGTGTCTCAGGAGAGGAATAACCATGTTCTCCACATAGGCTCATAAAAGAGAAAATCAAAACAGGTTGTGAAAATGCTCAAACCATGATGGGACACAACAATTTCACAGAGCGGGGGAAACCGTCTGGTGACAGTGGGCATAGGGACCCAAGCCTGTGGCCTTGGGCTGCAACTAAAGCAGATGCTGCATTCCCAGCTGCTGTCACACCATGGAACCCAGGGACAGGCTCACAGTCTCCCTGTTGCCCCAGCCCTGGGTCCCCTAACTGGGTTGAGGGGACCGGAGACCAGAATAGAACTCCCCCTCCATCCAGCCCTTTGTGTCCTCTGCCCACTCCCCATAGAGAATGTGCCACACTGGGCCTTCCTTAGGCTGGAATCTCATGGTCATACTCAGAATTTCCCAATGTGGCTCCTCACTGAGGACTGTCTCCAGCTGTCTCCACTGCTCCTGTGCTTCTCTACTAACAGGATGAGATGTTGTGAGGTGTCAGAACCCATCTTAGTGCAAAGAGAAAATGGACAAAGGTCCCAGTGCCTCTTCCCCCAAGATTCTGAGTCATATTCAAGAAAATTGGTCTGTCTCTTTGTAGCTCCATCTCTGTTTCCCATTCCCAGCTCCAACCTGTCTGTTGAGGCTCTGCCCACACTTCTAGCGGGGAGGACACAGTCTCATTCTTTCTTGACCTATGACTAGCATCTCTGGGTGTGCTATCTAATTTCCAGGTCTTATTAGTAATAAAACTTTATTTTCCAAAGATTCCTATGGTTGAAGTTGAAGGATAACTTGCAGTCATAATAAGATCCACAAGGGTGGGGATAGCCACTGCATAGTGTATGGAGAGACTGGCATCTGCACAAAACATGAACTTCTGTTCCTGAAGGGAGAACTTTGGCTCCTACTATATGTGACCATTAACTTCATTGTTCAATTCAGGCACATCTCAGGAACATTACAATTATTTATCATTCATTGCATCAGACACAAGGCTGTCAACTGGAGAAAGAGGCTCAAGTGCAGTTTCTGTTATCCCTGGACATACAGGCTGCCTTTCTTATCAAAATCCCTCAGGTCATCATCCCTTTACCCACCCTTTCATTGAGGAGGCTTCCTACCTTCATAGAGGAGCGGATGGGATGATATCGCACTGTGCACTACATCACTGATCCCAGACTTCCTAGATAACCTTGTGTGCATGCACCAACATGTTGTCACTGTGCAGTAGAGTTTACTGAGCTATGACAAAACAGCAGTGTGGTGTGGCCACTGTGACAGAGTCCTGTACAATAGTGACCCCACCATGAATACTGTTCTTTCATATTCATCCTCCTGTTCCTTCCTCCACCTCTTCTCCGTCACTGACCTTTTCAGCACCTCTAGATTTCTGCCTCTTGTAAAATGTATTTCAATTAAAATTATAGCAAATGTAGCATTTTAAATGTTCTTTTTTCAGAAGAAATATGTATTTAAAATTCATATATACTACTATGACTTAATAGTTCATTTGCTTTACTTATTTCTTGGTTTATTTCGTGCATGTGTGTTTTTTTCTCAATTTTAAAATTTAAATTCTAGTTAAAATACATGGTAAAATTGGTTTAAGATAAAGAACTTAATGATTTTTCGAGGAGGAGTCAAGATGGCGGAGAAGTAGCAGGCTGAGATGACATCGGGTAGCAGGAGATCAGCTAGATAGCTTATCTAACCATTGTGAACACCTACAAATCCAACAGGAAATCAAAGAGAAGAAGAGCAACAATTCTAGAAACAGTAAATCGATCACTTTCTGAAAGGTAGGGCCTGCGGAGAAGTGAATCCAAAGCGAGGGGAAGATAGACCCCAGGGGGAGGGGCCGGCTCCCGGCAAGCGGCAGAGTAACGGAGCACAAAATCAGGACTTTTAAAAGTCGGCTCCACTGGGAGACATCGCTCCAGAGGCTAAACCGGGGGGAAACCCAGGCGGGGTCAGAATAACCCCATGTCCCGCGGGGTCACAGAAGGACTGGAGGTGTCTGAGTGCCACAGAGCTCGCAGGTATTAGAGCGCAGAAGGCGGCTACAGCAACAAAACCGAGGAGTAAGCTCTCAGCCCGAGGTTACCTTGCGCCGGTGGCAGGCTGGGTGGGCTCGGAGCGTGGCCAGAGGCCATGGAGACGGAAGCTACCGGGCGCTTTTCTCCAGGTCCCAGCAATTGACTGCTTTCCTCAAGGCGCTACCGCAGGCCAGGGAGGCGGGACGGTTCGGCGCTTTTCTCTAAGGGTGCACTGAGAAGTGGAACCTCAAGCTCTCGGCTCCTCTGGGCCGAGAGATTGGGACGCCGCCATCTTCATTCCCATCCTCCGGAACTCTACGGAAAGCGCTCAGGGAACAAAGGCTCCCAAAAGCAAACCCGAGTGGATTACTTACCCCGGCCCCTGGCAAAGGTGGTGCAATTCCGCCTGCAGCAAAGACACTTGAGAATCACTACAACAGGCCCCTCCCCCAGAAGATCAACAAGAAACCCAGCCAAGACCAATGTTGCTCACCAAGAACAGCGGAATTCCACAGCAGGAGAAAGCAAATCTTCTCTGGACAAAATGACAAGGCGGAAAAACTCACCTCAAAAAAAAAAAAAAAGAACAAGAGGCCGTGCCGAAGGCTGGAGACCTAATCAATACGGACATTGGTAACATGACAGATCTAGAGTTCAGAATGACAATTCTCAAGGTTCTAGCCGAGCTCGAAAAAGGCATAGAAGATATTAGAGAAACCCTCTCCGGAGAGATAAAAGCCCTTTCTGGAGAAATAAAAGAACTAAATTCTATCCAAGTTGAAATAAAAAAAACTATTAATGAGGTGCAATCAAAAATGGAAGCTCTCACTGCTAGGATAAATGAGGCAGAAGAAAGAATTAGTGACATAGAAGACCAAATGACAGAGAATAAAGAAGCTGAGCAAAAGAGAGACAAACAAATACTGGACCACGAGGAGAGAATTTGAGAGATAAGTGACACCATAAGATGACACAACATTAGAATAATTGGGATTCCAGAAGAAGAAGAAAGAGAGAGGGGAGCAGAAGGTTTATTGGAGACAATTATTGGAAAGAATTTCCCTAATATGGCAAAGGGAACAGACATCAAAATCCAGGAGATGCTAAGAACGCCCCTCAAAATCAATAAAAATAGGTCCACACCTCGTCACCGGATAGTAAAATGTACAAGCCTTAGCGGCAAAGAGAAAATCCTGAAAGCAGCACGGGAAAAGAAGTCTGTAACATAGGGTAAAAACATTACATTGGTAGCGGACCTATCCTCAGAGACCTGGCAGGCCAGAAAGAACTGGCATGATATATTCAGAGCACTAAATGAGAAAAATATGCAGCCAAGAATACTATATCCGGCTAGGCTATCATCGAAAATAGAAGGAGAGATAAAGAGCTTCCACGACAAACAAAAGCTGAAGGAATTTGCAAACACCAAACCAGCTCTACAGGAAATATTGAAAGGGGTCCTCTAAGCAAAGAGAGACCCTAAAAGTGGTAGATCAGAAAGAAACAGAGACAATATACAGTAACAGTCACCTTACAGGCAATACAATGGCACTAAATTCATATCTCTCAATAGTTACCCTCAATGTTAATGGGCTAAATGCCCCAATCAAAAGACACAGGGTATCAGAATGGATAAAAAATCAAAACCTAAAAAAAAAAAATCAAAACCTATCAATATGCTGCCTACAAGAAACTCATTTAGACCCGAAGACACCTCCAGATTTAAAGTGAGGGGGTGGAAAACAATATACCATGCTAATGGATATCAGAAGACAGCTGGGGTGGCAATCCTTATATCAGAACAATTAGATTTTAAGCCAAAGACTATAATAAGAGATGAGGAAGGACACTATATCATACTCAAAGGGTCTGTCCAACAAGAAGACCTAACAATCATAAATATATATGCCCCTAACATGGGAGCAGTCAACTATATAAACCAATTAATAACAAAATCAAAGAAATACATCGACAGTAATACAATAATAGCAGGGGACTTTAACACTCCCCTCACTGAAATGGACAGATCATCTAAGCAAAAGATCAACAAGGAAATAAAGGCCTTAAATGACACACTGGACCAGATGGACATCACAGATATATTCAGAACATTCCATCCCAAAGCAACAGAATATACATTCTTCTCTAGTGCACATGGAACATTCTCCAGAATAGACCACATCTTGGGTCATAAATCAGGTCTCAACCGGTATCAAAAGATTGGGATCATTCCCTGCATATTTGCAGACCACAATGCTCTGAAGCTAGAACTCAATCACAAGAGGAAATTTGGAAAGAACGCAAATACATGGAGACTAAACAGCATCCTTTTAAAAAATGAATGGGTCAACCAGGAAATTAAAGAAGAATTGAAAAAAATCATGGAAACAAATGATAATGAAAACACAAGGGTTCAAAATAAGTGGGACACAACAAAGGCAGTCTTGAGAGGAAAATATATAGTGGTAAAAGCCCTTCTCAAGAAACAAGAAAGGTCTCAAATACACAACCTAGCCCTACACCTAAAGGAGCTGGAGAGAGAACAACAAAGAAAGCCTAAACCCAGCAGGAGAAGAGAAATCATAAAGATCAGAGCAGAAATCAATGAAATAGAAATTAAAAAAACAATAGAACAAATCAACAAAACTAGGAGCTGGTTCTTTGAAAGAATTAATAAGATTGACAAACCCCTGGCCAATCTTATCAAAAAGAAAAGAGAAAGGACACAAATAAATGAAATCATGAATGAAAGAGGAGAGATCACAACCAACACCAAAGAAATACAAACAATTATAAGAACATACTACAAGCAACTGTACGCCAACAAATTTGACAATCTGGAAGAAATGGATACATTTCTAGAGACATATAAACTACCACAACTGAACCAGGAAGAAATAGATAACCTAAACAGACCCATAACCAGTAAGGAGATTGAAACAGTCATCAAAAATCTCCAAACAAACAAAAGCCCAGGACCAGACAGCTTCCCAGGGGAATTCTACCAAACATTTAAAAAAGAATTAATTCCTATTCTCCTGAAACTTCGAAAAAATAGAAATGGAAGGAAAACTTCCAAACTCATTCTATGAGGCCAGCATCACCTTGATCCCAAAACCAGACAAGAATCCCACCAAAAAAGAGAATTACAGACCCATATCCTTGATGAACACAGATGCGCAAATTCTCACCAAAATGCTAGCCAATAGGATCCAACAGTACATTAAAAGGATTATTCACCACGACCAAGTGGGATTTATTCCAGGGCTGCAAGGTTGGTTCAACATCCGCAAATCCATCAATGTGATACAATACATTAATAAAAGAAAGAGTAAGAACCATATGATACTCTCAATAGATGCTGAAAAAGCATTTGACAAAGTACAGCATCCCTTCCTGATTAAAACTCTTCAAAGTGTAGGGATAGAAGGCACATACCTCAATATTATCAAAGCCATCTATGAAAAATCCACTGCAAATATCATTCTCAATGGAGAAAAACTGAAAGCTTTTCCGCTAAGATCAGGAACACGGCAGGGATGTCCGTTATCACCACTGCTGTTCAACATAGTACTAGAAGTCCTAGCCTCAGCAATCAGAAAACAAAAGAAATTAAAGGCATCCAAATTGGCAAAGAAGAAGTCAAACTATCACTCTTTGCAGATGGTATGATACTATATGTGGAAAACCCAAAAGGCTCCACTCCAAAACTGCTAGAACTTATACAGGAATTCAGTAAAGTGTCAGGATATAAAGTCAATGCACAGAAATCAGTCGCATTTCTTTACACTAACAACAAGAAAGAAGAAAGAGAAATTGAGGAGTCAGTCCCATTTACAATTGCACCCAAAACCATAAGATACCTAGGAATAAATCTAACCAAAGAGGCAAACTATCTATACTCAGAAAACTATAAAGTACTCATGAAAGAAATTGAGGAAGACACAAAGAAATGGAAAAATATTCCATGCTCATGGATTGGAAGAACGAATATTGTGAAAATGTCTATTCTACCTAAAGCAATCTACACATTTAATGCAATCTCTATCAAAATCCCATCCATTTTTAAAGAAATAAAACAAATAATCCTAAAATTCATATGGAACCAGAAAAGACCTCAAATAGCCAAATGAATATTGAAAAAGAAAGCCAAAGTCGGTGGCATCACAATTCCAGACTTCAAGCTCTATTACAAAGCTGTCATCATCAAGACAGTATGGTACTGGCACAAAGACAGACATATAGATCAATGGAACAGAATAGAGAGCCCAGAAATAGACCCTCAACTCTATGGTCAACTAATCTTCTACAAAGCAGGAAAGAATATCCAATGGAAAAAAGACAGCCTCTTCAACAAATGGTGCTGGGAAAATTGGACAGCCACATGCAGAAAAATGAAATTAGACAATTTCCTTACACCACACACGAAAAATAGACTCAAAATGGATGAAGGACCTCAATGTGAGAAAGGAATCTATCAAAATCCTTGATGAGAATGCAGGCAGCAACCTCTTTGACCTCAACCGCAGCAACTTCTTCCTAGGAACATTGCCAAAGGCAACAGAAGCAAGGGCAAAAATGAACTCTTGGGATATCATCAAGATCAAAAGCTTTTTCACAGCAAAGGAAACAGTTAACAAAACCAAAAGACAACTGACATAATGGGAGAAGATATTTGCAAACAACATATCAGATAAAGGGCTAGTATCCAAAATCTATAAAGAGCTCATCAAACTCCATACCCAAAGAACAAATAATCCAGTCAAGAAATGGGCAGAGGACATGAACAGACATTTCTGCAAAGGAGCCATCCAGATGGCCAACAGACACATGAAAAAATGCTCCACATCACTTGGCATCAGGGAAATACAAAAATAAAACCACAATGAGATACCACCTCACACAAGTCAGAGTGGCTAAAATTAACAAGTCAAGGAATGACAGATGCTGGCGAGGATGCGGAGAGAGGGGAACCCTCCTACACTGCTGGTGGGAATGCAAGCTGGTGCAACCACTCTGGAAAACAGTGTGGAGTTTCCTCAATAAACTGAAAATAGAGCTACCCTACGACCCAGCAATTGCACTAATCAGTATATATCCTAAAGATACAAACGTGGTGCTCCGAAGGGACACGTGCACCTGAATGTTTTTAGCAGCAATGTCCACAATACCCAAACTGTGGAAAGAGCCTAGATGTCCATCAACAGATGAATGGATAAAGAAGTTGTGGTATATATACACAATGGAATACTATGCAGCCATCAAAAGACATGAAATCTTGCCATTTGCCACGACGTGGATGGAACTAGAGGGTATCATGCTTAGCGAAATAAGTCAATCAGAGAAAGACAACTATTATATGATTTCTTTGATATGAGAAAGTGGAGATGCAATGCAGGGGGGTTGGGAGGAGGTAGGAAAAGAAAAAATGAAAAGATGGGATTGGGAGGGAGACAAACCATAAAAGACTCAATCTCAAAAAACAGACTGAGGGTTGCTGGGGGGAGGGGATATGGGAGAGGGTGGTGGGGAAATGGACACTGTGGAGGTTAGTGCTATGATGAGTGCTGTGAAATGTGTAAACCTGGCGATTCACAGACCTGTACCCCTGGGGATAAAAATACATTATATGTTTATTAAAATTAAAAAAAAATACTTAATGATTTTTCACTTACATGTAACACCCTGTGCTCATCACAAGTGCCCTCCTTAAGAACCATCACCCATTTAGCCCACACCCCACCCACCTCTTCCATCAACCCTCAGTTAATTCGCAATAGTTAAGACCAGGTGGTGGGTATTAGGGAGGGCACGGATTACATGGAGCACTGGGTGTGGTGAAAAAATAATGTACTGGGTATCTACCCCAAAGATACAGATGTAGTGAAAAGAAGGGCCATCTGTACCCCAATGTTTATAGCAGCAATGGCCACGGTCGCCAAACTGTGGAAAGAACCAAGATGCCCTTCAACGGATGAATGGATAAGGAAGATGTGGTCCATATACACTATGGAGTATTATGCCTCCATCAGAAAGGACGAATACCCAACTTTTGTAGCAACATGGACAGGACTGGAAGAGATTATGCTGAGTGAAATAAGTCAAGCAGAGAGAGTCAAGTATCATATGGTTTCACTTATTTGTGGAGCATAACAAATGATATAGAGGACAAGGGTAGATGGAGAGGAGAAGGGAGTTGAGGGAAATTGGAAGGGGAGGTGAACCATGAGAGACTATGGACTCTGAAAAACAACCTGAGGGTTTTGAAGGGGCGGGGGGATGGGAGGTTGGGGGAACCAGGTGGTGGGTATTAGCGAGGGCACAGATTGCATGGAGCACTGGGTGTGGTGAAAAAACAATGAATACTGTTATGCTAAAAATAAATAAAAAATTTAAAAAAAAAATAATGAATACTGTTATGCTGAAAAGAAATAAAAAAATTAAATAATAATAATAATAATAATAAAAGAGACTCTTACAGTTTGCTTCTCTCTATTTTTTTTTCCTTCCAATATGATCACCTGTTCAGTTTCTTAAATTCCAATTATGAGTGAAATCATACAGAATTTCACTTTCTCTAACTTATTTTGCTTGGTGTAACACATGCTAGCACCTTCCACATCATTGCAAATGGTAAGATTCCATCCCTTTTGATGACTGACCAATTATATATATATATATATATATATATATATATATATATACACACACATACACAGACAATACATGTATGTATACAAATATAATATATATGTATATAATATAAAAACATAATACATATATGATATATGTTTACACACACACTCACACATACACCTATACCACATCTTCTTTATCTATTCATCATTTGATGGACATTTGGACTCTTTCCATATCTGCCTATTTTTGATAATGCTTCTCTAAACACTGTGGGCATGTGCACCTTTAAATCAGTATTTGTATATTCTTGGGTAAATACCTAGTAGTGCAATTGACTGGATCATGGGGTACAACGCTGAATATCCCAGTGTACAAATATATAACAGACTGGAGGATGACTTTGTTATGTCATGTTGTAGGGATTTTTAAAAACCTGGTATAAACATCCACATGCTGTTCTGATTGCTTTCACATATTGTGATTATGAATAAATCTGTAAATATTCACATGCAGGAATTTCTTTGCACAGAAATTTCATTTTGGTTTCACCTTATCTAATTTGTACTTTGGAACATTTCTCATATTACCCCAAATATCAGAATATAACCAATGAGTTAACTGGTTAAAGTTAAGCAAATGATGATGCTACATGCAAAGAGAACTGACATATCCATCAAGCAGAGCGGGGACATGTTAAGCCCCATGGAGGTTCAGAGCCCCCCAGATACTTTCATTTATTAAAAAAACAAAAGAAAATAAAGGCGTATAAACCAGCTTAGAAGTAAACAGCCATAGATAATTAACCTAAGGACTTTCTAGTTCCATAAAGACTATATATCTGCAAATGGGTCACAGTGAGTGACTTTGAGTACAGAAGGGAGAGGGAAGTGAAGTAGTACTTTCACTCCTAGGTGGTGCCCCCAGATGGACCTAGGGCCCAAAACGTCAGTGAAAGGGTAAACAGAAGTTCCAGCCGAGGTTGACTAGGCAGCTCCTGGGCTGTTTACCTTCTTCTCAGATAACTATGTAGGGTTTTGTTTTACTTCCACACAGGCCTAGAACACTGACCATTAGGACTACTGAACTATGCTTAGCAGTAATAATGAGCCTCATCTACAGCCTGGAGCCCACTGATGGTCAGGGAGACAAAACTGCCAGACCTGGAGCCAGAGAATTGATCAGTGACCCCCCAAGGTCATTTGTTATTCTCATGCTGGGAAACTGGGGGTTGTTTATGGGAGCTATGGGTACCCACTCACATAATTACCATGTCTGATGTTGGAGCTGCTTCCAGGGCAAAAGATGGTGACCCTCTGGTGCTGGGCCCCAGACATGGCAGATGGCTGAGTCAGCACAGTCTGGGACTAAGGACCCTGCAAGGGGAAGAGACACAGAGAGGGTGATGCCGGGGACTAGACACAGAGAATGAAGTAGGTCCCAAAGTTACCTCCCAGAGGCCCTTGGCATGTCCCTATACCAAGACCCCTGTGCAGTGAGCAAGAAGGTTGAGGATGAGAAGTGACCAGGCCATGGTGGAAGTCATCACAGTTCCTGCCTTCTGTGCCCCACAACTGGGCAGAGCCTCCACTAATCTTTCCCTTTACCTCTTCATTGTTGGAAAGAAGGATGGCCTATACATACAAATGAGACCCTGGCTCCGGGCCACTCACTGGCAGTTAGCCAGGTCCCTCTGACAGATATGTCAGGGGGAAGGGCAGGGAAGGGGTTGTGTGCATCCAGGGGACAGGAAGTCAGAGCTGTAAACCCTGAGACTAGGTCCTTTGCTTCCCTGAACTATCAAAACTGGACCCCGTGAGCCCCCCGCTGGTGCCCAGACCCAGAAATGCCATTGTGTGGCATGGTGACCAGGGTCCATCAGAGACAGTTCCTACCTCCTCACTTCTCAGATCACAGTCCACTGCATTAAGGCCATGCCAGGAGTCCCCTTATGTGTCCTCCCATCACATCTGTGCAAACTTTATGCTCTATTCTGATTCCTCAGAGTGTGTCTTTCCACAGCTCCCTTGACTGAGCATGTGTCAGAAGTGACATTGTGGGTCTACACAAACTCCTTTTAGACCAGGATCAAGTCCAGAGTCTGATGGGTCCCCATGGTGATGCATGTTTCCTTCTCAGCTGGATGCTAGATATTGCCTGTTATGTGACAGATTCATGTTTCCAGACTTCTCTCTCATTCAACTCAGGTGTCCACATCACGGAGGAGACGGGAAGCACATCTCTGCACTGTGTGTGTAGAAGCCCTCATGTACATTCACAGAGGGGTTACACACTGAAAATCTTTGTCATCTGTCATTATTTCCAATGGCTTGAAATAACGGTTCCACACACACTGCGGACAGTGATTCCCTTCTAGGATCTGTTCTGTCAGCACACAGGCAGACCTCTACAGAAGCCCAGCTACATGAGGCTGTGTGTGGCAATGACCTCAGAGCATAGAGGTCAAACATGCTGGTAGTCGTAATCAGGGGTATGGCACTGGGCCTGGGTGGCTCAGTGGGTTAAGCCTCTGCCTTTGGCTCAGATCATGGTCTCAGGGTCCTGGGATCGAGCCCTGCATCAGGCTCTCTGTTCAGCGGGGAGACTGCTTCCCCCCCCCCTCTCTGCTTGCCTCTCTGCCGACTCGTGATCTCTGTCTGTCAAAGAAATAAATAAATAAAATCTTTAAAAAAATTGTATTTTTCTCTCACCTGACATTCTAAATCATTTGAGAAGTAAGCCCATCCATCTTCCTGAAGCCCTGCGAACTTCAGGGCCCTGAGGTAAACTTCAGGGAAATACCCCAAGGACTCATGTGCAGACAATCTTCCTGCGAATTGCTCCATGGGCCATTCAAAAATACCACCAAGAGGGGCACCTGGGTGGCTCAGTGGGTTAAAGCCTCTGCTTTCGGCTCAGGTCATGATCCCAGGGTCCTGGGATCAAGCCCCGCATCGGGCTCTCTGCTCTGCGGGGAGCCTGCCTCATCCTCTCTCTCTGCCTGCCTCTCTGCCTACTTGTGATCTCTGTCTGTCAAATAAATTAAAAAAAAAATACCACCAAGAATATCCAAACTGCAAAGCAGGGCAAGCCATCACATTGCCATGTCCTGCCCTCACTCCATCGGAATATGCTTCCTAACTCACATCCACAAATATTCTCACTGACAGTGAGACAGGAAATCTGAAGGGACCCCATGAAGGATTGTCTTTCTTGTTCTTCTTCCTGTTGGTATTCTTGCTAGGACCTCTACCCCACCCTGCACAGGCCTTATAGATGAATACATCCTCCTTGTGAAGGCCAAGGTGTTTGAAGATATTCTGAAGTCTTCCAGTTCAATAAAGAACATCTAAGGGGTGACTGGGTGGGGTCATCATGAATGCTTCCAAGACCACTGATTCTCTGAGGCCCCTGGCTCCAGGACATAAGTGACTTATGTAGGACACTGGAAGACTCCTTTTTGTTTTAACCAGTTCCCAGATGCCTGAGAAGACTTGTGCACCAGAACAAAATCTTCAGTAAAATCTCCAGACCCCAAGCAAAGCTGAGACTCTTTTATTTTCCTTTCTGAATCTCCCAGACACTCTGCATCTGTTCAATGTCTTCCATAAACTCTGATCTCAGTCTTTTGGCTTATGTTTGATGTCTATGGTGTGTGAAGTCAAGGAACCTCTTGGCTGCTCCTGGGCAATCCTCTCTGAGTCCTCAGACCCAGCCAACCTGCATCAGTAGCACCCAAGACATGGGCAGAGGGCTTAAAATTTGTAACAAACATTAGCCTATGTTTCATTTTAATTTCTATAAAAATGCAGCTTGCCAATTATCTGATTGCTTCCCCAATATGGACTTTTTGAGAAACTTTCTGCATCACAGACTCCTGAGATGAGTTTAACTGAACTGACCTGCTTTAAGACTAAGAAACTAGGTCAACAAGTTGAAAGAATATTGCTGCACAACTTTGAATGTGTGAGATTTCAGGGAAGAATCAGAAGAGAGAACTCTAGGGGGCAAGGGCAGGGCACTCCTCTATGGGTCCCTATGGCATAAAGATTATATTGAGGTCAAAGGCAGTTGAAACCCAGAAGTCTCAGGAAAAGCCCTTTAACTCCCCCTCAATACACTAAGGGAATTTAGGCAGAGCAACTCCTATGGGAACAGATCTCCCACCACAGACAACTACACTAGCACATGAATTAGGTTGAGCAGACAGGGAGGGACCCAGCAAGGCCTGTTTGGTTGGGGTCCGCTGTGTTCCATTGTTTCCCAGGGGATCTACACACATTTGTCTACCAAACATTTATTCCCCTTCCTCTGTAGGTAAATTCCATTTCTTTGCACCAAATCAACCCTACCTCCTGTGTAGTTCAGAAAAACATATATACCTCATTTTGCCTAAGTAACATTAGGATTTCCTTCTCTGTGTGGATTCCAATATGTACACTATTCAATTTGATTTTCTCCTTTTAATCTGGCACAAGTCAATTTGATTCTTATTCTAGACAGAAGTATCTTGAAATGGACAGGACATTTCTGCTTCTGGACAGTAGTAAGGACACACAACTGGGATGAAGGACTGATGCTTTTCATGTATATGTGTTTAGCATTGATCAAGTTCTCCAGAACCTGGGGCATGAGCAGTTGGGCTCAATTCACTCACCTGGGTGTGCTTCCGGGACAGTGCTCCTGCACTGTCTTAGGTAACAGCATAATCTGGGTTTCACTCCTTCCTCCTCAAGGACACATCTCCCAGAGGAGTCTCCCCTCCAGTAGCTTCCAGAGAAGTTTCTCAGTTAAAGAGGCTTGAAGATAAAGCCTATGGGCTGAAGTTATTTTTTTTTTGTCTCACTTCCTCAGTGTCTGAGACACTGTGAGTAATGACAGCTGCTTCCTCTTCTATGTTCTGTAGCACAGGAATAGACAGCCTCATCCTCAGACTGCAACCCAGAGATGAGCAGAAGTCCTGCATTGGCCAAAACATCATTGGATCCAGAGAATCAACTGGGGATCCCAGTTCCCAGGTCTGTGATTGAATCTGAATAGTAGTACAGGAGATACTAGGGAGGGCTCCCCGGCTGCTGGTGGTACCATAATATGATATAGTTGCCAACACTGAATCCACTGCTCAGATTGCAGATCAGCCTGGCTTTTGTTCCCTAGATATAGAGAGGGAGGTCATCTGGGTCAACATAGGCTGGGACAGGGAACCTGCAAACACAGACACTCAAGAGTGGTGGCATTAGAATGGGGAAAAAATCTCAAATGCTGAGCATGGAAAGAGTCCTTTGGGGCCACCCAATATCCTTGGGGTCAGTCCTTACCTGTCTAGGGAGACAGGAGAACAAGGAGGACAGGTATCCAGACCATGGTGATACAACCCCTGATCCCCAGAGTGGTTTGTGTTGGCCAAGACCTCCTTTTCTCCTCCATCTTCTGTCACAGGAAGGGCTGTCCATGCAAATGGGATCCATCCAGTGAGTGCTTAGCCCCTCCCTGAGCCCTGGAGCAGGATCTCAGCTCATACCACACATTGAAGAGTATGTAGTTTGCTGAGACTACACACAAGTCCCTGCTCAGGGGACTGTGCTGGACCAGAGAGAACACAGCTGATGAGTACAGAGCACAGAGTCCAGCACACAGGCCCAGGCTCCCTTGAGTGAAGGGTCCCCACTGAGCCACTGTTTGGGGACAACTGGGAAGTCCCACAATGGCCCCTGCTGATCACAACACACCCACCTCACCATGGACCAAAGCCCTGAGAGCCCAGTGGCTTTCAGCAGCTCACCAGGTCCCTGTCTTTTCTCACTCCCATGTCTGATCTCTACATCCTATGTTTCATATATACTGTATATGATCACTATGATTTCTCACTCTCTGGAAATGGCAAAAAATGTATAAAAATCACCAAATAGTGTTCATCATCCTCAGAGAAGTTATTGTAAATGGTGAATGCATCATGTCAAACATCACTGATCAGAGGACAGTAGAACTGATTGGACGGGCTTGTACGAGATCTGGGAATGGTAAAATTGGACATTCCTATTGAGGCAGTGATTCAGCAAACATTTCAAAGATCATGTGATGCTGTTATAATGTGGTCAGGATAAGATGTGAAGGAGTGATTTCTGAAAATTTAACAAGTTTGCCTGACTGAATAGTTAGTGGTGAATAGTAGACTTATACCTGTTTGGAAGTGATATGTATCTCCTAAATTCATTGGTTTCAGCTTTGAAATTTGGTATTTTTGCTTTGAAATTCTTGTCAGGATTCTGTCTCTGTTGCCTCACCAACTGTTTATTTTATAGCTAAATTTATGTTCCACTTATAGTTTTGTACCCATTGCTTTCCTTCAGTGGGGAGATTAATGGAATGCTTTATTATTGTTTCCACATGCCTGGGAAGGGGGGTGCAGAAATCATGTTCGCACTGGGCCCCAAAACCAAATAGGTTATATGTGCAAATATTCACCAAATCTCTAGACTCACAAGGACCTTAAGTAATAGGCCTATGACCACAATCACCTACTTCCCTCAGAAACCCTCTCTTCAAGTCACTCAGAAGGGTCCTTCTCCTACAGCTCAGACATGTCACGCAATGTGTTCACCCAATGGGTTCAACCCCTTCAGTGTCTCCTCACTGTTGTTGAGATGGATTTCAACTGCAGATCATGGCAGACCCACATTTTGGCAACATTGAGCATGTGTTGAAAGCAGGGCAGACACCAAGTGTAACACACTGTGATCTACATTTCTCTCCTTGTCTTCTATTGATCTTGAATGCTATAGCTTTTTTTATAAGATTTTATTTATTCATTTGACAGACAGAGATCACAAGTAGGAAGAGAGGCAGGCAGAGATAGAGGAAGGGAAACAGGCTGATCAGAGAGCCCTACATGGGGCTCGATCCCAGGACCCTGAGATCATGGCCCTAGCCAAAGGCAGACTTTAACCCACTGAGTCACCCAGACACCCCTTGAATACTATAGCTTTATAATAGGTCTTCAAGTTCAAGCATCTGTCTTCTAACTTTGTTCTTCCTCTGCAATATTATGTTGCTAATTTGGATCTTTTCCCTCTGTGTGTAAACTTTTGAATCAGTTCCTCAGGATATATAGAATAAGGTGCTGAGATTTAAGGGTGACATTGAATCTATACATCCAAATCAGAAGAACCAGCATCTTCAAAGTAATGAGCTTTCTCATCAATGAACATAGACTAGCCCTCAATTTATTTAGGTTCTCTTTGATTTCATTCATCAGAATTCTGTTATTTTCCTTATATAGATCTTACACATATTATGTTTGATTTGTGATCTAAGAATTTCCCCTTTTTCAGGGCTAATATAAAATGTGTATATTTCACACTCCACTTCTTCAATGCTTTGTGTGTGTTGAGTTTGAGGAGTTCTTTATAGATCCTGGAAATCAACCTTTTGTCTGTACTGTCATTTGCAAATATCTTCTCCCATTCCCTGGGTTGCCTCTTTGTTTTGTTAACTGTTTCTTTTGCTGTGCAGAAGCTTTTGATCTTGATGAAGTCCCAAAAGTTCATTTTCGCTTTTGTTTCCTTCGCCTTTGGAGACATATCTTGAAAGAAGTTGCTGTGGCCGATATCAAAAAGGTTACTGCCTATGTTCTCCTCGAGGATTCTGATGGATTCCCGTCTCACGTTGAGGGCTTTTATCCATTTCAAGTTTATCTTTGTGTACGGTGTAAGAGAATGGTCGAGTTTCATTCTTCTACATAGAGCTGTCCAGTTTTCCCAGCACCATTTATTGAAGAGACTGTCTTTTTTCCACTGGATATTTTTTCCTGTTTTGTCAAAGATTATTTGACCATAGAGTTGAGGGTCCATATCTGGGCTCTCTACTTTGTTCCACTGGTCCATGTGTCTGTTTTTGTTTTTGTTTTTGTTTTTAATTTTTTATTTATTTTCAGCATAACAGTATTCAATGTTTTTTCACCACATGTGTCTGTTTTTATGCCAGTACCATGCTGTCTTGGTGATCACAGCTTTGTAGTAAAGCTTGAAATCAGGTAACGTGATGCCACCAGTTTTATTTTTGTTTTTCAACATTTCCTTAGCAATTCGGGGTCTCTTCTGATTCCATACAAATTTTAGGATTATTTGATCCAGCTCTTTGAAAAATACTGGTGGAATTTTGATCGGAATGGCATTAAAAGTATAGATTGCTCTGGGAAGTATAGACATTTTAACGATGTTTATTCTTCCGATCCAAGAGCATGGAATGGTCTTCCATCTTTTTGTGTCTTCTTCAATTTCTTTTAGGAGTGTTCTGTAGTTCCTCAAGTACAGATCTTTAACCTCTTTGGTTAAGTTTATTCCAAGGTACCTTATGGTTCTTGGTGCTAGAGTAAATGGAATCGATTCTCTAATTTGCCTTTCTGTATTTTCATTATTAGTATATAAGAAAGCCACTGATTTCTGGACATTGACTTTGTATCCTGCCACGTTACTGAATTGCTGTATGAGTTCTAGTAGTTTGGGGGTGGAGTCTTTTGGGTTTTCCATATAAAGAATCATGTCATCTGCCAAGAGAGAGAGTTTGACTTCTTCCTTGCCAATTTGGATACCTTTTATTTCTCTTTGTTGTCTGATTGCTGTTGCTAGGACTTCTAATACTGTGTTGAACAAGAGTGGTGAGAGTGGGCATCCCTGTCGTTCAATGCTAATTAATGGGTAAGCACTTGATTTTTCTATATTAAGTGTGCATTTGAAGCTGCTGCAATTGCTTATTAGTTTTGAGATTTTTCTTTTCATGGGAATCCTATTTTATTTTGTACATAGATGATCATATCATCTAAGAATAATATAGTTTATTTTTCCTTCTTAATCTGTTTCCCTCTAGATGAATGGTTCCAGGGAAATATTGATGCATTTATTGAGATGATTATATTTTTAATTTATTCTCTTATAGAGTGAAAGACCTTGACTGACTTTCAAATGTTTCACAAACCTTAAGTGTCTAAAATGACCACCTTTGGTGCATTGGGGATCTCTTAAAGATGTATTCAATTAATTTGAAAGAGAGGGAAAGGTGGGGCAGAGGGAGATAATCTTCAAACTGAAGTTTGAAGCACAAAGGGCACAATCCCATGACCCATGAGGTCATGACCTGAGCAAAAACTAAGAGTCAGATGCTTATCCACCTGAACAACTCAGGTGCCCATTTGATATATTGCTGACTAAATATGCAAATATTTTCTACATTTTCATCCCTATTTCTATGAATCATATTGATTCTTTTTTTAATCATATTGATTCTTAACTTCTTTTATTTTAAACTTCTTACCTGGTTATGATATTGGAGAAAAACTGGATTTATAACATATATTCAAGTTTCTTCCTTCCTGTCCATTCTCTGTAGTATTCTCATTATTTCCTCTTTAAATGCATGATAGAATTCTCTAGTGAAGTCTTCTGGCTTGAAGTTTTCTTCATGGGAAGGCTGTAAACTTAACCAATGCACAATTTCAATGTAGTTACTGGCAAGCAGGAGTTAAACAATGTGACTCCTCATTCCTGGAACAAAATCTACAGTTCATAATTTATGCCTGGGGATGTGGTTAACTTGACTGTAACTTTCCTTAAAAATTAATATCATTGTGGATATAAAATAAGCTGATATATTAAATGTCTGTATTTTTAATTAATTTTTTTATTTATTTTCAGCATAACAGTATTCATTGTTTTTTCACCACACCCAGTGCTCCATGCAATCTGTGCCCTCCCTAATACCCACCACCTGGATCCCGCAACCTCCCACCCCCTGCCCCTTCAAAACCCTCAGGTTGTTTTTCAGAGTCCATAATCTCTCATGGTTCACCTCCCCTTCCAATTTCCCTCAACTCCCTTCTCCTTCCCATCTACCCTTGTCCTCTATATTATTTGTTTTGCTCCACAAATAAGTGAAACCATATGATACTTGACTCTCTCTGTTTGACTTACTTCACTCAGCATAATCTCTTCCAGTCCTGTCCATGTTGCTACAAAAGTTGGGTATTCATCCTTTCTGAGGGAGGCATAATACTCCATAGTGTATATGGACCACATCTTCCTTATCCATTCATCCGTTGAAGGGCATCTTGGTTCTTTCCACAGTTTGGTGACCGTGGCCATTGCTGCTATAAACATTGGGGTACAGATGGCCCTTCTTTTCACTACATCTGTATCTTTGGGGTAAATACCCAGTAGTGCAATTGCAGGGTCATAGGGAAGCTCTATTTTTAATTTCCTGAGGAATCTCCACACTGTTCTCCAAAGTGGCGCACCAGTTTGCATTCCCACCAACAGTGGAAGAGGGTTCCCCTTTCTCCACATCCTCTCCAACACACGTTGTTTCCTGTCTTGCTAATTTTGGCCATTCTAACTGGTGTCAGGTGGTATCTCAATGTGGTTTGGATTTGAATCTCCCTGATGGCTAGTGATGATGAACATTTTTTCATGTGTCTGATAGCCATTTGTATGTCTTCATTGGAGAAGTGTCTGTTCATATCTTCTGCCCATTTTTTAATATGATTGTCTGTTTTGTGTGTGTTGAGTTTGAGGAGTTCTTTATAGATCCTGGAAATCAACCTTTTGTCTGTACTGTCATTTGCAAATATCTTCTCCCATTCTGTGGTTTGCCTCTTTGTTTTGTTGACTGTTTCTTTTGCTGTGCAGAAGCTTTTGATCTTGATGAAATCCCAAAAGTTCATTTTCGCTATTGTTCCCTTCGCCTTTGGAGACATATCTTGAAAGAAGTTGCTGTGGCTGATATCAAAGAGGTTACTGCCTATGTTCTCCTTGAGGATTCTCATGGATTCCTGTCTCACGTTGAGGTCTTTTATCCATTTCGAGTTTATCTTTGTGTACGGTGTAAGAGAATGGTCGAGTTTCATTTTTCTACATATAGGTGTCCAGTTTTCCCAGCACCATTTATTGAAGAGACTGTCTTTTTTCCACTGGATTTTTTTTCCTGCTTTGACGAAGATTATTTGACCATAGAGTTGAGGGTCCATACCTGGGCTCTCTACTGTGTTCCACTGGTCTATGTCTGTTTTTATGCCAGTACCATGTTGTCTTGGTGATCACAGCTTTGTAGTAAAGCTTATGCTTATTTTATTTTTTAAAATTTTTATTTATTTATTTGAGAATGATACAGAGACACACAGAAAGAGAGAGAGAGAGTACAAGCAGAGGTGGAGGCAGAGAGAGAAGGACACTTCCCCTGAGCTGGATGTCTGATGTGGGGCTGGATCTCAGGACCTGGAGATCATGACCTGAACCAAGGCACCAAGGCAAACAATCAATGAGCCACCCAGGTGCCTCTGTTTAGTAATTTTTAATGCAGATGATGTATTCTGAAAGAAAAATGATAGAAACCGCCCAAATATAATGTCAAGTATTGCACAACCTCATTTAGTGGCATGTGGTGGAACCAGAATATACAATGTTATGCCATCCTGTGTCCCTTGTTATTTCCCTGGGAGCCTTTTATAGTCAGAAACCAGAATGTTCAGATGATCCAGTCTCCAGGATGAATTATACACCTACATCCACTGGCTGCATATTCTCCCTCACTTCTGTATCTCCCAGCATGCATTGTGCCATAGCCAATGCTTGTGACCATCGGTAGCCTGAGATTTTGAATGTTTCTCAGTGTTCTTTGGGCTTCAGTGGGATTTGGGGAATGATTGAGTCAGAAGATGTTGTCACTGCCTCCTAAGGAGATATTTTTAGAAATAATTTCATAATAAAAGAACAGGTGCTTCACAAACATTAACAGTCATACAAATCTCCTGGAGGAATTGTTAAATGTAAATCTATGAACATCAACACATGCTTCAGATTTAGAAGGTCTAGGATGAATAATTGAGTTTTTATCAAGCTTCCAATTAAAATAAATTATTAATCTGTCTCTCATTATCAAATTATTGAGTACAATTATATCTACCAATGCTCTCTGGATAATAGTCTTTATTGAGAGCAGCAGGAGATTGAATCTTTTTTCCCCTTCTATTTATTTATTTATTTATTTATTTATTGCTAATATATATATTTTTTTAATTTTTTATAAACATATAATGTATTTTTATCCCCAGGCGTACAGGTCTGTGAATCGCCAGGTTTACACACTTCACAGCACTCACCATAGCACCTACCCTCCCCAATGTCCATAACCCCACTCCCCTCTCCCTCTCCCCCACCCCCCAGCAATCCTCAGTTTGTTCTGTGAGATTAAGAGTCACTTATGGTTTGTCTCCCTCCCAATCCCATCTTGTTTCATTTATTCTTTTCCTACCCCCCAAACCCCCCACGTTGCCTCTCCACTTCTTCATATCAGGGAGATCATATGATAGGTGTCTTTCTCTGATTGTCTTATTTCGCTAAGGATTATAACCTCTAGTTCCATCCACGTTGTTGCAAATGGCAAGATTTCATTTCCATCAACAGATGAATGGATAAAGAAGATGTGATATATATAGATATAGATATAGATATAGATATAGATATAGATATAGATATACAATGGAATACTATGTAGCCATCAAAGGAGATTGAATCTTAGTACTGATTTATTTGTAATGGAACTGACTCCCCACTCAACACATCAGACAGGTGAGAGGGGAAGCATGGTATGAAAATGTGGCAGTGGAGATATGGACACATGCTGGGATAACCAGGATGGGGGACACAGGGCCTTGAACCAAGAAAGAGGAGGATGAGGCCAGGGAGCTTCCCTTCCCATGGTGGTGGTGACCATTACCACAACCAACTTCTCTCCCATCTCTAAGGCTGAGACATTCATAACCCTTCAGGGGGTTCCAGTTACACTTCCTCATAGATTTAAATGACTATGTAAAGACCACCACCCACAGACAAAAAACAGTGATAGCTGGCCTTATCCTCAGCCTCGACCATCATGATAGTAAGGATATTTTTGATCCCAGAGCTGGATCCAGAGAAGCAATCAGGGATCCCAAAGAGGTGGCTGCTTGTGCTGTGGATGAGCATGTGGGGAGCCTGGCCTGGGGTCGTCTGGAACCAGTGAGGGGAGTTAGTTGCAGAGACTGAGCCAGAGCTGAGGCTACATGTGAGTGTGACCATTCCTCATGGAGACACTGACAGTGACGGCTCTTGGATCACCACAGTCTGAGAGTCTGCTCCTATTACCAATAGGAGAGAAAGCTGTTGTTATGGGAAAAAAGAAACCCTTGAGACCCTGCTTTTTTTTTTTTAATTTTTATTTATTTTCAGCATAACAGTATTCATTGTTTTTTCACCACACTCAGTGCTCCATGCAATCTGTGCCCTCCCTAATACCCACCACCTGGTTCCCCCAACCTCCCACCCCCCGCCCCTTTAAAACCCTCAGGTTGTTTTTCAGAGTCCATAGTCTCTCATGGTTCACCTCCCCTTCCAATTTCCCTCAACTCCCTTCTCCTCTCCATCTACCCTTGTCCTCTATATCATTTGTTATGCTCCACAAATAAGTGAAACCATATGATACTTGACTCTCTCTGTTTGACTTATTTCACTCAGCATAATCTCTTCCAGTCCTGTCCATGTTGCTACAAAAGTTGGGTATTCATCCTTTCTGATGGAGGCATAGTACTCCATAGTGTATATGGAGCACATCTTCCTTATCCATTCATCCGTTGAAGGGCATCTTGGTTCTTTCCACAGTTTGGTGACCGTGGCCATTGCTGCTATAAACATTGGGGTACAGATGGCCCTTCTTTTCACTACATCTGTATCTTTGGGGTAGATACCCAGTAGTGCAATTGCAGGGTCATAGGGAAGCTCTATTTTTAATTTCCTGCTTTTAAATGTGTCCCATGGACAGACTCCCTACCCCTGACCTGAACCATATGCAAAGAGCCCAAGAAGAAACAACGTCCAGGCCATGTTGGGGACTCCTACAGTATGTGGCCCTCATAGACTCTTAGGCTATAGTGGGGTGTTCTGGACCTTTTCATATCTCCAGACCTGTTATGAGAAGATGCTTCATGCAAATCAGCTTCCTCTTTCTCAATGCCCAAAGTTCCTCACATGTCCCCTGGGAGATCTTGAAAGGAGCAGATGCTGTGAACTCACACACAACAATGCCTGCATCATGACCTGAGATACTAAGTTTCAGGGGGACATCTTTCACCAGATCACATCCCCAGTGACCTTGGTGACTTCTGTTTGAGGTTTGGTCTATTTCAAATGTATTTCTGTTATCTAATCATCCTATCCATCTCTCTTTCCATGAATATCAGATCTAGACATTTTACTCTGATTCCATGGAGGATGAAGTATGAGACATGCATGAATCTGAGCTGAAGGATGTTGTGGTCCCTGGAGGCACAGGTGCAGGAAAATCACAGTGAGGATCCTCCTTGCCCTAGTGGGCAAAGGTCATTGTTAGATTTCCCTAGTCTTCCTGGCCCAGACCCTGACTCTCAGGAGAAGCCCACCTGTGCCTCCTACTGACCTCAGGCACATTCCCCCACAGAACATGGCACACTCTCCAGCATTCCTGGAAGGACTTTGTGACCTTTGCAGGTGGATACTTTTTTTTTTTTAAGATTTTATGTATTTATTTGACAGACAGAGGTCACAAGTAGGCAGAGAAGCAGGCAGAGAGAGAGGAGGAAGGAGGCCCCCTGTCGAGCAGAGAGCCCGATGTGGGGCTTGATCCCAGGAACTGGGATCATGACCTGAGCTGAAGGCAGAGGCTTTAACCCACTGAGCCACCCAGGCACCCCGCAGGTGGATCCTTCTAATGTCACCATCCAGGGCAGTAGAATGAGTAAGTCACCTATGTGGGGTTTTGGGTTGATCCATCCATTTATCCAGAGAATCAATGCCCTCAGGTAGACAACTAACTAAAATATTATATAAGTAGAGTTTTCAGGATTATGTGAAATTTCAGTTTGCTTCTGCCATGTCCCTGGTTTCACTACTGGAGCATAATGTAGTTGAACCAAGCTCAAGGCTTAATTTTTCCCAGAGAAGCCCAATGGTTCAACCCTGGAAGTAATTCTACTTGCATTACCCTTACAGGTTGACTTACTGGTTATTGTTGTTGTTGTCAGGGTCTCCTGTTAGGGTCACGAGCTCCCATGGCATATACATTGCCTTTATCTCTGTCTTTACCATGAGAATATCATGCTCTCAGGTACAACATATCTTTTCTCCTTAATTATTTTGGTGGATCCTCACTTATTCTTTTTTTAAGATTATTTTTATTTATTTGTTTGACAGACAGAGAACACAAGCAGGCAGAGAGGCAGGCAGAGAGAGAGGAGGAGGAAGCAGGCTCCCTGCTGAGCAGAGAGTCCAATGCAGAGCTCAATCCCAGAACCCTGGGAGCATGACCCAAGTCAAAGGCAGGAGCTTTAACCCACTGAGCCGCCCAGGTGCCCCCTTATTCTTGGATATTACCCTTACAGACATTATTTTGCATTAGTTCCCTGATGCATTTAAGGTATTTTTAGTCAAATATTATTATTTTTCATAGTAAATGGAATGGTAATAAATAACATAAATATAAATGGTCTATAAAATTGATATGATACTGTCCATTGACAATCCACTCTTCTGTTCCACAGTCACTTTCTCCCTGAGTGGATAACTGAAACCTATCTCAAGAATGTGTTCTAATAATTTTATACATACATACATATATATGTATATGTGCATATATATATATATATATATATATGCACAAAATGCTTGAACTGCACAGAAATTATATCTCTTAAAAACACCTTCACAATTAGGAAGATGGGAAATTATATAGGCCTCCCACCATATTAACACATGTGATAGCTCATAAACCAACTTCTCCCATCCTGTAAATGAAAACAAATGATTACACAAATGCTCAAACAGACCAGAGACCTTGGTGTCCTCACTCCCATCCTAACCCCAGAAGTCATGAGCTTCAGTAGAAAGGAAAGTTCCAAAAAAGTCTGTGGGAGGCAGAAATGGGAGCTAGCAGCAGTCCTGAACCAACATCAGAGGAGAAAGTTCTCTGAGTGTGAACACACAGGACAGTGAGGAGGGGACCTGGGCCCTGACCACAGAATGGGCCTCCAAGAGGGAGAAAGGAGGTCTCGGATACAGTGCTGTAGGGCAGATGGGGTGAGCACCTTAGGTGGGGAGCCCTGAAAACACCACTGTGATGAGACAAGAGGGCCAAAGAGACATTTAGTGTCTGCCAGGCACAGGGGAGTAGGAAAAAGGGAAAGGACAAAGAGCCCACCTCCCACCATAAGTCAAGAAAAAAGCGAAAATGAACTTTTGGGATTTCATCAAGATCAAAAGCTTCTGCACAGCAAAAGAAACATTCAACAAAACAAAGAGGCAACCCATGGAATGGGAGAAGATATTTGCCAATGACAGTACAGACAAAAGGTTGATATCCAGGATCTATAAAGAACTCCTCAAACTCAACACACACAAAACAGACAATCATATTAAAAAATGGGCAGAAGATATGAACAGACACTTCTCCAATGAAGACATACAAATGGCTACCAGACACATGAAAAAATGTTCATCATCACTAGCCATCAGGGAGATTCAAATCAAAACCACATTGAGATACCACCTGACACCAGTTAGAATGGCCAAAATTAGCAAGACAGGAAACAACGTGTGTTGGAGAGGATGTGGAGAAAGGGGAACCCTCTTCCACTGTTGGTGGGAATGCAAACTGGTGCGCCACTTTGGAGAACAGTGTGGAGATTCCTCAGGAAATTAAAAATAGAGCTTCCCTATGACCCTGCAATTGCACTACTGGGTATTTACCCCAAAGATACAGATGTAGTGAAAAGAAGGGCCATCTGTACCCCAATGTTTATAGCAGCAATGGCCACGGTCACCAAACTGTGGAAAGAACCAAGATGCCCTTCAACGGATGAATGGATAAGGAAGATGTGGTCCATATACACTATGGAGTAGTATGCCTCCCTCAGAAAGGACGAATACCCAACTTTTGTAGCAACATGGACAGGACTGGAAGAGATTATGCTGAGTGAAGTAAGTCAAACAGAGAGAGTCAAGTATCATATGGTTTCACTTATTTGTGGAGCATAACAAATGATATAGAGGACAAGGGTAGATGGTGAGGAGAAGGGAGTTAAGGGAAATTGGAAGGGGAGGTGAACCATGAGAGACTATGGACTCTGAAAAACAACCTGAGGGTTTTGAAGGGGCAGGGGGTGGGAGGTTGGGGGAACCAGGTGGTGGGTATTAGGGAGGGCACAGATTGCATGGAGCACTGGGTGTGGTGAAAAAACAATGAATACTGTTACGCTGAAAATAAATAAAAAATTTAATTAAAAAAATGCACGGGAGAAAAACTAGAAAAATCTAAATAACAGCGGTGCCTGGGTGGCTCAGTGGGTTAAAGTCTCTGCTTTCGGCTCAGGTCATGATCCCAGGGTCCTGGGATCGAGCCCCGCATCGGGCTCTCTGCTCAGCGGGGACCCTGCTTCCCTTCCTCTCTCTCTCTGCCTGCCTCTCTGCCTGCTTGTGATCTCTGTCTGTCCAATAAATAAATAAAATCTTTAAAAAAATCTAAATAACATAATATTACTTTTCATAACCAAATAAAAGAACCATTGACTGAATTATTTACTTTGAACAAACCTAAAAAAATTGATAAGGGATATTTGATATTGGAAAATAAAAATAAAAAAAGAACATTGAAATCATAATTATTTTATAGACAGCTGTGGAAAGGCAAATCATGAGCATTTCAACATCCCATGCATTAAAATTAGATAAATTACAGATAGATTTCCATGCCCTCCACACAAGGTGACATGTACATACATGAAGCAGTCTGCATATTTCCAGATGGTGGTGATGCCCCACAACAATACACACGCCCCTCATGACAATAAACAGAGCACATACAAGGGCACTTTTTCCGGGGTTCAGTCCCTGTGAAATGTGCACAGTAGAGAATTCACTGCAAACAGGAGTGAATTGGGGGCTGCAGAGGGTTGAGCGCAGTGGGATACTGGCATGACTGCTGGTGGGTCAGGGGATTCTCTGCAGGTAATGGGAATGTAAATTTAATCTTGATGGTAGTTGCTCAATTCAGTTAAATATACTACAGACCACTGAATTGTACACTATAGAGCACTGAACTTTATGGCATGCAAATTATAATACATTTGTTTTGGTTTTAGGAAAAAAAATAGCAAAAGAAGGAGCTATCATCACTCTCCCTATAAAGTTGTTCTGCAGTCAGGCAGTCATGCACTCAGCCCTCCTGGGTCTCCACAGTCTTCCTGTTTGTCACACACAGTCATGGGGGTGACCATGGGGAATAGGGGCAGCTTTCAGTCTCACGTAACCATCGTCCAGCAGCTCTGTGTCCTTGTTGATGCTGTGGCCCCCTGTTGAGCAGTAATAAACAACCTCGGCCTCAGGCTACAGGCCAGAGATGGTCAGAGAGGCCATGTTCCCAGAGTGGGAGCCAGAGAATCAAGCTGGGAACCCTGAGGGCTAGTGGTTCCGAGCATCACAGTTTTGGGGAACTGTGAGAAGTCTGTTGGTACCAGCTGACAGAACGTGCTCCAACATTGACCATCTCCTATGGGCAGAAGCACCTCCTATGGGTGCTCTCAGAGAGGGTGACCTTCTGTCCCACAGACCCTGGCATGGAGAGGCTTCCTGTGTCAGTGCAGACTGTGCCCAGGGCCCTGTAACAGTTGCCCAGGACCCTTCAACAAACCCACACAAGTGAGTCTCTGGTGAGTGTCTAAAAGAGGTTCTCAAGAAGAGGCAAGAAATAGCCTGGGGCTCCCTATAATCACTCCCCCTACTTCCCAGAACCAGTCACCTGAGCAGAGAGTGAGGAGGGTGATGAAGTGAAGGGTCCTGGGTATGGTGGAGATTCCCAGTCTCTGATTCTGAGCTCACAAGTGAAAGGACTGCACAATCCCTTTCTTATTGTCTCTCCTTCTGGAAGAGCAGAGAGGAACCCTTCATGCAAATCATTCCCTCCCCTGGGCCCCCTTGGCATGAATTTGGGGACAGTGAAGTATGGGGAAGGGCTGGGGAACCTCTCTTGGGCCCCAGTGAGCACAGAGCAGAAGAACAAGGCAAGGTTCCAGGCCTGGGTGACCAGCTGATCCCTCACCTCACCTCCCAAACACACAGGGATAAGCCCATAGCACCCCTGCTGCCTCAGAGTCCAGATTCACCACGGACTTTGAGAGACATCCTGGAGCTGAGTAGAGAGTAAATACTCTGGACTTCTGCCTGCCTGGATCACCACCAACCCCCACATGGGGACATGGGGTTCTCATCCCCTGGGAACCCCTCCCTGTGCTGCAGGTGCCACACCCAAGTCCTTGTTTCAGAGACATCTCCTCCTCCTCAGCATGAAACACCCTCTGCTCCTCCTGCTACTTAGATAGTTGTGTTTTGGGGGCCAGAGGTGAGTGGCCCCTCAGGAAGGATACATCCTACACACAGAAGTGTAGAGGGCATGCAAGTCCCATCACAACCTCTTTGTGGGAGTTACTGAAGGAGACTGACAACCTCTGTCTCATATTAGGACACTTCCAACCTAGCTGACAAATCCCCATAACCTTCTACTCTGACTTTGATGGCTCAGGGTTCATTAATAACAGTCTTCAGGGAATTCTTCAAGGAGAGACCAGAATTATAAAGAAGTGAAATGTGGTTCTTCTGTGTCTCCTCTCTGAGAGCACCCATAGGAGATGGTCAACAACACAGCCCTCAGGATGTAGCCAGGAACCCCCAGGTATGAGGGGAGACACCAGGTATGAATGGGTCTCCTGCATCAGACACTAGGTTCATCCTGGTGGCACTCTATATTTGGGGACATAAGGGTGGAGGTCTCAAGGAGCTCACTCAGTCTCATGATCCAGAAATTCCTTCATGCTATAAATATTAACAAGATTATTTTCTGCAGTAATGTTATATAATCCATTCTGCTCCAATAAGGGCAGAAGTGTGTGTGTGTGTGTGTCTGTGTGTGCTGTTTATTTGTATCCATCATCTCTCACTTAACATGCAACTGTATGTCTTATTCATACAAATCCTAATGGTTCCTTCAGAACTTCGCGTAAAATATCTGATCACTGCCTTTCATAATGAGTCAGAAAACTGAAAATGTTCCCATGATCTTCACAAATTTGTTTTTCTCCTTGCAACACTAAGTATTTGGAGCTTGCTGATACTTACCTGGTGTTCAGTAAATACTTTTGAATTAAAGCAAATAAATCAGCAAATGAAAAAATACAAATATCCACCTCTTTAACATATGCCCAAAATAGGTATCTCAAGCTTCATTAGGACCATCATCAACTCAAATTCTGAACCACAGACATGGGTATCATCTTAGAAACATCTTTATACCTCACACACAATCTCCAAGTAATTCTTAAATCCAGTGCTGTCCATGAAAAAAATAACATTAAAATTTCCCTGTTACCCAGATAAATCTATACATTCAAAGCATTTCCTATGAAAATACCAGTGACATTATTCTCAGAAATAGAAAAAAATATTGAATTTTGTATAGAGCCAGAAAAGATCTCAAATTGCCCAAACATCTTGAGAAAGAACAAAACTGGAGACACCATACTTCCTGCTTTCAAATTATAACACTATAGTATTGAAAACAGTATCATATTGGCCTAGAGACACACAGATGAATTCCACGTAATAAAACAAACAAACAAACAAATAAACACAAGTTCCCCTTGACCATCAGGGAGGACCTAGGCTGATACCAGGGCCTTTGTGAGGTCTCTGGAGAAAAGCTGACATGGATTTTGGAGGGGATTCAGATAGTGATATGCATGACTCGTATAGCAGGTGCCCCAAATGAGATCCTCATTCTCTCTGTGGTGTTCCATGGCACACTTTGGGACACAAAGCTAGAATGACTGGACATCCTGCAGTGGGCACATTGTTGTCCATGCCATGGCAGGCACAGTGCATCCACATGGTCAATCTGGGGTAGGAAGCACAGCCCAAAGAATGCTCCCACCTGGGACAGGCCACGTCTGACAAGAGCCCCCATCGATGCTGCCCTCTGCTCTCTGTTGCTTCCTGAATTGGCAAGGGATCCTGGAGCCCTGGCTCCTTGGCCAGATCCATGTTACACACCCCCCTATTGAGTACATGGTTACTGCTTGGGATGATGAAGGATTCTAGAAATGGCTAGTTGTAATGGGCACACAACATTGGGAGTGTACCCAATATCTCTGAATTGCACATTAAAGAGTGATTGAAACAGTAAATTTTCTGTTATGTATATTATTTTTATAAAGATTTTATGTATTTATTTGAGAGAGAGCATGTAAGAGAGAGCATGAGAGGGGAGACAGTCAGGGGGAGAAGCAGACTCCCTGCAGAGCTGGGATCCCATGCAGGAATCAATCCCGGGACTCTGGGATCTTGACCTGAGCTGAAGGCAGTTGGTTAACCAAATGAGCCACTCAGGTGCCCCTGTTATGTATATTATAATTATTATAAGTCATTAGTTGACAATCAGGTTATATTTAAGAAGTTGTTGGGACGCCTGGGTGGCTCAGTGGGTTAAAGCCTCTGCCTTCGGTTCAGGTCATGATCCCAGGGTCCTGGGATCAAGCCCTGAGTCGGGCTCTCTTCTCAGCAGGGAGCCTGCTTCCCTTCCTCTCTCTCTCTCTGCCTCCCTGCCTATTTGTGATCTCTGTCTGTCAAGTGAATAAATAAAATCTTTAAAAAAAAAGCTGTATGCATAAAAATATCATTTATATCCTTACATGTGTAACCCTATTCTAAATCATTCTCATTACTAAAAATATGCAGCAGGTTTTTTTAATTGTTTTTCCTGTAGATTTCACATATAAATAAGAAAAAAAAACACATAATTTGTCTTTCGATGTAGGCCTTATTTCACTTAGGGTAATGTCTTGCAGGTCCACCCTTGTTGTCACAAAAAGCAGGACATATTCCTGGAAAAGCTTATGGGGTGGACTTTCTTGTGCACAGGTGGGGGTGATCATGTTCATGGTGCTGCATTGCCCCCATACTGTGTGGATTACTGACAAGCCCTATTGTGGCAAGAAAGAGGAGGAGGACACAGTCAGCACCTGTGGGCTCAGGAAATCTGCCACAGGGGTTATGGGCCCTGACAGTGTCAGCTGTGTGTCCCTCACATCTGTGGGATCTACTTCACCCAACTTCCCTAGAGCAGGCTCAGCATTTGATAGCATTACCCCCACAAGTCCCACTGAGAGATCTGCGAACAGACACTCAAAGTTCCTCCAGGGATAACTACCCTCTCCTGACATCACAGCTGAAATGATAGAATCCAGCATCTGTTCCAAGTCAGTTGTGCCCCTGGAATGCTTCCTGTTCTGAGTCCTTACTTGGTACCAATCTTAGCACCTTGTTCCCGAGACACAGAGCGACTCAGCCAGTCCTAAGCACAGGAGCATGGAGGGAAGGAGGGTCTGTGCTCTGAGCCCTGTCAGAATAGGGTCCATGCTCTGGAGGACTGCCCACCTGCTTGGATGATCTGCAGGCTCTGTTCAAGAAAATTAAGGAAAATTTATGTGTCTTTATAAAGAGAGAAAAAATGAGAGCTCAGCAGGCTCTGATTTTTTACACTTGGATCAACAGGCAAAGTTTCTCCATTACTGTGAGTTTTTTGTTCTTTGTTTTGTTTTGTTTTCCCCTTGAGAGATCACTTAGGTTGCATAGGAAACTGGGAGAAAGGATATTGTTATCTAAAAGCTATTTCCAAATACAATCACTGTGTACTCTAGTTATTTTAATTTGGGAGAGAGTCAGAGTACAAGGTTGTGAGCAGGCTGAGGTATTTGTCCCACTTCCCCATCTGTGTGTGTCACTGTGACCAGCATTACTGTGCCCCACTGCACAGTAATAGTCAGCCTCGTCCTCAGGCTGCAGCCCAGAGATGAGCAGAAGCCCTGCATTGGCCGAGGTGTCCTTGGAGCCAGAGAAGCGACTGGGAATCCCAGGTCCCAGCTGTGTACTTGAGTAGTGGTACAGGAGATACCGGGGAGAGGTCCCTGGCTTCTGCTGGTACCAGAATATGCTATAGCTGCTGACACTGAAGCCACTGCTCAGGGTGCAGGTGAGTCTGGCTGTTGTTCCCGGAGAT
The DNA here is from genome assembly GCA_029410595.1 of Martes flavigula. Taxonomy (NCBI): domain Eukaryota; kingdom Metazoa; phylum Chordata; class Mammalia; order Carnivora; family Mustelidae; genus Martes; species Martes flavigula. Next base: position 325,960 of record JAODOS010000024.1, on the reverse strand, counting down.
GCAGAGAGTGAGGGTGGCTGGGTCAGCACAGGCTGGGACAAAGATCCTGCAAATACAGACACTCATGGGTGATGGAACTATAAGTGGGAAATACAAAACAAAACAAAACAACAACAACAACAAAACAGAAAACAAAAAATCTCAAAATTCTGAACATGGAAAATGTCATATGGGACCCCCTGTGTCCCTGAGGCCCTTCCCTACCTGTGCAGAGAGACAGGAGCATGAGGAGGACAGGAAACCAGGCCATGGTGACACAGACCCTGGTTCCCACAATGGGCTTGTCTGCCCCAGGCCTCCTTTTCTCCTCCACCCTGTGCCACAGGCAGGGCTGTCCATGCAAATGGGGTCCACCCAGTGACAGCCCAGCCCCTCCCTGAGCCCTGGTGGTGGAGCTCAGTTCACATCACCCACTGAGGAGGATGGTATTTTGTTTCACCCCCTGGGAAGCACCTGCTGAGACCACACAGCTCCCTCTCAGGGGACTCTGTCAGACCAGAGAAGACACAGCTGCTGAGTCCCCATCAAGGAGAGCAAGTCCCAGTCACCAGGTCATTTCCCCTCAGTGAATGTACCTCAGTAAACCGCCTTATAGGGATCACAGGGCAGTCCCACAGCTCCCCCTGCTGGTCACAGGTTGCAGCAGTCCCAGTATCCCAAAACCCTGAGTGCCCAGCTGATTCCTGCAGCTCCTCAATTCCCTGTGTATACGCATATCCATCATACAATTCTTAGTACATTTCTCCTGCTCTCTGAAAGTACATCATTCCAAGGGTCTTTAGTAAGCCACGATGGCATAAGACAAAGAAGCAATTAACATTAATTTATATGCACAAACTTTTCCATGTTTCCAGACTCAAAAAGGCTTTCCCAGGCTTCTCTAATACCTAAGGACACATTTTGCTGTCAGATGTACAAAATAAGCAGACATAAAGAAAATATGATAACATACACAGTTCAATGTGCTGGTGTCCTGATACTGAGAGGCTTGTGTGTAGTTCCCAGGGAAGGAGCTGTATGACTCCCTTCCAGCTTTCTGAGTGGTGCATTATCTTGTAGAGTCTCCCTGAAAACAAATGTTGAATGTTAGTTTGGCTTTTCTTTCTTTTTTCTATTAATATAAAACTGCAAATCCACTTCGGATTTATTTTATCAGTAAAAGCAGGTACTTATGTAAATGTTTCATAAAAGCTAAGTGGTGTAAAGAGAACGTACAACAGTCGGGGACACCTGTTCTTGGATTCTGATGCTTGTGCTTGCTTTCTGTAAGTTCTCACTCCAGGCGGAGCCCTCGTCTATAAGATGTGTAAATACGTGCATATATAATTAGAGGAAATTCTAGATAACGCTGAGTGACCCAGGTGTGCATCGGGTCAGGTGATACAGACCGGGGGGACACCTGAGCTGCTTTGAAGAAATTGTATGGACTGTTTCTAGGAAAGGCATAGACAGGGAATTTTGTAGGAAAACAAGCAGTCAGTGTCATCTTCCAAAGAGGACAATGCAGCAAACATTTGAAAACATTGCCTTGAACTTGCTGATGGATATTACATTTGATTTAATGGTGGGTGAAGAAATAAATACAAATAAGGAATTTTGTTGGATTCACATTTACCCATCAAGAACTGAGCTCATAATCCCAAGTGTATAGGTTCTACGTATCTATGGCATATATTTCTTAGCAGGAGTTTGTCTTAGGTGTCATAAAATTTCTTTATATTAAAAAATATTTACTTGTATTTCTTGATGTTTTGTCTTAGTTTAGTAGAAGTTAAATGTGGGATGTTATTGTTTTCCAGATGTGTTCAATGTCTGACCAGTTGGTTCCATAAATTTTCCCTTCCTCAGTGCCCCAGGGTTACAACTCAGGTTTTACTGGGCACATGTTCTCCAAACATCCAGATTTCAAGGCATTCTAGTAAATTCCTGTGAAGAGGATCACTAGCTTTCCTCAGATACTCTCTCCTAAAGGCAGGCATGGGATTTTGCTCACTGAGCTCAGGCAGGCACCCCCTCTAGTGACACTCCCATTGTTCTTGGCAGAAAACCCAAACCCTGCACCTCCCAAAGAGGCCTTCATGCTCTGGTCCCACCCTTCATGCAGCCCCAACCTTTGCTCTCTGGCCCCCACTGTCCCTCTTTTCCTGTTATTTCAAAACCCTTAATTTCACCCCCTTCCCTGAACTCTCAGCCGTGTCCTCCTCATTCTTTGGGGAGATTGGTTTCCACTTGTAATCATGGAAAAAAACACATATTTTGGCAACTCTGAGTGTTAGTGGCTCTTCATTACCTGATATACTCACATCACCACAGAAGGCAGAAGAGAATATACATAAATATATAAATGTAAATATATATACATATTCAAGATATGAGAAATAAATAAAAATGTATTTATATATATTTATATTTAACTTAAACTATAGATAAAGAAGAGCTTGCATCTATATCCAATACAAGATCATAGATATAACTCATCTTGATGACTATCCTACTAGCTTTGTCCTTTGTCCTGCTCCCTTCCTGAACATGAAACAATTCCAAGCACTCCATCATCCATATATGGTATATGAACCTCATGAGATTTAGCACATTACCTACATGTTCAATGTGCTAAAAGTCTAGAAGAAAAAAAAAAAGGGATTCCACCTACTCTCACATCAATGTATGTGTGTTGTCATTCATCAAATCTCAGGATAAAGAGATAAACTGGATATCTCTAGATTTCAGATAACATGGAATTCTCAGTAAAGCCCAGAATGGCAACAGGGTGAATGTAGCGGGTTGGGCAGAGGACCACCATGTTCTCCTGGATCACACATCCTGACCCACAGCCCTTCTTGTCATTGTCACCCAGCAATTATGAGGGTCATTTTGCTTCTGGAAACAAAGTAATTCTATTGCATTGGGAGACCAATACCTATAAAATGGTATTCTTTATTTACCTCATAAACATCCACAAAACCTAAAGCATGAAGTTTTCTGATCTCAGTAGAGCACATAACAGTAGAAACAATAATCTGAGTTGTGTTTGATACCAGAGAGGAGCATGGGAATGATGAATAAAGACAGGAACAGGGCTAGAGAGTATGCTACTACATTTGCCCATGGACCAGGAGCTCTGTGTGACATTTGATTGCATCAGCTCAATAACAAAGATAATCAGCCTCTCCTTGAAATGAAGCCAAGAGATAGTAAAACAGTTCCTGATAACACAGTTGGATCTAGAGAATGAGGTTGGAATTGAGGACGGTCATTCATGCTGTCCCAAGTGCAAGCATAGGGGCTCAATCTGAGCCTTGAAAACAATTTCATATGAAACCCCTGTGTTTCTTCTCTTCTGTGCAAGTGATAGTGGCCTCAAATCTGGAATCATCAAGAACTTTACAGGGTCAGTAACACACGTCCTGACCTGGACGTCCCACAGCCTGACCTCACAGTAGCCCTAATAATGTATAGGGGGTGAGCAGGACACAGACTCTGACTGTGGGCTCAGAAAAATCCATTTGGGATGCCCATGGACCCTTAGTAGGGCTGGCTATAGCAGAGCCTTATCCATGGACCCCATTCCCCCAACTTCTCTGGGACATGCTTTCCCTTTTCCAGCCATTATGCAGAATCTTCAATACTCTTTTGGATCATAAGTGGATTCCTGGACTCAAGGCCTCAAATTTTCCCTCCCCATAACTTCACAACTGAAATCTCAGATGCTTAGCAAATATTACAGGCCAGCTCCTCAAAGGTCTGGGTTCTCACATAACATCTCACAACCGAGAACCTCATCCATGGGGCACAGTGAACCTTGGCCTGTCCTGAGCACAGGATCCTGGGAGTGAAGAAAGTGTGTCTGCTCTGCCACCTGGAATGGCAGAGTCCATGCAGTAGAAGGCTGTCCACCTGTTGGGATGCTCCCTGGGTTATGTTGAGGATAAAGGCAAAGAAAGGCTAGTTTTCCTTATTTCATGAGAAAAAAAAGGCAGGTACACAGAATCTGGTTTTGTCCTAGAGGAAACCTGTGAAACACCATCATCATCATATTGAAGTATTTGCTGATATTTTTGTTCTATTTTTCTTAAATCCAAGGCATCACTGAATGGATAATTGAGAGTAGAACCATCATGAACCAATTAGTAAATACAATTACAGTTTGCGTATATACATTTATTTTTGCAAGTTTTGAATTGCCATTGAACAAGACAGCAAATGGAGGGTTCAGTCCCAAGTCTCCATCAGCCTGTGTTACTGTGAGAAGCACTGCTGTCCAATCACACAGTAATAGTCAGCCTTGTCCTCAGGCTGCAGCCCAGAGATGAGAAGAAGCCCTGCATTGCCTGAGACAACTTTGGACCCAGAGAAGCAGCTGGAGACCCTGGATCACATCTTCATTCTTGAGTCTGAATAGTACCAGAGATACCATGGAGGGCTTCCTAGCATCTGCTGGAACCAGTATACACAGTAGTTTCCTACACTGAAGCCACTGCTCTGGGTGCAGGTGAGTCTGACCATTGTTCCCCAAGATGCAGAGAGGGAGGGCTGCAGATTCAGCTCAGGTTGAATCAGAGAACCTGTTAACACAGACACTCATGGGTGATGGGGCAATGAAGTTGGGTGTTTCTTCATCTTGGCACTGATAATGTCTGGGAGCTCACCCAAAAGTCTTATTTGTCACTACCTGTGCATAGATGGAGGAGGAAAAGGAGGGGAATATTCTAGGCCAGGTCGATGGTGACACAGACCCTAGTTTCCACACTTGGATTGGGTTGTCCCAGCATTGTCTTTTACTTCTTACACTCTACAGGAAAAGTAATTAGTTTATGCAAATCTGCATCCTTTAACAGACTCTCTCAGAGTCCATGTGATCACTGATTCAGGTCCTGAGGACAGAAGAATCCAAGGGCATTTCTTAATCTGAGTCAGACCCAGGAGGTGGTGGAGGGAGCAGGAAGCAGCTGTGGGGACACCCACAGAACCTTGCACAGGACCCTTTGCCAGGCCCTGAGGGACCAGGCTCCTGGATCTCATCAGGGAGTACACAGGGCAGCCCAGCCTCTGTCAGTGCCTGAAGGTAGGGGGCTTCCCCAGCTGTGAGGGTACCAGGGCAAGGCCCAGTGAGATGTGTGGTGCCCCCTCCTGCTTACATGTCCACCTGCAGGGTCCTCAGTTTCCCAAGGTTAATATCTACACCTGTGCCACTAGCATTCAATAGTGACCTGAATGACTGTGTGAAACACTGTCTTGGGTTTGATTTAAAGAACATGGACACACGTCTGTGATTTGAGAGGCTTACAACATGGAGGGAATGGTCACCCAGAAATAAACACTCCTGAGATTGTAAGAGTATGTTTCAACCATGAAACAGATAAAAGAATGAGATTATCTCACCCATGGGATATTTGGGATCTCCTCACAGGAAGGCTTCACAAATGTCTCAGGAGAGGAGTGACTTCATTCTCTATATGGGATCATAGAAGAAAAAAATCAAAACATGGTGAGAAGATGCTCAAACCATGAAAGGATGTGGCAATTTCACACACGGGAAAACCATCTGCTGACACTGTGCACAGGGGAAGACAAGGGTGGACACAAAAGGGCAGGGCTGAAGAAACCATGTGGTCAGGGAAGAACAACTGAGGCAGGAAAACAGGAGGATGGGATGCAGGTGGTTGTGTTCACAGAAGATGCTCAGGACTGTGGAGCAGGAAAAACTTGGGGAGAGAAGGAGGAAGAGAGTATAGTGTGAAGTGAGGGTTTCTGCTTCGACTGGACCAGTAGATGGCGCTGCTGTTTACTATAGTGGAGCTTTAAATAACGAGATAACTTCTCTGTTCATAAAAGTGTTGAAGATCTGAGAAACAAGTAGAAATACTGAATTCCAAGCCCAGAAATGGTGGACCTTGACCTTATGTGTCAGCAAGCAGTGAGCACGGTTTAAGGCAGGTGTCCAAGCATGGCGAGTAGTTCTGATTGTGGGTGGGGACACTTAGGAGGGACAAGAGCCTAGGAAATAAACCTGGTCATTATCCCATGTACAGAATGGGTGAGAAGAGTCCAGAAGGCAAAATCCCTTAGTCCAGGCATGCTCCCGTGTTCAATCCTTTTATCATGCTCGCAGTTTGTGTGTTAGTGATGTCCTACCTTCTCCTCAGGCTCCCAAGTGGTAAGCAGGACATCAATTTAGGTGAAAATAGCCCCTCTTTGTCTTTCCTGTGTAAATGTTCCAGGGCAAGTGAAGACAGTGAAGAAGTGTTCATTGGTGATGTTTTCAGACCTTTACACCTCAAGCGTGGCTCAGGAGGAGGCACGAGGATGCATGAATGTGGAGCATCCAAGGTCAGGTTGAAATGCCTGGGATAGTGGGCATCAGAAAGAAAAACCCAAACATCTCACCCCATCTGCACATCCCACAACCTCCAGCCACAGGAAGGCATAGCAGCATGCTCTCTCTCATACCCCTCAGCTACCAGGGGAAGGACCCTGCCCCTCAACTCCATTTCCTCTGCTTGGTATCTGTCATGGGGAATGGGCTAGGAGGACCAAACTGAACACTGAGGTCCTGAAAATGAAGTCAGCTAGACACTGGGCCCACATTCAGGCAGGGGATGCTTTTCCAGCTGTCATGGCCCCATGAAGCCTGAGGACAGTCTCATAGTGCCCTCTGCCCCGGTCCTGTTCCCCTGCTATCTGGGATGAGGGATATGGAGCCCAGAGCAGAGAACACCTCACCTCCACTGCTATGGATCCCCTGGCCACTATCCATGGGAGCAGGCCACCCAAGGGTCTTCCTTAGGCCTCAGCCTCATGGCCACACTCAGCTCAGAATCCCCTGCTGTGGCTTCTCACTGAGGTCTGTCTCTGACTGTCTCCACTGCTCCAGTGCTATCTCCACTATTGTGGTGAGGAAGGGTGTTGGCAGCAAACCCTGTTCAGGCAGCAAAAGGGCAATGCCACTTCACCTGTCCAACATGTGACCCAATCCCATGACCTTGGAATGACAACCCAAGAAAAAAATGAGATGGACACAAAACCAGCCAACCCCTCAGGCATCCCTAGGTTTCATTTTGTTTCCTTTCCTTTCTTTTCCTTTCCTTTACTTTCATTTCCTTGTTTCATTTCCTTTTCTTTCTTTCTTTTCATTTCTTTTCTTTCCCAAGAATGTTTTGTCATTGGAGTTATACTGAGTCTAGTCATTTCAGGTTGGCTCTTTCACTGAACAATGTGGATCTAAATGTTCTCCACATCTTTTCATGGCTTGATGGTTCAGATTTTCTTACTGCTGATCAATATTCCATTATTTGGTACACTCCAGTTTATTCCTCCATCACCTTCAGAAATTCATCTCAGTTGGCTGCTTTCAGGTTTGGACAGTTATGAATAAAGCCACTGTCAACATTCCTCTGCAGGTTTTTTTGGTCACAATTTTTTTCAACTCCTTTAGGTAAATGCCAAGTGGTGGATGGATTGTTCAGGCTAGACAATGCTTGTTTAAAAAAAAAAAAAGCCAAGCTCTTTTTCAAAGTGACTGCACCAACCTGCATTCCTCCAAGGAATGAAAGAGGGTTCCCATCACTCCATGTCCTGGACAGTCTTTGGTGTCATCTGTTTTTTTGGATTTCGGCCATTTTCATGGGTATGTAATAATATTTCATTGCTGTATTATTTTATAATTCTCTTTTTTTTAATTTAATTTTATTTTTTCAGTATTCCAAGATTCATTGTTTATGCACCACACCCAATGCTCCATGCAATATGTGCCCTCCTTAATACCCACCACCAGCCTCATCCATTGCCCCACCCCCTCCCCTTCAAATCCCTGTTTGTTTCTCAGAGTCCACAGTCTCTCATGCTTCATATCCCCCTTTGATTTACCCCAATTCACTTTTCCTTTCCTTCTCCTAATATCCTCCATGTTATTCCTTATGCTCCACAAGTAAGTGAAGCCATATGATAATTGACTCTGCTTGGCTTATTTAACTCGGCATAATCTCCAGTCCTGTCTATGTTGGTAGAAAAGTTGGGTATTCATCCTTTCTAATGGCTGCACAATATTCCATTGTATATATGGACCATATCTTCTTTTTTTTAAAATTTTTTATTTATTTTCAGCATAACAGTATTCATTGTTTTTTCACCACACCCAGTGCTCCATGCAATCTGTGCCTTCCCTAATACCCACCACCTGGTTCCCGAACCTCCCACCCCCCGCCCCTTCAAAACCCTCAGGTTGTTTTTCAGAGTCCATAGTCTCTCATGGTTCACCTCCCCTTCCAATTTCCCTCAACTCCCTTCTCCTCTCCATCTACCCTTGTCCTCTATATCATTTGTTATAATTCTCTAATGACATATGATGCTGAACATCTTTTCTCAAGTGTGTTTGCCATCTGTATGTCATCTATGACTGTTCAGATTATTTGCAATTTTTATTATATTATTTATTATTGAGAAGATTCTTTTTTAAATAAAAAAAGATATTTCCTTAAATCAGTTTCCATTTGGAGTAGAAACAAATATGCAAAAAAGAAGACTCTCTCTCATGTTTCCTCATTATTCCAATCCTTTACTACAGGCTGATCTGTGTCACAGGTAAGTTGTGACTTCCCTGAAATAAGGAGAGAGGTATCCAAACTGAATGTTTACGCCCCACAGCTACAGGGATGGTGAAAACCCTTCTCCCTGTCCCTAAAGACTCTTGTAACAATCTAAACAGACCTTCATGGTTCATGGAGGAGCCACCTACAGGCTACATTCCTGTCAGTGTCAGCTATTCTTGGTCCCTATCATTTCCTGAGCAGCATTCTCTGAGATGATTTTATCCACAGGGATGGTGGGGAGAACTCTCAGGGTCACGAACTGTTCAGGAGTAAGCAGTGCATAATGGTGCAGAGCAAAGACTTTCACTGTGATATGGTTGCAACAAGCTCAGTCCCTTCTGTGGTAAGTCTGGAGCTTGGATGCCTTTTAGAGTCCTGAAGGGGGAAATTAGAGGACTAACTCATGGAACCATCCATCAGTTAGTTATTGCATGTGGACTGCCTTTGGAAGAATTAGTGACCATGAGTGATCGCTTACGCAAGGGCAAAAATCCAAAAAGGGGCTCAGTAGAAACATGTTGGTGAATGATGTAGTCCCTGGGAGGCCACAACTATATGATGACAGCACAGACCTTGCATTGTTCAGGTCCCATGACATCATAGCCGGAGTCCTCAGAACAGCTCCTCCTGGATGCATTTTTTTTTAATTTTTTATTTATTTTCAGCATAAGAGTATTCATTGGTTTTCCACCACACCCAGTGCTCCATGCAATCCGTGCCCTCCCTAATACCCACCACCTGGTTCCCCCAACCTCCCATCCCCCGCTCCTTTAAAACCCTCAGGTTATTTTTCAGAGTCCATAGTCTCTCTTGGTTCACCTCCCTTTCCAATTTCCTTCAACTCCCTTCTCCTCTCCGTCTATCCTTTTCCTCTATATTATTTGTTATGCTCCACAAATAAGTGAAACCATATGATACTTGACTCTCTCTGTTTGACTTATTTCACTCAGCATAATCTCTTCCAGTCCCGTCCATGTTGCTACAAAAGTTGGGTATTCGTCCTTTCTGATGGAGGCATAATACCTCATAGGGTATATGGACCATATCTTCCTTATCCATTCATCCGTTGAAGGGCATCTTGGTTCCTTCCACAGTTTGGCGACCGTGGCCATTGCTGCTATAAACATTGGGGTACAGATGGCCCTTCTTTTCACTCCATTTAGATCTTTGGGGTAAATACCCAGTAGTGCAATTGCAGGGTCATAGGGAAGCTCTATTTTTAACTTCTTGAGGAATCTCCACACTGTTCTCCAAAGTGGCGCACCAGTTTGCATTCCCACCAACAGTGTAAGAGGGTTCCCCTTTCTCCACATCTGCTCCAACACACGTTGTTTCCTGTCTTGCTAATTTTGGCCATTCTAACTGGTGTGAGGTAGTATCTCAATGTGGTTTTGATTTGAATTTCCCTGATGGCTAGTGATGATGAACATTCTTTCATGTGTCTGGTAGCCATTTGTATGTCTTCATTGGAGAAGTGTCTGTTCATATCTTCTGCCCATTTTTTAATATGATTGTCTGTTTTGTATGTGTTGAGTTTGAGGAGTTCTTTATAGATCCCAGATATCAACCTTTTGTCTGTACTGTCATTTGCAAACTTCTTCTCCCATTCTGTGGGTTGCCTCTTTGTTTTGTTGACTGTTTCTTTTGCTGTGCAGAAGTTTTTGGTCTTGATGAAGTCCCAAAAGTTCATTTTTGCTTCTGTTTCCTTCGTCTTTGGAGACATATCTTGAAAGAAGTTGCATTGGGTGATATCAAAGAGGTTACTGCCTATGTTCTCTTCTAGGATTCTGATGGATTCCTGTCTTATGTTGAGGTCTTTTATCCATTTCGAGTTTATCTTTGTGTACGGTGTAAGAGAATGGTCGAGTTTCATTCTTCTTCATATAGCTGTCCAGTTTTCTCAGCACCATTTATTGAAGAGACTGTCTCTACACCTTAAAGAACTGGAGAATCAACAACAAATCAAACCAACTCCACACGTAAGAAGGGAAATAATCAAGATTAGAGCAGAGATCAATGAGGTAGAAACCAGAGATACAGTAGAATGTATCAATGAAACTTTTTTTTCATTTTTTGAAAGAAATCAATTTTTTGAAAGAATCAATAAGATCGACAAACCATTGGCCACACTAATCCAAAAGAAAAGAGAGAAAGCCCAAATTAATAAAATTATGAATGAAAAGGGAGAGATCACAACTAACACCAAGGAAGTAGAAACAATCATCAGAAGTTATTATCAACAGTTATATGCCAATAAGCTAAGCAACCTAGATGAAATGGATGCATTCCTGGAAAACTATCAACTCCCAAAATTGAACCAGGAAGAAATTGACAACCTGAATAGACTGCTATCTAGTAACAAGATTGAAGCAGTGATCAAAAACCTCCCAAAAAACAAGAGCCCAGGACCTGACGGATTCCCTGGGGAATTCTATCAAACTTTCAAAGAAGAAATAACACTTATTCTCCTGAAGCTGTTTCAAAAAATTGAAGCAGAAGGAAAAACTTCCAGACTCTTTTTCTGAAGCCAGCATTACCCTGATCCCCAATCCAGGCAAAGACCCCAACAAAAAGGAGAATTTCAGACCAATATCACTGATGAATATGGATGCTAAGATTCTCAACAAGATCCTAGCAAACAGGATCCAACAGCACATTAAAATGATTATCCACCATGACCAGGTGGGATTCATCCCTGGGTTACAAGGATGGTTCAACATTCGCAAATGAAGCAATGTGATAGAACAAATCAATAAGGGAAGAGAGAAGAACCACATGGTGTTCTCTCAATTGATGCAGAAAAAGCTTTTGACAAAATCCAGCATCCGTTCCTGATTAAAATGCTTCAAAGTATAGGGATAGAGGGATATTCCTGAACTTTATAAAATCTATCTATGAAAGACCCACAGCAAATATCATCCTCAATGGGAAAAAGCTCGCAGCCTTCCCGTTGAGATCAGGAACACGACATGGATGCCCACTCTCACCACTCTTGTTCAGCATAGTATGAGAAGTCCTAGCAACAGCAGTCAGACAACAAAGAGAAATAAAAAGTATCCAAATTGGCAAGGAAGAAGTCAAACTCTCTCTCTTCGCAGATGACATGATTCTTTATATGGAAAACCCGAAAGACTCCACCCCCAAACTTCTAGAACTCATACAGCAATTCAGTAATGTGGCAGGATACAAAGTCAATGTCCAGAAATCAGTGGCTTTCTCATACACTAACAGTGAAAATACAGAAAGGGAAATTAGAGAATCGATTACACTTACTATAGCACCAAGAACCATAAGATCCCTGGGAATAAACCTAGCCAAAGAGGTAAAGGATCTGTACTCGAGGAACTACAGAACACTCAGGAAAGAAACTGAAGAAGACACAAAAAGATGGAAGACCATTCCATGCTCCTGGATCAGAAGAATAAACATTGTTAAAATGTCTATACTGCCTAGAGCAATCTATTCTTTTAATGCCATTCCAAACAAAATTCCACCGGTATTTTTCAAAGAGCTAGAGCAAATAATCCTAAAGTTTGTATGGAATCAGAAGAGACCCCGAATTGTTAAGGAAATCTTGAAAAACAAAAATAAAAACTGGCGGCATCACGTTACCTGATTTCAAAGTTTACTACAAAGCTGTGATCACCAAGACAGCATGGTACTGGCATAAAAACAGACAGATAGACTAGTGGAACAGAGTAGAGAGCCCAGATATGGACCCTCAACTCTATGGTCAAATCATCTTCGACAAAACAGGAAAAAAATATCCAGTGGGAAAAAGACAGTCTCCTGGATGCTTTTTAATCACGTTCAGTGTAGGAAGCTTGCAAGGCATCATTCAGTGGTGTAAATGACAGGCCCTGCTGCTGATGGTAATCTCAAGGATACAAACAATGCCAAGAATATTTTTTCTCCACTATCCATTCCAGAGTCACCTCCAGCTTGGTGAGCTAGACTGGTCCAGGTGGCACACCTGGTAGACTTCTTCAACTCCCATTCCTGAGAAGATCAAGCCCATTCAACTTGTCTTCTTAGAGCTCTGTTTTTGGTTCCCATAGAGGTCAACCACAACATTTCATCGACTTCCTAAAGACTGACCTAGGTAACAACAACAGCATACTGATGTTAGTAGCACAAGTGACAATGGAAGCTAAACATGAGCAGATGTGGGTCACAGCAGGGACAGGCAAGAGATGAATCATAGGTGTTGTTGAGTACAGATTAGTCTATCACATCTTATGGTGTCATAGGGTTGTATTCAACTGTGGAGATTTTTGGGGAATAAGTTTTATATAGAGTTTGGACTTTGAACTAGTAATTTTCAAATTGCTAATTTCTAATTAGTAAATACTAATTTCTAGTTATAGCAAAATATGCATAAATGTAAAATTCAAAACTTTAACCACTTTAACTGTACAATTCAGCAGCACTCTGCATAATCACAATGCTTTTCACCACCACCACTATCAATTTCCAGACCCTTCTCATAATTCTAAATAGGAACTGTGTACTCATTAAATAATGCCGCCATTCCCCTTTATCCAGAAATGAATGGAATAATATGCAAACCAGGTATTACAGAAAAATCCAAGGATCCAGGAGTCCATGACAATGCAGAAAGGAGCAGAGAGCAGTTCTGCTGGTGGCCCTTGGAAGATGTGGCTTGACCCAAGCAAGAGGTCTGTTTGGTCTAAGACTGACCATGTTGTATGCTGCCCAATACAGGCTAGAAGGGCATTGTATCTTTTGTCAGTGTGTTCAGCATCCCCATCTTCCTTTCCCAAAGTGCTTAAGGAATCCACACTGAGAGCCTGAGACTCTTACTGGGACACTGGATACATGACTCATTACCTCTTGTTAACTTCAGCTCCCTTCACAAGCTCTGTAAGCTCACCTCCAGAGACCACAAAAGGCCATGCTTTCAGTCCACTCTTCCCTGGAGGTCAAGGAGAATTGTACTGATCAGTGTTGGATTCTTCTCACTAATATGTTCAAATAATGTATCCATATTAACACATGGAATTGTAGAATTTTCATATCTGGTACTGTTCCTGGTGGTTTGTGTGTCATGGATTTTCTGGGATTAGAAGCGATTTTGCTCTCTATTTAAAAGTTCTTGGAAGATGTCTTGCATATTTGTTAGCATTCTCTCATGATGCCTTCTGCTTTGCTTTTTGTTTGAGAGAAGATATTTTATTACTGATTATATACCACACATTATATGTGATATATACATACTGTATAAACATACAAATATATTGGCATACAATATTATAAATATTATATATGCTCATTCATATGTATATACATCACATGTAGTTATATTTTTACTTTGTACACAGACACCCAAACTCTGTAAATTGAAATCTCTGTTCTTTGAAATCTCTGCATAGGAATGTGTCTTTTCTCCTTCCATTTATTCATTTATACAATCAGTGAACAACATGGATCATAGACATCTAGTTAAATTTGATACAGCCCGATATGCTTACATTTATTGGGTCCTCAAATCTTTCCAGTTTTTCCCAGTGGGAACCGTTTAGGTTGACTCATGAGCTCCTTGTCACACCCGACCGTGTGTGTGTGTGTGTGTGTGTGTGTGTGTGTGTGTGACCACAAATGAGGCCAAGTGACCTTCAGTCCTTTTTAATGATACTCTGCACACTGAGGGATTATTCTTTATCTTCAGGGTCCTGTATACCTGGTTTAAAGACCAATATCTCAAACACCTTCTCCACGGGGGAGAATTTACTTTGACAGCGAGAAGTCAATGAGAGCAAACCTTTTTACAATTTCCTAAATCAGATGTCCTGGTCTTGATAAGTGACAAATACAAGAAGGAGAATCTGAGGGGTTTTATTCAGCTCTATTTTCTGGTCATTCTCCTCCCTAGAGATGGACCCTGGAGACTGGAGACTACAGCACAATCATTTCCAGTTTTCTCTGAAATCCTGATGTGAAGACAGAGTTCAGCCTGAAGAGCCAGAGGGAGATACTGAAGCCTGAGGGATGCGGGAGCAGAGAGAAAAGGAGGGGGTGGGTGTTGTCAGGGAGAGTCTGTAGGACCTGATCCAAGGTCGTGTGTAGCTGGTTCAGAGGGAAGAGAGTGTGTCTGTGGCCAGGGTTGTCATCAGGGTATCATCTGTGGAAACATCAGTAGTGACACAAGGTCACACTTTATGGAATAAGATGGTGAAACTGAATGTGGATGAATGTTCACTGGGCCACATGTTCAGTTGTAAACATAGTGTTTATTCTTCTTCACATTCTCAGTATTGAGTGGTGATGGTAGTTGAGCTCTGATACCTCATCTGCCCCATCTTCCAGGAATACCCTGTGATGTGTCACCTTGCAGGCATTACTTGGGTATTTCTCTTCTGTTCAAGAACAGATCTTCCAACAGATGTGTACCTCCTATGTGTCTCCAGGTTAAGTTTCTCAGTGCAAATAGTCTGAAGCCAAGGTCCATGGGCCCAGGGTTCTTTGTCTTGCTTCCTCTTTATCTGAGACACTGTGAGTAATGAAAACTGCTCCCACCGCCATGATCTGTATCCCAGTGAGAGTTAACCTTGTCCTCAGGCTGCAGAAGATGAGCAGAAGTCCTGCATGGGTCGAGGCTCCTGGACACAGGGAAGAAGCTGGGGGCCCAGAGACCTGTTGAGTCTGGGTAGCACCTCAGCAGATGCTTGGGAGGGCTTCCTGGCTGCTGCTAGAACCAGGATAAGGCAGAAGTTCACACACTGAAGTCACTGCTCATGGTGCAGCTGTGTCTGGCTAATTATCCCAGAGATGCCGAGAAAGAGAGGGTGGCTGAGTCAGCACAGTGTGGGACACAGAACGTGCAAACACACTTATGGCTGATGCATTGGGGCCAGAGCATATTCCTCAAACCTGGAAGTCAGAGTGACTGACATAGATGAACAGGTTGTTCTGTGTCCTTGAGGCCAGTCCTTCCTTGTGCAGTGAGAGAGTAGGACAGAGTTAAAAATACAGGCCATTGTGACACAGACTCAAGCCCCCACAGTGGCCTGGGCTGCCCTAGGCCTCCTTTTCTCCTTGAGCCTCTGTTACAGAAGGGGCTGTCCATGCAAATTATGTCCATTCAGTGACTGCCCAGCCCCTCCTTGAGCCCTGGAGATGAAGCATAGCTCATACACACACTGAAGATGATAGCAGTTGGCCTCACCTCTGTTGAGAGCCCTGGGAGGAAGCACCTGCTGAGATCACACACAGGTCCCTACTCAGGGGAGTCTGCCAGGCTTGAGAGGAAACAGATGTTGAATCCCAAACAGGGAGCACAGGACCTGGCCACCAAGTTCAGGCTACTTTGCTAGAATGGTCCTTACTAAGCAACTGTGTAAGGACCACAGAACAGGTCCACAGTGTTACCTCTGGTCACAGGGCAAACACCTCTTCATGGCCTAAAGCCCTGAGAGCCCAGCTGGATTCTGTCTGCTCAGTGTGGGGGCAGCCTTGATCCCCATATTCTCAGTCCTCCCTAAATCAAATCTCCACTACCTCAGACTCCTCCTCTGAAAACTCTGGCCTCAGTTCATGGTCCTCTGTGATTCCCGGTGATTTCCCAGAGCTATGCAGTCCCTTGTCTGGGCTTCTTCTTCACAAAAAGGGGAAGTATTTTCACCTGTACCCCATTGATCAAAAACTGAAGGGTGGCAACATCCTCACATTTTATAGCTGCTCTCCCTCCATGAGTCTCTATGTGCTCAGATGCCTCCCATGATGACATGGATGAGAAGCCATCCTTGGAATAATGCTGGTCAGCGAGGCAGAAGGGGAGACTAAAGGGCAGGGTGAGTATGATCTTTGACCCCCAAGCAACAAGTAGAGCATACTTCCTCTGAGTAGATTCTGGGGCCAGAGCAAGACAACGGGTGATGGACAAGACTTTTAATCTGTCAGAGAAAGCAAGGACATCCTAAGAAACAGCTACACAGTCCACATGCACTGCTGGCACAGAGGAGCCTGTCCATACCCACATAGGATCAGCTTTGTCAGCACAGTGATGGATGTATTTATTAATAATAACTTGATGAACAACAGTCCAGTGATTGATAACAGGCCTAATTTTTAGAGTCAGATTTATGGGTAAATTCAGGACATCCCTACAAACCAAACTGCCTGTTGAGGTCAGTATTATATACCTTGGAAACTGTCTGGGACAGGATTTAAAGCATCTCCAGAGGGCTCTCTTCCTCCCCCTCTGGCCCTCGAGGCCCAGATCTAACACCAGTATCCTCCACATTTGATGGCCAAGGAGTGTGTCCTTTCAATATAACCAGTTCTCTACTTCTGCTGACCAGCTCGAGCTCATGGACCTTCTGCCTGCTGGTCTCCTAGGTGTCTAACCATTGTGCACCGGACATGCTCAACTTCTACAGGTGTCCCTGGAGCTCGCAGGGTGGCTTTCAGTGTTAGAGGTGCCAGCCCCGTAGGGAATGGGGGATATTCAGAGTATCCTCTGGAAAGTGTCTAAAAAGGTATTTTATCTTTTTGCCACTTCATCTATGATCTGTTGTCCCTGAGTGAAGTGCTGGTTATGACCCATTGTTGTCCTGCTAAGGAGGCCTTGGCTTCTCCCAGGGAGACAGAAGATTTGCCACATGTGCCCATAACACCGCTCTGGACTCAACTGACAGGAGACAGAAAGGGGCTGTGTCATGACAAGAACTGGCCAAGCCATGGAGATGCTGCCACCACTGTACCCAGCATGGTTCTTGGACTCAGGATCTTCACTTTCATGTCAGGTATAGAAGGAGGTGTGACTGGGAGTGCAGAGAAGCTGAGTGCTGGTGGATCAGGGGCATGACATGTGTGTGTTTGTGTCTGCCTCAGCATATGAAGAGAGAGAAGGTGAGTCCCCTGTTGCACCTTACCTGTCACCTGTGCAGAACCTGGGGAACATGTGGAGGTGGCAGGTCCAGGCCAAGGTGCAATCAAGTCAACTCTTCAACCTGAGATATACAGATCTGCTGGGATCCCCCTCACTCTCTCACTGAGACCCATGTCCCTGAGGAGGGGCTCCTTGTGCACATCCACATCCCAATCCCTGGAGAAGCCCAGCAGCTCCAAGATCATCACGGGGGTTCACAGGTGGGCCTGTCTGAGGGGCTCTCTCCTCCTACCCTCCACAGCATGGGGGGTGGCTAGGGTGGAGGATGCAGGGGAGGAAGCACATGGACATCCTGACATAGAATCAAATCTGAGTCCAGCTCTGAGTCTCGAAAGGCCGTTTGGTGTCCCTGAGTAAGGGATCAATTCCAGGGGGACTCAGCTGATGGGAGTCCTCCTGTCAGGGAGGCCAAGCAGGGAGTGGTCTTTGTTGAAGACAGGCAGCCCTGGGCTCCCTGCCCCTCCACGACTAGAGTCAGATATCCTCTCTGACTTCCAAGCACAAACTAAAGACATGCATCCAGTTCTGACTCTCTAGTAAGACATGCTGAGATGGATGTCACATGCACAAAAGTGAACATTGTGTGGTTCCTACTTATGACCACAAGTACTGTCTGCACAAAGGCAATCCATTAATTGTACTAGAAATTAAACATTTTATCTATAGGCACTAGTAATTGTAAGAAGTGTGAATTATTCCATAAAGAGAATAATACAGGGGCGCCTGGGTGGCTCAGTGGGTTAAGCCTCTGCCTTTGGCTCAGGTCATGGTCTCAGGGTCCTGAGATCGAGTCCCACGTCGGGCTCTCTGTTCAGCGGGGAGCCTGCTTCCCCCTCTCTCTCTGCCTGCCTCTCTGCCTACTTGTGATCTCTGTCTGTCAAATAAATAAAAAATATTAAAAAAAGAGATTAATACATGGAAACCATTAATTATTATCATTTCTACAATAAACCCAGGTGTCTTCCAACCTTGACACACACTACATGGAGTAACTCGATGAAGAGAAGCTCACTTGAAAACTAATGTGGTACCTGCTGTCTGCTCTATGGAAGAAATGATGCATGAGTGTGAGCTTTAAGTCACAGACTTAAGTCTCCTAAAAGACAAGAGACAGGGCTGCAAACACAGGTCAGTCTCTGCCCTCCATTGGCTGTGTGAGGTGGCAGCTGGTCTGGAGCCCGGAAACCTGCCCTCAGTACACAGCACCAGCAAGCATCCTCAGACATATGCAAACATACGCTTACAGATCCCATGGCAGACAGATCGGGTGACTGGACAGCAGAGCCACCTCTTGTTATGTGTGAAACACACATCACAGTGCCTTTCACAAGGGGCTCAGGGCATGAACTAGGAAGGAAAAAAATAATTATCCTGGAACCTGACAGCTGCAGGTCCCCGGCAACGGCTGTCAGTGCCATACCTGGTTCCTTCTGCTGACCTTCTCCATGGTGAGAGCCTGCTGGTCAACCCCAGGACAATCTGAAATGCATAAAAGACAGATGGAGAAAAAGCAAATATTTGTGTTACTTTTTCTGTAATGAAAAGGGCTGTGTGCACTTAAGTAACTTCTGAAATATTTGTTATAATATAGTATAGAGATATGTTTGGAAATCCAATTATAAGTTGCATAATGGGCTATTTTAGATATGTTTTCAATTAAAATCTTACTTTGTTGATGTGCATCATTTGGTTCCACACACATAGTTCAATGTATTTCATATAAATCACTATTTCAGGAATCAGAATGATTAATTTTGAAAAATAATTTACTTATTAAGAAAAAATATGTGAAAATAATATATGGAGGTTAAATTTCGAAGGCATTGAATTAGCTGAGTACACAATTGGACCAATGACATGAAAGCCCCCTAATGTCATTGTTCAATTGTGTGTGCTTGTAGATGTAACAAAATAACTAAAATTAGAACTTTAAAAATGCAAAAAGAATGTGTTGTTTCTATAATGGCCTTCTGTTCCTAGGAGGACCTCCTTTGTGAGCACAACCACCACCATCAAATAGAAAAATAAAATACATCTACAAATGCACAGAACGTTGTCTTTCCACAGCTTGGTTTTATTCTAAAATTCAGCTGCTATGGTGGAGTCTTGCAATATCATTTTAATCCTCCCCCTCCTTTGTTAATGACACTGGCCAAGTGGGACATCAGACACACAGACCCTTACATGGGCATAGAGAGATGTGACAGTGGTCTCAGGGGTAGGCAGGGTACAGAGGGTTTAGGCAGACCCCTGAACAAATCATCATCCATGGGCAGCAGAGACATGGCAGTGGAGATGTGACACACACTGGACTGCATGTATGACCAGACATCTTATGGCTACACTAGAATCACATCAGACAAGAGGAACATGTGTGGGTGTGAGGAATCTTTGGCAGAAAAAAAATGGAAAAATAAAGAAAGAACATGTCAGACATCTTGAGGGTGTGCTCCCATAGGAGCCATGTCCTCCTGTATCTGTGAAGGGAAGTACAAAAGGAATAACCCAGGAGTCTCATCTCTCAGGTTTGGAGACTGTGAAGAAGAAGGCTCCCCAGAGTGAGGACGGGACAATAGAACCAGAAGGGTGATAATGAAATGTGTGTGGAGGACATTGGGCAGGTGCCATCACAGGTGAATCCCAGTGGTCATAGCAGGCGGTCTGGCTCCTCTCAGGCAGGAAGGCTGCCATAAAGGCTCATCACCTGCAGGGTTGACAGGAGGGATTACCTTGCACCCAGAAGAATCTCAGGAGAGCCTGGTGTGTGCCTGAGAGCCCTGTGACTGGATCCTGTGGAGAAAGAGAGGGAGACAAGGAGAGGTACCCCAGGGCACTCTGGAACCCATGCATTCTTTTAAGAAATATGGATTCCTTCATTCATTCCAGCCCTGTTAATCCAGGAGCTCTAACCCAAACCCCCACCCCTCAGGTCCTTCCCTCCCCTTCCTCTGCCCAGGCCTGGAGGCCTGTTAGTGTCAGTCAAGGCCAACCCAGGAATCCTGGGACAAAGAATCCTGGACTGCATGGTGGTCTTTGGAAAGGAGAATGTGGGGTCACTGGAGAGTGAACTCTGGGTCAGGAGTGTGACCTCAAGGAATAGGATCTGGAAGGATAGATGATATTGTGTGAGTCATTGATTAAGGAGCACCTCCTGCCTCCCTCCCTTTCCCCCTTCCTCCCTCCCTGCCTTCCTTCCGCCCTTCCTTCCATCCATCCATCCATCCATCCATCCATCTTTCCTTCTGTGAGAACTGAGCAATGCATATCCTCTTGTGTATTTCTTTATTTTTATCGAGAATTTCATTCTCCACTCTCTGGATAGCTCTCTGAGCCATAATGTATGGTAGTTTCCCAATGATTCTTTCTTGCCTTAAATCCAAGCTTTAATTTCCCTTCAATTAAAAGTCAGCACATCACAAGGGTGCCATTGCACTAACTTGCAGTTTGGTAATTTTGGTTCTCTTCTCTCACATGACTGTGAACAAATGGACTAGCAGATAGAAGGACTGTTTATGTCACTTACTTTTTTCATTTAATCTCAAGATGTGCACACAGAGTATATAAAGAACTCTAAAAATTCAACAGTAAGTACATAAACAATCTACTTACCTTTTTAAAACCAAGCAACACTCACCAAAGAAGACACACTGATTGAGAGTAGTTGCGTGAAAAGATTTTACAGTAGGGAATGAAACATTCCTACATGTTATTAGAATGGAAACAAAAAAAAATGGCCAAAAATATAAAGGCTGCCTGTTAATATCCCATGATGATACAGACATAAAGCATAAATGCAGAATCCATTTGTTCCCTGGAGATCCATGAAGACGTGAACTGTTTTTAACAAAATAGGAACTAAATGTTGAAATAATAAAGATTAACTTGGTATACAGAGAAAGAAATTGTCTTTTGGACAATCAGGTAAATCTGGGCTGTGGATCATTGCATTGTGACTTTCTTCCATGCGTTGTCAACAGAGGCACATTTAAATGAGATTTTTGGCAACTACTGCAAATACAACCCCCTGAATTAATTATGGTGGCAGCTTCAAGCATTACCAAACTGAACTGGGAGCTTTCAATGGGAGGCCTATCTCCCAGGCATATTTGAATTTGCCACTAAATTACAATGAAACATTTCTCTTTCTCACAGTAAAGGCTCTGCTTTATTTTAATTTAAAATTAAGAGCCTTGGCACACCTGGGTGGCTCAGTGGGTTAAAGCCTCTGCCTTAGGCTCAGGTCATGATCTCAGGGTCCTTGGATCAAGCCCCGCACCAGGTTCTCTGCTCAGCAGGGAGTCTGTTTCCCTCTCTCTCTGCCTGCTTCTCTGCCTACTTGTGATCTTTGTCTGTCAAATAAATAAATAAAATATTTTTAAAAAATAAAAATAAAATAAAAAAAAATTAAGAGCCTGGGGCGCCTGAATGGCTCAGTCATTGGGCATCAGCCCTTGGCTCTGGTCATGGTCCCACGGTCCTAGGCTCAAGCCCCACACTGGGCTCCCTGCTATTCAGGAAGCCTGCTTCTCCCTTTCCCACTTCACCTGCTTGTGTTCCCTCTCTCACTGTCTCTCTCTCTCAAATTAAATAAATGAATAAATAAATACATAAATACATAAAATCTTATAATTTCATAAGATATAAAATTATAAATCAAAGAAATAAAATCTTAAAAATAAATTAATTAATTTAATTAATTTAATTTAATTAAGAGCCTGCTTTAAGACCTCCTACAAAGCAAGAAACCTATTTTGTGATGCAAAGTGGGACAAAGCTATATATATATATATATATATATATATATATGCACATATATATAATTTTATTATATATTTATATATAAATTTAAACATATTTATATTTATGTGTTTATATATAAATTATGTATTTGTGTGTGTGTGTGCTGTCCATCAGAGAGTCCCTGAGAATTCCGTGGCTCCAAGAATTGTGCGTTTGACTCTAAAATGAAAGAGGAAAAAACAAACAACCACACAGAGTGTGTGTGAGTGGCCTTGAGCTAAACTGCCAAGGAACAGTATAGGTTCTGAACTCCAGGCTCACTGCCAGCTCCCAGCAGCAAACAAACAGCTTTTTGGTGAAATCTCTGTTAAGGATGGGAGGCTCCTCAGAAAGTTCATCTCTTTAATTAGCTTTCTCGTTTGGAGGCAAAAAGCAGGACCTAGTGGCTGCAATAAGCCACAGGTGACACTCTGTCCTGAAATATGCACCTAGACGTGTGCCTGGTTGGCACAGTCCCTGGGCCATGAGACTCTTGATCTCATGGTTGCATGTTTGAGCCCAAGATGGGTTTAGAGAGTACTTAAAAAATAAAATGTTAAAAGAAAATATCCTTATGTGTGTAATGATTCCTAATACATAGTATGATGTTGTGTGGTGTTTCTGGGTGGATGTCATCTTCTATTCTACATGTGTAACAAGGCAATATGTACTAGTGATACTAATATTTATTAGTATTAATATACATTTTGTCTAACATTTGAGAGTCTCCATGGGTCCCATGTGTAAGGAAAGGACAGAGTTCCAGCAGGGCCCCATTTCATGCCCAAATTCCTGGGGAATACGTTCTACTGCCGTCACCAGTGAAGGAATTAACCACCTCAATATATGTGTCACCACTTGGAACCAGGACTTTGTCGCAGTCTCTCATCTGTGTCTGTCACCGTGCTTAGCGCCACTGGCATATATCTGATAGGAAGCTCCACAAATGTTTCTCCATACAAGAGGGTCAGAGACAAGGTCTGAATGTCCAGAGGCTTTTGTCTCACTTCTTCATTGTCTGAGACACTGTGGGTAACAAAAACTGCTCCCACTGCTATAACCTACACTGCAGTAATAGTCAGCCTCATCCTCAGGCTGCAGGTCAGAGATGAGCAAACTTGCCATATTAGTGGAGGCATCTTTGGAACAAGAAACACGACTGGGAACCCCAGGTCCCAGCTGCTTGTCTGAATCTGTGTAGTAGTACAGGAAAAATTGGGGAGGACTTCCAGGCTTTTGCTGGTACCAGTACATGTATTTACTACCAACACGGATGTCCCTGCTCAGGGTGCAGGTGAGTCTGGCTGTTGTTCCCAGAGATGTAGAGAGGGAGGGTGGCTGGGTCAGCACAGGCTGGGACTGGGAACCTGCTAGCACAGACCCACAGAATGCAGAGAAGTGTTAGGGTGTGTGTGGTTAAGGAGCTGAGCCAGAGGGATCTATTAGGCTGGGGGGCCACCCTCTTGCCCTTGGGCCTGTCCCTACCTGTGCAGTGACAGAAGAACACAAGGAGGACAGGGCTCCAGGCCATGATGACACAGCCTCTTCTTAGCTCACAGAGCTGAAACTGGCTGCCCTGTTCTGTCTTATCCCCTGTCCAAGAGGAGAGGCTGCTCATGCAAATGAGACCCACCCCTGTTTCTCCCTCCTGTGCATTTCTAGTTCTGTGGGCCTTTGATAAGGATAATTCCTGATGTACTAGTTTCCCCATGGTGGGCCTGGAGGAAGCAGCTCCTGGAACCTAACAGGCCCTGGTCCAAGGACTTATTCAGACTCAAGGAGACTATACCAGCCTGTCCCCACTAAAACTAGGGACCCAGCCTTCAGGCCTCCTGTCAGTGGAAGACTGCCCTGCTGGGAGATGCTGTCCTGCAGAAACCCCCAGACAGTCACACAGCGCCCATCGTTGGTCTCTGGGAGAATCTCTCCTTCATTCCCATAGATGACAAGTCTCTCCTTCACCTGCTTCTGTGAAACCTGTGTTCCCACCATGTGACAGTGACCCTCCAGGGAAGGACAAATGTCCTGGTGTGCTGTCCCTGACCAGGCTTTCTCCATGAACTGGGGTCTAGCAGGAGGTACAAGTGCAGTCCTGACCCAGGAAAGCCTGTGAATCTCTGTGGAGCTGAGGACAAGACACAGGGATCAGAGAGAAGAAAGAATCTGTCCCCACAGGAGGGCTCAGAGGAGGTGGCCTGGATCTGGGTGCTGAGTGTTAAGAAGAGCTTCCAGAGAGGACATACATCTTCACAGAGGAGGACACCAAGTGTGAGAATGTTGGGCCCTTCCTGAGCAACACTGACAGGACACACAGGGGCTGTGGGGACAGAGCAGGGCCTGGGTATGCAGCAGGAACAATGGAGGGACTATCCTGTGACCTCCCCATCATTTGCTGTGAGACCAAAAGCTGGGCTTCTAGTCAGTGCTGGTCATTAGGGATTTAGCTCTGGGACAGGGAGACATGGAAGGCGACACCAGGAAGGTGGCTGGAGGAAGCAGACGGCAGAGGAAACAGGGAAGGGAGAAATGTCACATGTCCCCAGGTGTGACACAGGGAGGTAACCATATGGACCCTGGGCTGTGAGAGAAGGAGGGATGATCCAGAGTGTCAGGTTGATGGAGGGTGATTCCCACCTTGATGAGGATGCCCAGACTGACACAGGTGAGGTCAGGTAAGAGAGATTTGGGGCCTGCTGATAGTGTGTTGTCCCTCTGTCATATGACAACCATGGTGTGACCTCTGGAGAGGTGTGGAAACACAGATGACCAGAGCTGAGAAACACCTTCCCTCCCCCATAGGGAGGATGTAGGTAATACAGCAAATGTCTCTGTGAGGACTTAGTCTACACCATTCATTCATTCATTCACTCATTCATTTTCATTCACCCATTCATTCATTCATTCATTCTCCCCTACATTCTTTATATTTTACAAGATTTTATTATTTTTGAGAGAGACAGTGCATGTATAAGCTGGGAGGGGTACGGAAGGAGAGGGAGAAGCAGAGTCCCTGCTAAGCCAGACAAAGTGCTTGATCCCAGGACCCTGATGTCATGACTGAAACCTAAGGCAGATGCCTCACTGACTGACACACCCAGGCTCACCTCCCCTACATTCCTTAAATACCCATTTAAGGAATGTCCACCTGTGTCAAATCTGTGTTCATCAAGATGTGAATAAAGTATGGTTTTATATTCATTTCAGAACTGTTATTACATTGTTCCTTGCAATATGCATTGCTGCTGTTTGCCCTCCTCAATGTCTATGAGAGACCATCATACATCACAGAAAGGTTCCTACCCAATCGTGTTGGGTCTATTTATCAAAAGATCCTTTGATAAACTAGAGAAAGGTATGCAATTCTAGGTGCACCAAATTTGAAGATAAGGAGGACCCAAAGTTAAAAGAAAAAGGAAGAATTAGAAAGAATAATGGACATATCTTTAAAAAAAAGTCAACTTCTGTAAGTCACCATAAAATATAGAAATAAGTGACCAATATCATATTCCTTAGAAAGAGCAACTAAAATCCTGAGTTTGAGAAATAATGAAATATATTTCATCATGAATAAATTGGTGAGTCATAGTAATTAGCCAGGATCCCAGACCTTGAAGGGAGCCCTGAGAAACTATCACAGACATTCTCAAGTCATCATGGGTCAGAAGAATCCTTTCTTACTGAGAAGTCTGAAGACAGTGGTGAGCACAAGGGTTGGGAAACTGGGTGTTGGAGAAGAACCTAGAACCCAGGAGCCCCTCACAATGTTGAAAGGAGCAGGCAGACC
This sequence comes from Martes flavigula, assembly GCA_029410595.1. Lineage (NCBI taxonomy): Eukaryota > Metazoa > Chordata > Mammalia > Carnivora > Mustelidae > Martes > Martes flavigula. The sequence continues at coordinate 299,898 of JAODOS010000024.1, read as the reverse complement.
CACACACAGACCCACATCTAGGGTGATGTTGGTTGTCTCAGAAGAGAACTCTCTTTTGGCAGGGCTTTTCATTTCCATAGGACATTCTTGATACACAAGGAATCCCCTAAGTGGATCCATGTGTGAGCAGAAAAACTTTGGGGTCCCCAGGGGAAAAACAAAACTAACCAAACAAACAAAAATTGGGATATAGCTCTCCTGACACAAGAGAAGTCAGTTAAGACCCCCAGCTATTTCCTGTGATCTCTGCCCCAGCAGCTCTACTTTCCCAGCACACATCTTGTAGATCTTCCTAAGAGGTGTCAGAATTAAGAGGAAATGAAAAAAAAAAGTTCACTAGTTAAAGATCTTAAGGGAACAAAGGGAATGCAAAAATTGGCAGTCTTTCCCAGGCCAGGAAATAGTCTAACCATATCAGAGACAGCAAATCAGTGGTGAAACCTTCAGTGCTATTTCCAAGGAAACCAGGCCCCACAATTCCGAACCTAGATAAGGAGCCCAAACACTTTCCAGTGTAATTGGGCTCTGGGAACAACTTCCTCTTCCCCTTCCCCCCTTTCCCTTGTGGGACAGCCACCTCTGTTCCATTATAATGTGAGAGTCTCTGCACTAGGAAGAGCCCAGTCTGAAGTAACAGAGGATGCCTGTAGAGGCCTGTGTTCTCAGTCCTCCTGACTCACCTTATTCTAACCTTGACATGGGGTGACAAAGCTCCCCTTATGAATATTCATCCCAAATACTAAATAAAAAGAACTGACTCTCTCCTGTTTTCAGAGTCAAGGTTGTGCAAGTTATTCCCTGTGATGTCCTTATTTGCTGCAAATACAGATTCCTTTGTGTGTACACACCAGGCTCTGTCTCCAAATTTAACTCAGGATGAAACAAACTCACATTAATTCCCACATGCAGTAACATCACTTTCTTCTCCCTCCCTCTGTATATAACTTATAGTACTTAAAAGTAAAACTGATAATATATGATATGTATATGCACCATGCAACTTATAACATACACATGATAAAATGTTTATATATAATCTATAGTATTTTATATTAGATATGATATCAATATTTACTAGAATATATAATATAATGATATTCATATTCATTCAATATATTGTACACATTTAATATATGTTTATATGATGTTTACATATTATACACAATTTTATAATATGTAATATTTACTCATAATTTATAATAAATATGACATATATACAAATTTTTCCATTCCCCCCTAACCAGGATCCCAATGCCCTGGATAGCGCAATCTGACAGGGCCCTGGATGGAAAGCTGGAGGCTATAAGGTGACAGACAGAATGAGGTTTTGTTTGGGAGCAGAGTAGGGCAAATGCCTCCCCCACCCCAGGATATTTTTCTCTTCAGGCCTTAAGGGGACTCCTTGCCTATGAGGGAGGAGGTGATAGAAGAAGCATGGCAAGACAGAGAAGCCCCAGAGTTTTGCTGGCTGAGGCCACACTGTTGGCATTCCCCTTCCCCTGCCCAGGGATGTCTTGCTCTAGACCCAGGTAGCATGACAGGTGAGTTATTTTCATGATGCAACTTCTCCATGTATGGGCCTTTCTGTGTCAGTCTGAGCACCAGCCTGGGCAAGGATGCTTTGGGGTGGAGAATGAGGCAGGAAAGAGGAAGTGAGTCAGAACTGAGCCCCCATGCAGCTGCAGGGACACAGGGGCTGTAGTCACGCTTCAGTGAAGACACTGCCTGCCAAGTGTGCAAGAATTATTAGAGTATTTCCCTAGTTACCTTGGACCAGAAGCCTGTCCTCACCAGCCCAGTCCCACAGCGGCACCTGCTGGGCTGAGACACCAAGCTCTCCAGGGCCTCTGACACTTCCCAGTCCTCTTGGAAAGATGTCCAGACCTTTGTAATTGGATGTAGAATGATGCCACTTCCCAGGGCAGCAGAATGAAGAAGTGTCCTCTGTGGTGTTCGGGCTGACAGTTTTTTTTTTTCCAGGTCAGTAATGATCTCTGGATCTCTGGATGGTTAATACATGGTGTGTTGCACACTGCTTATGTTAGCAGATATTTCAGGATTACCTGACATTGGGGTTTACCTCTTCCAAGAGCTTAGGTCATAATCGGTCTACCGTCATCTTGAACCAAGTAAAAGGCTTAACCTTCTCAGAGTACGAAGGTGGTTCACATCTTGTAGTAATTCCACATGGATTCGTCTTCCAGTTTGACAATTGTTGCTGTTGTTGTGGGTTTAGATTCTCCTATGAGGTCCCCTGAGCCTGCACTGCAAGGACTTATGATGCCAGTCTCTGCCATGAGAACAGAATGGTGCCAAGGAAGTGGTTATTCTTTTTTTTTTTTTTTAAGATTTTATTTATTTATTTGACAGACCAGAGATCACAAGTAGACAGAGAGGCAGGCAGAGAGAGAGGGGGAAGCAGGCTCCCTGCCGAGCAGAGAGCCCGATGTGGGACTCGATCCCAGGACCCTGAGATCATGACCTGAGCCGAAGGCAGTGGCTTAATCCACTGAGCCACCCAGGCGCCCCAAGGAAGTGGTTATTCTGCTCCTGCTGACTTTTCTGGGTTCAAAGTTTCCTTGAAATTTAGCCTGAAAGATGCTTACATATTTGACTCTCTTATATACTTAATACTTTTTCTAAATAAATTTTATAATTTTAATTAGTATGAAGATTGGTATACACAGAACATTACTGTAAAGGGAGCCCTACTCAGTCGAGGGGTTCTTCTATCTCTCCTACACTGAAAACCCACATGGACTAATGTGGAACTCATGGGGATTGAGTGTCTAATATCTGAGTCCAAAGAACAGACATTTATTCAAAACCCTCCAACAAGCAGGGGGTGAGCAGCAGACATTGTGGGATTAAACTGGGGGCAACAAGCTCATGGAAGGACAGCACTGAATGTGGAGATGAATTTGGGTGGTGTTGGTTATACGTCCACAATATTAAGTCGTCCAACTGATGGATGTGGGCTCCTCTCACTTACTTAAATCTTCTTAGTATTTTTGGCAATCCTTTGCACTTTTCAGTTTACAGGTTTTTTGCCTACTTGGGTAAGTCGACTCCTAAAAGTTCTATTCTTTTTGATGTTACCTTAAACAGAGTTGGTTGTTGTTGTTGATGATGATGATGTTGTCGTTGCTGTTGATGTTGTTGTTTAATATCCTTGGGGACTGGGGCGCCTGGGTGGCTCAGTGGGTTAAAGCCTCCATCTTCGGCTCAGGTCATGATCCCAGGGTCCTGGGATCGAGCCCCGCATCAGGCTTTCTGCTCAACAGGGAGCCTGCTTCCTCCTCTCTCTCTGCCTGCCTCTCTGCCTACTTGTAATCTCTCCCTGTCAAATAAATAAATAAAATCTTTAAAAAAATATCCTTAGGGGCTTCTTCACTGTCAATGTAGAGAAAATCACCTGGTTGTTGTAGGGAATTTACTACGTGAACTCCTGTAGTTGATGCTAGACAGATACAGCTTATGGGTGATAATAGAACTTGTTCCCGCTTTTGGAAGAGTAGGAACATGTAATTTAGCAGGCGGGACTATGAGAAGGAAGCTCTGAATCCATGAGCATGAAATGAGCGATCTCTGAATCACTCTGAAAACAGACTCTGAACCAGACTCTGAAAACAGGATAAATGTAAGAATTAAATTGAACCTGCACTGCCTGCATTACTTATGGATAAATCAGAAATGCATAAAGTTCATTTTTTAATTTTTAGTTTGAGAAAAAACTCATTAATATGTTCTAGAACTTATGTAGTTATTTGTGAAATACATATTTTGGAAGCACCATTTTTTGTCTGGTGCAGGTAAAGAAGTAATAGGGAGGCTCAGGAAGGAGTCCACTCTGTGCTTCTAAACCAGTGATTCTGTCAGGACAGAGAGGAGAGCTCTGCTTCCAGGTGTCTGCCTCTTCAGGGTGTGGTCCCTGGGAGAGGACACCAACCTCCCCACACCCAGGCCTGCTCTGCTGGTTGACCAGCTCCCCACTCCCTACTCCAGCCTCCATCATCTCTAACCAACTTCCCCGTGGACCCAGACTCCTCTTTTTCTGAGAGGGTCAGTGATAAAAGATAAATAAATAAAAGATAACCTATCAAGCTTTGACACCCACCTTGGACTGTTGGATTATGTGAAGATGGAGGGAAAAAAATGCATTCCACCCCACTAATTCAACATCGTAGTTACATTGGAACTGTGCAATTAAAAGCATAAACAATGCTAAGTACAAATTATTCAAAGATAATTATAATTTTATTTCATTGATTCATATACTCAAAACCTGAGACTTTTTCAGTTATGTTTTTTAATTTATACAATTTATAGTGTATTTATACTCTACAGTGAGAGCCAGATATTCATCAATGCATCATTTTCACATATAATATTAATAATTTGGCCAACATAAAAAATAAATAGATATCAGTAGGATCTGACATGTGCATGACCAAAGTTCAGGGATGCTTGCTAGAGGGTAATTCATTTTGAGGGGACGGGGATCATTGAAGTGAACCCTTAGGTGAGGAGATTGCCAAAAACCATCAGTTCTCCCCCAGACCTGTGTGTCTGGCCCACTCTGAGATAGCCATGTGAGGAAGGAACTGAATGAGGACACTCAGGAAGACACGTGGATCTCCAGAACATTAGCCCCCATGGGATGATGCATCTTCTCTGTATGGGGTAGTTGTTTGTGACCAAATATGATTCCACATGTGGGTCCCATATCTGGTTCTGGGTCATGGGCAAGGGTAGGTATGAGAAGGGGAAGGTGGAAACAGAAATAAGGAACAGATTCTGGGAAGGGATCGAGAAGAACACGGTCCAGGGAAGAGCTATGACTAAAAATGTTGGCAAAAGGGGAGAGAGGTCCCTCAAGGAATTCCAAGTGAAGGTAGGACCCCCCTGCTCCATCCACTGAGAAATAGGGTAGGATAGGGACTGTTCAATTACTCTTTGGGGTAGGCTATCAGAGTTTTAGGGATGCCATGGCGCAGGAAGAAGATGAAACAAGGAAGCGTAGGAGGAGGGAGGAGCATCTAAGGCATAGAGAAAGGACTCCCTCTGCCTAACTTGATTGCAAGTTCCCAGCATATAGTCCCAGCTTCTCCAGAGGGGAGTTGTCTGAGGAATCTGTGGAATGTGGTGGAATGAATGGCTGAGGACATGAGGAAGCTGGACAGGCACAGAGAACCAGCAAGAAAATTGATCTAGTCACTGGGACACCTGGGAATCTCAGTCAGTTAACTGTGTGACGTGTGATTTTGGCTCAAGCCCTGACTTCAAGGTTGTCCTCAACTCCGGTCTCTCCAAATAAATAAATAAATAAATAAGAATAAATCTTAAGAAGAAGTAGAAGAAGAAGGAAGAGGAGGAGGAAGAGGAAGAGAAGGTGGAGATAGAGGAGGAGGAGGAGGAGGAGGAGGAGGAGGAGGAGGAGGAGGAGGAGGAGGAGGAGGAGGAAGAGGAGGAGATCGATCCAGGCACTGGTCAGGAAATTGTCAGCTCAGAGATGCCCTTGTGAGTTGAGCAAATTAACATCTGTCACCCACCTTGTGTCTTGCGCTTTGTGGGAGTTCCACCCCCTTACTCCTCTCAAGACACCCCACAACACTTCCTCCCATCGGAATAACCTTGTTCCCACCGTACTCCCTGATATCTAGTCAGCTGGGAGGGATCTTAATTGTACTGAGTTGGGTGTTCCTGCTGCTCCAGATGCCAAGGAGGCAGCAGGTGACTCTTCTGGAATCCCATATCAGGTGGGACTCAGATGACACCACCACCTGCAGTGAGGGAAGACACTCTTCAGTGAGCTGCACTTGGGTAACAGAATGATCTCATGCGGATTGTATGTTGCAAAGGAACATGGAACCATGTAGGAAACATAATGCCACAGCCTCCTGAGGCCCACTCTGGGAGTGGAAACACCAAGTTTCAGTCATTCTTCTCCTTTGTTCTTAGGAATGTATGTTCATGCAAAGATGCTTCTGCCACCCCCTCCATGTCTAATCCCTGCATCACTCTGGTTTGGTGATGGTTCTAGTCACAAGAAGAAGGAGGAGATGACTCGGCTTCCCCAGGGGCTGAGGGAGAACAGCATCTAGTTTCTCCAGGGGGTTAAAGGCTCACAATGGAGGAGAGTCACACACTTGGAAAGGTCATTGATCCCAGTCCTGCCAGAGCAGGCTCAGGGCCCTTCCAAGTGGGAGAGAGGGGAGCATCAGTCTTCTCCCTTGTTGGTTCCTCTCCTCCTCTTGACCTTCTCTTTGCGCATGTCCCCACTGCTTGTCTGAGACTGAGTATTAGTACAGGGAAAACCTGGGAGGGCTCCCTGGCTACTGCTGGTACCAGTACCTCATATAGCTGCCAACACTGATGTCGCTGTTCAGGGTGCTGATGAGTCTGACCTTTGTTCCTGGAGATGCCCAGAAGGAGGGTGGCTGGATCAGCACAGGCTGGGACAGAGAGACTGCAAAGGCAATCTCTCATTGGTGATGGGGCATTTATGCTGGGAGTTTCTGACGCTTAGGCATTAATAGTATCTGGGAGTCTCCCTGAGAATTCAGATGATGTCCCTACCTGAACAGAGAGAGAAGATCAAAAGGAGTAAAGGAGTCCTGGCCATGGTGACACAGCTCCTGGAACCCACAGTGGAGCTGGCCTGTCACAGGCTTGTTTTATCCTCCCTACTTCTCTGAGGGAAATGAAAATGCTTTTTAATGCAAATTTGCCTCCCCTTCCACCCTCACAGGCCTCACTTGATTAGTGATTCAGTAGCAGAGATAGGACCTGAGGACAAGAAGTCTAAGGCAAGGCCTGCTGTGAGTGGGACCCAGGAGGGGATAGAGGGAACAACTGTGGGGACACCCATAGAATCATGCACAGGAGCCTCTGCCAGGTCCTGAGGGACCAGACTGGTGGGTCTCATCAGGGACCACAGGAGACAGCTCAGCCCCTACCCAGCCCTGAAGCCAGGGGCTCCTCCAGCTGTCAGGGTCCCCTTGCAGGGCCCAGGGAGATTCACAACGCCCCCTCCTGGTTGCATTCCTGGCTGCAGCAGCCTCAGGGTCTTGAGGTTGACATCCAGATCTGTTACCAGTCCTCGACAAAGACCTGAACAACACTGCGAAGCACTATTTTGGGTCTGATAGAAAGAACATGAATACAATGTCTGCAATTTGAGAAGCTTCCAACATGAGGGTAAGTCATCAAGAAATAAGCACTCCTGGAAGGATGGGAATGTCCAGAAACCTGAAGTCATACAAAAGAGTGAGATTATCTCACCCCCTGTGACATTGAGAGAGCTCCTCCAAGGAAGGGCCTTCCAAGTTCATCTCAAGAGAGGAGTGACCATGTCCTGCATGTTTTCATAGAAGGAAAACTCAAACCAGGCCATGAATATACTCAAGCCAGGATGAGACATGGCAATTTCATAGAAGGAAATCCATCTGGTGACAATGTGAACCCAGAATAGGAGGATGAACACAACAGTGCAGGACTGAAGACCCTATGTGTTCTGGGAAGAACTGATGCAGGAAACAAGAGGCAGGGATGAAGGCAGCTGTGCTCAAAGGACATGCTCAGGATTGTAGAGCAGAAGGAACTCGGGGAGAGAAGGAGGAATTATATAGTGTGATCTGGGGGTTTCTGCTTTGACTGACCCATTGGGTGGTGCTGCTGTTTACTGCAGTGGAAAATTAGATAGTAAGATGCTTGTCTGTTCATGAAAGAGTTGAAGATCTGGGAAACAAGCAGAGATACTGAATTTAAAGCTCAGAAATGGTGGACCCTGACCTTGAGTGGCAGTAAGCAATGACCACCAGCTGATGCTGGTGTCCAGCTGGGATGACCAGTCTCTGGAGCAGATGTGGACACGTAGGAGGGACAGGAGACTGGGACAGAAACCCGGACACTGTCTCCATGTACAGAGTGGGTGACAGGAGTCCTGGAAGCAGAGTTTATGAGTCCAGGCTGGATCCCATATTCAGCCCCTTCATCATTCCTGCAGCATGTGCGTCAGAGACATCCTACCTTCTGCTCGGGCTCTCAAGTGGTGAGCTAAAAGAATAAGATAAGACCAACCCCTTTGTCTTTCCCACATAAATGTTCCTGGGAGGGCTAAAGACAATGAAGATTAGTTTGATGGTGATGTTTGCAGACCTTCACACCCCAGGCGCAGGAGGAGTCATTTAGGAGCATGAGTGTGAAAGTCCAAGGTCAGGCTGAAGTGCCTGGGACAGTGGGCATCATAACAAATGGGAACAAAGAAGAACCCAAACTTCTCACCCCACCTGCACATCTGCAGGAACTTCAGTCCAGGGAGGCAGAGCTACAGGCTCTCTCTCATCCCCTTCAGTCCCCAGAGGGAGGAGCACTGAATTCTGGTCACTAGTCTGCACCCCTACTTCCTCTTCTTGGTGTCTGTCATGCGGAGGGGACTCTGAGGAACCACATGAGCTCTAGGGGTCCTGAGATGAAAGCAGCTGACCCTGAGCCCAAACTCAGGCAGGAGCTGTTTCCATAGCTTCCATCACATGATGGAGCCGGGGACAGGATCACAGTGCCCCTGCTGCCTCAACCATGGTCCCCGCTGACAGACATGAGGGAACAGGAGCCCAGAGCAGAGTTCCCCCACCCTTGCCTCCAGTGTGTGGTTCCCCTGCCCACTCTCTGCAGAAAACAGGTACACTCAGCCTTCCTTAGGCTGCAGCTTCATGGCCTCATTTGATTCAGAATCCCCTGCTGTGGCTCCTCTCTGAGAGCTGCATCCAACTGTCTCCCTGACACCATGCTTCTCCACTATTAGAGTGAGGCAGGGTGTCAGCACTATCCCCAAGGCTGGGAGCAGAAAGACGAAGACATCAGTGAACTTTCACCCAAGGACTACCCTGTGGGTCCCTAGAGGTTTGGTCTCTCTCTGTGTCTCTGTGTCTTGATCTCTGTGTCTCACCCCAGGCCGTTCCTCTGTCACCTGGGTCTCTGTCCACACTCCTGATGGGGAGGGCACAGGCTCGCTTTGTCCACCCATGACCTCTGTGGCCCCAGTTGTGTTGTATAATTTCCAGATCTTGTAAATAATACACCTTTGTTTTTCAAAGTTTCCTGTGTTATAGAAGAAGGGTGTCTTGCAGTCATAATAAGGACCACGAGGGCGGGTCCAACCACAACACTGGTTATGGAAAGGCTGAAACCTGCACAGAACATGAACTTCTGTTCCTGAAGGGAGAACACTGGCTCCCACCATCTGCAATTATTGACTTATTTGTTCAATTCTGGGCACAGCTCAGAAACATCCCATTACTCACCCCATGGGACACAACTCTGTCAGTGGGAATAAGGGGTTCATGTGCAGTTTCTTTTCCCCTTTTGAAAAACACCTTTCAAACTACTCAGGTCCACACCTTGGTTCCCTCCCTCTTCAGTGAGGCAAGTTCATATCTTTTTACAGCAGAGGACGGGATGAAGTCGTGCTGTGCCCTCTGTCATGGACTCCAGACTCCTAAATGAGTTTCTATGCAGGCACTAAGATGCTGTCACTATTCTGTAGAGTTTACTGGGCTGTGACAACCCAGCCACACAGTGCGGCCACCATCACAATGCCCTGCACAAGAGTGAAATCACCACAAATACAGTCGCTGTGCTTCATACATGCACCCTCCTCCTCCATCCTCACCTCCTGTCAATCCCTGGATTCTTTACTGCCTCTCGATTCCTGCCTCATCCAAAATGTGATACAACCACAATTATACATAATGCAGCCTTTTAGATGTTTTTCTTTCCTAAGAAATGGGCCTTTAAAATTCATGCATATTTTCAGAATTGAGAGCATATTTCCTTTACATTCTAAATGATACCCCATCATATTGGAGGACAACTTTGTTACTTTATTTTATGAAAAGCTGGTATGAAAATTAGTGTGCAGATTTTTGACTGCTTTGAGGTGAGATTATGAATAGTTTCCATAAGCATTCACATGACGTTTTTTCCTTAGAAAGGTTTTCTTGTGTGTGTGTGTTTCCCCCCCTTTGGCTTTTATAATTTCGAGTTTGGCATTTTTTATGTATTCCATACAAACATCAAATACTAACCAGAACCGGTCATCTGGTTAAAGCTAAACCAGTAATGATGTCAGCTGCACAGAGAGCTACAGCAGGAGCAGTGCCGAGGGACCATGCTGGCCTCAAGACCTGAAAGAGTTCTAATTATTGAAAAATCAGAAGATGATAAATGAATGTACACTAGCTTAGAAGTAAATTGTTCCAACTCATGAGGAAAACCTTTATATTTCCTTTGAGGCCCTTTGTCTACAAATGGGTTCCTCTGAGTGACTGTGAGAGCAGAAAGGAGAGAAGCAGCCATCATTCCCAGGGGGTGCCCCAGGATCAACCTGGGCCAGGGTGTCAATGAAGGAGTAAGGAGAATCACGGGGGGAGACTAAGCAGGCAGCTTCAGGGGTGTTCATTCACTTTGCAAATGGGTAAGTAGGTTTTTGTCTCACTTCCCCACAGGCCTGTGACACTGTGTTACCTCTGAGACTAATGTCCCATGTTGCACAGTAATACTCAGCCTCGTCCTCAGCCTGGAGTCCAGTGATGGTCAGGGTAGCGGTGTTGCCAGACTTGGAGCCAGAGAATCGATCTGGAACCCCTGAAGGTCGATTGGTATTAGCATAGATAATGGTTCTGGGGGCTGTTCCTGGGAACTGTTGTTGCCAGCCTACACCATAACCTCCAATATTGTTGCTGCTTCCAGTGCAGGAGATGGTGACCCTCTGGCCCAGGGTCCCAGACATGGAGGGTGGCTGAGTCAGCACGGACTGGGCCCAGGACCCTGCAAGGGGAAGAGACACAGAGAGGGTGATGTTGTGGTCTGCAGACAAGAGGAGAAACAGGACCTCACATGTCCTCCTAGGGATCCTTCCCCTATACCCACATCCAGTCACCTATGCAGTGAACGAGGAGCACGAGGAGGAGAGGGGACCAGGCCATGGTGGTGGTCATCACGGATCCTGCCTTCTGTGGCACCACAGCTGAGCAGAGCCTCTTCAGTTCTCTCTCCCTCTTCATCCTGTGAGAGTGGGTGGGCCCATCTATGTAAATAAGACTTCCACCTCTCTGAACTCTCACTGGTCCTGAGTCAAGTCCATCTGCCTGAGGATGTCATGGGTGTGGGCAAAGGAAGGTCTGTGTGGGGCCAGGGTGGGGATGTTCCAGCTGTGAGCCCAGGCACAGTCAGGACCTGGTGGCAGGTCCCACATCTGATCACCTCTGAGCCCTGATAAACAAGCACCTCCTGGTGTCCAGACTCAGACACATCCTTGTGTGACATGTTGACCAGAGCTCATCAGAGAGTGGCATTCCCACTACACCGACCACTGTCTACTGCATTAGAGCCAGGCCAGGCCTCCCCTTACGTGTCCTCCCATCATCATAGGACAGACTTTATGCTCGACTCAGAACCTCAGAGTGAGTCTGTCCATAGCTCTCATGGATCAGAACTCAAATGGTATCTCTACACAAACTACCCTCAGATGAGGATAAAGTTCAGTGCAATGACAGGTCTCCATGGACACGTGGCTCCTTGTTTACGTGACTTCTCCGTAGTTTCCAGCACAAGCACTGAGGAGATGGAGAGCAATTGTCTACAGGTTGTGTGTAGAAACCCTGACATGCATTCCTAGAGGTGATACTCACTGAACATCTTTGTCATCTGTCACCGTTTCCACCTTCTCTTAACAATAGTTCTCCAGACACTCTGGGCAGTGATTCCCTCCTAAGATCTGTCCTCTCAGCACAGACACAAGTTCACAGAAGCCCTGCCACATTAGTGTGTGTGGCACTGACGTCAGAGTACAAGGGACAAACCTCTAGGAGGTCCTATAAGGGAAGGAGTGACACTGATGATGTGACAGTGATGCAGTGACACATTTTATTTATTAGTAACCACTTTGCCAGCTGTGCACTTGAAATGGATGCAGATTAGTTTATCCAAATTTAACTCGGTCAGATTGATTTAAACTCTGGAGCAATGACAATGAGATGGTGCAAATACAATGACTATTGTACTTTTGTCAGATCTCTATTTGTCACAGAGAGAAAATGGATGGAATTTATGGTTAAAAGCATGGATGGGGAAAAGGGGAAAATAATTTCCTTCTGTTTTCAGTTGAGTAAGAGCCTATAAACGTGTTCCTAAAATCTGGTCCTACAGGAAAAAGGGTGATGTGGTGCCCATTGAATCCCAAGAAGGAGCTGTTTCTATAAAATTCAGAGCCATCTCAGAGACAGAATTACCAACCATGGACAGAGACTTCAGGAAGGAAAGATTTGGGATCAGAGTGATAGAGGGGTGGGCATAGCTGTACTCCCTGTGCCTTGAGTTCAGCATGTTCAGGACAGAACAAATACTCACTCAGCCACCATGACAAATGTAATTCTATTACCCAAGATCAAATAGACTGGAAGTTTCTGTCCAAGTTCCCATATCTGAGTGGAGGAAAGCTGGAGATAAGAGGCACCATGTCCCTGATATCACAGCCCTGAGGTCCTTTGTCAGAACGGAGGATTCTCTCAGCAGAAGTCCGGCCTCTTTCAAGGTGTCAGGGGGATGACTGAGGGAGTGACAGCCCAGGCTTGAGGAAACAGTGGATTGTGTCCCATATCCCCAAGTACCTTGAGCTCCAGGGAACCAACACTGAGCCTGGGGCCCTATGTTCTCCATGGGGAAGGATTTATTTAGGTAGTGAGGACTAATTTGAGAGCAAACCCTTTTACACTTTTCTGGATCAGAAGTCCAGGTCCTCTTGAGTGACAGAAACAAGATGAAGAATATGAAGGGTTCCATGCAGAATGATTTTCTGGTTATTCTTCTCCCTAGAGATGGATCCTGGAGAATGGACTCTATAGCACAATCATTTCGTTTTCCCTGAATTCCTGACATGGAGATGTAGTTAAGACTGAAGAACCAGAGGGAGAGACTGAATCCTGAGGGATGTGGGAGCAGAGAGGAGAAGAGCAGGAGGGCACGTGGGGGTTTGTCAGGGAGAGTCTGTAGGATCTGGTCCAAGTTCACGTGTAGCTGGTTCAGAGGGAGAAGAGTGTGTCTGTGACCAGGGTTATCATCAGTGTATCAGCTGTGGATACATCAGCAGTGACACTAGGTCACACTTTATGGAATAAGATAGTGAAACTGATTGTGGATGAATGTTTCTGTATTTTGAATGTTCCGTTGTAGACACAGTACTCATTCCTATTCATCTTACCCAGATTGAGTGATGATGTGTAGTTAAGGTATGATACATCAACTGTCTGTGTCTTCCTGGGATCTCCCCATTTGTCCACTCTGCATGCATTATATGACACTCTCTTTCCCTGTTGAATGATAGATCATCGTGCAGAAGAGACGACCCTGCTGTCTCTTCAGGTAAGTTTCTTTACTGAAAAGAGTATCAAAAACAAGATTATTGGGTCCAGAGGTTTTTGACCAACTTCCTCATTATGTGAGACACTGTGAGTAATGAAAGCTGCTCCCACTCCAGGGGGCTTTAGCACAGTAATCCTCAACCTCATCCCCAGGCTGCATCCCAGAGATGAGCAGAAGCCCTGCATTGACCAAGGCATCTTTGGATCCAGAGATGTGGCTGGGGATCCCAGAGAAATGCTGAGTCTGAGTATCACCTCAGCAGATGCTAGGGAGGGCTTCCTGGCTGGGGCAGAAACCAGGATAAGGCAGAACTCCCCACACAGCTCATGGTGCAGGTGAATCTGGCTGATTATCCCAGGGATGCAGAGAGAGAGAGAGGGCAGCTGAGTCAGCATAGACTGGGACATGGAACCTGCAAACACATTTAAGGGTGATTCATCAGGACCAGATTAAATTTATCCAAACTTCTAAGCCAGAGTGGTTGACATAGGCTGATAAGTTGGTCTGTGTCCCTGAGGCCAATCCATACTTGTGCAGTGACAGATTAGGACAAAGGGCTAAAAATCCAGGCCATGGTGTCACAGGCTCCAGTCCCCACAATGGAGTAGGCTATGCCCGGTCTCCTTTCCTCCTCCATCCTCCTTCACAGGAGGGGCTGTTCATGTGCATGGGGTCCATCCAATGACTGTCTAGCCCCTCCTTGAGCCCTGGTGCTGGAGTTCAGCTCACACCGCACACTCAGAATGACAGCAGTTAGCTTCAGCCTTGGGGACAGTGCTGAGATCACACACAGGTCCCTACTCAGGGGACTCAGCAAGGCCAGAGATGTTACAGCCACTGAGTCCCCATCAGGGAGCACAGGGCCCAGTCTCCAAGCACAGGCTCCTTTGGTTGAATAGTCCTCTCTAAGCAGCTGTGTAAGGACCACAGAACAGGCCAACAGCACCCCCTTTTGGTCCCAGGGCAAATGTATCATCATAGCTCAAAGGCCTGAGAGTGGAGCTGGATTGTTTCCTCTCAGTGTGGGGGCAGAGAAAGGAGCATTTACACAGCTGATTCTCCCCCCTTCAGGTCCCCATCCAGGCCCAGCGTCATGTGGCCTGAGTTGTGAGGAAAATGTCTGCTATGGTAACTATTTATTGGACCCCTGCCTGGTGTTGGCTGAAGTGGTTGGCACTGGAAGCCAGTCTGAGACTGACAGCTTCACCCCCTGCCTCATGGACCTTCCACTGAAGAAGAAGCAAGAGTGGGGGAGGCAAATAGGGACCTCCCTACCTCACCTTCACCACTGGATTCAGAGAGACCAGAGACTGCACTGCTGCACCCATGGATCAGGGCATGGAGCCTGATGAGATCCCAGGAAAAGGGAACCTGAGACAACAGGAGAGAAGAGGGGGCAAGGACATGACGCAAAGGTCCCTTGGGTTTAGATGAAGTGTCCATTTGGTGAGTATAAACAGAGGGAGACAGGGATGAATAACATGACCCAGAGGAAGAGGAACCTCAACAACAATGGCATGAGCATTCAGAAACAGGAGACTCAGGCAGAGAAGGGCCCGAGGAGCCCAGCAAGGTGGGCTTTGTTTGGCCAGGTCAATGGGCTTGCTCACTGGATCAGCATGATGTGTGGAGGCTCCTGGAAAGGAAGACAGGCCAGAGCTAAATGGCAAAGGGGTAGCAGGGAAGGCTGAGGGGCATTTGAATGGAGGGAAAATAGTTTCCCTTTGGAGGATCAGATGGGAAGTCTAACATGGGGCATTCTAAGGTCTAGATGGCTTCCTTTAGCATTTCACATGAAATCATGCTAATGATTTTTCTCACAGGAGGAGATAAATCAAAGTTCATTTTTTTCAAACTTTATTTTTTTAATTTATTTATAAATTTTTATTAATTTTATTTATTTTACTTTTTATTAGTTTCAGAGGTAGAGTGTTGTGATTCATCACTTACATTGAACACCCAGTGGTCCTTCCATCAAGTGCAAAGTTCATTATTTACTACCCTTTAAAACATGAAAGAGCTCATCTTCAACAAGGAAATTCTCCCCCTTTTTTGACATATCCTGGTGGAATCTAAGTATTATATTTAAAAAAATATTATTTAAAATCCATTACCATTTTTCTGGCTCCATCAGTAAAATAGGAGTCAAATTTTGTGACCCGTGTTGACACTCTATTTATAAGAGAGTTGTGAATGCAATATTTTGAAAATTACAATCAGTCACATTTGGAGGATATTGACTGAAATGTCCCAGGGATTCTTCTACCCAGTCTAGTCACAGTATTGTGTCTGAGTCTGAAATATTTAACCTCAGAATGACTTTTCTTAGGTCCTGGAATGATTCCTAGAAAGTAAACTTTTTCCTGAAATCCACCTCACATGTGCTTATAGTGTGGCAATGGACAGGAGGTGATTGTTTGGGATCATGATCTGAATGGTGGAAAGGGTTTGAAAATATAAGGGAGACTAGAACTTGAAAAAAGAAATGTCACAAGACCTGAAGATATAACATAACATTAATAGAAAGGGATCATTCTGGAAAGACACCAACAAGGAGAACCCAAGGTGGGGAAAAACCAGGAGAGTTCAATTGTAATTCTTAATAGTTGGCTTTGTGTCCCAGAGGGGCAAAGTCATGGTGGAATCAGTGTCAGACAGACTGTGATTTCAATCCCTATGACCAGGACTCTATGAGGTTGCAAAACTCAGCAAGGACACAG
This sequence comes from Martes flavigula, assembly GCA_029410595.1. Taxonomy (NCBI): domain Eukaryota; kingdom Metazoa; phylum Chordata; class Mammalia; order Carnivora; family Mustelidae; genus Martes; species Martes flavigula. The sequence goes on along the minus strand of JAODOS010000024.1, from coordinate 283,756 downwards.
AGGTGACCGAGGGAGCCTGGGAGCAGGTGGAGGCCTGTATGAAGTGTGTAGACAAAAGAAGTGGTTCCTGTGCTTGTACCTGAGTATGGTCTTCACCTGACAGAGGGACTGGTGGAGGAAAGGAGCCAGGTGTGGTGTGTTTGGAAGTGGCCACACTGAAGTTTCTGGGAACTCCTTTACCTTATTCCTACCTCTGGGAAGAGGAGACCATCCTATGAGCAACATTTTTTTCTGCTTTCTGCCTCTCATGAGACCACCTTAATTTCAGATCAGCACATTATGTTTGGAAGTGAGGGTGTCTTGCCCTGAAATTGAACGGGTTCAGGGACAACACACTGCTCTGGGGGACAATGTGTAGTTTTATGGTATGGGAACAGCCAGGCCTGTGTCCTGTACCCCAGATACCACAGTCCATAGTCTATACCAACCTGAATTTCAAAGAGGGTGAACAAAATGTAATAAAAATAAATAAATAAAATCTAATTTGTGTGGAAAAATAGAAGAAAGGTGAAGGGAAGAGAACACAGATGGTGAGGAGCTATTTGGTGAAACTTCCATCATTTTCTTCTCCTATTTGGACCCCAAGTCTCTGAGCTACATGGTTAGTCAACAAAACATGTCCTGTATTACCCAAACCACTCAGACAATCCCCTCCCTGGTCACCATGTTATCAGGGAAAATGGTGGGATGATCTGGTCCAGTCATCCTGAAAGCTAGCATTCTTGATCTGTGGGCCAGGGAGGGCCAGTTTCTCTCATCCAGAAGCTTTGTTCTGTGGTTGTTACCTGGGACTGCAGAGACATTTCATCCCCATTTGGGAAGTCAGTTTGAGACACAATATATTTTGCTTGTGTGTCCTCTCTCTTCCCCTAGGTAATGTCAGCTTTCTGAGCATAGGGACCCACCCTGTATTTCCTGCACTGTAAGCTGAGCTCCCAGACCCAAGTCTGGAATGTAGTGAGGGATCTGGACATCTGGTATCTTGAGGCAGGCACAGGTGGACTCTGTGGTCCTGGTGTCTGGCCTCACCCCTCGAAATGGATTGAACTGTGTCTTCTCAAAATCCGATATGGAAACCCTAATTCATACTGTCATGTTTGGAGACAAGGCGCTGAAGGGTGTAATTATGGGTAAATGAGGTCATAAGATTTCTGTCCTAATAAATAGGGCTGGTGTCTTTATAAAAAGAGGTAGAGACTCTAGATTTGAGCATGCAGAGGAAAGGTTATGTGAGGACCCAAAAGTGCTTGACCATCTGCAAACCAATGAGAAGAGCTCAAAAAAAAAAAAAAATCAAAACTGGTAACACGTTGAACTTGGAAAATCAGCCTCCAGAACTGTGAGAAAATAGTGATATATTGATTTATCCATCTAGGCTGTGTTATTAAATTATGAGATCCCTCAATCATTAGCACAATCTTCAGGGAGTCTGTTCCTGGAGCAACCTGCCCCAGCATCCAGAAATTTAGGTTCAGTTTGCATAAAACAAAAGATGTGCACCTACAAGGACAGGTTTCAGCAATAGAATTGAGAAGACAAGGATACATACTAAAGAAAGTTCACTGGGGCAGGTTTCAGACCCCAGTTTTAGGTCAAATGAAAAGGGAAGCAGTGGTTAAGGCAGAAGATTGGGTCTGCACATGGAATCCCCATCACTGTGAGGAGGGCAAGTTTTTGTCTCAATTCCCCACAGGTCTGGAGAACTGTGTGAGCACTGAGACTATTGTCCCATGCTGAGCAGTAATAGCCTCATCCTCAGCCTGGAGCCCAGTGATGGTCAGGGTGCCCAAGCTGCCAGACCTGGAGCCAGAGAATCAATTGGGGATCCCAGAGGGTCTGCTATCGTCACAATAGATGACGGTTTTTGAGGGTGCGCCTGGGAGCTGTTGGTACCAGCTAAGAGCATAATTCCCAATGTTGGAGCTACTTCCAGTGCAGGAGATGGTGACTGTCTGGCCCAGGGCCCCAGACATGGAAGGTGGCTGAGTTAGCAAAGACTGGGCCCAGGACCCTGCAATGGGGAGAGATACAGAGGGAATGATTCTGGACTATAGAGACAAGAGGAGGAAATATGACAAAATATGTCTTCCCAGGGCCCCTTCACATTTCCCCACATCCAGTCACTTGTGCAGTGAGTGAGAAGGTTGAGTAGGAGAGGGCACCAGACAATGGTGGAGGTCATCACAGATCCTGCCTTCTGTGGCCCCACAGCTTAACAGAGCCTCCCCTAATCTACCCATCTTCATTCTATGGGAAAGGGAGGATCTATCTATGCAAATGAGATCCTCAACTTTCTGTCTCCTCAGTGGCCTTGGGTCACATTCCTCGGCCTGAAGATGTGGGGTCAGGGGGCTGGATCACAGATATGAACTCTGAGTTGAAGTCACAGGCAATTCCAGAAGGCAGGTCCCAGTGCTGATCACTGTGAGCCCTCAGAAATGGGCCATGTGTGCCCCCTAGTGTCCAGCCTCGGGCACAACATTGTATGACAGGGGACCAGAGCTTATCAAACACAGCTCCTGCCTCTCCACCCCTCTGCCCACTGTCCCCTGCATTAAGGCCAGTCCAGGTGTTCCTGGTGTCACATCCTATCACCTCAGGGAAGACTATGCTCTACTCAGACTCTTCAGGATGAGTTTGTCTATGGTTTTCATCCTCATTCATGTTCAGTGAAGCATCTGGAGTTTTCTTCATTAACTTTATCAGATCCTGTGTCTTCTTGTCAAATACTCAAGTGGCTCCTATACCCACCCTGGCATCAAAAAATTTCTGTCAGTATGAGACAGTATCACAAACTGTTGTTGGCAAGGACTAGACTTGGGGGCATATATTGAGAGAATGAGGAAAGTTTGTAGATGACGTGTAGTTAGTGCAGCACATGTCCGGGGAGTGAAGGGAACACAGGGAATGGAGGGACACTGCATCTTGATTACTCAAATATCTGGAACATTTTGGCCACATTTTCCCATGCCTGCTCTCATAGGTCAGCTTCTTCTTAGGACAGGAAATAAAGGACCTTCTCGATTCATTCCTTGATAGACCTGAAGCCTGAGATTCTAACTGGGAGGAAATGAAACAAAAACTCCCAGGTGCAGGTCATGCTTCTAGGGTGTCAAACTGGATGTTTTTCTTGCCAGGCCATAATATTCATCCCTGTACTGCTGCTTCTTCTGCTGTAAATGATAAATTTCTGGAGCTCAGACCCCAAAATTATGGACAGATGTGTCTGCAGAGCCTGGAAACCAGAACGAAAACAATATAAAATATGAGAGTGGTGATGGATGGTCCAGTTAGTTGAGTGCCCGGCATTTGATTTTAGCTCAGATCATAATCTCAGGGTCATGAGAGTCTGCTTGGTATTCTCTCTCTCCCTCTGTCCCTCACCTCACATTCTTGCTTTCTCTAAACAAACAAATAAATAAAAAATAATCTATCTTTAAAAAAAATCTATATGGAGAGGGGAGATTTGGTGACTCTGCTCACTTTATCCAAAGCTATGTAACATAAGGAGTCAGAGCACAAGGCTTGGGCCCACCAACAACGTTGCAGAAAGATTTGAATCACTGAGTATGGGACTGCATAAATCTGAGTATAAATAGAGAATTCTCCAGGTGAACCTGCATTCACTGTATGTATGGAGTTGGGGTGTATTCAAAGAAGCTCAAGTATAAACTATTTTCTTTTCATTTCCTCACTTGATCGGAGGAGGAAACACTGACAAAAAATGGAGAAAGAATCAACCTAACATTATCTGCATATAGAGATGAAATTGGCTGCTGTGCTCATGAAGGGTGAATCTCATTTCTCCCCATGCCCGAGGCACAAGAAGGGTACTAGGACATTTTCATTGTGCTGGTTCGTGGTGTTCAGCTTCATCCTTAAGATGCAATCAAGAGTGACATGGAGACAATAAAGAGAACCAATATACCAAGAGGATCTGGTTGTAGCTATGGGTCCAGAGTTTTGAGGACATATCTCAAGTGCTCATGAGTCAAAATTGCACCTTTCAGCCACACTGTGGTTGCTTCTTCCAGGACAGACCATTCCAGGCTCTTGGATAAGAAGAATAAACATCATTAAAATGTCTATACTGCCCAGAGCAATCTATACTTTTAATGCCATTCCGATCAAAATTCCACCGGTATTTTTCAAAGAGCTGGAGTAAATAATCCTAAAATTTGTATGGAATCAGAAGAGACCCTGAATTGCTAAGGAAATGTTGAAAAACAAAAATAAAACTGGCGGCATCACCTTACCTGATTTCAAGGTTTACTACAAAGCTGTGATCACCAAGACAGCATGGTACTGGCATAAAAACAGACACATGGACCAGTGGAACAGAGTAGAGAGCCCAGATATGGACCCCCAACTCTATGGTCAAATAATCTTCGACAAAACAGGAAAAAATATCCAGTGGAAAAAAGACAGTCTCTTCAATAAATGGTGCTGGGAAAACTGGACAGCTATATGTAGAAGAATGAAACTCGACCATTCTCTTACACCGTACACAAAGATAAACTCGAAATGGATAAAAGACCTCAACGTGAGACAGGAATCCATGAGAATCCTCAAGGAGAACATAGGCAGTAACCTCTTTGATATCAGCCACAGCAACTTCTTTCAAGATATGTCTCCAAAGGCGAAGGAAACAAAAGCGAAAATGAACTTTTGGGACTTCATCAAGATCAAAAGTTTCTGCACAGCAAAAGAAACAGTCAACAAAACAAAGAGGCAACCCACGGAATGGGAGAAGAAGTTTGCAAATGACAGTACAGACAAAAGGTTGATATCTGGGATCTATAAAGAACTCCTCAAACTCAACACATACAAAACAGACAATCATATTAAAAAATGGGCAGAAGATATGAACAGACACTTCTCCAATGAAGACATACAAATGGCTACCAGACACATGAAAGAATGTTCATCATCACTAGCCATCAGGGAAATTCAAATCAAAACCACATTGAGATACTACCTTACACCAGTTAGAATGGCCAAAATTAGCAAGACAGGAAACAACGTGTGTTGGAGCAGATGTGGAGAAAGGGGAACCCTCTTACACTGTTGGTGGGAATGCAAACTGGTGCGCCACTTTGGAGAACAGTGTGGAGATTCCTCAAGAAGTTAAAAATAGAGCTTCCCTATGACCCTGCAATTGCACTACTGGGTATTTACCCCAAAGATCTAAATGTAGTGAAAAGAAGGGCCATCTGTACCCCAATGTTTATAGCAGCAATGGCCACGGTCGCCAAACTGTGGAAGGAACCAAGATGCCCTTCAACGGATGAATGGATAAGGAAGATATGGTCCATATACCCTATGAGATATTATGCCTCCATCAGAAAGGACGAATACCCAACTTTTGTAGCAACAGGGCAGTAGATAATGACTTTGTGTCCTGGGATCCCAGTCCTTGAGGAAGGTCAGGTCAGCAGGGAGAGGTGCTGTGAGCCCAGGGCAGGGTCCACAGAGTGGAGGTAGTGAAGCACATCTGGGGAGGGATGCCTCCATGAGCACGAGCATCAGGATCCCTTACCGGTGTTGTGTTAGGAACAGAGAGGAGGAGGGGAATCCAGAATGTGGTGTAGACAATCCATACTCTTGTTCCTTAGGTCCCACAACTAAGACACAGTTGTCTCAGTCTATTTCTCTGCTCCATATCTATATCATAAGCTCCAACTTTCTGGGCCCTTCCTGGGTCCTTTTCTCTGGAATAATCTATGATAAGTGTTGGTGAACAGGGGAATCTGAATCCTGAGTCCAACAGAAGCCATAAGAATCTGAGTCTCAAGGAAGCCTATGTCAGGAAACACAGGATTTCCCCAATAAGCATACTTCTCACTACATACACAACCACAAGTCCAGGCAAACAACACCCCATATGTTGTAGGGATACACCTACAATCTTTTTTAACATAGTCCAGGGCATTTGTTGGAGGTGATCTATTCTATGATCAGCTTCTTCAGACAGTCTTCTCAGGAACTATGGGTGTAGGTTCCATTTAGAACATTTGGAAGTAACGTCAGAGCTTATGAGTCAGATCATGCCTTCCTCAGTAAAGTGCCTTTTTAAAAAGATTTTATTTATTTGTTTGACAGACAGAGATCACAAGTAGGCAGAGAGGTAGGGAGAGAGAGAGGGGAAAGCAGCTCCCTGCTGAGCAGAGAGCCTGATGTGGGACTGTATCCCTGGACTCTGGGATCATGACCTGAGCCGATGGCAGAGGCTTTAACCCACTGAACCACCCAGGAATCCCTGTAAAGTGCCCTTTTGGTTGCAATTCTCCAACAGATCACAAGTCACAGGGTCCTTCACCAAGTTGAGGTGATAAACAGAACTATCAGCACAGATGCACACTGTGGGTATCTGCATAGGCTCAGTGCCCAGGGGCCCCACTCCCAGGCCTTCTGCACCCTCACTCTTTGAATGAGCCCTCAAGACAGCAGGTCCACTACCCATCTATGTCGTGGGCAAAAGCAGTGTGCCCATGCCACACCAAGATTCACTTCCTCTGACATCAAAACATTTCCTGAGCTTCCTCCTCCTTAGCCACAGGCAGGCCCTATGGACAGTGCAGGATTCTCCCAGGGCTAAAATCAAGTCACAGATTTTTGTAGTGTTTCTATTTTTTTTCTGAACTTCTCCACCATTGCAAGTGCATTTACTAGAAGTTTTTGCAACAAAGGTATCAGTCAGTTCTGGTAGAAGTGTTATCTCCACCACATTGAATATCTGACCCACGAGAAAGATGTATTTGTAGTTTACTTATATCTTTAATGTTTCTTATGAACATTTTACTTAGTTTTTAGTCCATAAAATTTTCAAATTCTCTCAGATTTATTCTTATATGTTTCATATTATTAACACTATTGTAAATAACATTACTTCTAATTTTCATATTTGGTGGTTGATCCTAGAGTAGAAAACACAATTCCAGCCTGCGAGTGGGGCCTGAGTCCCAACCTCAAGTTGAAATACTCAGACCAGAAGTACCTCTGAGTCATTCTGCACTCTCCTGAGGGCATGGCCTGAATCAATTTTTTCAGCGTCGTTCAAATTTTTCATTAAGAGCCATTTATCTCTGAGTATGAAATATATACAATGCACATTAACGAGTGAGACTACACTAGGAATGGATTTATATAAATTTTAACTGAACACAAGCATGTGATACTGTCAGATGAGTGGTCTGAGGAAAATCATGTACTGACAGATACTGACAGAAGAAATAACAATGGGAGTGACCCCCGACCCAGACTTGGTCAGAGTCACTGCTGTGGGTGGTGCACCAGATAAACTAGTACACTTTCCCATGTGAACACTCAGTGTGAGACCCAAGAAAGTTGTTCTCTCTGTCTCTCTCTGTGTCTCACATGCCCAGCTCCTTATTATGGCAGCTGAGACTCTTTCCACATTCCTGGTGGGAGGATTCAGGCTGACTTTTCCTATGCCTATGACGTTCCTCTGTGGTCCAAGGTCTGCTGTGTAATTTGCAGGTCTTGTAAATAATAAACCTTTATTGTTCAAAATTTCTTGATGGTTGCAGTTGAATTGTGACTTACAGCCATATATAAAACCACAAGCATGAACCTGACCATGTCATTGGCTATGGGGATGGTGAGGCCCACACAAAACTTGAACTTCCCTTCCTGAAGGAAGAACACTGACTTTCACCATCTCTGACCATTGACCTCACTGTTCAATTGCAGGCACAAACCAGAAACATCACAATTATTGATCACTTATGCTGTGGGATACAACTGCCTCATGTGGAGTAAGGGGTTCATATACAAATACTTTTCTCTTTGGACCTACAGGTTCCCTTCCTTTGCAAAGTCCCTCAGGTCAGGATATTTCTGAGCTACCCCTTCTGTGAGACTGGCTCACAAATTTGTAGCAGCAGGTGGTATACTGTGCAATACATCATGGACACCCCATCTCCTAAATGACTTTGTATGCATGCACTAAGGTACTGTTACTCTGCCCTAGATTTTAGTGAGCTGTGATTATGTAGCAGTGTAATGTGACCATCATCACAGTGTCATGTACAAGAATGACACCACCATAAATACAATTATTGTGCTTCACACATTCACCCTCTTCCTTCTCTTTCCTCTAACTTTTCCTCTAACTTCTAACTTTCTAACTTTCCTCTAACTTTTTCCTCCTTCTTCCTCCTAACATTTTAACTTTCTAACACTTCTAGATTCCTGCTCTACCAAATTGTAGCACAATAACAATGATAAGAATGAGCATTTTATATGTTCTTCTTCCTTGAGAAATATGTATTTAAAATTCATGTATATTTTTGACTCAAGAGTTAGTTTATTTTAGATTTTTTTCCTTCTTTTTTTTATTTTAATAAACATATAATGTATTTTTATCTCCAGGGGTACAGGTCTGTGAATCGCCAGGTTTACACATTTCACAGCACTCATCATAGCACATACCCTCCCCAGTGTCCATTTCCCCACCACCCTCTCCCATCCCCCCTCCCCCTAGCAACCCTCAGTCTGTTTTTTGAGATTGAGTCTTTTATGGTTTGTCTCCCTCCCAATCCCGTCTTTTCATTTTTTCTTTTCCTACCTCCCCCCAACCCCCCCCGCATTGCATCTCTACTTACTCATATCAAGGAGATCATATGATAGTTGTCTCTCTCTGATTGACTTATTTCACTAAACATGATATAGTTTATTTTAGATTTTGATTAAGATCCCAGTGAATGAATATACAATGTATTAGAGGACATCTTTGTTACCTCAAGTCTTAGTCATTATATAAAAGCTGGTATAAAAATCAGTGTGCAGATTTTTGGTTGCTTTCATGCATTGTCTTATGAATAGTTTCTGTAAACATTCACCTGCAGGTGTCTCTCTAGAATGTTATTATTTGGTTTTGCTTCGTTTTTTTTTTAGTTTGTTTTCTTTGTTTACCTTTCAAGATTTTTACTTTGGGATCATTTTAAGTTATTTCCTGCAAACATTAAAAAATGAACAAACTTTTGATTTTGATGAAGTCCCAAAAGTTCATTGTTGCTTTTGTTTCCTTCGCCTTTGGAGACATATCTTGAAAGAAGTTGCTGTGGCCGATATCAAAGAGGTTACTGCCTATGTTCTCCTCGAGGATTCTGATGGATTCCTGTCTCACGTTGAGGTCTTTTATCCATTTCGAGTTTATCTTTGTGTACGGTGTAAGAGAATGGTCGAGTTTCATTCTTCTACATATAGCTGTCCTGTTTTCCCAGCACCATTTATTGAAGAGACTGTCTTTTTTCCACTGGATATTTTTTCCTGTTTTGTCAAAGATTATTTGACCATAGAGTTGAGGGTTCATATCTGGGCTCTCCACTCTGTTCCACTGGTCCATGTGTCTGTTTTTATGCCAGCACCATGCTGTCTTGGTGATCACAGCTTTGTAGTAAAGCTTGAAATCAGGTAACGTGATGCCACCAGTTTTATTATTGTTTTTCAACATTTCCTTAGCAATTCAGGGTCTCTTCTGATTCCATACAAATTTTAGGATTATTTGCTCCAGCTCTTTGAAAAATACTGGTGGAATTTTGATTGGAATGGCATTAAAAGTATAGATTGCTCTGGGCAGTATAGACATTTTAACGATGTTTATTCTTCTGATCCAAGAGCATGGAATGGTCTTCCATCTTTTTGTGTCTTCTTCAATTTCTTTTAGGAGTGTTCTGTAGTTCCTCGAGTACAGATCTTTAACCTCTTTGGTTAAGTTTATTCCAAGGTATCTTATGGTTCTTGGTGCTATAGTAAATGGAATCGATTCTCTAATTTGCCTTTCTCTGTTTTCATTGTTAGTGTATAAGAAAGCCACTGATTTCTGGACATTGACTTTGTATCCTGCCACATTACTGAATTGCTGTATGAGTTCTAGTAGTTTGTGGGTGGAGTCTTTTGGGATTTCCATATAAAGAATCATGTCATCTGCGAAGAAAGAGAGTTTGACTTCTTCCTTACCAATTTGGATACCTTTTATTTCTCTTTGTTGTCTGATTGCTGTTGCTAGGACTTCTAATACTATGTTGAACAAGAGTGGTGAGAGTGGGCATCCTTGTCGTGTTCCTGATCTTAACGGGAAGGCTGCAAGCTTTTTCCCATTGAGGATGATATTTGCTGTGGGTCTTTCATAGATAGATTTGATGAAGTTCAGGAATGTTCCTTCTATCCCTATACTTTGAAGCGTTTATATCAGGAACGGATGCTGGATTTTGTCAAAAGCTTTTTCTGCATCAATTGAGAGGATCATGTGGTTCTTCTCTCTTCTCTTATTGATTTGTTCTATCACATTGATTGATTTGCGAATGTTGAACCATCCTTGAAACCCAGGGATGAGTCCCACCTGGTCATGGTGGATAATCTTTTTAATGTGCTGTTGGATCCTGTTTGCTAGGATCTTGTTGAGAATCTTGGCATCCATATTCATCAGTGATATTGGTCTGAAATTCTCCTTTTTGGTAGGGTCTTTGCCTGGCTTGGGGATCGGGGTAATGCTGGTTTCATAAAAAGAGTCTGGAAGTTTTCCTTCTGGTTCATTTTTTTTGAAACAGCTTCAGGAGAATAGGCGTTATTTCTTCTTTGAAAGTTTGATAGAATTCCCCAGGGAATCCGTCGGGTCCTGGGCTCTTGTTTTTTGGGAGGTTTTTGATCACTGCTTCAATCTCATTACTAGATATCGGTCTATTCAGGTTGTCAATGTCTTCCTGGTTCAATTTTGGGAGTTTATCGTTTTCCAGGAATGCATCCATTTCATCTAAGTTGCTTAGCTTATTGGCATATAACTGTTGATAATAACTTCTGATGATTGTTTCTACTTCCTTGGTGTTAGTTGTGGTCTCTCCCTTTTCATTCATAATTTTATGAATTTGGGCTTTCTCTCTTTTCTTTTGGATTAGTGTGGCCAATGGTTTATCGATCTTATTGATTCTTTCAAAAAACCAGCTTCTAGTTTCATTGTTACGTTGTACTGTATCTTTGTTTTCTACCTCATTGATCTCTGCTCTAATCAAGATCAAAAGCTTCTGCACAGCAAAAGAAACAGTTAACAAAACAAAGAGGCAACCCACGAAATGGGAGAAGATATTTGCAAATGACAGTACAGACAAAAGGTTGATTTCCAGGATCTATAAAGAACTCCTCAAACTCAACACACACAAAACAGACAATCATATTAAAAAATGGGCAGAAGATATGAACAGACACTTCTCCAATGAAGACATACAAATGGCTACCAGACACATGAAAAAATGTTCATCATCACTAGCCATCAGGGAGATTCAAATCAAAACCACATTGAGATACCACCTTACACCAGTTAGAATGGCCAAAATTAGCAAGACAGGAAACAACGTGTGTTGGAGCAGATGTGGAGAAAGGGGAACCCTCTTCCACTGTTGGTGGGAATGCAAACTGGTGCAGCCACTTTGGAGAACAGTGTGGAGATTCCTCAGGAAATTAAAAATAGAGCTTCCCTATGACCCTGCAATTGCACTACTGGGTATCTACCCCAAAGATACAGATGGAGTGAAAAGAAGGGCCATCTGTACCCCAATGTTTATAGCAGCCATGGCCACGGTCGCCAAACTGTGGAAAGAACCAAGATGCCCTTCAACGGATGAATGGATAAGGAAGATGTGGTCCATATACACTATGGAGAACTATGCCTCCATCAGAAAGGACGAATACCCAACTTTTGTAGCAACATGGACAGGACTGGAAGAGATTATGCTGAGTGAAATAAGTCAAGCAGAGAGAGTCAAGTATCATATGGTTTCACTTATTTGTGGAGCATAACAAATGATATAGAGGACAAGGGTAGATGGAGAGGAGAAGGGAGTTGAGGGAAATTGGAAGGGGAGGTGAACCATGAGAGACTATGGACTCTGAAAAACAACCTGAGGGTTTTAAAGGTCGGGGGGTGGGAGGTTGGGGGAACCCGGTGTTGGGTATTAGGGAGGACACAGATTGCATGGAGCACTGGGTGTGGTGAAAAAACAATGAATACTGTTATGCTGAAAATAAATAAAAAATTAAAAAAAAAAAAGAAAATGAACAAACTAAGACATGAAGAGACACTTCTCCAATGAAGACATACAAATGGCTATCAGACTCATGAAAAAATGTTCATCATCACTAGCCATCAGGGAGATTCAAATCAAAACCACATTGAGATACTACCTTATACCAGTTAGAATGGCCAAAATTAGCAAGACAGGAAACAACGTGTGTTGGAGTGGATGTGGAGAAAGGGGAACCCTCTTACACTGTTGGTGGGAATGCAAGTTGGTGCAGCCACTTTGGAGAACAGTGTGGAGATTCCTCAAGAAGTTAAAAATAGAGCTTCCCTATGACCCTGCAATTGCACTACTGGGTATTTACCCCAAAGATACAGATGGAGTGAAAAGAAGGGCCATCTATACCCCAATGTTTATAGCAGCAATGGCCACAGTCACCAAACTGTGGAAAGAACCAAGATGCCCTTCAACGGATGAATGGATAAGGAAGATGTGGTCCATATACACCATGGAGTATTATGCCTCCATTAGAAAGGATGAATACCCAACTTTTGTAGCAACATGGACGGGGCTGGAAGAGATTATGCTGAGTGACATAAGTCAAGCAGAGAGAGTCAAGTATCATATGGTTTCACTTATTTGTGGAGCATAACAAATAACAAGGAGGACATAGGAAGATAGAGAGGAGAAGGGAGTGGAGGGAAATTGGAAGGGGAGATGAACCCCTTTTTCAGTAAAAAACAATCTGAGGGTTTTGAAGTGGCGGGGGGTGGGAGGTTGGGGGAGCCAGGTGGTAGATATTATGGAGGGCACATATGGCATGAAGGAATGGGTGTGGTGCATAAACAATGAATTCTGTTACCCTGAAAAGAAATTAATTAAAAAAAATTGCTCCATGGACAAAAGGGGAAAAAAGAAAGAAAAAAAAGAAAAAAAAAAGCTTTCATGGAAAATTCATTTTATTGTAGTCTCTAAGTGTAAAAAAAAAAAATTAGTTTGCAAGAAATTTTTACTCTTAAGCTAAAAAAAAAAATGAGGGACACCTGGGTGGCTCAGTTGGTTAAGCAACTGCCTTCGGCTCAGGTCATGATCCCGGACTTCCGGGGTCAAATCCTGCATCGGGCTCCCAGCTCCTTGGGGAGTCTGCTTCTCCCTCTGACCTTCTCCTCTCTCATATTCTCTCTCACTCATTCTCCCTCAAATAAATAAATAAAATCTTTTAAAAAAAATGAACAAACTGGTCATCTGGTTATAGTTAAGGTAATCTTGGTTCCAGATGACATACCCACCAAGCCAGGCAAGGATGATGCTGAGACCCAAAGAGAGACTCAAAGCCCACATAAAGTTTCATTTATTGACAATTGAGAAGAAAATTATTGAATGTACATGAGCTGAGAAGGAAACTGTCCCAATTCCTAAGGACAAGGAATTTCTATTTCCTTTGAGACTCTTTGTGTAGAAATGGGCTGGCCTGAATGACTCTGAGGACAGAAGGAAGTGAAAGAACCTGACTACCAGACTGTGTCCCTGGATGGACACAGGCCAAGAGTGTTAAAAGAAAGAAAGAAAGAAAGAAAGAAAGAAAGAAAGAAAGAAAGAAAGAAAGAAAGATAGATCACAGCCAGAGCTGAGTATCCAGGTGCTGTGTGGTTCATGCTTTTGGCAGAGGAGTAACTAGGAATGTGACTCGGTGTCCCATGGGCAAGAGAACCGTGTTGGCACTGAGAACCTTGAGCCACACTGAGTTGTAACAAATAGCCTTGAGTCCATTGATAATGATGGATCCCAGGCTGTCAGACTTGGAAGCAGAGAATGGATCTCTGTCCCCCGAGAGTGAACGGTAATAGTAATTACAATGGGTGAGGTGTTTGGGGTCATTCCTGGAAGGAGTTTGTATCAGTTCACAGGAAACCATACCTGATTTGGAGATGATATTAGGGCAGGAGATGGTGACCCCCCAGACACTGAGGGAAGCTGAGTCAGCACAGACAAGACCAGGACCCTGGAAAAAGGACACATGTGCCTCTACCTAATTTTCTCACTGAAAATAAGTCATATTCTCTGGGCACAGGGTTTTGTCTCACTGCTTCATTGTCTGAGACACTGTGAGCAAGTATAACAGCACCCAGACCAGTGACCTACAGCACAGTAATAGTCAGCCTCATCCTCAGACTGCAACCCAGAGATGAGAAGAATTCCTGTGTTAGTGGAGGAATCCATGGATCCAGACTCAAATGGGGAACCTAGGTTCCTCCTGGAGGAAGATGAGAACAGAGGAAAGAGAGAAATGTCACATGTCCTCAGGTGGGACACAAGGAGGTGACTGACTGTACCTTAGGCTGTGAGAGAGGGAGAGGTGTTCCAGAGTGTCAAGTGGTTGGAGGACAATACCCACAGAGATGAGGATGCCCTAACTTACATGGGTGAGATCAGGTGAGAGAGCAGGTAGGAGGCACGTGATGTGTGCGTTGTCCTGTGTCACATGGTTATCATGGTGTGAAAGTGTGGAAAATTTATAATAATTCAGAGACAAGAAGGGCTGCAGTGACTGATACTCCAGGCTTTGAGGACTACATTGTGGCCCCTTACCTGACTGTAAAGAGGGATGGCTCTCCCACAGACCCTTCCCTCCCAGGCAGGTGGCCTGTGGCAGAGGCATTGATCTCTGTGCCTGCAGAGATATGCAAGGGACAAAACCTCTAATGCACTGTGACACTTCAGCTTCACGTAATTTGGAGGCCACGTGGAAGAGGAGGCATGTGAAGGACAGGAGAGCCCTTGTCCTGAGGATGGCAAACAGTAGCAAATGTCAGTTGTAGTGGCCCTGGAAGTGAAGGTCTCAGTTCTGCCTCCCAGGAAACCCTACAGGTAGGAAACCCTACAGGTAGGTCTCTAGGTAACTGACAGCCCCACTGCTCCTTTGTTGTTTACAGGCAAATGTGAGCTCAGGGATCATTGAGTCTGGCTTTTCCTGGGGGAAGAAGGCTCCCCAAATGCCCCTCAGGTACCAGGACCTTCCCCATCCCTGTTGACATGCACAGACCTGTGGTCCAAGACTCTTCCTACCTGAGCCTCCCATCCATGTCTCCTTCCAGGATCAGACCTATAGCTACAGGATCTCCCTCCAACTCCTGTTCAATCCCCAGTGACCCTTCATCAGCAGTTACCTCTGAAGATCACATCATGTTCTTGTCCCTTTTTGTCATCTGATTATGACACATGTCAAACTCAGTTCTCTGAGGCTTCTCTGTGCATGAGCAGTGAAAAGGGAGCATGAGGACAGAAGTCTAGGCCTTGGTGACAGAGGTGTCTGAGTGCCAAGCTGGGGCTGAGTGTCCAGGCCTCTTTTTTCTTCTCCAGTGACCAAAAGTGGAGGACTACTTACATGAAATTTTTCCTCCTGGAGAATCTGCTCTATCCTTGGTTCTTAGAATAGAACCTTAGGATGAGCCTCAGAGTTTCTCCCCTGGGAGGCACCAGTCAGGAAGCAACTGCTGGGATCTGGGACCATGGACCAGTGAGCATGACACTCTGCCCAGCCAGATGGGCTACATTTCCTAAGTCCACAGAAGTACACACAGATGCTAATTCCTCAGCTTGGTGACTTTGGGGGATGACAGAACAAGGAGCCCTCACTGAGCAGAAACTTGGAAAGGCACTCAGTTCCCCCTACTGTCAACTGGCCAAACCTTGGCTCTGGCTGGAAATGATGCTGGGGCACGACTAACGTTCAGCTCACTGTCAGTCCACAATATGGGCTATCTGGCCTTGCTGTGACCTGACTTCCTCATATAGATGGATTTTCTAATTTCTTAAAGAGCACATGCTTTCCAAATTAAGAAAAAAAAATAAAGGCAATTTTACAAATATGTCACATATTTGTTATTAACTTTTCAAGGATTTCTTAAATCACAATATTAATAAAGTAAACACTGCCATAGTTAATAAAGTGATGACTCAAATTAGAAGAAATAAAAATTGTGGAGCATTGATTCAGAAGAGAATGAACTCTCTCAGATAGCATTCACAATGAACTGTTCCAAATGTTTCTTCTCCTTCATCATCTTCACAGTGCACTGCTAGAAGCATCTGCCATGTGGAACAGAACAGCACATGGGCTGTGGATCCACCTCATGTCTATCCGGATGAAGAAATGTTCCATATTCTTTGGTCTCCATCATCAAATTACTGAATGAGGACATGATAGTTAATGTCATTTGAATAAGAAGTATCTCACAAGGAGCAGTGAGCTCACTGAATCTCCCTGTTTGCGGATATATTTTGGATGTGAGCCATCTCCCCATAACTATAAACAGAGTAGGAGGGATGAAGTCTGGACTTTTGGGATCACACTGGAGAGATGGACACACCCTGATAAAGTTGAGAATTGGGCATATAACCAGGAACGACTGGAGAGGAGAATGGGGCCAGGGAGCCTCCCTTCCCATGGTGTTGTTGACTATTCCCCCCCTCACTTTCTCTCTTGCCTCTAAGACTGAGCAGTTCTGACCCATGAGGAGGTTCTGGTTGCACTTCCCCCATTGATTCAAATCACTGTGTAAGTATAACCATCAAAATACAGAACACAGGGGGCGCCTGGGCGGCTCAGTGGGTTAAACCTCTGCCTTTGGCTCAGATCATGATCTCAGGGTCCTGGGATAGAGCCCCGCATCGGACTGTCTGCTCAGCAGGGAGCCTGCTTCCCTTCCTCTCTCTCTGGCTGCCTCTCTGCCTACATGTGATCTCTCTGTGTCAAATAAATAAATAAAATCTTTAAAAAAAATACAGAACACACGGGCGCCTGGGTGGCTCAGTGGGTTAAGGCCTCTTCCTTCAGCTCAGGTCATGGTCCCAGGGTCCTGGGATCGAGCCCCACATCGGGCTCTCTGCTCAGCGGGGAACCTGCTTCCCTCTCTCTCTGCCTGCCTCTCTGCCTACTTGTGATCTCTGTCAAATAAATAAAATCTTTTTAAAAAATACAGAACACAGTAATGGTCAGCCTCATCCTCAGGCTGGGCCCCTGTGATGGTGAGGGTGGCTTTGTTCCCAGAGAAGCGGTCAGGGACCCCTGAGGGGCGGCTTTCTGTGCAGTAGATAATCATGTGAGGAGGCTGTCCTGGTTTCTGCTGGTACCAGCATGGGTAGTGACCTGTAGAGACTGAATCAGAACTAAGGGCACAGGTAAATGTGACTGTCCCTCCTGGAAAAATGGTCAGTGGTGGCTCCTGGGTCAGCACATTCTGAGAATCTGCTCTTAAAACCAAAAGGAGAAACAAGTTTTATTACTGGAGACAAGGGTCACCCCAAGACCTTGATTTTTGGTGCCCCTCAAGGATGAAGGGTACCCTCCCCTGACCTGAGCCATAAGTGAGGAGCCCAAGAAGAAGCACAGTCCAGGCCACGGGGACATCACAGGATTCAGGCTCCTCAGGCTCCTGGGCTAGAGGATGGTGTCTCTGGGCATTTTCATGCCTCTCTGACCAATTAAGAAGAGAAGGTGCTTCATGCAAATCAACTTTCCCTCTCCTCCTTCTCCAGGGCCACCCTGCTGTACCCTGCAGGAGAATTTGAAGGAAGCATAAGCTGGGAACTCACACAAACCAAAGATTGCAGGATAACTGGGATACTTAGTGACATTTGCCTAGTCAGCTCCTTAAACATCCCGGGTGAATTCAGCCACGTCTTTTCTCTGGAAAGGCTGAGACTGAGGACATGGGTGTATTCTCCAAATCTTATCCCTGCTTCTAATTCATTCCATATCCACCCCAATCCTGGGAACACTTTCTGCTCTTCTCAGTGACATCCATGATTTTTTCCTTGTTGGATCGTAGTGGTCACTCCTCCAACAATGAGTCCCCTGGGAATCTCAGAGTACCCATCTTGGGAGTGAAGGAAAAGGGTCTCCTCTGACTTAGCCCTTAAATCTTTTTCTGGCAAACATGGAGAAGCATAGCAGGCTTCATGGTTCATATACCAAGTGACCCTCCAGGCTGAAGAAACCAAGATTGTATGTTCTAAGAAGCTGTCTAATCCATAAAGTCCTTCAATGTAACTGTAGACTTTGAGGAGGAGAGGTCAGAGAGCCACCATGAAATTTTGAAAAAAGCTGTCTGCATTGCATATAACAAATAGAGACATGTGTGACTCATGATCAGAAATGAAAAGGATACTGTGTACCTGACTCGCTCAGTTCATAAAACACACAGTGCTTGATCTCAGGATTGTGAGTTAGAGCCTCACGTTGAGCATACTGTTCACTTAAAAAGGAAATCAATGAAATAAAAAAAAAAGACACCGTGTAAACAAGTGGATGTGACTAATGAGGAGCATTTTCAAATATTTTCCCCTTGTGTTCTGCTGAGAAACAGAAAGACTTAGAAGTCGGAGAAGAACCGAGTAGTTAGGAGAACTGGCAGGAGGATTAAGGGGTTTAATGAGGCTCAGGGTTAGTGTTTTTCTCAGGATGAGTTATAAATATGATTGGCATATTAGAATCAAAATATGAGGCCTGTGTTATTCAGTTCTGAGGGCTCATGTCACTTCTGGGATAGTCACCCAGAGTGAGGACTCTGCTTCCTAAATGTGCATCGGCCAGTGATAGATTTTCCCAGTCTTCTTGACCAAAAGGTAGACCTCTGATATCTCAGGAGCAGTCCATCAGTGTCCCCTGCAGATATCAGACACCATGGCCCCAGCCCATGTCATACTCCCCAGCAGTCCTGGAAGGACATTCTGAACTTTCAGGAGGACTTTTCTTTTCTTTTTCTTTCTTTTTTTTAAATTTTATTTATTTATTTGACAGAAAGAGATCACAAGTAGGCAGAGAGGCAGGCAGAGAGAAAGGGGGAAGCAGGCTCCCTACTGAGCAGAGAGTCCAATGCAGGACTCGATCCCAGGCCCCAGAGATCATGGCCTGAGGTGAAAGCAGAGGCTTAACCCACTGAGTCACCACGTGCCCCGTCAGGTGGGCTTTTCTGATGTCAACAGCCAGGACACTAGAATGATCAGGTCAGCTTTGGGGTTGAACCATTCATTTTTCCAGGTCATCAATACCCTCAGGTAGACATAAAAGGGAATTATTTATGTTATGAGATATTTTAGGAGTATTTTAGGAGATATTTTAGGAGTAATCTGACTTTACTTCTGCTTTGTCCCTGGTTTTGTTAATGAGATGTAATTCACTTGAATCAAGCTTAAGACCAACAGAGAAGCCCATTGATTCCTCCCTGGGTGATAACTCTACCTGGGTTAGCCTTACAGGTTGACTTATTTGGTTATTGTTGTTGTCAGGGTCTCCTCTTAGGTTCACCAGCTCCCATGGCATATATCTTGTCCTTATATATGTCTTTGTCACACAGATACTCTCTCAAGGACAACATGTTTCTTGCCTTCGATTATTTCTGTGGGTTCTCATTCATGCTTTAATAATTATTATATCTTTATAATAATTAATTTGTATTAATTCTGATATATTTAAGATGTTTTCCTCAAATGTTATAAATTATCTAAGACAATGATTGATATTTAATAACATTTCTGTAAGTGATCTATAAAATAAATATGTTGCTGTCCACTGAAAATCTACTCTTCTGTTCCACTTCCTTCCTGAATGGATAACTGTTCATACTTTAAAAGATGTGTTGTAGTAATTTTATTTAAATTTTTTATTTATTTTTAGCATAACAGTATTCATTGTTTTTTCACCACACCCAGTGCTCCATGCAATCTGTGCCCTCGCTAATACCCACCACCTGGTTCCCCCAACCTCCCATCCCCCCGCCCCTTCAAAACCCTCAGGTTGTTTTTCAGAGTCCATAGTCTCTCATGGTTCACCTCCCCTTCCAATTTCCCTCAACTCCCTTCTCCTCTCCATCTACCCTTGTCCTCTATATCATTTGTTATGCTCCACAAATAAGTGAAACCATATGATACTTGACTCTCTCTGCTTGACTTATTTCACTCAGCATAATCTCTTCCAGTCCTGTCCATGTTGCTACAAAAGTTGGGTATTCGTCCTTTCTGATGGAGGCATAGTTCTCCATAGTGTATATGGACCACATCTTCCTTATCCATTCATCCGTTGAAGGGCATCTTGGTTCTTTCCACAGTTTGGCGACCGTGGCCATGGCTGCTATAAACATTGGGGTACAGATGGCCCTTCTTTTCACTCCATCTGTATCTTTGGGGTAGATACCCAGTAGTGCAATTGCAGGGTCATAGGGAAGCTCTATTTTTAATTTCCTGAGGAATCTCCACACTGTTCTCCAAAGTGGCTGCACCAGTTTGCATTCCCACCAACAGTGGAAGAGGGTTCCCCTTTCTCCACATCCTCTCCAACACACGTTGTTTCCTGTCTTGCTAATTTTGGCCATTCTAACTGGTGTAAGGTGGTATCTCAATGTGGTTTTGATTTGAATCTCCCTGATGGCTAGTGATGATGAACATATTTTCATGTTTCTGATAGCCATTTGTATGTCTTCATTGGAGAAATGTCTGTTCATATCTTCTGCCCATTTTTTAATATGATTGTCTGTTTTGTGTGTGTTGAGTTTGAGGAGTTCTTTATAGATCCTGGAAATCAACCTTTTGTCTGTACTGTCATTGGCAAATATCTTCTCCCATTCCGTGGGTTGCCTCTTTGTTTTGTTAACTGTTTCTTTTGCTGTGCAGAAGCTTTTGATCTTGATGAAGTCCCAAGAGTTCATTTTCGCTTTTGTTTCCTTCACCTTTGGAGACATATCTTGAAAGAAGTTGCTGTGGCCGATATCAAAGAGGTTACTGCCTATGTTCTCCTCGAGGATTCTGATGGATTCCTGTCTCACGTTGAGGTCTTTTATCCATTTCGAGTTTATCTTTGTGTACGGTGTAAGAGAATGGTCGAGTTTCATTCTTCTACATATAGCTGTCCAGTTTTCCCAGCACCATTTATTGAAGAGACTGTCTTTTTTCCACTGGATATTTTTTCCTGTTTTGTCGAAGATTATTTGACCATAGAGTTGAGGGTCCATATCTGGGCTCTCTACTCTGTTCCACTGGTCCATGTGTCTGTTTTTATGCCAGTACCATGCTGTCTTGGTGATCACAGCTTTGTAGTAAAGCTTGAAATCAGGTAACGTGATGCCACCAGTTTTATTTTTGTTTTTCAACATTTCCTTAGCAATTCGGGGTCTCTTCTGATTCCATACAAATTTTAGGATTATTTGCTCCAGCTCTTTGAAAAATACTGGTGGAATTTTGATTGGAATGGCATTAAAAGTGTAGATTGCTCTGGGCAGTATAGACATTTTAACAATGTTTATTCTTCCGATCCAAGAGCATGGAATGGTCTTCCATCTTTTTGTGTCTTCTTCAATTTCTTTTAGGAGTGTTCTGTAGTTCCTCGAGTACAGATCTTTAACCTCTTTGGTTAAGTTTATTCCGAGGTATCTTATGGTTCTTGGTGCTATAGTAAATGGAATCGATTCTCTAATTTGCCTTTCTGTATTTTCATTATTAGTGTATAAGAAAGCCACTGATTTCTGGACATTGACTTTGTATCCTGCCACATTACTGAATTGCTGTATGAGTTCTAGTAGTTTGGGGGTGGAGTCTTTTGGGTTTTCCATATAAAGAATCATGTCATCTGCGAAGAGAGAGAGTTTGACTTCTTCCTTACCAATTTGGATACCTTTTATTTCTCTTTGTTGTCTGATTGCTGTTGCTAGGACTTCTAATTTTTACACACACACACACACACACACACACACACATAATATGTGGGTGTATATGTATATGATTTATATAGCTAAAATATAAATTATATATAAGATTTATATATTGTAAATTATATGAATTATGTATTTATAAATTATATATTATTAATATATATTTATATATTAAATTATATATAAATTATATATTATAAATGCATATAAGATTTATATATTATATGCATATATACATGTATACATTATATATAAAATATAGAAATACATTTATAATTCTATAGCACTATATATTATTATTACTATTACTAACAAGATCTTGCTTTTTGTGTTCTACTGCTCCAAGACCAGCATTTCCACATAATATGTAATTGGTGATCTTAGTTTAGCAATACATGTAGATCTGTCTCATTTTGATTTGTAGTTCATCTTTACCCCATGGGATGATTTGGCATATTTTGGCCACTTTTCCAGTGAGAAGCATTCATGTTGGCTTCAATTATTTTTTGTTATGAGTGACTCTGAACTGGACATACTTGTATATTCATTATTAAGTGCCTTAGGTAGATAATTTTTTAATACCTACTTTTTAAAAATATAATACTGAGTCAAAATATGTATATGTTTAATATTTTGATAAAATATTAAAAATATATTCCAAAATGGATCAAAACATTTGTAAACTTTGAGACCCATCGCATCCCCATATCTGCATGGATGGTTAACATTTAGTTTATCCTGGAAGCCAGGTGTCTGGTCATGGGATGCCAATATGACATGATCATAGTTGTATCCAGACTTGGTGAAAACAAGTTTAGGTTTTCCTTCCTCATCTGGGTCTCCCACTGCACCAAGCACCACTATAATAGTAGCCCCCAATGGTACTCTGCCTTGTCCTAGGGCTGGGCACCAGTGAGGGTCAGAGTAGATTTTCCTAGAAAAGGAAAACTCGAGAAATTGGTGGGGTTCCAGGAGTGTTTATTGCTTGTATCCTAAATCAATTCCCTGGGGACTTGGCCAGGCTTCTGCTTGAACCAGTATGGATAGTGAGCATTAGTGACTATTCCAGTGATGGTGTAGTAGGTGAGAGTGACTGTTTCTCCTGGAGACACAGTCAGTGAGGGCTCCTGAGTCACCACAGCCTGAGAAATACAGATCCTTGAAATGGAAATAGACACATGTTAGGAGTGAGGAATAAAGGTGGAAGTATCTCTCCAAAGGCTGGCTTTTGAAATCTCCATGAACCTGGGCAGTGGGTAAGGAGGAAGAGGAGGAGGAGAGGAATCTAGATCACGGTGTGGACTTTCCATAGTTTCCCTGGCCTTAAATCTGGTACTGCTCTGACATTGTCCTTTGTCTCCCCCTGAGCTCCAAAGCCAAAAACATGGTACTGGTGGTGCATTATGCAAATATGAGCCCACAGTGTCATTTGAATCTGGGACCTCATCTCAGCTAATAGCTTCTCTCCCAAAAAGAGGTATTCATAGACCTCCTCTTAGGAGAATTCTGTTTATCCTCTGGGAGGAAGAGCTCTGAGGTTGTCCCCTGGGAGGAAACAGCTGCTGTCACCTCCCACTCAGGGAGTGAACAGGAATGCAGGGCCCAGTTAGGTGGAACAAATTCAGTTGATTTCAGACCTTGCCAGCTCTGGGAAGGTCCACAGCACCCCCTAGTGACATCCCAAAGAGTCTACTCATGGCAAAGGTAATTAGAAAGGATATAGTTCATTTGTGCTTTCCAAAAAGAAATAACAAGTGTTCCCCCACCTCCCACCCCCAGGTAGTGGGTATTAGGGAGGGCATGGATTGCATGGAGCACTGGGTGTGGTGAAAAAACAATGAATACTGTTACGCTGAAAAGAAATTAAAAAATTAAAAAAAAAAAGAAATAACAAGTGTTTTCTATTCTTGAGGTTGTTCAGAGAAAGTTCTTTATTAATTCCTTCTACTGTATTTTCAGTTCTATAATTTCTATTTGGTACGTTTTGATGATGTCTATTCAAGTTCTGCATTTCTATTTTTCTATTTTTTCCAAGAGCGTCTATAGCTGTTCATCAGATTGTTTTGTGATTGTTGCCTGAAAATATCCGTCATCTAATTTCAGCAACTGAGTAACCCTAGTGGTAGTGGAAGTAAATTCTATCTCATTCAAGGTTTGATTTTAATGGTTCTTTTTAAATTCAATTAACATATAGTGTACGATTTGTTTCAAAGTTAGAGTTTAATGACTCATCAGTTGCACATAACATCTAGTGCATGTTACAGCAAGTGCCTTCCTTCCTTAATGCCTTAATTCCCTAAATGCCATCCTTAATGTCCAGTTAACGCATCCCACACCCACCTCCCCTCCAGCAACCCTCCATTTGTTCAATATAGTTGAGTCTTTTATCATTTGTCTCTCTCTCTGATTTAGTCTTATTTTAATATTTTCTTATTCCCTCTATTCCCCTAAGATCCTCTCTTCTGTTTCTTAATTCCGCATATGAATGAAATCAAGTGACAATTGTCTTTCTCTAGTTGACTTGTTTTACTTATCTTAACACCCACTATTTCCATCTGATCAAGGAATGGTTAAGCAGAGAGAACCAATTATCACATGGTTTCACTTATTTGTGGAGCATAACAAATAACATGGAGGACATGGGGAGATGGAGAGGAGAAGGGAGTTGAGGGAAATTGGAAGGGGAGGTGAACCATGAGAGACTCTGAACTCTGAAAAACAACCTGAGGGTTTTGAAGGGGCGGGGGTGTGAGGTTAGTGGAACCAGGTGGTGGGTGTTGGGGAGAGCACATATTACATGGAGCACTGGGTGTGGTGCAAAAACAATGAATACTGTTATGCTGAAAAGAAAAAAAGAAAGATTCCACTTTCTTGATGGCTGTGTAATATTCCATTATTTATTTTGACGTAATTATTACCCATCATTATATAATTTATAACTATATATAATATAATTATATAAGTATAATTATATTATAAAATGATTATATATATTATTATACATCATTATATGATTATATATTTTTATATATATACAAAATTGAATATTACATAGCCATCAAGAAAGTGGAATCTTAAATTTTATATGTATATATTAAAAATTGTGTTCATATTTATATTATATATTATATTATATTTATTATATATTATATACATTATATATAATTATATATTATATGGTATAATTATAATTACATTATATTACAATCTTAAATCTTACATTATATATATATGCATATTTAAACTTTATTTTTATTTTTATGCATTTATCTGTTCAGGGATATATGGACTATTTCCATAGTTTAGCTATTGTGTATATTGTTGCTATAAATATTGGGGTGTAAGTGCTCCTTCCCAACCCTATATTTGTAACCTTTGTGTAAATACCTAGGAGTGCAATTACTTTGTCGTAAGATAGCTCCATTTTTTATCTTCTTACCTGACTGAGCCACCCAGGTATCCTTATTTTTAACTTCTTGAGGAAATTACATACTGTTTTCTAGAGTGGCTGTACTAGCTTGCAACCCCACCAGTACTGTAAGAGGTTCCCTTTGCCAATATTTGTCATTTCCTGTCTTAATCGTAGCCATTCTGACTGATGTGTGGTGTTATGTCTTTGGGGTCTTGATTTGAATTTCCGCAATGTGGAGGATTTTTTCATGCGTCTGCTGGTCATTTCTATGTCTTCTTCGGAGAAATATCTTTTCACGATTTCTGACCATTTCTTGGCTGGATTATTTGTTTTTGATTTGTTTGATAACTTCTTTTACATTGGATAATGTATACTAGCTGGTCCTTGAAATGGAAATAGAAATTTTTGGATGTTAGCCCATTATCCAATAAGATATTAGCAAATACCCCATCATTCTGTAGGTTGTCTTTTGTTTTTGTTGATACTGTCCTTTCCTGTGCAAAAGCTTTTTATCTTCATATTTGTAATTGTTTCCCTTGCCTTTGAAGATGTGGCATGCAACAAGTTGCTATGACCGAGGTCAAAGAGGTTGCTGCCTCTATTCTCCTCTAGGATTTTGTTGGATTCCTGTCTCCATTTTAGGTATTTAATCCATTTTGAGTTTATTTTTCTGTATACTGTAAGAAAATAGTTCAGTTTCATTCTTCTGCATGTGGCTGTCCATTTTTCCCAACATCATTTGTTGAAAGAGACTACCCCCCACTTTGCATTTTCTATCTATCCTATTTTGTCAAAGATTAGTTGCCTATTGAGTTGAAGGTCCATGTCTGGTTCTCTATACTGTTCCATTGATTATGTAACTGTTTTTGTGCCAGTAAAATACTAGCTTGGTGATCACAGCTTTGTAACGTTGTTTCAAATCCAGAATTGTGATGCCACCAGCATTGTTTTTTTTTTAAATTCAATTAGAAAACATACAGTACATCATTATTTGTTATATACTGTTCAATGATTTCAATGATTCATTAGTTGTGTATAATACCCAGTACTCGTCACATCACATTCCTTTGGCTAACTCTTTTGTCTCCTTACAAATTTTAGGATTACCCAGCTCTTTGAAAAATGTTGATGGTTTTTGATAGAGATTGCAATGAATGTATACATTCTTCTTGGGAGCCCAGATATTTTTACAGTGCTGTTCTTCCAATACATGAGCATGGACTGTTTTCCCATTTCTTTGTGTCTTCCTCAATTTCTTTTATGAGTTTTCTACAGTTTTTTTTTCCAATACAGATACTTTGCCTCTTTGGTTTGGTTCACTCATAGGTATCTAATGGTTTTCGATGCAATTGTAAATGGCATCGATTCGTTCATTTCTTTCTTCTGCCTCATAATTAGTCTATAGAAATGTGACTGGTTTCTGGTCATTGATTTTATATCCTTCTACTTTGCTGAATTATTGCAAGAATTCTGGCAATTTTGGGGTGGCTCTTTTGGGTTTTCAACAGAGAGTATCAGGTCATCTGTGAAGAGTGTAAGTTTGACTGCTTCCTTGCCAAATTGAATGCCTTTTATTTCTATTTGTTGTGTGTTTGCTGAGACTAAGATTTCCACTATCACATTGAAAAACAATGGTGAGAATGGACATCCTTGTCATGATTATGAGCTTGGGGAAAACCATTCAATTTCTCCACATTGAGAATTATATTCACTATGGGATTTTCATATATGGTTTTTATGATATTGAGGTATGTTCCCTGTCACCATACACTGTAGAGAATTTTAATCAAGATAATAAATGCTGTTTGTCAAACACTTTTTCTGTGTCTATTGAGAGGATCATACAGTTATTGCCCTTTCTTTTATTAAGGTGGTGTATCACATTGATTGACTTGTGGATGTTGAACCATCATTTCCACCCAGGAATAAATCCCACTTGGTCCCAGTGAATAAT
The DNA here is from genome assembly GCA_029410595.1 of Martes flavigula. Classification (NCBI taxonomy): domain Eukaryota; kingdom Metazoa; phylum Chordata; class Mammalia; order Carnivora; family Mustelidae; genus Martes; species Martes flavigula. The sequence continues at coordinate 256,648 of JAODOS010000024.1, read as the reverse complement.
CTTTTTTATGTACTACTGGATCTTTTTGGTTAGTATTTTGGTGAGCATTTCTGCAATTGTGTTCATCAGGGATATTGACCTGTAATTCTCCTTTTTATTGGGGTCTTTTTTTTGGGAGGAGTAATACTGGCATCATAGAATGGGTTAGGCATTTTCCTTCCATTTTTATTTCTTAGAATAGTTTCAGAAGAATAGGTATTAATTCTTCCTTAAATGATTGGTAGAATACCCCCTGGGAAAACACCTGGTTCTGGATTCTCATTTGTTAGGATATTTTTGATTCCTGCTTCAATTTCTTTGCTGCATATGGGTCTATTCAGAGCTTATATTTCTTCATCTTTTAGTTTTGGTAGTTTATGTTTATAAGAATGCATCCTTTTCTTCAAGAAAGGCTACCTAAATTTTGGCATATATTTGCTCATAGTAATTTCTTATAATTCCTTGTATTTCTGAATTGTTGGCTCTGTCATCTGCTTTCTTTCATGATTTTATGTATTTGGCTACTTTGCCTTATCTTTTTGGTAATTCTGGATAGGTGTATATCAATTTTCTTAATTCATTTAAGGAACTAGCTCCTTGCCTTGTTAAGCTGTTATACTGTATTTTTTTTCTATTTCAATATCATTGATTTCTGATCTAATTATTTTTTTTTATTTATCTTCTCCTGCTGAATTTGGGCTTTCTTTCCTGTTCTTTTCCTAGCTTCTTTAGGTGAAGGGTTAGGTCGTATTTTTGAGACATTTCTTGCTTCTTGAGGCCTGTATTGCAATTTACTTCTGAGAGTATGTTTGTTGACATATTTGAATGAGAAACATCACACAAAGAGTAGTGAAGTCACTGAGTCTCCATGTCGGTGGATACATTTTGGACCTGAGTCCTCGTCTCATCCATCTAAGCAGAATTAGAGAGAGGAATCCCAGTCTTGGAGGGTCACACTGAAGAGATGGAAACACTCTGGGAGATAGGGCATGGGGCACGTGTCAATGAGCCACTTGACTGGAGAATAGTGCCAGGGGGCATCCCTTCTCATGCGGATGTTGTATGTTTCACCCCCTCAAATTTTCCTCTGTCCCTGAAGGCTGAGCCATTGTGAGCACATAAGAGGTCCTAGTTGTTCTTTCCCAGTATATAGCATACAGTGATAGATGGCCTCATTACCAGGTGTAGTCCTAGTGATTGTAAGGATTTTTTATTGCCAGAGATGAATCCAGATAAGTGTTCAGGGACCCCAGAGTAGGTTGTTTGTCTGGCAGATAAAGGGAGCCAGACCTGGAGTCTGATGTTACCAGTTAGGGCAGTTAACTTCAGGGACTGACACAGATCTGGGACCACAAATGAGTGTTACTCTCCCTCTTAGAGACACTGACAGTGATGGCTCCTGGGTGACCACAATCTGAGAATCTTCCCCCCAAAAAACAAAAGAGAGGCAGGTGTTATTATGGGACATTAAATTCTTCCTGAGACACTGCTTTTTTGTGCACCCCCTCCCCCATATGGAAGAAGAATCAATTTCTCTGACCTAAGTTATTAGTGAGGCACCTGGGAAGAATCACACGCCTGACTGTGGTGGGGATCCTCACATGATGTGGCTTCCTCAGTTTCCTGAGCTGGATTGTGGTGTCCTTGGGGACTTTTCAATTGTCCAGACTGATGAGAAGGAGAAAGTATTTCATGCAAAACAGGTTACTCCCTCTCATCCTTGGCCCAGGATCAACATGCTGTTCCCTGGGGGCCATTTCTTAGGGGGAAATCTCCCATAGAGGACATCAAGAATGATGGAAATGCTTGGATCTCACACAGACCAATGGATGCACAGTGTTGGGACACTGAGTGACTGAGTGTGGCCTTTCACCAAATAAGCTGCCCCAGAACTCTGGTGACCTCAGAATCGAGATTCTTTTCTGGAAGCCTTGAAAGCTGAATTGGGAGAAAAGTGTGTTCTCCACCTCCTTGTCCTGTTTCCAATTCGTCCATAATCTAAGTCCAAGCCTGAAACTTTTCCCTTCCCTTTAATATCCTTGATTGTGTTCTTTTTACTTGTAAAAAGGTGATATTCTTAGTGGGACTCTTCTCTCACGTCATAAATCCAGAGGAAAATTGTAAAGTCATATGTGGGTATGTGGAAGGACACTGTCTCCCACTGACATAGTCCTTAAAACTGTCTCCAGTGACACCAGTGCAGGGACAGGACTGGGGTGTCACATAGAGCTCTGTGCTGTCAGGCTTAAGCTGTTTTCCGAGAGATGGAAAGCTATTTTCTGCTTTAAAAAGTCATCAGTATTCTGGAGTCACTCAAAATCTTTGTAGTATTTTAGGAGAAAAGTAGTAATCTCGACAATAAATTAAGACATTTCTCACAATACCAGATGATAAATTAGGAAAATATCTGACTCATAATCAGAAATAAAAATAGCAGTGTCTGCTTCAGTGGGTGTGATCATCATGGAGCATTTAAACTCCCATTCTTTTTTTTAATTTTTATTTTTTTTAATTTCTTTTCAGTGTTCCAGAATTCATTGTTTGTCCACCACACCCAATGCGCCATGCAATATGTGCCCTCCATAATACTCACCACCAGGCTTACCCAACCTCCCAACCCCTTTACTCCAAACCCTCAGATTGTGTTTCAGAGTACACAGTCTCTAATGGATGGTCTCCCCCTCCAATTTCCCCCAACTCCCTTCTCCTCTCCAGCTCCCCATGGCCTCCGTGTTATTCCTTAGTATCCACAAATAAGTGAAACTGTACAATAATTGACTCTCTCTGCTTGACTTACTTCACTCAGCATTATCTATTCCAGTTCTGTCCATGTTGACACAAAAGCTGGGTATTCATCCTTTATGATGGAGACATAATTCTCCATAGTATATATGGACCACATCTTCCTTTTCCATTTGTCCATTGAAGGGGATCTTGGTTCTTTCCACAGTTTGGTGACTGTGGCCATTGCTGCTATAAACATTGGGTTACAGATCGCCCTTCTTTTCACTACATCTGTATCTTTGGGGTAAATACCCAGTAGTGCAATTTCAGGGTCATAGGGAAGCTCTATTTGTAATTTCTTAAGGAATCTTCACACTGTTTTCCAAAGTGGCTGCACCAACTTGCATTCTCACCAACAGTGTAAGAGGGTTCCCCTTTCTCCACATCCCCTCCAACACACGTTGTTTACTGTCTTTTTAATTTTGGCCACTATAACCTGAGTAAGGTGGAATCTCAATGTGGTTTTGATTTGAAACTCCCTGGTGGTTAGTGATGATGAACTTTTTTTCATGTGTTTGATAGCCATTTATTTCTTCATTGGAGAAGTGTCTGTTCATGTCTTCTGTCAATTTTTTGGACAGGATTAACTGTTTTGTGTGTGTTGAGTTTAAGAAGTTCTTTATAGGTCCTGGATATCAAACATTTGTCTGTATTGTCATTCGTGAATATCTTCCCCTATTTCATATGTTGGCTCTTTGTTTTGTTGACTGTTTCCTTTGTCGTGCAGAAGATTTTGATCTTGACAAAGCCCCCAAAATTCACTTTTGCTGTTGTTTCTTTTGCCTTTGGAGACATATCTTGAAAGAAGTTGCTGTGGCCTATGTCGAAGAAGTTACTGCGTATGTTCTCCTCTAGGGTTCTGATGGATTCCTGCCTCATGCTGACGTCTTTTATGTATTTCAAGTTTATCTTTGCATATGGTGTAAGAGAATGGTCGATTTTCTTTCTTCTACACATAGCTGTCCAATTATCCAAGCACCATTTATTGAAGAGACTGTCTTTTTTCCACTGGATATTTTTTCCTGTTTTGTCAAAGTTTATTTGACCATAGAGTTGAGGGTTCATATCTGGGCTCTCTATTCTGTTCCACTGGTCTATGTGTCTGTTTTTATGCCAGTACCATGCTGTCTTGGTGATCACAGCTTTGTAGTATGGTGAAAAATAGGGGACCTCATTTCATCAGGTCCCTTCAAATTAGCTAGATAAATACCAAATCATTATGAATAGCAGTGATTTAAACTGCAGTGATTGCAGTGATGGAACAAAAATGTTGAACTTGTATAAATAGAAAAGCATCCACTTTCTGTAAGGTAGGAGGTGCAGAGAAGTGAATCTGAGGGGGTGTATCCTACGATAAACAGCAGGGGGAGGGACCCGCATTTTGCTGGCTACCAGAAAATGATATAACCTCGCAGCAAAAGTTGGATCTATAGAAATTCCTTCCTGTGAGATATGTCCCAACCAGAAAGGTGTGCAAATAGCGAATTGGGACCAAATCCTATGTGCAACAGTGTGGTCTCAGGATCCAAGGGTCATGGAAATAACAGTGGTGCCTGAGCCAGTTGAGTTCCAAAGCACTAGCATGAGGAAACCTGTTAGGGTCAATGGAACAAGGAGGGGGCTCAGCTCAGTTCAACAGAAATCATGAACCAAGGCATGATCAGGCATGCTCTCCATGTGACGATCTGCAAAGGGCAAAGACATGATGCCCCCTCTGCCTTCCTGGGAAGATCAGTGTGGCAAGTGCCACAGGAACCTACCACGTGGCACACATAAAAATGAAGACCAGTTATCCCTGAGTTTTTACTGAAGAGAGGGAACCGCAATCTTTCAGCTCCAGGGCCAGACGTCAAGGACATGGTCATTTTTATTTTCACTTTCTGAGGAGACATGGAAAGTCTTGAGGGCACAAAGCCACATAGATCAAGCAGAAGCAGCCCACACTGACCCACGTACCCTGGTACAGGGTGATGCAAATCTGCCCAGGCAACGGACACTTGAGAATCAGGTCAGAATTCCCCTCCCTCAGAAGACAAGCTGGAAGAACATGTAAACACCAAGTTTACAGGGCACACAGGACTGAAAAACTCTACCACTAGGGTAGAATATTATATAAAATTCAAAGTATGTTTTTTATGATTCGTTACTATTTCAGTTAAATTTATTTATTTTATTTTTTTCCTTTTATTCCCTTTTAACTAGTCTCTTATTTTATCTAGTCTTTTTTTCCCCTTAAAACCTTTTTAACTTTATTTTTTATATTTATATTTTATGGACATGTTCTTCATTTTTGGGTTCCCTTCACAGTTCTCAATTTTATTTTTGTATGTATAAAGTTTGCTTTCCTTACAATTTGGGAATTTATTGTCTTCTAACAAACAGACCAGAATACATCCACAACCAGGTGGATAATCGTGTTTTGCCCACCTGCAACATTATATTTTCTCCCCCTCCATCTTTTATTTATTTATTTATCTATCTATTTATTTATTTATTTGCTTCTCATCTCTTTGGATATGTGTAGTGTGTATTTCACTTAGATTGGGATTGTTATTTTTAGTTTTGCTCTCTTTCTCATGTATTATATTCTGGGCAAAGTGACAAGAAGGGGAATTCACAATAAAAGAAATAACAGGAGGTAACAGGAGGTAGTACTCTCTGCCACAGATCTAATCAATATGGATAAAAGTAAAATATCAGAACTGGAATTCAGGATAACAATTATAAAATTGTGAGCTTGCCTTGAAAAAAGTATAAAAGACAAGAAAATATCTTAGGCATAAATAAAATCTAATCAGATTTCACTATAAAATGCTGTAACTGAGATGCAGTTGACATTGGATGCTCTAAAAGCTAGGGTAAATGATGCAGAAGAGAATGTAAGTTACACAGAGGGCAAACTGATGGAAAGAAAGGAAGATGAGGAAAAGAGAGAAAACAACTAATGGACCGTGAGTGGAGGCTTCAAGATATCAGGGATGACATAAAATTAATTTATATTGAAATTCTTGGATTCCCTGAGAAAGAAGAAAGAGATAGAGAGAGGGACAAAAGGTGTATTTGAGTAAATCATGGCTGAGAACTTCCCTAATCTGGGGAAGGAAACAGGCATTTCAATTCCAGGAGGTAGAGAAGACACCTCTCAAAGTCAATAAAAATATATCAACACCCCAACATATAATGGTCAAGCTTGTAAATTTCAGAGATATAGAGAAAATCCCCAGAGCAGCTCAAGGTAGAGTTTCTTAACCTACAAAAGTAGAAATACTAGGCCTGCAGAAGACCTATCCACAGAGACCTGGCAGTTCAGAAAAGACTAGCATGATATACTCAAGGTACTATATGAGAAATCATAAAGCCAATAATACTTTTCCAGGAAGTTGCCATTCAGAATAGAAGGACAAATAAAGAACTTCCAGGATAAACATAAACTGACAGAATATGCGATCACTAAAACAACCTTGCATGAAAAAAGTAAAGAGGATCCTGTAAATGAATAGATTGTCCAAAAGTAACATAGACAGGAGGAATCAGAGACAGTTTACAGAAACAGGGATAATGCAGATAATACCATGGCACTACATTAATATGTTTTAATAGTCAGTTTGAATATAAATCGGCCAAATGTTCTAAACAAAAGACACTGGGTATCAGATTGGACATAAAAGGAAAAGCCCAGGGGTGCCTGGGTGGCTCAGTCTGTTAAGCATTTGCCTTCAGCTCAGTTCATGATCTCAGGGTCCAGAGATCAAGTCCCACATCAATCTCTCTGCTCAGTGGGGAGCCTGCTTCTCCCTCTCCCCCTGCTGCTCAGCTTGTTTGTGGTCTCGCTCTCTCTGTCAAATAAATAAATAAAATCTTAAAAAAAGTAAAACCCATCCATATGCTCTCCCCAAGATGCTCCTTTTTTTCCCCTTACTTTTTTTTTTCTTTTCCTAGTTTTTTTTTTTTTTTTTCCCTTTTGGACTCTTTTTTTTTTTTTTTTTTTTAATTAACATGTAATGCATTATTCGTTTGGGGGTACAGGTCTGTGATTCATCAGTCTTACACAATTCACAGTGCTCACCATAGCACATACCCTCCCCAATACCCATCACCCAGCTATCCCCTCCTCCCCACCCCTCTCCAATCCAGCAGCCCTCAGTTTGTTTCTTTATATTAAGAGTTTCTTATGGTGTGTCTACCTCTCTGGTTTCATGTTGTTTCATTTTTCCCTCCCTTCCCCTATGATCTTCTGTCTTGTTTCTCAAATTCCTCATATCAGTGAGATCATATGATAATCACCTTTCTCTAATTGATTTATTTTGCTTAACATAATAGCCTCTAGCTCCAGCCATGTTGTTGCAAATGGCAATCTTTCTTTCTTTCTTTCTTTCTTTCTTTCTTTCTTTCTTATCTTTCTTGTCTTTCTTTCTTTTTTTTTGATGGCTGTATAATATGTGGTGTATATATACACCATATCTTATTTATCCATTCATCAACTGATGAACATTTTGGCTCCTTCCATACTTTAGCTATTGTGAATATTTCTGCTATAAACACTGAGGTGCACTTGCTCCTTCTGATCACTACATTTGTATCTTTAGAGTAAATATCCAATAGTGCAATTTTTAGGCCATAGAGTAGCTCTATTTTCAACTTTTTGAGGAACCTCCGTACTGTTTTCCAGAGTGGCTGCACCAGCTTGCATTTCCACCAACAGTGTAGGAGGGTTCCTCTTTCTCCACATCCTCACCAATATCCGTAATTTCCTAACTTTTAATTTTCACCATTCTGGTTGAGGTGTTATCTCATTGTGCTTTTGCTTTGTATTTCCCTCATGCTGAGTGATGTGGAGCACTTTTTCATGTATCTGTTGCCCCATCTGGATGTCTTCTTTGCAGAAATATCTGTTCATGTCTTCTGCCCTTTTCTTGGTTGGATTATTTGTTCTTTGGGTATTGAGTTTGATAATTTTTTATGGATGTTTGATACTAGTCCTTTATCTGATATGTCATTTGCAAATATCTTCTCCCATCCTGTATGTTGTCTTTTGATTTACTTGACTCTTTCGCTTGCTGTGTAAACCTTTTTTTATCTCCTTTTTATAGATTTATTTATTCATTTATCTGACAGAGAGAGATCACAAGTAGGCAGAGAGGCAGGCAGAGCAAGAGGGAAGCAGGTTCCCCGCTGAACAGAAAGCCCAATTCAGGACTCGATCTCAGGACCCCAAGATCACGACCCGAGCTGAAGGCAGAGGCACAAGCCAATGAGCCAACCAGGTGACCACACAACTTTTTATCTTGATGAAATCCCAATAGCTCATTTTTGTCCTTGCTTCCCTGGCCTTTGGTGATGTTATTAGGAAGAATTTGCTGTGCCTGTGGTCAAAGAGATTGCTGTCTATGTTCTCCTCAAGGATTTTGATGGATCCCTGTCTCACACTGAGGTCTCTCACCCATTTTGAGGCTGTTTTTGTGTGTGGTGTAAGGAAATGGTCCAGTTTCATTCTTCTGGATGCTGCTGTCCAGTTTTACCAACACCGTTTGTTGAAGAGACTGTCTTTTTTCCATTGGACATTCTTTTCTGCTTTATTGAAGATAAGTTGACTATAGAGCTGAGGGTCCATTTCTGAGTTCTCTCTTCTTTTTTATTGCTCTATGGGCCTGTTTTTCTGCCAGTACCATAGTGTCTTGATGATTACAGCTTTATAGAGGTTGAAGTCTCTATTTGTGATGTCACCAAGTTTGTTTTTTATTTTCAAAATTCCTATGGTTACTTGGGTCTTTAATGGTTCATACAAATTTTAGGACTATTTGTTCCATTTCTTTGAAAAAAAGGGTGATGGTATTTTGATAAGGATTGCATTCAATGCTCTAGGAAGCATAGATAGTTTCACAATGTTTGGTCTTCCAATCCATGAACATGGAGTGTTTTTCCATTTCTTTGTGTCTTCCTCAATTTCTTTCATGAGTATTCTATAGTTTTCTGAGTACATATTCTTTGCCTCTTTGGATAGATTTATTTCTATATATCTTATGGTTTTGGGTGCAATTGTAAATCTGACCAATTTGTTAATTCCTATTTTGTCTGTCTTCTTATTGGTGTATAGAAATGCAACTGATTTGTGTGAATTAATTTGATATACTGACACTCCACTGAATTCCTGTATTAGTTCTAGGCATTTTGGGGTGGAGTTTTTTTGGAAGAACTAACACCATCTCCAGATAGAAAATTAGGGTATGAAAAACGTTTTCATGCTATCAGACATCAAAATAAGCCTGGGGTGGCAGTCCTTATATAAAACACATTAGATTTCCAACCAAAGTCTGTGGGATGCCTGGGTGGCTCAAATGGTTAAGTTTCTGCTTATGGCTCAAGTCATGATCTCAAGGTCGTGGTATTGAGGCACAGGTCAGACTCCCTGCTCAATCGGGTGCCTCTTTCTCCCTCTCTCTCTGCCTCTTCCCTTGCTTGTGCTCTCTCTGCATCTCTCTCTCCCTCTATCTCTCAAATGCATAAATAAAATCTTAAATAAATAAATAAACCAAAGCCTGTAATAAGATATGAGGAAAGACACTATATCATAATTAGAGGGTCCATACATCAAGATGATCAAACAATTGTAAGTATTTATGTCCTAACATGAAATCAGTCAATTACATAAGCCAACTAAAAACAAAATTATAGAAACACACTGACAATAATACAATACTAGGCAACTTTAACACCCCCTTCCCTACAATGGACATATCATCTAAGCACAAGATCAATAAGGAAATGAGGGATTTGAACGACACACTGGACCAAATGGACTTCACAGATGTATTCAGAATATTGCATCCTAAAGCAAGAGAGTACACTTCCTTCTTATATGCGCATGGAACATTCTCCAGAATAGATCACATCCTGGGTCACAAATCAGGTCTCAACCAGTACCAAAAAGTTGGGATCATCCCCTGCATATTTTCAGATCATAATGTTTGATTTTTTAAATGTTTTATTTGTTTTCAGCGTAACAGTATTCATTGTTTTTTCACCACACCCAGTGCTCCAAGCAATCCGTGCCCTCCCTAGTACCCACCACCTGGTTCCCCCAACCTCCCACCCCCCGCCCCTTCTAAACCCTCAGGTTGTTTTTCAGAGTCCATAGTCTCTCATGGTTCACCTCCCCTTCCAATTTCCCTCACCCAATCACATAAGGAAATTTGGAAAGAATTCAAATACATGGAAGCTAAAGAGCACCTAACAAAGAACACATGGGTCAACCAGGAAATTAAAGAAGGGGTTAAAAATAAAGGAAACACATGAAAATGGAAATATAGTTGTTCATCATATTTGGGATGCAGAAAAGGTGGACCTATGAGGGAAATATATAGCAATATAAGCCTTTCACAAGAAACAAGTCTCAAATACAGAAGCTAAACTTACACCTAAAGGAGCTAGAGAAAGAAGAGCAAATAAGTCCTAAATCCCACAGAAGAAGAGAAATAACTAAGGTTAGAGCAGAAGGATATTAGAACAGATCAATGAAACTAGAAGCTGATTCTTTAAAATAATTAATAAGATGAATAAACCCCTAACTAGACTTACCAAAGAGAAATGAAAAAGGACCCCAAAAACAAAATCAATAATGAAAGAGGAGAGATCACAACCAACATGAAATAATTGTATGACTATATTATGAGCAAATAATTGTATGGTCATATTATGAGCAACTATGTGTCAAAAATTAAGAAGAGGAACTAATACTTATTCTTCTGAAGATTTAAAAAAAAAGAAATAGAACAAAAAATTCCAAACTCATTTTATGAGGCCAACATTACCTGGATCCTAAAACCAGACAAAGACTCTAATAAAGAAGAGAATTATAGACTAATATCCCTAATGTACACTGATGCCAAAATTCTCACCAAGATGTTAGTCAATAGGATCCAACAGTACATTAAAATAATATTCATCATGACCGAATGGGATTTATTTCAGGGCTATGGGAGTTGTTAAATATCTGTAAATCAATCTATGTGACAGTGACACATCACATTAATAGAAGAAAGGACAAGAACCATATGATCTTCACAATGGATGCAGAAAAACATTTGACAAAATACACTATCCTTCCTTGACTAAAACTCTCCAAAGAGAGAAAAATAACTCAATATCACAAAAAGTCATCTATGAAAATCCCACAGAGAATATCAGTCTCATTGGGGGAGAAACTTGGAGCTTATCCCCTAAGGTAAGGCCATAGCGGGGATGTCCACTATCACAATCATTGCTCAAAATAGTACTACAAGTCCTAGCCTCACCAATCAGAGAACAAAAAGAACATAAACAGCATTGATATTGGCAAAGTAGTAGTCAAAATCTCATTCTGCACATAAGACATGATATTTAGTGTGGAAAACCCAAAAGACTCCACCCAATAATTGATAGAGCTCATACAGCAATTCAGCAACATTGTAATATATAAAATCAATGCACAAAAATCAGTTGCATTTCTATAGACCAATAATGAAACATAATAAAGAGAAATTAAGGAGTTGATCCCATTTAAAATTACACCCAATACCATATGATAACTATGAATAAAACTAACAAAAGAGGCAAAGGGTCCATATCAGAAAACAATAGAACACTCATGAAAGAAATTGAGGAGGACGACAAGAAATGGAAAAGCATTCAATGCTCATGCAATAGAAGTATAAAAATTATTAAATATCTATGCTACCCAGAGCCATCTACACATTCAATGTGATCCTTTCTTAAATACCATCCACATTTTTCACAAAGCTGAAGGAAATAATCCTAAAATGTGTATGAAACCAGAGAAGACCCCAGTTTGCCAGAGAAATGTTGAAAATGAAAACCAAAACCGTTGCCATCACAATATCAAGCTTACAGAGCTATAATCATCATGACAGTATGGTGATGGCACAAAAACAAACACATAGTCAATATAACTGAGCAGAAAGCCCAGAAATGGACCCTCAGCTTTATGGTCATCTAATCTTTGGAAAAACAGGAAATAATATTGAATGCAAAATAGACAGTCTCTTCAATAAATGGTGCTGGGGATATTGGAGAACTATGTACAGAAGAATGGAATTGCATACAAGCAGGAGATCCTGCATCCCCAGGGACCGCGACTCAGAACCTGCTCTGCCAGCGGCCCAGCAGATGCAGCACCTGCAGGGGAGCAAACCGAGACTTCTCTCTGAGAGGGAGGTCGGGGTGCAGTTTGCTTTCCTCTAAACCTCCAAAAACCATCAAAAGTTGTCAACGAGAGAGAAAAGAAGTGAACAAACATAAAAAACTCCAGAGAACAAAAGCCTGAAAAAACTGTTTCCCTCAGAGCCCACTCCCTTAAGGGGGGCAGGAGGACTTAACTCAGGGAACATCATTGACTGAAAACCCACGTGGCAGTCCCCTCCCCCAGAAAACAAACCAGGAAAGAAAAAAAAAAGACTACAAGAGAACAACCACCACTACTTTATAGATACAACATTTATTTTTAACTCTTTCCCACTATTCTGGTTCATTCTTTTTTCTTTTTTTATATAGATAATTCTTTAACCTATTTACCATCACAGTGAGATGTCCAGTACATCAAATTCCATAACAAACTTCTAACCTGAATTTTTTGATACATACTCATGTGTTTTTCTTTTGCTTTTCTATTTTTTTTTATTTATTTTTTTATTTTTTTTAAATTTTTTATTTATTTTCAGCATAACAGTATTCATTGTTTTTTTCACCACACCCAGTGCTCCATGCAATCTGTGCCCTCCCTAATACCCACCACCTGGTTCCCCCAACCTCCCACCCCCCGCCCCTTCAAAACCCTCAGGTTGTTTTTCAGAGTCCTTAGTCTCTCATGGTTCACCTCCCCTTCCAATTTCCCTCAACTCCCTTCTCCTCTCCATCTACCCTTGTCCCCTATATCATTTGTTATGCTCCACAAATAAGTGAAACCATATGATACTTGACTCTCTCTGCTTGACTTATTTCACTCAGCATAATCTCTTCCAGTCCTGTCCATGTTGCTACAAAAGTTGGGTATTCGTCCTTTCTGATGGAGGCATAGTACTCCATAGTGTATATGGACCACATCTTCCTTATCCATTCATCCGTTGAAGGGCATCTTGGTTCTTTCCACAGTTTGGCGACCGTGGCCATGGCTGCTATAAACATTGGTGTACAGATGGCCCTTCTTTTCACTCCATCTGTATCTTTGGGGTAGATACCCAGTAGTGCAATTGCAGGGTCATAGGGAAGCTCTATTTTTAATTTCCTGAGGAATCTCCACACTGTTCTCCAAAGTGGCTGCACCAGTTTGCATTCCCACCAACAGTGTAAGAGGGTTCCCCTTTCTCCACATCCTCTCCAACACACGTTGTTTCCTGTCTTGCTAATTATTTTTTTTTTAATTTTTTAAAGAATTTTAGTTCAGTTTAGTCCAGTTTATTCCTTTCTTATTTTTATTTTCTAATACTCATATAGAGTTAAACTTCAAGGTAACCGCTTTCTCCAATCAATGCTATCCCTATAGGTAAACCAATTTTTAATCCCCCTTTTTCTTAGGAAAGTTGAGTCCTTTAACAAAGATATCAAGATACATCCAAGAAGAATCAAAATAACCTTCCTGGCCCACACTGAGAATCTATAACCATGTTCCCATCTTTTTCTTCTGCCAGTGTCTCTGTATATTTATGTTTCTCCTGATAGTATATAAATCTTATACTTGGGGTTCTTTTTGATGAGGCTCTTACTTTTCTACATATATATATATATATATATATATATATATATATATTCTCTCATCATATATTTTTATCGGTCGTTTTGTTTGTCTCATATATATATATATATAAATATATATATATATATATATATTTTCTCTCGTCATATACTTTTATCAGTCGTTTTGTTTGTCTGTTTTTGTTTGTATACATCATAAATCTTACCTTGGGGCCCATTTGGGCTGAACCTTCTCTTTTATCTTCCCTTTTTTTCCTGTCTCTCTCTCTCTCTCTCTTTTTTCTTTTTCTCTCGTTTGGGTGGGGAATCCTGAGTGCTCAGAAGCGTTCCAGGGTGCACCTTGACGGCACCACAGTCGATACATCCAGCTACATCTGTCCAGTCATCTCTCACCAAAATGACGAGGAGGAATCCCCAACAGAAGAAAAATACAGAAGATGGGCCTTCTGCAACAGAGCTAACGGCTATCAACATAGACAATATGTCAGAAAGTGAATTCAGGCTAACAATTATACAGGCAATAGCTAGGTTGGAGAAAGCCATGGATGACCAAACGGAATTGATTAGGTCAGAATTGAAAGCGACCAGGGATGATGTTCATAATGTTAGGGGAGAGCTGAAGGCCACCAGGGATGAGGTTCACAAGGCTCTCAATGAGTTCCAATCTAATCTAAATTCTCTAAAAGCTAGGGTAACTGAGACAGAAGATAGAATTAGTGATCTGGAGGACAAACAGATAGAGAGAAAGGATCAGGAGGAAGCCTGGAACAAACAGCTTAGAAGCCACGAAAACAAAATCAGGGAAAGAAATGATGCCATGAAACGTTCCAACGTCAGAATTATTGGAATCCCTGAAGGGGAGGAGAAAGAAAGAAGTCTAGAAGATATAGTGGAAAACGTTCTTCATGAAAATTTCCCCAATCTTGTGAATGGAACAAGTGTCCATGTACTAGAGGCCGAAAGGTCTCCCCCCAAGATTATAAATTCCAAAAAAACGTCCAGGCACCTCATAGTAAAATTGAGGAATCAAAATTGTAGATACAATCTCTTGAAAGCTGCTAGGACAACGAACCTCCTTACGTACAGAGGAAAGCCCATCAGAATAACGTCAGATCTGTCCACAGAGACCTGGCAAGCCAGAAAGGGCTGGCAAGATATATTCAGGGCACTAAATGAGAAGAACATGCAGTCAAGAATACTTTATCCAGCAAGACTGACATTCAAAATGGATGGAGAGATAAAGAGTTTCCAAGACCAGCAAGGCTTAAAAGACTATGAAACCACCAAGCCGACACTGCAGGAAATATTAAGGGGGGTTCTATAAAAGAGGAAAAACCCTAAGAATAGCATTGAACAGAAATATAGAGACAATTGACAGAAAGAAAGACTTCAAAGATAACACAATGTCAATAAAAACGTATCTCTCAATAATCACTCTCAATATGAATGGTCTAAATGCGCCCATAAAACGACACAGGGTTGCAGATTGGATAAAACGACAGGACCCATCTATACGTTGTCTACAAGAGACCCATTTGGAACTTAAAGATACACCCAGACTGAAAGTGAAGAGATGGAGAAGCTTCTTTCATGCCAATGGGCCTCAAAAGAAGGCCGGGGTAGCGATTCTCATATCAGATAAATTAGATTTTAAACTAAAGTCAGTAGTCAGAGATACAGAAGGACACTACATCATTCTGAAAGGGACTATCCACCAAGATGATCTAACAATTGTAAATATCTACGACCCCAATATGGGAGTAGCCAATTACATAAGAAAACTATTAATCAAGATAAAGATTCATATTGATATGAATACATTAATAGTAGGTGATCTTAATACATCTCTCTCAGAAATAGACAGATCATCGAAGCAGAAAATCCATAAAGAAATAAGAGCATTGAATGACACATTGGACCAGATGGACCTCATAGATATATACAGAACATTCCACCCTAAAACAACAGAATACTCATTCTTCTCAAGTGCCCATGGAACCATCTCCAGAATAGACCACATACTGGGTCACAAATCAGGGCTCAACCGATACCAAAAGACTGAGATTATTCCCTGTATATTCTCAGATCACAATGCTTTGAAACTGGAGCTCAATCACAAGCAAAAGTTCAGAAAGAACTCAAACACCTGGAAGTTAAAGACCAACTTGCTTAAGAATGCTTGGATCGACCAGGAGATCAAAGAAGAACTTCAACAATTTATGGAAACCAATGAGAATGAAGACACTTCACTCCAAAACCTATGGGATACAGCAAAGGCGGTCCTAAGTGGGAAATACATAGCCATCCAAGCCTCCCTCAAAAAATTGAAAAATCCAGAATACACCAGCTGTCTCTACACCTGAAAGAACTGGAGAATCAACAACAAATCAAACCAACTCCACACGTAAGAAGGGAAATAATCAAGATTAGAGGAGAGATCAATGAGGTAGAAGCCAGAGATACAGTACAAAGTATCAATGAAACTAGAAGCTGGTTTTTTGAAAGAATCAATAAGATCGATAAACCATTGGCCACACTAATCCAAAAGAAAAGAGAGAAAGCCCAAATTCATAAAATTGTGAATGAAAAGGGAGAGATCACAACTAACACCAAGGAAGTAGAAACAATCATCAGAAGTTATTATCAACAGTTATCTGCCAATAAGCTAAGCAACCTAGATGAAATGGATGCATTCCTGGAAAACCATAAACTCCCAAAATTGAACCAGGAAGACATTGACAACCGGAATAGACTGATATCTAGTAACAAGATTGAAGCAGTGATCAAAACCCTCCCAAAAAACAAGAGTCCAGGACCCGACGGATTCCCTGGGGAATTCTATCAAACTTTCAAAGAAGAGACTGTCTTTTTTCCACTGGATACTTTTTCCTGTTTTGTCGAAGATTATTTGACCATAGAGTTGAGGGTCCATATCTGGCCTCTCTACTCTGTTCCACTGGTCCATGTGTCTGTTTTAATGCCAGTACCATGCTGTCTTGGTGATCACAGCTTTGTAGTAAAGCTTGAAATCAGGTAACGTGATGCCACCAGTTTTATTTTTGTTTTTCAAGATTTCCTTAGCAATTCGGTGTCTCCTCTGATTCCATACAAATTTTAGGATTATTTGCTCCAGCTCTTTGAAAAATACTAGTGGAATTTTGATTGGAATGGCATTAAAAGTATAGATTGCTCTAGGCAGTATAGACATCTTAACGATGTTTATTATTCCGATCCAAGAGCAAGGAATGGTCTTCCATCTTTTTGTGTCTTCTTCAATTTCCTTTAGGAGTGTTCTGTAGTTCCTCGAGTACAGATCTTTAACCTCTTTGGTTAAGTTTATTCCAAGGTATCTTATGGTTCTTGGTGCTAGAGTAAATGGAATCGATTCTCTAATTTGCCTTTCTGTATTTTCATTATTAGTGTATAAGAAAGCCACTGATTTCTGGACACTGACTTTGTATCCTGCCACATTACTGAATTGCTGTATGAGTTCTAGTAGTTTGGGGGTGGAGTCTTTCGGGTTCTCCATATAAAGAATCATGTCATCTGCGAAGAGAGAGAGTATGACTTCTTCCTTGCCAATTTGGATACCTTTTATTTCTCTTTGTTGCCTGATTGCTGTTGCTAGGACTTCTAATACTATGTTGAACAAGAGTGGTGAGAGTGGGCATCCTTGTCATGCTCCTGATCTCAACGGGAAGACTGCAAGCTTTTTCCCATTGAGGATGATATTTGCTGTGGGTCTTTCATAGATAGATGTGATGAAGTTCAGGAATGTTCCTTCTATCCCTATACTTTGAAGCTTTTTATTCAGGAACGGATGCTGGATTTTGTCAAAAGCTTTTTCTGCATCAATTGAGTGGAAAAAACAGTCTCTTCAATAAATGGTGCTGGGAAAACTGGACAGCTATATGTAGAAGAATGAAACTCGACCATTCTCTTACACCATACACAAAGATAAACTCGAAATGGATAAAAGACCTCAACGTGAGACAGGAATCCATCAGAATCCTCTAGGAGAACATAGGCAGTAACCTCTTTGATATCAGCCACAGCAACTTCTTTCAAGATATGTCTCCAAAGGCGAAGGAAACAAAAGCGAAAATCAACTTTGGGACTTCATCAAGATCAAAAGCTTCTGCACAGCAAAAGAAACAGTTAACAAAACAAAGAGGCAACCCACGAAATGGGAGAAGATATTTGCAAATGACAGTACACACAAAAGGTTGATTTCCAGGATCTATAAAGAACTCCTCAAACTCAACACACACAAAACAGACAATCATATTAAAAAATGGGTAGAAGATATGAACAGACAGTTCTCCAATGAAGACATACAAATGGCTATCAGACACACGAAGAAATATTCATCATCACTAGCCATCAGGGAGATTCAAATCAAAACCACATTGAGATACCACCTCACACCAGTTAGAATGGCCAAAATTAGCAAGACAGGAAACAACGTGTGTTGGAGAGGATGTAGAGAAAGTGGAAGCCCTTACACTGTTCGTGGGAATGCAAACTGGTGCAGCCACTTTGGAGAACAGTGTGGAGATTCCTCAGGAAATTAAAAATAGAGCTTCCCTATGACCCTGCAATTGCACTAGTGGATATCTACCCCAAAGATACAGATGTAGTGAAAAGAAGGGCTATCTGTATCCCAATGTTTATAGCAGTCATGGCCACGGTCGCCAAACTGTGGAAAGAACCAAGATGCCCTTCAACGGATGAATGGATAAGGAAGATGTGGTCCATATACACTATGGAGTACTATGCCTCCATCAGAAAGGACGAATACCCAACTTTTGTAGCAACATGGACAGGACTGGAAGAGATTATGCTGAGTGAAATAAGTCAAGCAGAGAGAGTCAAGTATCATATGGTTTCACTTATTTGTGGAGCATAACAAATGATATAGAGGACGAGGGTAGATGGTGAGGAGAAGGGAGTTGAGGGAAATTGAAAGAGGAGGTGAACCATGAGAGACTATGGACTCTGAAAAACAACCTGAGGGTTTTAAAGGGGCGGGGGGTGGGAGGTTGGGGGAACCCGGTAGTGGGTATTAGGGAGGGCACAGATTTCATGGAGCACTGGGTGTGGTGAAAAAACAATGAATACTGTTATGCTGAAAATAAATAAAAAATTAAAAAAAAAATAAAAAAAATAAAAAAATAAAATGGATGAAAGACCAAACTGTAAGATAGGAGTATATCAAAATCCTAAAGGAGAACACAGGCAGCAACCCCTTCCATCTCAGTCACAGAAGTTTTTGCTAGAAACTTTTCAAAATGCAAGGGAAACAAAAAATAAATATTGAGACTTCATAAAGTTAAAAGGCTTCCCTGATGTCAACAGAAGCAGTCAACAAAAGTAAAAGTTAAGCTGCAGAACTGGAGAAGATATTTGCAAAGGACATGCAAATAAATGGCTGGTATCCAAGATCTATAAATAATTTATCAAACCCAACACCAAAAACAAACAATCCAGTCAAGAAATGACCTGAGCAGACATTTCTCTGAAGAAGAATTACCAATGGCCAGTAGACATATGAAAAAATGCTCCACATCACTTGACATTAGGGGAATACAAATCAAGATTCCAAAGAGATACCACCACACATCAGTCAGAATGGCTAAAATTAACAAGGCAGAGAGCAGTAAATGTTGGTGTTATTTGAAATAGATGATAATTTAAATCCTCCCAAACTTCTAGAACTCATACAGCAATTCAGTAATGTGGCAGGATACGAAGTCAATGTACAGAAATCAGTGGCTTTCTTATACACTAACAATGAAAATACAGAAAGGCAAATTAGAGAATTGATTCCATTTACTATAGCACCAAGAACCATAAGATACCTCGGAACTAACCTAACCAAACAGGTTAAAGATCTGTACTCGAGGAACTACAAAACACTCATGAAAGAAATTGAAGAAGACATAAAAAGATGGAAGACAATTGCATGCTCTTGGATCGGAAGAATAAACATTGTTAAAATGTCTATACTGCCTAGAGCAATCTATACTTTTAATGCCATTCCGATCAAAATTCCACCAGTATTTTTCAAAGAGCTGGAGCAAATAATCCTAAAATTTGTATGGAATCAGAGGAGACCCCGAATTGCTAAGGAAATGTTGAAAAACAAAAATAAAACTGGCGGCATCACGTTACCTGATTTCAATCCTTACTACAAAGCTGTTATCACCAAGACAGCATGGTACTGGCATAAAAATAGACACATGAACCAGTGGAACAGAGTAGAGAGCCCAGATATGGACCCTCAACTCTATGGTCAAATAATCTTCGACAAAACAGGAAAAAATATCCAGTGGAAAAAAGACAGTCTCTTCAATATATGCTGCTGGGAAAACTGGACAGCTATATGTAGAAGAATGAAACTTGACCATTCTCTTACACCATACACAAAGATAAACTCGAAATGGATAAAAGACCTCAACGTGAGACAGGAATCCATGAGAATCCTCAAGGAGAACATAGGCAGTAACCTCTTTGATATCAGCCACAGCAACTTCTTTCAAGATATGTCTCCAAAGGCGAAGGAAACAAAAGCGAAAATGAGCTTTTGGGACTTCATCAAGATCAAAAGCTTCTGCACAGGAAAAGAAACAGTCAACAAAACAAAGAGGCAACCCACGAAATGGGAGAAGATATTTGCAAATGACAGTACACACAAAAGGTTGATTTCCAGGATCTATAAAAAACTCCTCAAACTCAACACACACAAAACAGACAATCATATTAAAAAATGGGCAGAAGATATGAACAGACACTTCTCCAATGAAGACATACAAATGACTATCAGACACATGAAAAAATGTTCATCATCATTAGCCATCAGGGAGATTCAAATCAAAACCACATTGAGATACCACCTTACACCAGTTAGAATGGCCAAAATTAGCAAGACAGGAAACAACGTGTGTTGGAGAGGATGTGGAGAACGGGGAACCCTGTTCCACTGTTGGTGGGAATGCAAACTGGTGCAGCCACTTTGGAGAACAGTGTGGAGATTCCTCAGGAAATTAAAAATAGAGCTTCCCTATGACCGTGCAATTGCACTACTGGGTATTTACCACAAAGATACAGATGTAGTGAAAAGAAGGGCCATCTGTACCCCAATGTTTATAGCAGCAATGGCCACGGTCGCCAAACTGTGGAAAGAACCAAGATGCCCTTCAACGGATGAATGGATAAGGAAGATGTGGTCCATATACACTATGGAGTACTATGCCTCCATCAGAAAGGACGAATACCCAACTTTTGTAGCAACATGGACAGGACTGGAAGAGATTATGCTGAGTGAAATAAGTCAAGCAGAGAGAGTCAAGTATCATATGGTTTCACTTATTTGTGGAGCATAACAAATGATATAGAGGACAAGGGTAGATGGAGAGGAGAAGGGAGTTGAGGGAAATTGGAAGGGGAGGTGAACCATGAGAGACTATGGACTCTGAGAAACAACCTGAGGGTTTTGAAGGGGCGGGGGGTGGGAGGTTGGGGGAGCCAGGTGGTGTGTGTTGGGGAGGGCACAGATTTCATGGAGCACTGGGTGTGGTGTAAAAACAATGAATACTGTTATGGTGAAAATAAATAAAAAATTAAAAAAAAAAAAAGAAATACAGAGAGAATGCTAAAAAAAAAAAAAAAAAAAAAAAAAAAAAAAAAAAAAAACCTAGAATTGCAATCGTCGGGTCCTAGAGTACCTGCATTTTTAACATTTTGTTGAACCTCCTTACTCTTTTTCCAATTGGCTGTAACAGGTTGCCATCCCTCCAGCAGGATAAGAGGGCTCCCCTTTTTCTGCATCCTTTCCAACATCTGTTATTTCCTAACCTGTTAGTTTTAGCCATTCTAACTGTTGTGAGGTGATATCGCACTGTGGTTTTTATATGTATTTCCCTGATGCTCAATAATGTTGGATTTTTTTTTCATATATCTGTTAACCATTTCTATGTTTTCTTTGGGTAAATGTCTGTTCATATCCTCTGCCCATTTATTGACTGGATTCTTTGTTTTATGGGGTGGTGAATTTGGTAAGTTCTCTATAGATTTTGGATTCAAGCCCTTTATCTGATAAGACATTTGCAAATATCTTCTCCTGTTTCATAGGCTGTCTTTTTGTTTTGTCTACTGTTTCCTTTGCTGTGTAAAACCTTTTATCTTGATGAAGTCCCAATAGTTCATTTTTGCAATTGTTCCCCTTGTCTTTGAAGTCTTTCCTGTGGCCAAGGTCAAAGAGGTTGTTCCCAGCATTTTCCTCATGGATTTTGATGGATTCCTGTCTCACATTGAGGTCTTTCATCCATTTTGAGGTTGTTTTTTGTGTATGGTGCAAGAAAATGGTCTGATTTTGTTTTTCCCTATGTGACTATCCAATTTTCCCAACACCACTTGTTGAGGAAGCTTCCTCCCGCTATTGGATTATCTTTCTTGCTTTATCAAAGATTAGTTTTTCTTAGAGTTGAGGGTTCATTTCCAGGTTCTTTATTCTGGTCCTTTGATCTATGTGCCTGTTTTTGTGCCAGTAATATAGTATTTGATGATTAGAGCATTTTAATATACCTTAATTCCTGAAACTGATGACACCATCTTCAGTTTTCTTTTTCAGCATTCCTTTGGCTATCCAGGCTCTTTTTTGTTCCATACAAGTTTTAGGGTTACTTGTTCCAGCTCTGTGTAAAGTGTTGATGATATATTGATAGAGATTTCATTGAAAATGTAGATTCTATGTGTAGCACACATAATTTAGCAATCCATTTCTTCGTGTCATCTGCAATTACTTTCATATTTTTGGTTTGTTTGTTTTTGCTTTTGTTTTTATTATTATTATTATTATTATTATTATTATTTAGTTTTCACAGTACAGAACAGTTACCTCTCTGGTTAGATTGTTCCTAGTTATCTTATGGATTTTGGTGCAATTAAAAATGGGATCAGTTTCTTAATTTCTCTTTCTTCTGTCTCATTAATAGTCTATAGAAATGCAACTGATTTCTGTGTATTGATTTTATATCCTGCTATGTTGCTGGAAACTGAAGAGGAAGAAATCAGAGAGGGAGAAAAACCATGAGAGATTCTTAACTATGGAAAAGGTACTGAGGGTTGCTGGAGGGGAGCGGGGAGGGGGATGGGGCACCTGGGTGATGGGTATTAAGTTAGACATGTGATGTAATAAACACTGGGTATTATATCCAAGTGATAAGTTACTTAATTTTAAATATGAAACTAATGATGCACTACATCTGAAACTAATGAAACTAATGGTGGCTATCAGAACATAATTAAAATATAAAATATAAAATGAATTCCTGGTAGTGAGTATTAAGGAGGGGACGTGTTGCATGGAGCACTGGGTGTGGTGCATGAACAATGAATCTTGGAACACTGAAAAAGTAAAATAGAATAGAATAGAATAGAATAGAATAGAATAGAATAGAACAATGAAATAAATGAATTTCTGTAGGAGTTCCAGCAATTTTAGGGTGAAGTCTTTTTGGTTTTCCTAATAGAGTATCATGTCATTTGCAATGAGTTAAAGTTTGACTTCTTCCTTGCTGATTTGGATGGCTTTTATTTCTTTTTATTGTCGATTGCTGAGGCTAGGATTTCCAGTTCTGTGTTGAATAACAGTTGTAAGAGTGGACATCCCTGTTGTGTTTCTAACCTGAGGGGAAAATCTCTGTTTTTCCCCATTGAGATGATAGTCACCGTGGGCTTTTCATAGGTGCATTTTATGATACTGAGGTACGTTCCTTCTATCCCTACACTATGGAGAGTTTTGTCAAGAAAGGATGCTGTATTTTGTCAAAAGTTTTTTCTGCATCAACTGAGAAGATCATACGGTTTATGTCCTTTATTTTATTAATGTGGTGTATCACATTGATTTCCAGATGTTGACCCACACTTGAAGCCCAGGAATAAGTCCAACTTACTCGTGGTGAATTATTCTTTTAATGTACTGTTGGATCCTATTACCCAATATCTTGTTTAGAATATTTGCGTCCATGTTCATGAGGGATATTCTTCTGTATTCTCTTTTTTTTTTCCCTTGGGTCTTTGTCTTGGTTTGGGGATCAAGGAAATTCTGGATTCATAGAATGGGTTTGGAGGTTTTCCTTCCATTTATAATTTATAGAACATTTCCGAAGAATAGGTATTAATTCTCCTTTAAGTGTTTGGTAGAATTCCCCTGGGAATCCATGCAGCCCTGGACTGTTGTTTGTTGGGAGATTTTTGATTACTAATCCAAATCCCTTGCTAGATATGGGACTGTTCAGATTTTCTATTTCTTTCTGTTTCAGTTTTGGTAGCTTATGCTTCTAGGAATGCATCCATGTCATCCAGATTGCCCAATTTGCTGGCATATAATTGCCATAATATGTTGTTACAATTATTTGTATTTCTAAAGTGATCAGTGTTTTCTCTTTTCTTTCATTCATGATTTTATTCATTAGGAGATATATATATATATATATATATATATATATATATATATATATATATATATATATATGAGTAGAGGTTTAGTAGGGGTTTAGCAATGTTATTAATTCTTTGAGAGAACTAATCCTTATTTTGTTAATCTGCTCTGTGGTATTTTTTTAAATTCTATATCATTGATTTCTGTTCTTTTTTTTAAGATTTTATTTATTTATCTGACAGACAGAGATCACAAGTAGGCAGAGAGGCAGGCAGAGAGAGAGGAGGAAGCAGGCTCGGAGCAAAGAGTCCAATGCGGGGCTCAATCCCAGGACCCTGGGACCATGACCTGAGCGGAAGGCAGAGGCTTTAACCCACTGAGCCACCCAGGTGTCCCCGTTGATTTCTGTTCTAATCTTTATTTCTGTTCCTGTGCTGGATTTAGGCTTTATTTGCTATTCTTTTTCTAGCTTCTTTAGGTGTAAGGTTATATTGTATATTTGAGACCTTTCTTATTTCTTGAGGTCTAAAATGTGATATACTTCAGAGGGCTTATTTGTTGATGCATTTGAATCAGAAATATCTCACAATGACCAGTGAGGTCACTGAGTCACATCGTGTTTGAGTCTCCTTCCCATCAATCTGGGCGGAGAGGAAGAGAGGAATCCTGGTATTGAAGGGTAACACTGGAGAGAGGAACACGCCCAGGAGAAATGGGATGGAGCACATAACCATGAACCACTTGTCAGGACAATCGGACCAAGGATCCTCACTTCCCATGGTGGTGGTGAATTTCCCCCCCCCCCCAAACACTTCCTCTCCTGTTTCTATGAGCTGAGTCATTCTGACCACATGAGAGGTTCTGGATGCACTTTCCCATATATTTAAACCACTGTGTAAACACCGCCACCCACATAGAGCATACAGTGATAGTCAGCCTCATCCTCAGGCTGAGCCCCAACGATGTTAAGGGTGGTTTTATTCCCAGATATGGATCAATAGAAGTGATCAGGGACCTCAAAGGGATGGCTATTTCTCTGGCATATAAGGGGAGCCTGGTCTGGGCTCTGTTATTATCAGCCAGCTTAGTAACTGGTAGGGACTGGCCCAGATGTAGGGCCAAAAATGTGTATGACTGTTTCTCTTAGAGACACTGATAGTGATGTCTCTTTGATCACCACAATCTGATAATTTTTCCCTAAAATCAAGAGAGATAGTTCCTGTTTTGGGAGACAAGAATCACCCTGAGAAATTACTTTTATGTGGTCCCCCAAAGATCTAGAGTCTCTTGCTCTACTGTAAGCTATTAGCGAGGACACTGAGAAATGTATAAGATGGGTCATCATGGCCACCCTCACTGTATGTTTCCTTTTTGGACTTCTAAGCTGGTGTGGGGTGTCCCTGGGGTCTTTTCATGTATTTCATAGAAAACAACATCGTTTTTCTCCAAAACCCAGTGTCACCATGATGTTCCCTTGGGGAGATCATGAAAGAGGCAGATGCTGGGACCTCACACAGACCAGTGCCTTTAGGGTGACTGGGATACTGAATGACAGGGTGTGGTACTTCACCAAAGGGTCTCCCCCAGAACTCTTGTCAACTCAGAATCAAGTTTCTTTGCTGGAAATCCTGAAAACAATATGAGGATATGGATGTGTTATCTACCTCCTGTTCTTGCTTCTAGTTCATCTGAAATCTAACTCCATGCCTGGAACTTTTCCCTTCCCACTGAAATCCCTAATTCTGTCCTTTGTGAGAGATTAGTGGGCCCTCTTTTCTCCAGTCATAAACCCAGCGGAAAGTCACAGAGCCATATGTGGCTGTGTGAAAGGAAATGGTCCATTGCTGACATAGTCCTTGAAACTGTCTCCAATAGCAGCAGTGGGGGACCAGTGATGGAGTTCACATGCAGAGCTGCATTGTCAGACTCAGAATACCAGCTACCTTCTGCTCTAAGAAGCCATCAATAATATGGGTCACTTCAAAGTACTTGCAGTGTTTTAGAATAAAAGTAATAATCTCACCAATAAATTAAGGCATTTCATCATTAGACGATAAATTGGGAGAACATGAGACTCATAATCAGAAATAGAAACGACATAGTGTCTGAATCAGTTGGTGTGATCATCATGGAACATTTAAATCCTCTTTGTTGAACAGTATCCTATGGAGCAGAAGGAATGGGGAGAGGAAGTGAGGGTATTAGGACTGAGGAGAAGGAGAA
Source organism: Martes flavigula (assembly GCA_029410595.1). Lineage (NCBI taxonomy): Eukaryota > Metazoa > Chordata > Mammalia > Carnivora > Mustelidae > Martes > Martes flavigula. The sequence goes on along the minus strand of JAODOS010000024.1, from coordinate 230,475 downwards.
AGATAACATTTCTTCAGTTATCTTTGAAGTTCAGCAACAAAATCAGTGTTCATCAAAATGGGAAATAAAATATGATTTTATATTAATTTAAGAATCACTGACACATTTTTGGAGCATATAAATAACACGGAGGTCAGGTGGAGATGGAGAAAAGGGAGTAGAAGGAAATTGGAGGGGCAGATGAACCATGAGAGACTATGGACTCTGAAAAACAATCTGAGGGTTTTGAAGGGGCAGGGGGTGGGAAGTTGGATCAGCCTGGTGGTGGGTATTATGGAGGGCACATATTGCATGGAACACTGGGTGTGTGCATGAACAATGAATTCTGGTACACTGAAAAGAAATTAAAAAAAAAAAGAATCACTGGCACATTGTGTGTTTCATGTAATCCATGAGTTTACTATTTGCATTTCTGATTGTGTTTGAGAGCTGAATTCATATTACACAAAGATTCCTCATCAAATATTTTAATCCTTCAAAGAAAGTATTCTTTTATATAGTGTAGAAAAGTGTGTAATATTTTTTGCATCAAATTTTAAAATAAGGACAATTTAAAACTACAGAGAAAAAGAATGAATTTCAGAAAATATTTGAAATATCTGAATAACACAATAACATCTTCTCTAGTTTCTATAAAGTATAGAAGTAAATTACCAATAGCATATCATTTAGAAATAACAAATAAAATCCTGACAATGTGAGAGCTAAAGCACTTACTATATATTCCATCATGAATAAATTGGGAGATCACAGTAATCACCAAGGCTCCCTGACATTTGCAAGGATCCCTGAGCCAGCTCTAGAGAGGATCATCCCCTAGTGGCCCTTGGATTGGTCTCATGGACACAGGGAAAAGCTTCTCTGGGCTGTGCTCTTTATTGCTGAGGGCTGGACTGATTCACATATTCCCCAGGTTCTAGAGTATCAGTGAATCCTAGTCCACTGGGTCCATAACTTCACGTTCTTGTCACACGGTGTGACAGGGAAGCACCTCTGGAAACACACAAGCTCTCTCTCTGCTCAAGGCTTCTGACATATTACTCAGTGAGTCTTATTTGCTTTCGTGATGTCTGCGTGCACATCATCAAGAGATTTTAGGCACCTCCTCTCAGCTCCAGTCCTCCCTGGGTTTAGGTGAATGTCTCTCTGTATACCATGGAATTACTTGTATTTATCAGCTGTGTTCATAGGATGCTGTGCATGCTGGTTTACGTTTCATTGTTTTCCTAGTGTCAGAATATGTATTTGGGCTACATTCTCTCTCCCACTCTTAAATAAGTAAAGGACATACATATAACATATATAGTATATAATTTGTGACATATATAAAACTCAATACCTATCATAATATAGTGCATATATTTATATATAATATAAAATGTTTTATATTATATGTGATACCTACATATTATTGCAGCATCTAAAATTTATAAATCAAAATATAATATAATGTATGATATACTTTACATATATGTTTGTATAGTGTTTATGTATTTTATATATATAATAAGATTTTATAATATATAATATTTATAAATAATGATTAGTAGTTAAGTAAATTTTATTTTTCTCTAACATAGACTCAGTATTATGAAGGATAGAATAGCATAGTCCAACTTAGGGCTCCACAGGAGAGCTAAAGACTATAAGGAAACAGAAACAATAAGGTGGTGATCATCTTGTGTGATGATGAGAGCAAAGCAGTGCAAATGACCCCCCTCTGTATTTTTTCTCTCAGCCCTGAAGGGAACTTTCTGTCTATGAGGGGTACATGAAGGAGGAATCAGGACAGGAAAGAGAAGCCCCAGATCTCTGCTCCTTGTGGACATTAACCTCTTCCCCTCCCAGGGGCCTCTTGTCCTGTACCCAGGTAGCATTGCAGGTGATTTTTTCAATAGGCAAATTCATCCAGGTGTGGCATTTTCTGTCCCTGTCTGAACACCATCCTGAACACTGACTTCATGAGAATGGACAATGAAAGGTGACATGACAAATTGAGCCAGAGATGATCACTCATGTGGCTGCAGAGGCCCCTGTGCTGCAGAATCACAATTCAGTGAAGACACTACATGCTAAGTGTGCAATAATTAGTATATTTTTCTAGTTGACCTGACCCAGAACACAATTCTCACAGCACCTATGCCAGGTGCTCTCTGCTGGACTCAGAGGCTTAGTCAACCAGCCCCTCTGACACCACCCAGCACTCCTGGAAATGTGTCCAGACTGGGCAACAGGATAATGCCAATGTCACTGCCCAGGGCAGCAGTAGAATGAGAAAATGCTCCCTGTGGTGTTTGGGACTGAGTTTTCTTTTCTTTTCTTTTCTTTTCTTTTCTTTTCTTTTCTTTTCTTTTCTTTTCTTTTCTTTCTTTCTTTCTTCCTTTCTTCCTTTCATTCTTTCTTTCTTTTCAAATAAAAAAAAATTGCTCTCCAAACAGCTAAATACATGATGGACTGCTCAGTGCTTACATTACAAGATATTTCAGGATTACCTAACATTGGAGTTTGCTTCTTCTAGTTGCCTGGGGTCATTACCAGTCTACAATCATCTTGAACAAAGTAAAGGCCTTAAAGTCTCAGGGTACCAACATGGTTCACACATCATAATAATTCTCATGGACTCATCTTACAGTGTGACAATTGTTTTCTTGTTGGGTTTAGATTATCCTGTCAGGTCCTCAGCCCTCACTGCAAGGAATTTTCAGCCTATGTTTCCTATGACAATATGATATCATGAGGGAAATTGTGTATTTTGCTCTCACCTACTTCACTGGGTTCAAATTTTTCCTGGAATGTTAGCCTGGAATTCTTATTTATTTGACTTGTGATATATTTAATGTTTTAAGACTACATTTGTTATTAACTCAGTATGATAATTGATATAAAGAGAATATTACTACAAATTGAGTTCTCTTCCCTTCTGAGGTGTTCTTCCCTCTCTCCTGCACTGAAAACCCTCTTTGCCCTTTCCTCTACACACACTGGGCCCAAACAAAGATGTTTTGTTCAGAGATCCATGGAATTCATGCGGATGTCTATAATGTGTTTCCAATGAAGAGATTTATATGTACCATCTTCCCAAATAAGGAATGACAGGGAGTGAACAGTATACATTGTGAGATAAGATGGGGACAGAAAGGTCATGGTAGGAGGGCACAAAATGTGGAGATGGACTTGAATAGTATTGGTTGTAGTTTCCTAATATTAACTCATCCAATATTTGGTTATAGTGTCCTCTCACTTTTAAAATCTTTTTCAGCAATAATTTATACTTTTCATTTTACAAGTCTTTTTCCTTCTTGGTTAAGTTCAGTCCTAAACATGTTATTCATTTTAATGTTATCTTAAATGGAATTGTTTTAAAGTATCTTTTTGGACATCCTCAATCTTAGTGCAGAGAAATCCACGTAATTGTTGTAGGGAATTGCTCCTTAATTATGACCACATTAGGAGACATTAGATAGATCCCATTTAGGGTTGATGATAGAGTTTGTTCTCTATTTTGAAATAGTACGAACAAGGAATGAAGCAGGAGGGAATCTGAAAGGGAGGTTCTGCATTGATGACCATGAAAAGAGCCATCTCGGAGGACACTATACAGGAGAAGGAAAATAACTATGCTGTGTCATCTAAATATGGTGGAAAAAGACAAGCTAAAGATTTTTGTTGTTGTTGTTGTTGTTTTTTGGGGGGGAGGGGGATTCTATTTATATTTGAGAAACACCTTCTTTATGTGTTCAAGGACTGGTGAAGTCATTTTTCAAACATGTATTTCACAAGGACCAAGCATCTTCTGATTGGTGCCAGGAAGGAAGTAATGTATTCTTCTTTGTTCCTGACCATGCGGTTCTGTCAGTACTGAGAGGAGAGCTCTGCTTTCAACTTTCTGCTTCCTAGGATGTGGCTCCTGGGAGAAGACACTGCCCTCCCTGAACCCAGCCCCTCTCTTCTGATTGACTAACTCCCACTCCCTTCCTCAGCCTCTGGCATCTCCCCCACCTCCTCATGAAACCCTCATCTTCTCTGAGATTAGTGTCATCTTGGGAGAACCCCGCAAGCTTTGAAGCCTGCCTTGGACTTTTGGATTAATTGGAGGAGGACAAAATATATATTCCAGTACAATCATTTACTTTTCATTGGAAGATCAATCAAATTGTATAGTTAGTAACCTATATCATTTGGATCATACATTATTATAGGTTAATGATACTTTTATTTTATTAATTAATATGTTCCATTACTGAGATATTTTCAATTACAATTTAACAAGTAATATAATCCATTCAGTACTGATTCTTTATGTTGATCCATGTATTCATAAAGAGCATATTTTCAAATATGAGATAATATTTGAAATATAAGTTAAAACCTACAATACATAGCTGTATCACAGCTATGATCACCAAGAGAGGATGGGCATGTTCCCTTCCAAACACAAAACAAAACAAAACAAAAACAGATACATAGATCAGTGGAACAGAATAGAGAGCCCAGGTATGGACCCTCAACTCTATGACCAAATAATCATCGACAAAGCAGGAAAAATGCTCAATGACAAAAAGACAGACACTTCAATAAATGGTGCTGGTAAAATTGGACAGCTATGTATAGGAGACTGAAACTTGACCATTCTCTTACACCATACATGAAGATAAACTCAAAATGAATGAAATACTTCAAGGTGAAACAGGATTCCATCAAATTCTTAGAGGAGAACATAGGCAGTAATATCTTTGACATCGGCCACAGCAACTTCTTTCAAGACACAGCTCCAAAGTCAAGGGAGACAAAAGTGAAAGTGAACTCTTGGGAATTCAGCAAGCTTCTGCACAGCAAAGGAACAAGTCAGCAAAACAAAGAGGCAACCCATGGAATGGGAGAAGATATTTGCACATGACACTACAAAGGGCTAGTATCCAAGATCTATAATGAACTTCTCAAACTCAACACCCAAATAACAGATTATCAAGTTAAAAAAAAAATTGGCAGAAAACATGAACATACACTTCTCCAAAGAAGGCATGCGAATGGCTAACAGACACATGTAAAAGCTGTTATGGAAATTCAAATGAAAATCACATTAAGATACCACCTTACACCAGTTAGAATGAGCAAAATTAACAATGCAGGAACTACAAATATTGGAGAGAATGTGCACAAATGGGAGCCTTCTTCTACTGTTAAAGGGAATGCAAGCTGGTACAGCCAGTTTGGAAAACATGGGAACAGCCAATTATATAAACCAATTAATAACCAAATTAATGAAACACATTAATATTAATACAATAATAGCAAGGGATTTAACAGCCTAGTCGGAACAATGAGAGATCATCTAAGGAGAATATCAACAAGGAAACAAGGGCTTTGTGTGACACACTGGACGATATGGACTTCACAGATATACACAGAACATAGGAACTTAATGCCACAGAATCCACATTCTTATTCTCCTATGGGTCATTATCTAGAATAGATCACATACTGGGTCACATATCAGGTCTCACGTGGCACCAATAACTTGGACTATTTCCTGTATATTTTTCAGACCACAATGATTTGATACTGGAACTTAGTCACAAGCGAAAATTTGGAAGGAACTCAAACACTTGGAACTTCAAGAAAATCATACTAAAGAGTAAATGAGTCAACTAGGAATTAGAATTAAAAATACCATGGAAACAATAGGAAATGAAAACGTGACTGCTCATAATCTTTGGGATAAGCAAATGCAGTTTTGAGAGGGAAGTACACAGCAATACAAACCTTTCTCAAAAAATTAGAAAATTTGTGGAGCATAACAAATGATATAGAGGACAAGGGTAGATGGAGAGGAGAAGGGAGTTGAGGGAAATTGGAAGGGTAGGTGAACCATGAGAGACTATGGACTCTGAAAAACAACCTGAGGGTTTTGAAGGGGCGGGGGGTGGGAGGTTGGGGGAACCAGGTGGTGGGTATTAGGGAGGGCACAGATTGCATGGAGCACTGGGTGTGGTGAAAAAACAATGAATACTGTTATGCTGAAAATAAATAAAAAATTTAAAAAAAAAATAGAAAATTCCCAAATATCCACCAGAGAGGGAGAAAAACCATGAGAATCTCTTAATTATAGGAAACAAATTGAGGGTTGCTGGAGGGGAGGTCAGTGGTGGGGATGAGTAATTTGGTAAGGGGCATTAAAGAGGGCATGTGATAAGATGATCACCGGCTGTTATTCCCAAATTACAAATTATTGAACACTACATCTGAAACTAATGATATGCTGTATGTTGGCTAATTGAATTTAAATTTTTAAAAAGTAAATGAAATTCAGCTGTATTTTTTACAGTTTTTTTTTTATTTTTTAAATTCCCTTTCAGTGTTCTAGAATTCATTGTTTATGCACCAAAACCAGTGTTCCATACAATGCGTGCCCTCCATAATAGCACCACCAGGTTCACCCAACTCCCCACTCCCTTCCCCTCCACATCCCTCAGTTTGTTTCTCAGAATCCACAGTCTCTCATGGTTCTGCTGTTTTACAGAAAATTCTATAGCTTCCCCCAAACTGCCTGCTTGTACCAGGAAGAAAGATATTAACGGAGGTTCCTATATCTAGATAGTAGGGCAATGTGTTTTCCACACATCTCCTTTCACCTTCCTGCTAATGCTCTTTCTCCTCTTTGTACTCAGACACCTATGTCTCCTTTGGTCAAATAAGTGCCATGTTGGTTGGCTGTCTTTGGAATTCCCCATATCTGTATGGATTCCCTTTATGTTGTCTATTAAATTTTATTTTCTCTTGTTAATTTGACAAAAGTCAAATTGAACCTTATTCCAGATAAATAGTTTTGAAGCATAAAGGAAATACTTCCCAAAAACAGACACTGGTGAAGTTTCGTCAAAGTTAAGACAAGAGTAAGCAGAGAGGTGCATTCCTCGGAGTCCTGATAAACATTCCCCTTGTAGGGGCTAATACTATTAGCATGAGGTGGAAGTCATCCTGAATCGCAGGTGGGTCCTCACATTGTCCCAGCTGGAGAAGCCCCTCAACACAATGTTCCCAATCTTCATCCCACCTTGTCCTCCTCCACATCCCCATTCTCAGTCCTGGCTCCCTCCTATTCATAAGGACCCTGATATTTCTCATTCCTCCATCCCTTGTCCAGAACTCCTAGTCTGCCTGGGGCACAATTCACAGCCCTCATCTAGTCACACCTCCACACTCCCCACCTGCTACTTCATCACTGGTGCAAAACCAGGATGTCAGTACTGAACATCAGATTCTGGAGTTCCCTGTCAACCTCTGCAGTACTCCATCCCAACTCCAACAACTTCACCAGTCATGTTTCTGTGATAGAGCTTTCTTTTACAACAAGTTTGGGTTCTGTGTTCTCTTCCTCCAGACACCATCAGCGCCCTGGACATGGAGACCCTTCCTATCATGTCTACCTGTATCCTCCATATCTACTCAAGTGTGGCACATAATAGATGTTCATTAAGTAGTATGGAAGTGTATTAACTGGATAGGACTCTAACTTTAGTTAGGCACACTTGTCTCTGCGTCTGTTTCTGTGTCTTTTTCTGTTTCAGTCACAGGATCTGTCCCCAGGGCAGACTGCCCATGGAACCCAGGAATTTCTCCTCAATATGAGAAAATCTTACAATATGTTTCTGCGAAAGACAAACCTGGGGGTTGAATTTAAGGAATGTGGACTATTTTGTAGTCAAAGTTCCATGAGATGGTCTCAGACTACAGTTTAGAATAAACAAAGGAGGTAGCTGATATGGCCAAGGACTATAGGCTGCAAAGGGACCTCCATTGCTGAGGAAACAGCAGGTTTTTGTCTCACTTCCTCACAGACCCAGAGCACTGTGTGACCGTTGAGACTCTTGTCCCATGAGGAGCAGTAATAATCAGCCTCATCCTCAGTCTTGAGTCCAGTGATGGTGAGGGAGGCAGTGTTGCCAGATCTAGAGCCAGAAAACTGTTCAGGGACCCCTGAGGGTCTACTGCTCGTACTATAGATGATGGTTTTAGGGACCTTTCCTGGGTGCTGTTGGTACCAGTACACATAATAACCACCACCAATGTTGGTGCTGCCTCCAGTGCAGGAGATGGTGACTCTCTGGCCAAGGGATCCAGAGAGTGAGGATGGCTGAGTCAGCACAGACTGGGCCCAGGACGCTGGAAGAGGAAGAAACACAGAGGTGATGCTGGGGTCTAGAAACAAGAGAAGGAAGCAGGGCGCCATGTGTCCTCTTAGGGCCCCTTCCCCTGTTTCCACATCCAATCACCTGTGCAGTGAGCAAGGAGGGTGAGGAGGAGAGTGTACCAGGCCATGGTGGAGGTCATCACAGATCCTATCTTCTGTGGTCCCACAACTATGCAGAGTATCCCCTAATCTCTCTCTTCCCTTATTCAATCCCTGAAAGAGGGTGTGACCAACCATGCAAATGAAACACCCAGGTCTCTGACCCCTAACTGCCCAAAGTTCCGGTCCCTCTATTTGAGCAAGTAAGCGTGGTGGGCAGGAAAGGAGCTCTAATCACAGGTGAAACTCAGTGACAGACCTTGAGTGCCCCCTAGTGCCTAGACATGGGCACCTTATTGTCCGAGATAATGGTGACCAGAACCCAGCAGACCAGACACTTCTGTCTCCCCCATGCTTTCCACTCTTTCCTCCTTTAGGGTCAAGCCAAGTGCCCCAATATCCCAATTCTTATTAATTCAGGGATCACTATAGGTGCTACTAGGTGTCTTCAGGGTTACTCTGTCCAACTACCCCTTGGTTTGGTTGTGATTCAGGACTGATAGGGTGTCTCTTATACAAATTCCTCATAGATAAGCATCAAGACCAAAGAACTGACAGTTCCCACTGGACTTATGGCCCCTTTTGTGCAGGATTCATGAATTTTCCTCCTATCAGCCAGCTCCCTGATTTCCAGAGCTCCTCATCCTCTGAGGTTCCTGTAGCCTTGAGGAGATGGGGAGTACATCTCCGCAGTTTGTAGGCAGAAGCCCTCATGTGCATTCCTTCAATGGTTACATACTGAACATCTTTGTTCTTTTTTGCTCCTCAATCTTTCCATCTGCTTGAAATAACAGTTCTCCACATACTGGGGCCAAAATTCCCTCCTAGGATCTCTCCTCAAAGCACACAGACACAAGTCTTCAGGAGCCTTGCCATATGAGGCTGTGTGTTGCACTGACTTCAGAGCACAAAGGGCAAACATGTTTGAACTTCTAGGAAGAAAGGAGTGAGAGCTACAGATGCTCTGACAGAGACCTAGTGAAAGAGTGTATATTTTAGTCACCACTGAGCCAACCTCATACTTAAAATAAATGTGTGTTATTTTCTCCAAAAATTCCATTCAGTAAGATTGATTTAAACTCAATGACAACATTATTGTGAAGATGCAGATACCATCACTAGTGTAGTTTCCCCATATCTGTGCTTATTACAGAGAGAAAATTGGTGGAAAAATTTGGATGGAGGGATGCCTGGGTGGCTCAGTTGGTTAAGCAGCTGGCTTCAGCTCAGGTCGTGATCCCAGGGTCTTGGGATCGAGTCCCACATTGGACTCCTTGCTCAGTGGGGAGCCTGCTTCTCCCTCTGCCTCTGTCTGCCTGTGCTCACTCTCTCTGACAAATGAATAAATAAAATTAAAAAAAAGAGTTTGTTTAAAAAAATATGGATGGAGAACAGTGGGACATGAATGTCGTCTGTTCTCAGTAGAATATGTTTTTTCTAAAATCTGTTATTTGTACCATGTTTCTGGTCTCCCATGTAGGAAAGGTCATCCTTGTGCCCAGTAAAACCAATTAAGGGGCCTGTTCCTATGAACTAAGAACCATCCTACTGACAAAATTGCCAAACAGAGACAGAGGTTATAGGACGAAGAGATTTGGGGTCAGGCCACTCTCTGTGGTGGGCACAGCTCTAGTCCCTGCAACTTGTGTCCAGGAAGTCCAGGGTGGAGCAGTAATTCATTCACCCACCCATGACTACAGCAATGAATTTCTGCTACCCTAAGCAAAATGGACCCAGAAGTTTCTGTCAAATAACCCACATCTGATTCAAGGAATAATGGAGATAAGGGAATGTAGTCCCTGAGGTCACATAGCCTTTGGCCCTGGTTTGGGGCAGATGACTTTCCACCAGAGTGCAGGCTGGCTGGAGGTGTCACTGGGATAACTGATGGAGTGACAGCCCAGCTCTGAGAGCATGAGGAGTTTGTGTCTCTTGTTCCCAAGGGTTTTAAGCTCCTTGGGAGCAACACTGAGGCTTGAGTCTCTTAATCAATGTACTGGTCAGTCTCAGATGCTGACTGCAACCCAGAGGTGCTGAAAGGATGAGATTCCCATGGTGACAAAGATTCCTCCTGGGATTTGTGAGTATCAGCATCATCCCAGAAAGCCAGGGCTCAGAGAACATCCTGGTTGTGTGATGACAGGATCCCAGTAACACTCCCTACCCCTGGAGTTTCCTGCTGATGAAGATTCTGCCTCCTGGAAATTGTGACACTGAAAATGGCTGGGTGAGCCCACGTTGACTCTGGCTTCTGGAGAGAGAGTGAACCCCAGAAGCACATATACCAGTGCATTAGTCACTTACAGAAAGTAAAGAGCTGTTTGTGTGTAAATTTTTGTGTGTATGTGTGTGTGTGTGTGTGTACATAAAAATGTGATTAAGAGGCCCCCTCTTCCTTATGTGGCTCTTAAACATCCTGAGGAATTTGTCTATGGTAATTTTCTTTAAAAACCTCCAAGATCCAGTATCCTGCATTTAGAGGCAAGCATTTCAAAGGTTCTTAATGAAAAAGGGGGTTTATGTCAGCTGCAAGGACTGATGTGAGAATAAACCAGTTAACAATTCACCAAATCAGGAGTCAGGTCTTATTGTGAGACAAGAAATTTGTCTTGTTTGTTTGTTTGTTTGTTTTCTTTGTTTTATCTTGTTTTGTTTTAATCTCTGCAGACACAAGACCTATATCTATCGTGTCTTATGTTATCAAGCAGCACAGGGCATGGGGCAAGCATACAGATACCATCTTCCTGCCACACACCACAGCAAAACTCACAGTTCCTTGTGTCCCCAGGTGTCTAATAAGGACAGGGAAGAAGGAAATGATGATGTTTTTGTGATAAAACATTATAGCCCAGGACTTAAGGTACCATAGGAAAAAACTGTTTCTGTAGTGGATCTTCTGTCCACAGAAATCTGAGGAACTAGAATCTATCTGGAACTTAAGACAAATAACACCATTTCTTAAAATATGCAGGTGATTCTTTGTGGATCTCTTCAGAATTCCCCATGTGTGTGACATCACTTAATTCTGAAGGTGGTAAAAATCGACAGATTCCATGTTCAAATATCTAAAGATTAGATTAGCACATCCTTTTTAGGAAAATGACATAACTTTACTTTCATGCTAAAGAAACTGACCAAGGGTGTTGGCAACAAAAACATGGACCCTGCAGTGAGAGCAGGAAAGAGAATGTGAGGTGTTGCATGCAGCTCTTTTTTCCTGCTTATTCTCCTCCAGAGAGATGGACACTGGAGACTGGAAACTACAGAACCATCATTTCTAGTATTCCCTGAAATCCTACGTGGAGATGGTGTTTAGTCCTGAGGAGACAAAGGGAAAGACTGAAGCCTAAGGGTGGCAGAAGCAGAGAAGAGAAGAGGAAGAATGATATGTGGGAGTGTTGTCAGAGAAATTCTATTAGATCTGGTCTAAACACACAGGTAGCTGGTTCAGAGAAAGGAGACTTTGTCTGTGGCCAGGGTTATCATCAATATATCAGCTGTGAACACATCAGTAGTGACATAAGGTAACACTTTATGGAATAAGATGCTGAAATTGATCTGTAGATGAATGCTTGCTGGGCAACATGTTCAGGTATAGACACACTATTTATTCTTGTTCATGTTGTCCAGATTCAGTGGCAATGTGCAGTCGGACTCCAATAGGTTATCTTTATTGTCTTCCTGTGATGTTCAATGGTGTCTCATATTATAGACATATTCCATGTCTTTCTATTTCCCCTGTTCAAGGACAGATCTTCCTGCAGAAGAGTCCTCCTTGCATGTGTCTCCAGGTAGGTTGCTTACTGAAAAAGAGGCTCACAGCCATGATCTGTAGCTTCAGGTTGTTTTTGTTTGTTTGTTTGTTTGTTTGCTTCTTGGTTTTTTTCTCATTTATTTGTTGTCTGGGACACTGTGAATCATGATAGCTGCTCCCATTCTAGTGATATAGAGCAAACTAATAGTTAACTTCAACTTCAGAATGGAGCCCAGAGTTGAGCAGAAACCCTGCATTAGCTAAGGCATCTTTTGATCCAGAGAAACCGGTGCTGACTCCAGAGTCTTGGTAAGTATCTGAGTCAGTGATATACCGGGGAGCTTCCCTGGCTTATGGTAGAACAAGCTTATGGTATAGCTTTCAACACTGAAACTATGCTCAAGGATTTAGGCGAGTTTGGCTGTTGTTCCCAGAAATGCCGAGAGGGAGGACAGCTGGGTCGGCACAGGCTGGGACAAGAAACCTGCAAAAACACATGGTCATGGGTGGTGGAGTGGACACAAGGTAAAATTTCACAGGGTGTGAGTCAGAGGTTCTGAACTAGCTAGGCTGCTATCCTGTGTCCCTGAAACTTATCCTGTCCTATGCATTGACTCAAGAACATGAAGAGGAAAAGAGTCCAAACCATGGGGCACAGTCCCTGATACCCAACATGGGCTGGGTTGCCCAATGTCCCCATTTTTCCCCCACCTGCACTGAAGGAGGGACTGTCCATGCAAACGGTTCCATCCCTGAGCCCAGGTTCTACAGCTCATCTCACACCACACACTGAAGAGGATGGGAGTTGGTTCATTCACTGGGAAGAGCCCATGGAGGAAGCACCTGCTGAGACCACACACAGGTCCTTGCTCAAGGGATTCTGCCAGGTCAGTCAGGACACAGCTACCGAGTTGCTGTCATGAAAACAGCAACCATTCTTTATGGCAAGACTGCTTGCAATGAAGTGTTCTCACTGAGCAGCTGTGTAGGGAACATAGGTAGTCCTACAGCATTACCTGGTGGTCATGTGTGGAAACATAAAACAAACAAAATAACACTAAGATGAAACCTCCATTAAACAGAGATGAGAACTAGTGCAATATATCTACAAAGTACATCTGGTTCACTATGTCATTCAAAGCCTTTGTTTCTTTGTTGATCTTCTGCTTAGATGATCTGTCCATTGCATTGAATGGAGTGTTGAGGTATCCTACTATTACTGTATTATTAATATGTTTCTTTATTTAGTTTTTAATTGGTTTTTATAATTGGCTTCTCCCATATTTGAGGCATAGATATTGATAATTGTTAGATACTTTTATTGGATATACACTGTAAGTATGAAATAATGTTCCTCTACAACGCTTATGATGGTTCTGCTTTAAAATCTAATTTGTCTGATATTGGGATTGCTACCCCAGTTGTATTTTGAGGTCCATTAGTGTGATAAACTGTGCTATCCTAAAATTAAATAAATAAATAAAGTGAGAGAGAGGAAAGAAAAGAAAAGAAAAACCAAAACTCCTTCTTGAGTGTGCATTGAACTTTCTCCAGAGTAGACAACTAACTGGGTGACAAGTCAGGTTTCAACCAATACCAGAAGATTTGGATTATCCCCTGCATTTTTCCAGACCACAATGTTGTGAAACTGCAACTCAGCTAAAAGAAGAAATTTGGAAGGAATTCAAATGCTTGGGTGTTAAAGAGTATCCTGATAAATAATGATTGGATCAACAGGGAAATGAAAGAAAAACTTAAACAATTCAAAGAAACTAATGAGAATGAAAACATGCTGGTCCAAAACTTATGGGATACAGCAAGGCAGTTCTAAGAGGGAAATACATAACTACCCAAGACTCATTCAAAAAAGTCGAAAAATAATGACTGCAGAAGCTAAACTTACACCTTAAGGATCTAAAGAAAGAATAGCAAATAAGGCCTAAATCTAGCAGGAGAAGATAAATAATAAAGTTAAGAAGACAAATCAATGAAATATCAATGAAATAGAGCATAAAAATAGTAGAACAGAAGGATGAAACTAGAAGTGTATTCTATGAAAGAATTAATAAGATAGATAAATGTCTGGTTAGACTTCTCAAAAAGAAAGAAAGAAAGAAAGGAAAGAAAAGAAAAGAAAAGAAAAGAAAAGAAAAGAAAGAAAGAAGAAAGAAAGAAAGAAAGAAAGAAAGAAAGAAAGAAAGAAAGAAAGAAACCCAAATTAATAAATTGTGAAAGAAAGAGGAAAGATCATGAATAACACCAAGGAAATAGAAACAATTATTAAAATTATTTACCAGTAACTGTAAGCCAACAAATTAAAAAATCTAAAAGAAATAGATGTATTATTGGAAATGTATAAACTATCAAGCCTGGTACATGTGGTAATAGACAATCTGAATCAACTGAACTGATCAATAACTGGCAAGGAAATTGAAGCAGTAATCAAAATGTCCAAAAAACAAGAGTCCAGCCAGATGGATTCCCAGGAATTCTACCAAACACTTAAAGAAAAAAATAATACTTATTCTATTGAAGCTGTGTCAAAAAACATAAATAGAAGGAAATCTCCCAAACTCATGCTATAAGACCAATATTACCCTAATCCCAAAACCAGAGAAAGACTCCATCAAGAAAGGAGAATTACAGACCAAAATCCCTGATGAATACGGATCCCAAAATACTCAACAATATTTTTTTTTTCTAATAGGATCCCACAGTTCATTAAAAGGATTGTTCAACTTAGCCAGGTGGGATTTATTCCTAGGATGCAAAGGTGCTTCAACATTCACAAATCAATCAGTGTGAGAGAGAACATTAATAAAAGAAAAGACATGAACCGTATGATCTTCTCAATCAATGCAGAAAAAGCATTTGACAAAATACAACACCCTTCCCTAATTAAAATTCTTCAAAGTATAGGGATAAAGGGAACATACCTCAGTATCATAAAAGCCATTTATGAAAAGCCCACAACAAATATCATTCTTAATATGGGAAAAACTGAGAACTTTTCCCTTAAGGTCAGGAACATGACAGGGATGCCTATTCTCAACAGTATTGTTCAACATAGTGCTAGAAGTTCTAGCAACAGTAATCAGACAACAAAAAGAAAAGGTATTCAAATGGGCAAAGAAGAAGTCAAGCTATCTCTCTTTGGAGAAGTCATCATACTTTATGTGGAAAATCCAAAAGACTCCACCCATGTTATTATAACTCATAGAGTAATTAAGCAATACAGCAGGATACAAAATCAATGCATACAAATCAGTTCCATTTCTACACACGATCTTTGTAACAGAAGAAGAGCAATTAAGGGATTGATTTATTTATAATAGCACCAAAACCCATAAGATACCTAGGAAAAAGTCAAAACACAGAGGTAAAATATCTATATTCTAGAAATTAAAGAACACTGATGAAAGAAATGGAGGAAAGCATAAAGAGATGGAAAAATATTCCATGCTCATGTATTGACAAAATAAACATTTTTTAGATTGGCTAACTTTATAGTTTAAATCCTTAAATTATATAGCAAATTTCTTTTTTGATAAATAATCTGGCCTAAGTACAATTATTTGTCCATAACAGGCAGCATGTAAAGTACAATATTAAATAGTGTGTAAAATGAGATTTATTCCACAATGAAACTAGTTTTCTCATAAGGTAAAAATGGATTTCACAATCTAAAAAATGGAAATATTAAATTGTATAAATATACCATTAGAATTTTCATGAGTACACTTTCCAGACCAATTACTGAAATGGAATTATATTTCTAAACCATAACATTTTGTGCTTAGTAAAGTTCCTAATGTATGGATAATTTCTTCGTATTTAATTTATTTTTGGACATACTCTGAGTAAAATTTTAGGGGTACTTCTATCAAACATCATGTTATTCTTCTGATTGCTTTCTCTTTTTAAATTTTATTTTACTTTTACAGTGTTCCGAGATTCATTATTTATGCACCTCAGCCAGTACTCTATGCAATACATGCCCTCCTTAATACCTACCACCAGGTTCATGCATTCCCTCACCCCCCCTCCTCCAATACCCTCAGATGGTTTCTCAGAGTCTACAGTCTCTCATGGTTCATTTCCCCCTCTGATTTACCCCAATTCACTTTTCCTTTCCTTCTCCTAATGTTCTCCATGATATTCCTTATGCTCCACATGTAAATGAAACCATACAGTTCTTGACTTTCTCTACTTGACTGATTTCACTCAGCATAATCTCCTCCAGACCCGTACATGTTGATACAAAAGTTCAGTAGTCCTCCTTTCTGATGGAGATATAATATTCCACTGTATATATGGACTATATATTCTTTATCCATTTATCTGTTGAAAGGCATCTTGGCTCTTTCAACAGTTTGGCAATTGTGGCCATTGCTACTATGAACATTGTGGTCCATATGGCACATATTTTCACTACATCTGTATCCTTGGGGTAAATAGCCAGTAGTGCAATTGCAGGGTCATAAGATAACTCTGTTTTTACTTGTTTGAGGAATCTCCACATTGTTTTCCAAAGTGACTGCTCCAACTTGCATTCCCAACAACAGTGTAAAAGGGTTCCCTTTTCTCCACATCCCCTCCAACAATTGTTTCCTGTCCTGTTGGCTTTGGCCATTCTAACTGGTGCAAGTAGTATCTCCATGTGATTTTGATTTGAATTTCCCTGATGGCTAGTGATGATGAATATTTTTTCATGTGTCTGTTAGCAATTTGGATTCCTTCTTTGGTGATGTGTCTGTTCATGTCTTCTGCTATTTCTTGATGTGATTATCTCTTTTTTGGATGTTGAATTTGAGGAGTTCTTTACAGATCATGGATATCAGCCCTTTATCTGCAGTGTCATTTGGAAATAACTTCTCCCATTCAGTGGGTTGCCTATTTGATCTGTTGACACTTTCCTTTGCTGTGCGAAAACTTTTTATCTTGTAGTCTCAAAAGTTCATTTTCATTTTTGTTTCCTTTGCCTTTGGAGACATGTCTTGAAAAAAGTTGCTGTGGAAGATTTCTAAGAGGCTACAACCTGTGTTCTCCTCTAGGATTTTGATAGATTCCTGTCTCACATTGAGGTGTTTCTTCCACTTGAGTTTATCTTTTTGCATGGCTTAAAAAAATGATCGAGTTTCATTTTTCTCTATACAGCTGTCCAATTTTCCCAGCACCATTTATTGAAGAGACTGTCTTTTTTTCCACGGGATATTTTCCCTGCTTTGTCAAAGATTATTTGACCATAGAATTGAGGATCGAAATCTGAGTAATCTACTCTGTTCCAGTGGTCTATGTGTCTGTTTTAGTGCCAGTACCATACTATCCTTGTGATCACAGCTTTGTAGTAAAGATTGAAATCATGTAATGTGATGCCCCCAAGATTGTTTTTCTTCTTCAACATTTCCTTTATGATTTGGGGTCTTTCTGGTTCCATATATATTTTTGGATTGTTTGTTTCAGCACTTTGAAAAATGCTGGTGGAATTTTGATCAGAATGACGTTGAACATATAGATTGTTCTTGGCATTATAAACATTTTAACAATATGTATTTTTCTGATCCATGAGCATGGAAAGTTTTTCCATCTTTTTGTATCTTCTTCAATTGCTTTCATGAGTATTCTGTTGTTCCTCCCATGCAGATCTTTCACCTGTTTAGTTAGGTTTATTTCAAAATATCTTATGGTCCTTGGT
This sequence comes from Martes flavigula, assembly GCA_029410595.1. Classification (NCBI taxonomy): domain Eukaryota; kingdom Metazoa; phylum Chordata; class Mammalia; order Carnivora; family Mustelidae; genus Martes; species Martes flavigula. Next base: position 212,736 of record JAODOS010000024.1, on the reverse strand, counting down.
GCTATAGTAAATGAAATTGATTCTCTAATTTTCCTTTCCATATTTTCATTGTTAGTGTATAAGAAAACAACCGATTTCTATGCATTGATTTTGTATCCTGCCACATTCCTGAATTGCTGTATGAGTTCTAGCAGTTTGGTTATGGGGTCTTTTGGGTTTCTATATAAAGTATCATGTCACCTGCGAAGAGAGAGAGTTTGACTTCTTTTTTTGCAATTTGAGTACCTTTTATTTCTTTCTGTTGTCTGATTACTGTTGCTAGGACTTCTAGTACTATGTTGAATAACAGTGGCGAGAGTGGGCATCCTTGTCGTGTTCCTCATCTCAAAGGGAAGACTGTCAGCTTTTCCCCATTGAAAATGACATTTTCTGTGGGTTTTTCATCAAGAGATTTTATGAAGTTGAGGAATTTTCCCTCTATCCATATACTTTGAAGAGTTTTAGCCAGGAACGGATGCTGTACTTGGTCAAATGCTTTTTCTGCAACAAATGAGAGGATCGCATGGTTGTCTTCTCTTCTTTTATTGATTTGTTTGATCACACTGATTATTTTACAATGTTGAACCACCCTGGTCATGGTAGATAACTTTTTTCATGCACTTTTGGATCCTATTAGCTAGGATCTTGTTTAGAATCTTGGTATCCATATTCATCAGGGGATTTTGGTCTGAAATTCTCCTTTTTGATGGAGTCTTTCCCTGGTTTTGGGATGAGGGTAATGCTGAATTCATAGGAAAGGTTTGAAGTTTTCCTTCTATTTCTATTTTTTGAAACACCTTCAAGACACTAGGTATTATTTCTTCTTGAACGTTTGGTAGATTTCTCCAGGAAATCTGTCAGGTCCTGGGCTCTTGTTTTTTCGTTTGTTTGTTTGTTTGTTTTGAGGTTTTGATCACTGCCTCAATCTTGTTACTAGATATTGGTCTATTCATGTTTTCAGTTTCTTTCTGTTTCAGTCTTGGAAGCTTATAGGTTTCTAGGAATGCATCCTTTTCTTCTAGGTTGCTTAACTTATTGGGATCTAACTGCTGATAATATTTTCTGATGATTGTTTCATATTACTTGGTGTTACCTGTGATCTCTCCCTTTTCTTTTTTTTTAATAATTTATTTTTTATTTTAATAAACATATAATGTATTTTTATCCCCAGGGGTACAGGTCTGTGAATCGCCAGGTTTACACATTTCACAGCACTCATTATAGCACATACCCTCCCCAATGTCCATTTCCCCACCACCCTCTCCCGTCCCCCCTCCCCCCAGTAACCCTCAGTCTGTTTTTTGAGATTGAGTCTTTTATGGTTTGTCTCCCTCCCAATCCCATCTTTTCATTTTTTTCTTTTCCTACCTCCCTCCAACCCCCCCCCGCCTTGCATCTCCACTTCCTCATACCACAGATCATATGATAGTTGTCTTTCTCCGATTGACTTATTTCGCTAAGCATGATATCCTCTAGTTCCATCCACGTCGTCGCAAATGGCAAGATTTCATGTCTTTTGATGGCTGCATAGTATTCCATTGTGTATATATACCACATCTTCTTTATTCATTCATCTGTTGATGGACATCTAGGCTCTTTCCACAGTTTGGCTATTGTGGACATTGCTGCTATAAACATTCGGGTGCACGTGCCCCTTCGGAGCACCACGTTTGTATCTTTAGGATATATACCCAGTAGTGCAATTGCTGGGTCATAGGGTAGCTCCATTTTCAGTTTTTTGAGGAACCTCCACACTGTTTTCCAGAGTGGCTGCACCAGCTTGCATTCCCACCAGCAGTGTAGGAGGGTTCCCCTCTCTCCGCATCCTCGCCAGCATCTGTCATTTCTTGACTTGTTAATTTTAGCCATTCTGACTGGTGTGAGGTGGTATCTCATTGTGGTTTTGATTTGTATTTCCCTGATGCCGAGTGATGTGTGGAGCATTTTTTCATGTGTCTGTTGGCCATCTGGATGTCTTCTTTGCAGAAATGTCTGTTCATGTCCTCTGCCCATTTCTTGACCGGATTATTTTTTCTTTGGGTATTGAGTTTGATAAGCTCTTTATAGATTTTGGATACTAGCCCTTTATCTGATATGTCATTTGCAAATATCTTCTCCCATTCTGTCAGTTGTCTTTTGGTTTTGTTAACTGTTTCCTTTGATGTGCAAAAGCTTTTGATCTTGATGAAATCCCAATAGTTCATTTTTGCCCTTGCTTCTGTTGCCTTTGGCGATGTTCCTAGGAAGAAGTTGCTGCGGTTGAGGTCAAAGAGGTTGCTGCCTGCATTCTCCTCCAGGATTTTGATAGATTCCTTTCTCACATTGGGGTCTTTCATCCATTTTGAGTCTATTTTCGTGTGTGGTGTAAGGAAATAGTCCAATTTCATTTTTCTGCACGTGGCTGTCCAATTTTCCCAGCACCATTTGTTGAAGAGGCTGTCTTTTTTCCATTGGATATTCTTTCCTGCTTTGTCAAAGATTAGTTGACCATAGAGTTGAGGGTCTATTTCTGGGCTCTCTATTCTGTTCCATTGGTCTATATGTCTGTTTTTGTGCCAGTACCATACTGTCTTGATGATGACAGCTTTGTAATAGAGCTTGAAGTCTGGAATTGTGATGCCACCGACTTTGGCTTTCTTTTTCAATATTCCTTTGGCTATTCGAGGTCTTTTCTGGTTCCATATAAATTTTAGGATTATTTGTTCTATTTCTTTAAAAAAAATGGATGGAAAAAAATGGATGGGATTTTGATAGGGATTGCATTAAATGTGTAGATTGCTTTAGGTAGAATAGACATTTTCACAATATTTGTTCTTCCAATTCATGAGCATGGAATATTTTTCCATTTCTTTGTGTCTTCTGCAATGTCTTTCATGAGGACTTTATAGTTTTCTGAGTATAGATTCTTTGCCTCTTTGGTTAGATTTATTCCTAGGTATCTTATGGTTCTGGGTGCGATTGTAAATGGGACTGACTCCTCAATTTCTCTTTCTTCTGTCTTGTTGTTAGTGTAAAGAAATGCGACTGATTTCTGTGCATGGACTTTATATCCTGACACTTTACTGAATTCCTGTAAAAGTTCTAGCAGTTTTGGAGTGGAGGCTTTTGGGTTTTCCACATATACTATCATATCATCTGCAAAGAGTGATAGTTTGACTTCTTCTTTGCCAATTTGGATGCCTTTAATTTCTTTTTGTTGTCTGATTGCTGAGGCTAGGACTTCTAGTACTATGTTGAACAGCAGTGGTGATAACGGACATCCCTGCCGTGTTCCTGACCTTAGCGGAAAAGCTTTCAGTTTTTCTCCATTGAGAATGATATTTGCAGTGGGCTTTTCATAGATAGCTTTGATAATATTGAGGTATGTGCCTTCTATCCCTACACTTTGAAGAGTTTTAATCAGGAAGGGATGCTGCACTTTGTCAAATGCTTTTTCAGCATCTATTGAGAGTATCATATGGTTCTTACTCTTTCTTTTATTACTGTATTGTATCACATTGATGGATTTGCAGATGTTGAACCAACCTTGCAGCCCTGGAATAAATCCCACTTGGTCGTGGTGAATAATCCTTTTAATGTATTGTTGGATCCTATTGGCCAGTATTTTGGTGAGAATTTTCTCATCTGTGTTCATCAAGGATATGGGTCTGTAATTCTCTTTTTTGGTGGGATCCTTGTCTGGTTTTGGGATCAAGGTGATGCTGGCCTCATAGAATGAGTTTGGAAGTTTTCCTTCCATTTCTATTTTTTGGAACAGTTTCAGGAGAATAGGAATTAATTCTTCTTTAAATGTTTGGTAGAATTCCCCTGGGAAGCCGTCTGGTCCTGGGCTTTTGTTTGTTTGGAGATTTTTGATGACTGTTTCAATCTCCTTACTGGTTATGGGTCTGTTCAGGCTTTCTATTTCTTCCTGGTTCAGTTGTGGTAGTTTATATGTCTCTAGAAATGGATCCATTTCTTCCAGATTGTCAAATTTGTTGGCGTAGAGTTGCTCGTAGTATGTTCTTATAATTGTTTGTATTTCTTTGGTGTTGGTTGTGATCTCTCCTCTTTCATTCATGATTTTATTTATTTGGGTCCTTTCTCTTTTCTTTTTGATAAGTCTGGCCAGGGGTTTGTCAATCTTATTAATTCTTTCAAAGAACCAGCTCCTAGTTTTGTTGATTTGTTCTATTGTTTTTAGTTTCTATTTCATTGATTTCTGCTCTGATCTTTATGATTTCTCTTCTCCTGCTGGGTTTAGGCTTTCTTTGTTGTTCTCTCTCCAGCTCCTTTAGGTGTAGGGTTAGGTTGTGTATTTGAGACCTTTCTTGTTTCTTGAGAAAGGCTTGCACCGCTATATATTTTCCTCTCAGGACTGCCTTTGTTGTGTCCCACAGATTTTGAACCGTTGTGTTTTCATTATCATTTGTTTCCATGAATTTTTTCAATTCTTCTTTAATTTCCTGGTTGACCCATTCATTCTTTAGAATGATGCTGTTTAGTCTCCATGTATTTGTGTTCTTTCCAAATTTCCTCTTGTGATTGAGTTCTAGCTTCAGAGCATTGTGGTCTGAAAATATGCAGGGAATGATCTCAATCTTTTGGTACCAGTTGAGACCTGATTTATGACCCAGGATGTGGTCTATTCTGGAGAATGTTCCATGTGCACTAGAGAAGAATGTATATTCTGTTGCTTTGGGATGGAATGTTCTGAAGATATCTGTGATGACCATCTGATCCAGTGTGTCATTTAAGGCCTTTATTTCCTTATTGATCTTTTGCTTAGATGATCTGTCCATTTCAGTGAGGGGAGTGTTAAAGTCCCCTGCTATTATTGTATTACTCTCGATGTATTTCTTTGATTTTGTTATTAATTGGTTTATATAGTTGGCTGCTCCCATGTTAGGGGCATAGATATTTAAGATTGTTAGGTCTTCTTGTTGGACAGACCCTTTGAGTATGATATAGTGTCCTTCCTCATCTCTTATTATAGTCTTTGGCTTAAAATCTAATTGATCTGATATAAGGATTGCCACCCCAGCTTTCTTCTGATGTCCGTTAGCATGGTACATTGTTTTCCACCCCCTCACTTTAAATCTGGAGGTGTCTTCGGGTCTAAAATGAGTTTCTTGTAGGCAGCATATGGATGGGTTTTGTTTTTTTATCCATTCTGATACCCTTTGTCTTTTGATTGGGGCATTTAGCTCATTAACATTCAGGTAACTATTGAGAGATATGAATTTAGTGCCATTGTATTGCTTGTAAGGTGACTGTTACTGTATATTGTCTCTGTGTCTTTCTGATCTACTACTTTTAGGGTCTCTCTTTGTTTAGAGGACCCCTTTCAATATTTCCTGTAGAGCTGGTTTGGTGTTTGCAAATTCTTTCAGCTTTTGTTTGTCCTGGAAGCTCTTTATCTCTCCTTCTATTTTCAATGATAGCCTAGCTGGATATAGTATTCTTGGCTGCATGTTTTTCTCGTTTAGTGCTCTGAATATATCATGCCAGTTCTTTCTGGCCTGCCAGGTCTCTGTGGATAGGTCCGCTGCCAATCTAATGTTTTTACCCTTGTATGTTACAAACTTCTTTTCCTGGGCTGCTTTCAGGATTTTCTCTTTGTCGTTAAGACTTGTAAATTTTACTCTCAGGTGACGAGGTGTGGACCTATTTTTATTTACCTTGAGGGGCGTTCTTAGCATCTCCTGGATTTTGATGTTTGGTCCCTTTGCCATATTGGGGAAATTCTCTCCAATAATTGTCTCCAATATACCTTCTGCTCCCCTCTCTCTTTCTTCTTCTTCTGGAATCCCAATTATTCTAATGTTGTGTCGTCTTATGGTGTCGCTTATCTCTCGAATTCTCTCCTCGTGGTCCAGTATTTGTTTGTCTCTCTTTTGCTCAGCTTCTTTATTCTCTGTCATTTGGTCTTCTATGTCACTAATTCTTTCTTCTGCCTCATTTATCCTAGCAGTGAGAGCTTCCATTTTTGATTGCACCTCATTAATAGCTTTTTTGATTTCCACTTGGTTAGATTTTAGTTCTTTTATTTCTCCAGAAAGGGCTTTTATCTCTCCGGAGAGGGTTTCTCTAATATCTTCTATGCCTTTTTCGAGCCCAGCTAGAACCTTGAGAATTGTCATTCTGAACTCTAGATCTGTCATGTTACCTATGTCCGTATTGATTAGGTCTCCAGCCTTTGGTATGGCCTCTTGTTCTTTTTTTTGAGGTGAGTTTTTCCGCCTTGTCATTTTGTCCAGATAAGATTTGCGTTCTCCTGCTGTGTAATTCCGCTGTTCTTGGTGACTGAAGTTGGTTTTGGATGGGTTTCTTGTTGATCTTCTGGGGGAGGGGCCTGTTGTAGTGATTCTCAAGTGTCTTTGCCGCAGGCGGAATTGCACTGCCCTTTCCAGGGGCTGGGCTAAGTAATCCGCTCGGGTTTGCTTTCGGGAGCTTTTGTTCCCTGAGCGCTTTCCGTAGAGTTCCGGAGGACGGGAATGAAGATGGCGTCCTCCCAATCTCTCGGCCCGGAGGAGCCGAGAGCTTGGGGTTCCGCTCCTCAGTGCGCCCTTAGAGAAAAGCGCCCAACCGCCCCACCTCCCTGGCTTGCGGTCGCGCCGGTAGGAAAGCAGTCAATTGCTGGAACCTGGAGAGAAGCGCTCGGTGGCTTCCGTCTCCGTGGCCTCCGGCTGCTCTCCGAGCCCACTCAGCCTGCAACCAGCACAAGGTAACCCCGGGCTGAGAGCTCAGTCCTCGGCTCTGTCGCTGCAGCTGGCTTCCCCGCTCCAATACCTGCGAGCTCCACGGCCCTCAGACACCCCCAGTCCTTCTGTGACCCCGCGGGACCTGGGGTTATGCCGTCCCTGCCTGGGTTTCCCCCCGGTTTAGCCTACGGAGCGATGTCTCCCAGTGGAGCAGACTTTTGAAAGTCCCGATTTTTAGTCCCGGGGTCTATCTTCCCGTCGCTTTGGATTCACTTCTCCGCAGGTCCTACCTTTCAGAAAGTGATTGATTTTCTGTTTCTGGAATTGTTGCTCTTCTTCTCTTCGATTTCCCATTGGATTTGTAGGTGTTCACAATGGTTAGATAAGCGATCTAGCTGATCTCCTGCTACCCGATGTTGTCTCAGCCTGCTACTTCTCCGCCATCTTGACTCCTCCCGATCTCTCCCTTTTCATTCGTAATTTTATTAATTTGGGTCCTCTCTCTTCTACTTTGGATTAGTTTGGCCAGTGGTTTATTGATCCTATCGATTCTTTCAAAGAACCAGCTTCTAGTTTCATTGATGTGTTTTACTGTATCTCTAGTTTCTAACTCATTGATCTCTGATCTAATATTGATTATTTCTATTCTTGTGTGTGGGGTTGGCTTAATTTATTGATTTTCCAGTTCTTTAAAGTGTAAAGAGAGCTTGCGTGTTCTGAATTTTTCAATTTTTTTGAATGAGGCTTGGATGACTATGCATTTCCCTCTTAGGACGGCCTTGCTGTATCCCATAGGGTGTGGACAAATGTGTCTGCATTCTCACGGTTTCCATGAACTAAAGTTCTTCTTTGATTTCCTGGTTGATCCAAACATTCTTGAGCAGGATGGTATTTAGCTTTAGCTTCCATGTGTTTGAATTCCTTCCAAACTTTTCCTTGTGATTGAGTTCGAGTTTTAAAGTGTTGTGGTCTGAGAGTATGCAGGGAATAATCTCAGTCTTTTGATATCAGTTGATTCCTGATTTGTGACCTAGTATATGGTCTATTCTGGAGAAAGTTCCATGTGTGCTCGAGAAGAATGAGTATTCTCTTGTTTTAGGGTGGAATGTTCTGTATATATCTATGAGGTCCATCTGGTCCAATGTGTCAATCAAAGCTATTGTTTCTTTATTGATTTTTTTAAACTTGGATGATCTGTCTGTTATAGAGTGGTGTATTACGATCCCCTACAATTAATGTATTCATATCAGTATGACTCTTTATTTTGATTAAGAGTTGGGCTACGTAGTTGGCTGCTCCTATATTGGGAACATAACTATGTACAATTGTTAGATCTTCTTGGTGGATACGGCGTTTAAGAGTGACGTAGTGTCCTTCTCTATCTCTGACTACAGTCTTCAGCTTAAAAGTATCTCTGACTACAGTCTTTAGCTTAAAATCTCATTTATCTGAGATGAGAACCACTAACCCAGCTTTTTTTTTTTTTTTTTTGAGGCCCGTTGCTATTAAATATGGCTCTCCATATCTTCATTTTCAGTTTGAAAGTATCTTTGGGTTCCAAATATGTCTCTTGTAGATAGCATATGGGCATGCCCTGTCATTTTTTCCAGTCTGCAACCTTGTGCCGTTTTATGGGAGTATTTAGGCCATCCACATTGAGAGTGATCATTGAAAGATACGTTTTGATTGGCATCATATTGCCTGTGAAGTCTTTGATTCTATAGGCTGCCTCTGCACATTTATGTTCTATTTCACTGTGTGGTTCTCTCTTCTTCTATAGAACCCCACCCCCCCGTTTAATATTTCTTGTAGTGCCAGCTTGGTGGTCACATACTCTTTTAAACCTTGCCAGTCTTGGAAGCTCTTTATCTCTCCATCCATTTTGAATGTTAGTCTTGCTGGATAAAGTATTCTTGGATACATCTTTTTCTCATTTAGTGCCCTGAATATATCTTGCCAGCCCTTTCTGGCTTAACAGGTCTCTGTGGACAGTTCTGACATTATTCTGATGGGCTTTCCTCTGTACGTAAGGAGCTTCTTTGTCCTAGCGTCTTTCAAGAGATTGTATCTATAATTATGATTTCTCAGTTTTACTATCAGGTACCTGGATTTTTTTTGGAATCTATAATCTTGGGGGGAGACCGTTCTTCCCCTAGTACACGAATGCTGGTTCCATTCGCGAGATTGGGAAAATTTTCATGAAGAACTTGTTCCACTCTATCTTCTAGACTTCTTTCTTTCTTCTTTCTTTCTTTCTTTCTTTCTTTCTTTCTTTCTTTCTTTCTCCTCCCCTTCAGGGATTCCAATAATTCTGATGCTGGAACGTTTCATGGCAGCATTTATTTCCCTGATTCTGTTTTCATGGCTTTTAAGCTGTTTGTTCCAGGCTTCCTCCTGATCTTTTCTCTCTATCTGTTTGTCCTCCAGATCACTAATTCTATCTTCTGTCTCAGTTACCCTAGCTTTTAGAGAATTTAGATTAGATTGGAACTCATTGAGAGCCTTGTGTACCTCATCCCTGGTGGCTTTCCATTCTGCCCTAACATTGTGAACATCATCCCTGGTGGCTTTCAATTCTGCCTTAGTCAATTCCGTTTGTTCATCCATGGCTTTCTCCAAGCTAGCTATTGCCTGGATAATTGTTAGCCTGAATTCTCTTTCTGACATATTGTCTATGTTGATAGCCATTAGCTCTGTTGCAGAAGGCCCATTCTCTGTATTTTTCTTATGTTGGGCATTCCTCCCAACAACATTTTGGTGAGAGATGACTGAACAGATGTAGCTGGATGTATCAAGAGTGGTTGCAGTCAAGGTGCTCCCTGGAATGCTTCTGAGCACTCAGGATTCCCCACCCAAATGAGAGAAAAAAGAAAAGAAAAAGGAAAAAGAGAGAGAGAGACAGGGAAAAAAGGGAAGATAAAAGAGAAGGTTCAGGCCAAATGGGCCCCAAGTTAAGATTTATGAAGTATACAAGCAAAAACAGACAAACAAAAAGACTGATAAAAGTATATGACAAGAGAAAAAAATATATAAGCAAAAAAAGTAAGAAACTCATCAAAAAGAACGCCAAGTATAAGATTTATATGCTAACAGGACAAGAACAAATACACAGAAACACTGGCAGAAGAAAAAGATGGGAGTGTGCTTATAGATTCTCAGTGTGGGCGAGGAAGGTTGTTTTGATTCTTCCTGGATGTATCTTGATATCTTTGTTAAAGGACTCAACTTTCCTAAGATAAAGGGGGATTAAATATTGGTTTACCTAGAGGGGTAGCATTGATTGGAGAAATGGGTTTACCTTGAAGTTTAACTCTATATGAATATTAGAAAATAAAAATAAAAAAGGAATAAACTGGACTAAACTAAACTAAAATTAAAAAAAATAGAAAAGCAAAAGAAAAACACAGGTGTATATATCAAAAAGTTCAGGTTAGAAGTTTTTTTTATGGAATTTGATGTACTGGACATCTCACTGTGATGGTAAATAGGTTAAAAAATTATCTATATAAAAAAAGGAAAAAAATGAAGCAGAATAGTGGGAATGAGTTAAAAATAAAAGTTGTATCTATGAAGTAGTGGTGGTTGTTCTCTTGTAGTCTTTTTTTTTTTTCTTTCCTGATTTGTTTTCTGGAGGAGGGGACTGCCACGTGGGTTTTCAGTCAATGATGTTCCCTGAGTTAAGTCGTCCCGCCCCCCTCAAGGGGGTGGGCTCTGAGGAAACCGTTTTTTTCAGGCTTTTGTTCTCTGGAGGTTTTTATATTTGTTCACTTCTTTTCTCTCGCCTTGACAGCTTTTGATGGTTTTTGGAGGTTTAGAGGAAAGCAAACTGCACCCAGACCTCCCTCTCAGAGAGAAGCCTCAGTCTGCTCCCCTGTGGGTGCTGCAGAGCCCATATAAATTCCCCCTTGGCCACTGGCAGAGCAGGTTCTTAGTTGCGGTCCCTGGGATGCAGGATCTCCTGCTTGTATGCAAAACCATGGCAACGGCTGTTGTCTGGGCAGCTCCAGACCACCAGAGAGGTTCCAAGCAGTGATCGCACACTGAGATTTTCTCACTGGCCTGGGCTGGGAGTGCCTGGTCTCTCCCGGTCTAAGAGCCCCGGGCTTGAGCGCACCTCTCCCAGGGGAGTGTGTGGGGTGCGCACGTCTCAGGTTCTAGCGTGGTGTGGGTCCCAGAGCACCAGGCTGGGCCTTTGTGCACCTCTCTCAGGGGAGGGTGTGGGGCACGCACTTCTCAGGCTGATAGCAAGGTGCACATTCTGCCATTTGGCGCAACTCCCAGACCCTCATGGGAGCCAGATTCCACATGTTCTCAGGCGCCCTGGCAGCTAAGGGACCAAGACCTGGTTTCTCCACCTCACTCTCTCTGGCTCAGCACCAGGGGAGGCTGTTCTGGGTCCAGGGACTTAAGCCCTTGTCCCTAACCTCCCCAATTCCCACAATTTCTCCCTGTGATCCTTTGCTATTTTTGAGTGCTTTCAACCTGACTCCAAGTTAATGCTGGTCCCCAGACACAGGGCACTCTCCTATTGGGGTATTCCTTTCCAATTGGTCGCCTCTGGTGGCTCCCTCCACCTTTTGTTTATCTTCCGATATCAGTCCGTTGTTCCCACTCCGCTTTACCTGCCCACTGATGTCTTCTGGCCCTGTAGAGATCCAGATGTGTATATTTCTGATCTCATGCTGATTTCATGGGTAATCGGAGTTCTTTAGTAGGTAATCAGCTCACTTTAGGGTAGCGTTTGAAACGTTGCCTCCTCCTACTTCCCCGCCATCTTGTCTCTCCTGGAAGTCTTCTTTGCAGAAATGTCTGTTGATGTCCTCTGTCCATTTCTTGATTGGATTATTTGTTTTTGGGTGTTGAGTTTGATAAGCTCTTTATAGATTTTGGATACTAGCCCTTTATCTGATATGTCATTTGCAAATATCTTCTCCCATTCTGACAGTTGCCTTTGAGTTTTGTTAACTGTTTCCTTTGCTGGGTAAAAGCTTTTGATGAAATCCCAATAGTTCATTTTTGCCCTTGCTTATGTTGCCTTTGGTCATGTTCCTAGGAAAAAGTTGCTGCGGTTGAGGTCAAAGAGGTTGCTTCCTGCATTTTCCTCGAGGATTTTGATGGATTCCTTTCTCACATTGAGGTCCTCCATCCATTTTGAGTCTATTTTTGTGTGTGGTGTAAGGAAATAGTCCAATTTCATTTTTCTGCATGTGGCTGTCCAATTTTCCCAGCACCATTTGTTGATGAGGCTGTCTTTTTTCCATTGGACATTCCTTCCTGCTTTGTCGAAGATAGGTTGACCATAGAGTTGAGGGTCTATTTCTGGGCTCTCTATTCTGTTCCATTGATCCATATGTCTGCTTTTGTGCCCGTACCACACTGTCTTGATGATGACAGCTTTGTAATAGAGCTTGAAGTCTGGAATTGTGATGTCACCAACTTTGGCTTTCTTTTTCAACATTCCTTTGGCTATTCAAGGTCTTTTCTGGTTCGATATAAGTTTTAGGATTATTTGTTCTATTTCTTTGAAAAGAATGGATGGGATTTTGATAGGGATTGCATTAAATGTGTAGATTGCTTTACGTAGAATAGACATTTTCACAATTTTTGTTCTTCCAATCCATGAGCATGGAACATTTTTCCATTTCTTTGTGTCTTCCTCAATTTCTTTGATGACTACTTTATAGTTTTCTGAGTATAGATTCTTTACCTCCTTGGTTAGGTTTATTCCTAGGTATCTTATGGTTTGGGTGCAATTGTAAATGGGACTGACTCCTCAGTTTCTCTTTCTTCAGTCTTGTTGTTAGTGTACAGAAATGCAACTGATTTCTATGCATTGACTTTATATCCTGACACTTTACTGTATTCCTGTACAAGTTCTAGCAGTTATGGAGTGGAGCCTTTTGGGTTTTCCACATCTAGTATCATATCATCTGCAAAGAGTGATAGTTTGACTTCTTCTTTGCCAATTTGGATGCTTTTAATTTCTTTTTGTTGTCTGATTGCTGAGGCTAGGACTTCTAGTACTATGTTGAACAGCAGTGGAGATAACGGACATCCTTGTCATGTTCCTGACCTTAGCGGAAAAGCTTTCAGTTTTTCTCCATTGAAAAAGATATTTGCAGTAGGTTTTTCATAGACGGCTTTGATAATATTGAGGTATGTGCCCTCTATCCCTACACTTTGAAGAGTTTTAATCAGGAAAGGATGTTGCACTTTGTCAAATGCCTTTTCAGCATCTATTGAGAGTATCATATGGTTCTTATTTTTTCTTTTATTAATGTATTGTATCACATTGATGGATTTGTGGATGTTGAACCAACCTTTCAGCCCTGGACTAAATCCCACTTGGTCGTGGTGAATAATCCTTTTAATGTACTGTTGGATCCTATTGGCCAGTATTTTGGTGAGAATTTTCGCATCTGTGTTCATCAAGGATATTGGTCTGTAATTCTCTTTTTTGGTGGGATCCTTGTCTGGTTTTGGGATCTAGGTGATGCTGGTCTCATAAAATGAGTTTGGAAGTTTTTCTCCCATTTCTATTTTTTTGGAACAGTTTCAGGAGAATAGGAAATCATTCTTCTTTAAATGTTTGGTAGAATTCCCCTGGGAAGCCATCTGGTCCTGGACTTTTGTTTGTTTGGAGATTTTTGATGACTGTTTCAATCTCCTTACTGGTTAAGGGTCTATTCAGGTTTTCTATTTCTTCCTGGCTCAGTTGTGGTAGTTTATATTTCTCTAGAAATGTATCCATTTCTTCCAGATTGTCGAATTTGTTGGCATAGATTTGCTCATAGTATGTTCTTATAATTGTTTGTATTTCTTTGGTGTTGGTTTTGATCTCTCCTCTTTCATTCATGATTTTATTTATTTGCATTCTTTCTCTTTTCTTTTTGATAAGTCTGGCCAGGGGTTTGTCAATCTTATTAATTCTTTCAAAGAACCAGCTCCTAGTTTCGTTGATTTGTTCTATTATTTTTTTAGTTTCTATTTCATTGATTTCTGCTCTGATCTTTATGATTTCTCTTCTCCTGCTGGGTTTAGGCTTTCTTTGTTGTTCTCTCTCCAGCTCCTTTAGGTGTAGGGTTAGTTTGTGTATTTGAGACCTTTCTTGTTTCTTGAGAAAGGCTTGTACCACTATATATTTTCTTCTCAGGACTGCCTTTGTTGTGTCCCACAGATCTTGCAACTTTGTGTTTTCATTATCATTTGTTTTCATGAATTTTTTCAATTCTTCTTTAATTCCTGGTTGACACATTCATTTTTCAGAAGGATGCTGTTTAGTCTCCATGTATTTGCATTCTTTCCAAATTTCCTCTTGTGATTGAGTTCTAGCTTCAGAGCATTGTGGTCTGAAAATATACAGGTAATGATCCCAATCTTTTGATATCGGTTGAGACCTAATTTATGACCCAGGATGTGGTCTATTCTGGAGAATGTTCCATGTGCACTAGAGAAGAATGTATATTCTGTTGCTTTTGGATGAAATGTTCTGAATATATCTGTGATGTCCATCCGGTCCAGTGTGTCGTTTAAGACCTGTATTTCCTTGTTGATCTTTTGCTTAAATGATCTGTCCATTTCAGTGAGGAGAGTGTCAACATCCCCTACTACTATTGTATTACTGTCGATGTATTTCTTTGATTTTGTTATTAATTGGTTTATAGAGTTGGCTGCTCCCATGTTAGGGGCATAGATATTTAAGATTGTTCGATCTTCTTGTTGGACAGACCCTTTGAGTATGATATAGTGTCCTTCCTCACCTGGTATTATAGTCTTTGGCTTAAAATCTAATTGATCTGATATAAGGATTGCCACCCCAGCTTTCTTCTGATGTCCATTAGCATGGTACATTGTTTTCCACCCACTCACTTTAAGTCTGGAGGTGTCTTCAGGTCTAAAATGAGTTTCTTATAGGCAGCATAGTGATGGGTTTTGTTTTTTTATCCATTCTGATACCCTGTGTCTTTGATTGGGGCATTTAGTCCATTAACATTGAGGGTAACTATTGAGAGATATGAATTTAGTGCCATTGTATTGCCTGTAAGGTGACTGTTACTGTATATTGTCTCTGTTTCTTTCTGATCTACTACTTTTAGGGTCTCTCTTTGCTTAGAGGACCTGTTTCAATATCTCCTGTAGAGCTGGTTTGGTGTTTGCAAATTCTTTCAGCTTTTATTTGTCCTGGAAGCTTTATATCTCTCCTTCTATTTTCAATGATAGCCCAGCTGGATATTTATTCTTGGCTGCATGTTTTTCTCATTTAGTGCTCTGAATATATCATGCCAGTTCTTTTTGGCCTGCCAGGTCTCTGTGGATAGGTCTGCTGCCAATCTAATGTTTTTACCCTTGTATATAACAGACTTCTTTTCCTGGACTGCTTTCAGGATTTTCTCTTTGTCGCTAAGACTTGTAAATTTTACTATCAGGTGACGAGGTCTGGACCTATTTTTATTGATTTTGAGGGTCATTCTTAGCATCCCCTGGATTTTGATGTTTGTTCCCTTTGCCATATTAGGGAAATTCTCTACTATAACTCTCTCCAATATACCTATTGCTCCCCTCTCTCTTTCTTCTTCTTCTGGAATCTCAATTATTCTAATGTTGTGTCGTCTTATGGTGTCGCTTATCTCTCGAATTCTCTCCTCATGGTCCAGTATTTGTTTGTTTCTCTTTTGCTCAGCTTCTTTATTCTCTGTCATTTGGTCTTCTATGTCACTAATTCTTTCTTCTGCCTCATTTATCCTAGCAGTAAGAGCTTCCATTTTTAATTGCACCTCATTAGTAGCTTTTTTAATTTCAACTTGGATAGATTTTAGTTCTTTTATTTCTCCAGAAAAGGCTTTTACCTCTCCAGAGAGGGTTTCTCTTATATCTTCTATGCCTTTTTCAAGTCCGGCTTGAACCTTGACAATCATCATTCTGAACTCTAGATCTGTAATATTACCAATGTCCATGTTGATTATGTCCCCAGCCTTTGGTACTGCTTCTTGTTCTTCTTTTTTTTTTTTTTTTAATGGTGAGTTTTTCCACCTTGTCATTTTGTTCAGATAAGATTTGCTCTCCTCCTCTAGAATTCTGCTGTTCTTGGTGAGTGAAGTTGGTCTTGTTTGGGTTTCTTGTTGATCTTCTGGGGGAGGGGCCTGTTGTAGGGATTCTCAAGTGTCTTTGCCCCAGACAAAATTGCACCTTACCAGGGGCTGGGCTAAGTAATCCGCTAGGGTTTGCTATTGGGAGCTTTTGTTCCCTGAGTGCTTTCCGTAGAGTTCCAGAGGACAGGAATGAAGACGATGGCCTCCCAATCTCTGGCCCAGAGGAGCCCAGAGCTTGGGGTCCTGCTCCTCAGTGTGCCCTCAGAGAAAATCACCCAACCACCCCCGCCTCCCTGGCCTCCGGTTGTGCCTGGAGGAAAGCACTCAATTACTCACACTTGGAGAAAAGTGCCCCGTCACTTCTGTCTCTATGGCCTCCGGCTGTGCTCCGAGCCCACCCAGCCTGTGACTGGCTCAAGGTAACCCGGAGCTGAGAGCTCACTCCTCAGCTTTGTTGATGTAGCTTGCTTCCCCGCTCTAGTACCTGTGAGCTCTGCAACTCTCAGACACCCCCAGTCCTTCTGTGACCCCAAGGGACCTGGGGTTACACTGACCCACGTGGGCTTCCCCCCAGTTTAGCTTCTGGAGCGATGTCACTCCATGGAGCAGACTTTTAAAAGTCCTGATTTTGTGCTCCGTTGCTCCGCTGCTTGCCAGGAGCCGGCCCCTCCCCCCCCTCCTGTGGTCTGTCTTCCCGTCGCTTTAGATTCACTTCTCCACAGGTCCCTACCTTTTAGAAAGTGATTGATTTTCTGTTTCTATAATTGTTGCTCTTCTTCTTTTTGATTTCCCGTTGGATTTGTAGGTGTTCACAATGGTTAGATAAGCTATCTAGCTGATCTCCTGCTACCCAATGTCGTCTCCACCTGCTACTCTCCACCATCTTGACTCCTATATGTATGTTTTTAAGGATATTATTTATTTACTTGAAAAAGAGAACAAGAGAGCACAAGCAGGGGGAGCAGTAGAAGGAGAGGGAGAAGCAGGCTCCCTGCTCGGATATAGGCCATGTAGGGCTAGATATCAGGACCCTGAGATCATGAGCATTGTAGGAGGCAGACACTTAACTATCTGAACCACCCAAGTGCCTTCACTTTCATGTTATTGCCCAGAGTTCTGCTGGAGAAGTGAGGCACTCTCTGAGCTGACCTCTCACATCACCACCCCTTGCCTCTGCCTCCCCTTGCCCTCCGGGATCAGCCTGCAGACCCCAGCAGCTCCTCCAACTCCCAGAGCCCACCAGCCAGTGCAGGCTCTTCAGCATCCCTGCCTGGAGTGCCCTGATCACAGGCATTCCCAGGCTGATTTTCCTCCCCACTCCTTCCACACCTTCTGGGCTCCATGCCCTCTCCAGAGTCTGTCTTCCTGTCTCCATATGCTTACTCTTCCCCTAATGCCACAGAGCAGGTTGTCTGCCTTTTACCCTCCTTCATCTGCAGCTCTGCCTCTGTAGGAGTTTAGGTGAACTTTGAGTTTTTTGTTATTATTATTATTATTATTATTATTATTACTGATTTCCAAGATTTGTTGTTTATGTACTTTCTAAATAAATGCCACCTGGGCAAACTCCCCTACTCAGCTCTCCAGTGATTTAGGGGTTCCTGGGGAGGGGGAGTCTGAGGAGAATTAGGTGCCATTTCCCTGTCTCAGATGCTCTATTCCTATAAGTATAAAGAGGCCTGCTAAAGCTTCGACCTTGCTATTGCCAAGCTGCCTGGTGCCCATTTTTTGCAGACCTCTGCAAAAAGCCTTTCTTGACTCAGTGTCTTCAGCTCCAACTACCTTAAACCAGTCAGGGAATTGTTCAGGTGGAAAACTGCAGTAAAGACTCAATTAAGGAAATGCTTGGGGGAAGGAGCATTCTAGTCAATATAATTTTTGGTTATATGAGCACCACCAGAGTTTTTAGTAGGAACAGATGGCATGATGCAAAAGGAAACTGACAAATTTTGGATGGCGGCTTTCCTTTATTTAAACCCTTTGCCTGCCTTTTTTTTTTAATTAAATTTTTTATTTATTTTCAGCATAACAGTATTCATTGTTTTTTCACCACACTCAGTGCTCCATGCAATCTGTGTCCTCCCTAATACCCACCACCTGGTTCCCCCAACCTCCCACCCCCTGCCCCTACAAAACCCTCAGGTTGTTTTTTCAGAGTCCATAGTCTCTCATGGTTCACCTCCCCTTCCAATTTCCCTCAACTCCTTTCTCCTCTCCATCTGCCCTTGTCCTCTATATTATTTGTTATGCTCCACAAATTAGTGAAACCATATGATACTTGACTCTCTCTGTTTGACTTATTTCACTCAGCATAATCTCTTCCAGTCCTGTCCATGTTGCTACAAAAGTTGGGTATTCGTCCTTTCTGATGGAGGCATAATACTCCATAGTGTATATGGACCACATCTTCCTTATCCATTCATCCTTTGAAGGACATCTTGGTTCTTTCCACAGTTTGGCGACCATGGCCATTGCTGCTATAAACATTGGGGTACAGATGACCCTTCTTTTCACTACATCTGTATCTTTGGGGTAAATACCCAGCAGTGCAATTGCAGGGTCATAGGGAAGCTCTATTTTTAATTTCCTGAGGAATGTCCACACTGTTCTCCAAAGTGGCTGCACCAGTTTGCATCTTTGCCTCCCTTTAAAGTCATATGACTCTGGACCTGAATTTTCTCATCTATAAAAGAGGGGCCATAATCACTCTCTTGTTGTTTGCCCATTAGATCAAGTGGGGGAATGTTTGCAAGTCATTTATCTATAGACTTGGTAGTTACATGGGAACCAGTAAAATGTGTTCCCTTCCCTTTGTTTGCATTCTTCTCAGAAATAATTCTTAATACATAGGCATACACCACTTAAAAAAAAAATCTTGTGTTAACATAGAACATTGAAGCAGAGGGTACTGTTCCTGGTGGGGGTAGCAGTGACTCATTATTGTGGAATATTTATGAAAAAAAAATAGCCAATCATTAAGGATTTTGAATGCTTTTGTATCTCATACAGTGTGGAACAGCAGAATAAAAAGACTGTTTTATTCTTTTTGAAATGTCTATTCTTGTTTGCATCTCTCTACTAAAAATTGAATGTGGGGGAAATATTGGTAGCTAAGTCAGCATGGCAGGTTCAAAATGGCAGATAAAGCATCTCCATTATTGCATCTCACTTAAAAAAGAAGTAGAAACCCTCTAAAAAACAGTAAAGGAGTAAGAGACTGAGGAACACAATGACAAAAAAAAAAAAAAAGAAAAAAAAAGAAAACACGACAGGAATGATTGATGAATGGGAGGTGAGATTGTTTCTAGACAACCACTTTCAGATGGTGTAACAAGTGCCCTGGGGGCCAAGGTAACAGTCTGAGGACACCTGGAATGTTCTAGGTCACACAGGGACTGATATGACCTGGAGCTGGAGACAGAGGAAAGAGATAATTGTTTGTGTCTGGAACAATCTACTCCCTGCCTGTACTGAATGCAAAATAGTCATCAGCTATACAGGAGAGACAGACGGACACACAGCTAACATTCTCCTCCACTGAGGACAAATCGCCCAGAGGGAAAATCTCTGCACTCTGGGATCCAGGTGTCTCCCACATGACCCAAGTTGCCAGGTGACAACCCGAGCCCTCACACAGGAGTCATCTATGTGCCCATGCAGGTTTAATCGAGATTTAAGTTCTTAAGAAGAAGAGTGTGCTTTAGGCTCATGGGTGTCATGAGCATGATCCCTGCTATTGGGAAATCTGCATTCTGGGCACTTGGGTAAAATTGTACTGAAATGTGACAGCAGTTTCAACAACACTTGTGCAGCTTTGCTCAGATCTGGCTAGGGCAGCTCCAGGAGTCAAGGTCACCTCACCACCAGGATCACAGATACTCCACTGAGGAATGACCACAGTTTAATCTGCACCTCTTACCCCTCCTACTCCAACACATGTCCTGTGCCCTGAATCAAACCCAAGGTGTCATTGGACTTGTCAACCTAACCCCGCAGCTGAGGTGTCTTGGCACAGTGCCTTGCTGTGTGGGAAAGTAAGTTACAGAAATACCGCCTGCTGCTCCATCTGTCCCTGTGGCTGGAACCCTTGACAGGGTGGTGCTGCTCTGTCCCACCCACCCTGAGGGGCTGTAAGCTGGGCCCTGGCACTTCTCGGTGTTGTGTGCATGGAGTCCTGAGTTCAGTGTGCCATTGAGGCCGACCAGCTGGGACCCCATCCTCCCTGGCCAGTGACAAGTGCTTGAGCACAGGTTTCCTCTTCTGGCACTCTGACTAAATGGTGATTAATGCCAGATTAGCACCTTGCTGAGTGATCTTTTAGCATTTGCCACCATTCTCCTTCACTTCACATAGCTATTTCCAAATATTAGCTTCACAGTCATTTCATCTCATCAGCAACTTTCACAGATGACGGGCAGATTTGGCAGTCAGCTTTTGTCCTTTGCCCATCTTCAAAGTGTCTGTGCTTGGGCATCTCAACAGGAATCCAATAAGCAGTCCAGAAGCTGCTATGATCTTCTAAGCAGAGAGCATCAGAAGGAGGATCTCAGGCTTTTCCAGGCTTGCTTTGGGGCAGAGAGACTGGGGATGGGCTTGAAGACACCCCAGCTTTCCAGGAGGCCCTGGGACTTATGGAAACTGGTTTCCATCAATGTCATCAATGTATAGGTTAAAAAAAATTAATTTGATGGCTCTGTGCACACCAAGCTTTTTTACTGTAATTCACATGAACCTATAAATCAAAAATTGTATATACTTAAGCAGTGAAAGCAGAACACAGCCAAAGCTAGTCCTTGTTTTCTCTGCCATGTTCTCTCAGTGGCATTAACCCCACTGCAGTCAGGCAGTATCTATAGATACTATACACAAATGGTGGAGTTTCCTCTGTTCCTAAAGATGGATGAGGGGCCCTTTTTCTTGGTTCTCTTCACTATTATGTAGTCTTCCATTGATGTATTAAATCTATATTTTAGAGAAGAATCATCAAAATTTGAATTAATTTGTTATTGGTCTGCCCCATTCCCTGACACAGGCCCCATGCCCAGCTATGACATGCTACATACATTGGGGTTTGGTTTAGACACTAAAACAAACTAGCCATTAAAGCAGTGTGCTGTAAATGTAAGCAATTAGGAAGCTCTTGGGATAGTCCATCTAAACTGTGAATTAAGATATGCCATGATTCAAGTCCATAGACAAAAAAAGTAGCCATCACACTGAGTAGTAATTTGGTTTCTGAAACCTTAGATTATAAACCACCTTTGACCTCTGCTCACTGAATTCTGAGTCTGTGTGTATGATCGTGACTAATGAAGTTTCCAGAAATAGTTTTTAAAAGGAGTTCAAACACTTTCAGGCTAGATGTGTCTCCTGATATACTCCTCTTTTGCTTAGGGGATATATTTTTTTTTTCTCATTTAAAGAGCAACCGTATTTTACTGCTGAGCCCAAGAATCAGATATTAGGAGAAGTGGACAGTACCGTGGACATCACGTGTTGAGCTGTGGGTGAGTGTGGGGCAGCTGCTCCACAGGCCACCATGAGGTGGAGGAATGGAAGGGAAACTCTCATCACAAATGGGACCCACGTTGAGTGTGATGGTAGTGACAGGGCCTTTGGATCCTAGGAGAACTCAGTTACTGGGCATATGACCATGAGAAAGGTGACCTTGATCTTGATGAGCTATTGCTTCCTTTCCCACAGAACAGAGAGAAGAATATTCACCCAAGGAACAACAAGGAGGCTGTCACCCCCATTCATCCCCACAGAGAGTGACGTTCTTGTCCTCTGAACTCCCTTTCAAATGATCTGGTTCCACAAGAGTGTGACTCCCTAAGGCTTGGAGCAGGAGATACTTCCACATTTGTAGGATCATTGGGACTGGTGACCACATGTGCTCTGTAGTAAGAGAGATGGCTTCAAATTCTTTGAAGAAACTTTCTTTTCTCTTTTTTCTTTTCAGCTTTAGGTTGGCTTTTATTTTGTTATTCCAGTAATCTCACTGCTCATCCCCTTACCTTTTCAAATGAGCTGTTCACTGTCAGGCAGCACAAATAATTATATGGACCCCCCTCACAGAGACAGGCTTTTTAAAGACAATTTCATTAACAAAGACTATATGTTAGTGCACTGGAGACTGTCAGTGAAAAGAACATTTTTTTTTATTTTTATGTTTAAACCTGTCCATCTTCAGAGCAGGTATTTTATTCTAAGAACTTGGAGGACAAAGATCACAAGCAATTTTGTTAATCTCCAAAATAGCTCCATAAAAGAGAAACCATTATCTCAGAGGACACTTACGAAAATAAAACTTTGGAAGGTGAGGCTAATTAATATGTTCAAGTCACAGAGCCAGGGAGAGGAAATAAGATACATTGGTGTCTGGCATGTAGGGACTGCTTATTAAAGACTGGACAAACCACCAGGAGTGCATGACAAGGGAGATAGGATCCAGTCCCAGACCCATCAGCTTGCAGAGCATAGGCTTTGACCAGGGCATCTGGCTTCTCCCAGAGTGCCGATGTCCAGACCTAGAACACATGCTAGCAATTCACAGGTACATGCATGTCATCTCCCATTTATGAAGGGAGTGTGGTGCCCTCTGAGCAGTTCTGATGCCTCCTATAGAGATCGGGGTCTGCCATGGGCACCCTCCTATACCCACTGTACTTCTGCCCACAGCATGTGTCCTGGAAGCTTGGTCCCCAGTCCCCTGGACAGCTCACGGGAATGCTGTTAGCACATTTGCTCTTGCAGCATCCCTCACTGTTCAGTACAGTGGGGGTGGGGAGAGAGTGATGTGAACTCTACGTGGAAATGTCCCACTTGCAGTGGGTCACATTGCTCCCTTCCTGGTATAAACACCATTTTCTAAAGTCAGTGGTGGTCTGGAAGTGGAACTGTGCTGTATTTTGAGTTCTCAGATTTTAGAAACCAGCATCTGCTGTGCTGCAGGGAATAAGATTTCTGTTTATGACACTAAATTGCCCCCAAGTGGAAAGGCTCCCAGCTCCATGTATAGTAACAATTAATTTTTGATGAATGGCAATCTTAACCTCGTCCCTTGACAAGATAATGCTCTTTGTTGCATAATTTATATAGGGTAAACTGCTTGTTAAATACAGACAGGTAAATATATATTAATCTGGCCTTTCAATGTTGCCATTGGATAATTTACTGCTTTATTTTAGTTTTAACAATGAAAATATAGCAGCATGGAAAGTGGTTTCTTTTCATGAAAGCCACATCATATAATTGCTCTTATGAGATCTTACCTGAATTGGTTACACTTTTCCCATGAAATTGATTTTTTTTAATGTCCTGATTTGATGCAAAGTGGCATGAAATTAAGGCAAAAAACAGAATATGGAACATACCATCTTGAAATATTCCATGATATTAACTTTAATAAGTCTTACATCTTACACATCTTATACCTACATACCATCTGAAGTCAAGGCAGTAGGGTGCGCTTCTCACCATGAATCCCGTTGAGATGTGTTTTATTTAAATTAATTTCATAGGTAGGGATACCAAGGTACAGAACCAGCCTAGACATTCCTGCACATTTCCCGTGGGCCCACAGCAAACATACACATGCCTGCCATGGCTCAGGACCTCGTTGTCTCATGTGCTATGGTGGAGTTCCTATGGACAGCCTGTCATGTCTACCCATTGGTCCTTCCAGTGATTTAGAAGGTCAGGAGAAGCACCAAGGAAGCTGTGTCCCCTGCTGCTAGTCAGGCTTCTGTGACTAGGGGAACTGCCCAGGGAAGGAGCCTGGCACCTACCCAGTCGGGGCTCATCCCATGCTGTAAAGTTCCAGGGGAACAGCACATTCCTCATCATTGCCCAGGCTCCAAGTGCTGAGCTCAGCCACGTGGGGGCCGAGCAACAGAGGTCCTCATGCTCTCAGACTGAGCACACGCCCTTCATTTACAACCCAAGTTCTGCCCCTGTGGGCATGTCCTTTGTCCCCTGCATCTCCCCCCCTCCCCGCTCTAAACCCAACCTTAATCTCTATCAGCTGGGCCAGCTGGGTGGCACGGAGCTCTGTTCTCACTAACCAAGGCTTGGGTTTTCACTGTATCATTAGAATGAGGAAGGCACACCTAACCACAATCTGACCCTCCCATCCTCCTGGTCCAAGTGTTGACCTTGCTCTGAGTGCCATTATCTCCTAGGGACAGGGATGGAACCATCCTGCAGCACTTCCTCATCACCTGCTGGACTCGAATTTGTCACAGGGACCATGGCAGCCTTTCCCACCTCCAGAGTTGAATGACACTTATGTCTCCTCAGCCTCCACCCATGTGAATCTTGGGTGCCCATGTGCCCAGCCCCATCTTCCACTGCTATAGACATCCACTTAGGTCAGTGATGTCCAACAGCCTCAGCAGGGGATGACTGAAAAGATGGGATTCTTTCTTCTTGCAGTTAGTTGTAATCATAGTCAGTCTAGCCATTGAGTGCTGGCCATGTGCCAGGCACTAGGAGATTTCTGTGCACTGGTGTAGTTGATCTCCCCAACATTTCGGGGCTGCAATGACCACTTTCTGTCAAATGTGTCTCCTTCCCTGGTGGCCCTTCCCCAAGCCTCAAGTAGCAGATTCAGGCACTGCAGGGTATAAAGGACCTTCCTTGCAATCTCTATATGTCCCCAGGTTGGTCACAGTCACTGCTGGAATTCCTTTCAGTCCAGACCAGAGCACAATCCTGCACCAGCTCAGCGGGAACATAACAGTATGCAGCCTGGCATCAGGACTTCAGTCCTGCTCTTCCTCTTGCTGCTTCTCTCTGTCCATTTCTTCATAGATATGAGAAAAATAACACCGTATGGGGTTGTTGAAAGGATGCCTAGATGGAAAAATGCCATAAAAATATTGCCTGTATTCTCCAAATCATGTTTGTCTCAGTCCTCACATTAAATGCTTGATATTTAATTTTTCCAAATGCCCAATTATTTCCACTCCCATACAGTTGTCCCTCATCCCACCCTCCAGTGCGGTACAAGAATGCTGTCTCCATGAGCAGGCTCCAGAATCCCCAATACATGATGCTGTCAAGCTGAGGCCCGTGCATCCAGAAGTTGTGTCTGGAGGACTTGGGGATTTCCCAGTGCTTTGCCAGTAACAAAGGGAGGGAGACACAGACCTGCACCTACCTGCATGCCACCAATGAGTACTGCCCCTCAGCAAAGCCTGACCACCTGGGCTGTGTCCTCCATCAGAGCTCCCCAACATTTGTGGGTCTGACTCCCTTGGAAAATGGTAGCATCTGTTCAGCAACAGACAGGGTACAGGAGCCAGCAGTGACCTTCCATAGAGAGCCACCACTCTGGCTGACAGAAGCCCATGTGCCCAGCCCCTGGGCAGCAAATACACTTTGTGGTCCTCATGCTCTGGTGCCTGACCTGCACTCAGGTGCACCTCGAGCCTTCCTCCCTACTGAGAAGTGGGGCCAGGGAAGGGGAATTTATTTCTTTTTTTTTTTTTTGAATGTACTGGAAGTGAATAGCTTATTCCTAAACTTTTCTTTGGATCCTTCCTCCATTTTTTTATATTCATTTTCTATTTTAGTTTTATTGAACAATTATAGGTCTTCTGTAAGCTTCTTTTATTATCCCATTAGGAGAAAGACATTGGCACTCTGTCTTTGAAAAATAAAATGAAGGTACAGGTACTCACGGTATCTGTGGGTTTTCTTCTTCATCCCACAGTTGTAACATTGATCTTCTAAGATGAAATAGAACTTAGTGGTTATGGAATTATACCTTTCACATTTGCCCTTCTGGAAGCAAAATGCTGATATCCTCAGGTGTCAAAGCCATTTGAGAAAGCAAATCATGTCCATATGCAGGTGGGTCTTGTCTGCCAGAACTTCAGAATTTAAGGATCCCATGCTGATATTTTGGTAAAGTAGGGGTCACTTCCTTGAACCTTGCCCAAGGGTCAAATTTAGCCTCTGATTTGGAGCATAGGAAACCAATATCACTTCAAAAAGTAGCGATAATATTGGGAATTTAAGCTGGAAACTGAGTTTTGATCAATTAGAATTATTTAAAGTGTATTTTATGAGTGTCAGCTGGGCGGCTATGTGGCACAAATGAACACAGTTTTTTTTCCTTCTTCTTTTAAACTTAACTTTAATTCCAGTATAGTTAACACATTGTTTTATTAGTTCATTCATTTAACATTTACTCGGCATCTGGGTCTGTCAGGCGATGGGGTCTGTCAGGCTTGGGGACAGAGCTCTGAGGAAGACATGCGAGCAGAGGTCATGAAGTGGGGAGACAGACAGCGGAGGAGGGGATAATTTAGCCAGGGATGAGGGCTGTGAAACAAGGGAACAGACCAGACCTGAGGTGACCAGGGAGGCCTCCCTGACCCTCCATCTCAGGCCACTAGCTGCCATTTTGCCATTCAGGCTGTCCCCTTCTAGCAGGCCCTAGTGCTTTCTCTTTGGTGGCTTTTGATCAGCGAGGGGGAGAGAATTCAGAAACCGCCTTTACTGAAATCACACACTGAGTGAGAATCAGGAAGCTCTGAGGGTCAGAGACTGTGCAAAACACCCTACAGGAGCAAGTGCTCAAGTAGTTTGCTCTCCCTCCAGAAGTGACTGCTATTGACTGATAATCAACAAAACACTCCACTCCCCAGAAGAAAGCTCTCTGGTCATCTGTCACATTGGTCATCTCTTAGCCCT
Source organism: Martes flavigula (assembly GCA_029410595.1). NCBI lineage: Eukaryota > Metazoa > Chordata > Mammalia > Carnivora > Mustelidae > Martes > Martes flavigula. The sequence continues at coordinate 186,281 of JAODOS010000024.1, read as the reverse complement.
CATTCTAGACAAGGAGAAGTATGATCTGAAATTGAGGAGGAGAAGAAGTGTGTATTTTCCCAGTTGCCTGAAAGACTTACTTTCAAGATTTAGAGTTGGATCCAGTATGGCCACTCAGGGCCACAAGACAAGGTTTGCAGAGACAGTAGTTTCTCCCCTGAGAAACTACAGGATAGACATTCCTCTTGTCAAATAGGCACCTGTTCACCTACAGCCTTGGGTCCAGTCCATCCAAACTCAAGGTCCAGAAGGGCCACTCTGCAAGGCTTGTCCCCAGCAAGCTGTGCACTCCCCACTGTCTCCTCTCAGAGCCTGGATGCCTGGCTCCTTAACCTCTTACCCAGCTTTTTTTCTCAGGATCTCTCCTCTATCCTGACCATTATGAAGATGCCATGTTATTTTGTCTAATCCCTGGGACACTTTCCAATGAGCTGTCCTTGGGGTTCCAGCCCCAGAAAGTCAGTGTCACACAGATAGCCCAGAAATTTTGAACACATGTGTCTCCTACATGTCTTCCTCTCTTAAGTGCCACTGTTACCCATTGCAAACTGTGCATTCCCACCACTGCCCCCAAACCGCCCCCATCCTCTCCCTTGACCACAGTGGGTCATTACCTTCTTACCCCTCCTGCCTAAGGAGACTCCTCTCCCACTACACTCACCCATACCACTCTAGTTATGTGACCATCTCCTCCTCAAGGTGACCCTCAATGCAGCCCCACCCTGCATTCCCACTCAACGTTATTTTCAGAACCACCCTGTGGCTCCTGATCTGAGGTGCCTCACCTTGTCCCAGTCTGTGTACAGACCTCATGCCCCTTCTTTGCTTGTAAGCCCTGGAAGAGGATGACAGTGGCAGTCTCTCCCTCAAGGTCAATGGAAAGAGGCAAGGAAAGGAGAAGAGAAATTCCCTACCTTAGGGAAGGGAAGCAGAAAAAAGAATAAAGTAGGATGTAATGGGGTTCCTGCTCCTATAGAACTTCAAGATGTTTGGTGAACTGAAAAATATATAAACTGCAATAGGAATCAAGAGGTAGAAGTTATCTGTCTGCCCAAGAATTACTCAAAGGTGAGAGGGAGGCTGAGTCTCAGAGGCTGACATTCTGATTGGCATGACCCTCTGGTCAATGGGGCATCATGAATGACTGCACACAGGTCACAGAATGGCTTGACTCAGGGAGCTTCTGGAGGATCAATGCTTTCAGGAGGGCACCCAGGGTTGTATGGGGGCAAAAGAGTGTGGGAGGGAGTCATATGGGATGCAGGGGTTAGCTCATCACATAACCCTGTATAATGACAGAAAGCAGGACCATTGGGAGGATCGCGGGTCATGGCTCATGGGAGAGCGTCAGTTGGGCTGAGGCTGACTATAGTAATGAGGCATTGGCATTATGACCATTCTTCAGGTACAGTAATTCAAACATAATGACTACATAGATGCATGTGAGAGTGGACATGGGAGTGGAGATGGGAATGTAACCACTGACCAAAAGAAGGACTAGCAAACCAACACCGTGGCTTTGCTGAGATGAATGTTTCATGACACACTGTCAACCTCGAGAGATTCTTCCTCTGAAATGTGTCACAGGACTTGCCTCCTGCTCACTGTAACATCCTCTTAGGAACTCCCAGGGCATCATTCCCTTCACCCTTTTCCTTCCAGGCTTTCCAGGTTGCTGCATCTGCTTCCAAGTCTTGGGGCTACATGCATATCTCTCCTCCCAACTTGAAAATGGGGGCTCAGGCCCGTGTGTGGCAGTGTTCTACATGAACAATGGCCTAGAACACCAATTATCCCTGTCAGCCTTCCCAGTTAGTGGTCATCATGTTGGAAAACTCGTACTTTAGAGAAAGTCTTTACAGTGCAACTCTGACCCCCCTGGAGTCAGTGGCACCCCACAGGTGAGGAGCACAATTTCTCATGTCAAACACGAGGCACAGCTCCATGACCCCCAGGCCACATGTGACTTTGATCAACTAACTAGCATTTGGAGCTTCCACTACCACAACAGTGTTAATGATTTCCCAGAAGAACTCACAGAACTCAGTTAAGTGCCATACTGAGGACTCCCATCTTATTGTAAAGGATAAAATCAGGTCCAAACATATAAAAAGAGGTAAAGACAAGTATGGGAGGGTCCCAACAGAAAGCTTCCAGGTCATCAGGAGACATCATCATACCAGCACATGTATGTCTGCATACTGACCAGAAAGCTCAACTGAGCTTGAAGTCCAGAGTTTTTACTGGAGTGTAATTATCACTGGCCACATGACAGAGCTTGGTCCCAAGTTCCCACCCCTCCCCTCCATTTTGTTTTAATTTATTTTTTCAGTGTTCCAAGATTCATTGTTTATGTTCCACACACAGTGCTCCATGCAATACATGCCTTCCTTAATACCCATGACCAGCCTCACACAACCCCTGCCCATTCCCCTCAAAAATGCTCAAATTGTTTCTCAGAGTTCACAGTCTCTCATGGTTGATCTTCCCCTCCAATTTACCCCAAATCATTTTCCCTCTCCTTTTCCCAATGTACTCCATGTTATTCCTATGCTCCACAAGTAAGTGAAACCATATGATAATTGACTCTCTCTGCTTGACTTATTTCACTCAGCATAATCTCCTCCAGTCCTGTCCATGATGATACAAGAGTTGGGTATTCACCCTTTCTGATGGAGACATAATACTCCATTGTCTATATGGACCATATCTTCTTTATCCATTCATCTGTTGAAGGTCATCTTGGCTCGCTCCACAGTTTGGTGACTGTGGCCAATGCTGCTATGAACACTGGCATACAGATCGCCCTTCTTTCACTACATCTGTATCTTTGGGGTAAATACCCAGTAGTGCAATTGCAGGGTCATAGGGTATCTCTATTTTTACTTTCTTAAGGAATGTCCACACTGTTTTCCAGAGTGGCTGCACCAACTTGCATTCCCACCAACAGTGTACAAGGGTTACCCCTTCTTCTTACCCTCTCCGACACTTGTTTTTTACTGTCTTCTTAATTTTGGCCATTGTAACTGGTGTAAGGTGGTATCTCAATGTGGTATTGATTTGAATCTTCCTGATGGCTAATGATGATGAACATTTTTTTCCTGTGTCTGTTAGCCATTTGTATGTCTTCTTTACAGAAGTGTCTGTTCATGTTTTCTATCCATTTTTGACATTATTGTCTATTTTTTGAGTGTTGAGTTTGAGGAGTTCTTTACAGATCTTGAATATCAGCCCTCTGTCTGTCGTGTCATTTGTGAATATCTTCTCCCATTCCATGGGTTGCCTCTTTGTTTTGTTGACTGTTTCCTTTGCTGTGCAGAAGCTTTTAATCTTGATGAATTCCCAAAATTTCATTTTCACTTTTGTTTCCATTGCCTTTGAAGACATCTCTTGAAAGAAGTTTCTGTGGCTGATGTCGAAGAGGTTACTGCCTATATTCTCCTTTAGGATTTTGCTAGATTCCTGTTGTGGTCTTCATGTTGTAGTCTTCTATCCATTTTGAATTTATCTTTGTTTGTGCTGTAAGAGAATGGTCAAGTTTCATTCTTTGATATATAACTGTCCAATTTTCCCAGCACCATTAATTAAAGAGCCTGTCTTGTTTCCACTGGATTTCCCCCCCAATTTGTCGAAGATTATTTGACCATAGAATTGTGGGTCCATATCTGGGCTATCTACTCTGTTCCACTGGTCTCTGTGTCTGTTTATGTGCCAGGACCCAGCTGTCTTAGTGATCACAGCTTTGTAGTAAAGCTTGAAATCAGGCAACAGAATACCCCCAGTTTTGTTTTTATTTTTCGTTATTAACTTAACAATTCAGGGTCTCTTCTGTTCCCATACAAATTTTTGGATTGTTTGCTCCAGCACTTTGGAAAAACGATTTTGATCAGGACGGTATTGAAAGTATAGATTGCTCTAGGCCGTAAGACATTTTACTAATGTTTATTCTTCTGATCCATGAGCATGGAATGTTTTTTCCATATTTTTGTGTCTTCTTCAGTTTCTTTCATGGGTGTTCTCTGGTTCCTCGAGTACAGATCTTTGCCTCTTTGGTTAGGTTTATTCACAAGTATCTTATGGTTCTTGGTGCTATAGTAAATGGAATCAATTCTCTAATTTCCCTTTCTGATTTTCATTGTTATTATATAAGGAAGCAACTGATTTCTGTGCATTGATTTTGTATCTTGCCACGTTACTGCATTGCTATATGAGGTCTAGTAGTTTTGGGGTGGAGTCTTTTGGGTTTCAATATAAAGTATCATGTCACCTGTGAAGAGAGAGAGTTTGATTTCTTCTTTGCCAATTTGAATAACTTTTAATTCTTTTTGCCGTCTGATTGCTGTTGCTAGGATTTCTAGTACTATGCTGAGCAACATTGGCAAGAGTTGGCATCCTTGTCGTGTTCCTTGTCAAAGGGAAGCTTCTCTGCTTTTTCCCTTTGAGAATGATATTTGCTGTGAGTTTTTCACAGATAGACTTTATGAAGTTGAGGAATGTCCCCAATCTCTCTACTTTGAAATGTTTTATCAGGAACGGATGCTGTATCTTGTCAAATGGTTTTTTGGCTTCAATTGAGAGGACCGTGTGGTTCTTCTCTCTTCTCTTATTGATTTGTTCTATCACATTTACTGATTTTTGAATGTTGAACCACCCTTGTATCCCAGGGATAAATCCCACCTGGTCATGGTGGATAATCTTTTTAATGTACTGTTGGATCCTATTAGCTAGGATCTTGTTGAGAATCTTGGCATCCATATTCATCAGGGATATTTGTCTGAAATGCTCCTTTTTGATAGGGTCTTTGCTTGATTTGGTGATCAGGGTAATGCTGGCTTCATAGAAAAAGTCTGAAGTTTTCCTTCTGTTTCTATTTTTTGAAACAGCTTCAGGAGAATAGGTATTATTTCTTCGTTTAATGTTTGGTAGAATTCTCCAGGGAATCCATCAGGTCCTGAGCTCTTCTTTTGTGGGCGGTTTTTGATCACTGTTTCAATCTCATTACTAGATATTGGTCTATTCAGGTTGTCAATTTCTTCCTCATTCAGTCTTAGAAGTTTATAGGTTTCCAGGAATGCATGAATTTCTCCTGGGCTGCTTAAATTATTGGCATATAAATATTGATAATAATTTCTGATGATTGTTTCTATTTCCTTCATGTTAGTCATGTTTTCTCCCCTTTTATTCATAGTTATATAATTTGGATCATTTCTCTTTTCTTTTGGATTAGTTTGGCCAGTGGTTTATCAATCTTATTGATTCTTTCAAAGAACTAGCTTCTAGTTCCAATGATGTGTTCTACTGTATCTCTAGTTTCTATCTCATTGATCTCTGCTCTAATCTTGATTATTTCCCTTCTTGTGTGTGGGGTTGCCTTAATTTGTTGTTAATTTGTTGTTGATTTTCCAGTACTTTAAACTGTAAAGAGAGCTTGTGTATTCTGTATTTTTCAAAAAAAAATTAATGAGGCTTTGATGACTAGGTATTTCCTTCTTAGGACCTATTTTGCTGTATCCAATAAGGGTTGGACCAATGTGTTTTCATTCTCACTGGTTTCCATTAATTGTTCCATCCCCAGAATTGGAAACTTTTTATCCAGAATTTGTTCAACTATTTTTTCTAGTCTTCTCTATTTCTCCCCCCATCCAGAGATTCCAATAATTGTGATGTTGGAATGTTTCATGGCTTCATTTATTTCCCTGATTCTGTTTTCATGGTTTCAGAGCTTTTTGTTCCATGCCTTCTCCTGATCCCTTTTCTCTATCAGTTTGTCCTCTAGATCACTAATTCTATCTTCTGCTTTGTTTACCCTAGCTGTTAAAGTATTTAGATTAGATTGGATCTCATTGATAGCATTTTTAACTTCTGTCAGGTCAGCTCTCACTTCTGTCCTTAGGGATCTATTTTGTCACAGATGGTTTTCTCCAACCTAGTGATTGCCTGGATAATTGTTACCCTGAATTCCTTTTTCAACATACTGTTTATGTCCATATCTAATAGGCCTGATGGAGAGGGCTCAATCTCTGAATTTTTCTTCTGTTAGGTGTTCCTCCTCCTAGTGATTTCGGTGAGAGGTGGTTGAGGGAATGTATAGCTGAATATATTAACTTTGATCCAGGCAAGGTGCAACCTGAATGTTTCAGAACAATCAGAAGTCAACACCAAATGGAAGGAAAAAAGAAAAAAAAAAGAGAGAAAGAGAGAAAACTCAGGCAGAATGAGGCCCCCAAATTAAGATTTATGAGGTTTATAAACAAGAATGTACAAACAAAAATATTGACAAATGACAAGAAAAAAAAAGAAGAAGAACCCAGCCAAAATGAACCCCAAGAATAAGATTTGTGTAATGCCAGAAAAAAAAAATACACAGAAGCACTGACAGAAGTGAATGTTGGGTGGGTTGCTATAAATCCTCAACGTGGGCAAAGAAGGTTATTTGGGTTCTTCCTGAGTGTATCTTAGTATCTTTGTTAAATGACTCAACTTTCCAGAGATAAAGGGAGATTAAAACTGGTTATGATATAGGGCTAGTATTGAATAGGGAAAACGGATTACCTTGAAGCTCATATCTATATGTATATTTTTAAAAAGGAAAGAAAAATAAAGTACAGGTATATGTATGAAAAAAGTTCAAGTTAAAAGGTTATTAGGGAATATGGTGTATTAAACATCTAGTTGTAATGGTAAATAGGTTAAAAATTAAAGGAACAAGAATTGTGAGAATGAATTTTTTAAAAAGTATCTATGAAATATATCTGTTTTAGGGAAATACCAGGAGCTTAATTAGTCATCAGCTGCAGGGTGCACAGAGTACAGAAGGCTGAGGACCTAGATAGCACTGGCTGGCACCCAGAAAGACTTCCTCAAGTGCGGGCAGGAGTGTGCCCACCTGAGAGGTCCCAGCACTCTACTTCTAAGAGATCAGAAGATCTGGCTGAAATCATTAGCTCAAGGGCTCAACCCTCTAAACATATGGTTGGTTTCTCCAGCATGGCAAGTCTCCTCCTGGAACTCTGCAGGGAGTGCCACCAGTGCCATTATTAGCATAAATGCAGGTGTGTCCCAACAGGCCCCCCACAGATAGCTAAATCAGTTGCTCAGGAACTTCCAAGGATTTAGAGTTCTATCTCAGGAATCTGGGGCAAAGACTGGACCAACTCTTTATGATACCACAGTCTTATTTGGACACATTTTTCCAAGTTTATCTCAGTATGAGGCCAAGTTTGACGATTTAAACAATTTCACTTTAGGTTTCAGAACAAACCAGTTACAGTAGGAAATGTGCAGAGGCAGAAGAACAGGTATTTTATCCTGACATTTCCTTTATATTGGTCTTCACTGGGAATTTAAGAGTGAATCAGTTTTGGAAAACTCAAATAGAAATTACAAATAACTCCCTCTCTGATTTAAAACATAATTCACAATTTGGAATATTACACAGTCATAAAAGGAATGAAATCTTGCCATTTGTAACAACATGGATGGCGCTAGAATATTATGCTAAGCAAAGTAAGCCAGTCAGAGACAAAAAAATACTATATGATTTCATTCAAATGTGGAATTTAAGAAACAAAACAAATAAGCAAAGGGACCAAAGGGGGGGTGGATAAAGAGATAAAGAGAGATAAAGGGAGATAAAGACATAAAGAGAGAAGCAAACCAAGAAACAGAGTCTCAACTATGGATAACAAACTGATGGTTACCAAAGGGGAGGTGGGTGGGGGGGTTGAATTGGTGTTGGGGATTAAGGAGTGCACTTGTGATGAGTAATCACTGTTGTATAAAAGTGTTGCATCTCCATATTGTACACCTTTAAACTAATATCACACTGTATGTTAACTAACTGGAATTCAAATAAAAATTTAAAAAAAACACAAAAATGTGAAAACAAGACAACATTTAGGAAAGTTGATTCTTTATTGTATTAATTTAAAGTTTCTGTCTACACTGTAAATATTAGATTGTTCATTAACGGTGTGCCTGGATTAAAGAGAGCTGTGTTTCTTAGGTAGCTGCAACGATATAAAGAGTTAATAAATTTCACAGTGTAATGAGTACATTTTTTAAAGATTTTTATTTATTTATTTGTCAGAGAGACACACAACAAAAGAAATAAAAGCAGGGGAGTAGGAGAGAGAGAAGCGGTTTTCCATGGAGAAGAGAGCCCAATGCGGGGCTCAATCCCAGGACCCCAGGATCATGATCAGAACTAAAGGAAGACGCCCAACGACTGAGTCACCTGGCCACCACAGGGAAGGGCTTCTAGAAATGTCTCCAGGCAGTGCTGGGAGGCTTGTGCCACATGGGCCTGAATCTCCCACTACCTAATTTTGGTCTCTCTTAGACATCAGTTACTGCTGGCCCACATTGGTCAGCACAAAGAGCCAAAATTTTGGTTGACACATTAAATTTTAAAAATGTGCCCAAATGAGTACATTTTTAAAATGTAAAATGTAAAATTTGGTGTGGGCATTTTGACTATTAAACCCACATGCTAGCATACAAAACTTCCATGTTCAATATTGTTTCTGAGGTGTTTTCCTGTTTACATGGCTTCCTGTATTCCCATTACAGTTTGGGGGGTCTAAAAACTAATTGCTACTTATGTTCTCCTCGAGGATTCTGATGGATTCCTGTCTCACATTGAGGTTTTTTATCCATTTCGAGTTTATCTTTGTGTACGGTGTAAGAGAATGGTCGAGTTTCATTCTTCTACATATAGCTGTCCAGTTTTCCCAGCACCATTTATTGAAGAGACTGTCTTTTTTCCACTGGATATTTTTTCCTGTTTTGTCGAAGATTATTGGACCATAGAGTTGAGGGTCGATATCTGGGCTCTCTCCTCTGTTCCACGGGTCCATGTGTCTGTTTTTATGCCAGTATCATGCTGTCTTGGTGATCACACCTTTGTAGTAAATCTTGAAATCAGGTAACGTGATGCCAACAGTTTTAATTTTGTTTTTCAACATTTCCTTAGCAATTCGGAGTCTCTTCTGATTCCATACAAATTTTAGGATTATTTACTCCAGCTCTTTGAAAAATACCGGTGGAATTTTGTTTGGAATGGCATTAAAAGTATAGATTGCTCTGGGCAGTATAGACATCTTAACGATGTTTATTCTTCCGATCCAAGAGCATGGAATGGTCTTCCATCTTTTTGTGTCTTCTTCAATTTCTTTTAGGAGTGTTCTGTAGTTCCTCGAGTACAGATCTTTAACCTCTTTGGTTAAGTTTATTCCGAGATATCTTATGGTTCTTGGTGCTATAGTAAATGGAATCGATTCTCTAATTGGCCCTTCTGTATTTTCATTATTGGTGTACAAGAAAGGCACTGATTTCTGGACGTTGACTTTGTATCCTGCCACATTACTGAATTGCTGTATGAGTTCTAGTCGTTTGGGGGTGGAGTCTTTCGGGTTTTCCATATAAAGAATCATGTTGGTGGGAATGCAAACTGGTGCAGCCACTTTGGAGAACAGTGTGGAGATTCCTCAGGAAATTAAAAATAGAGCTTCCCTATGACCCTGCAATTGCACTACTGGGTATCTACCCCAAAGATACAGATGGAGTGAAAAGAAGGGCCATCTGTACCCCAATGTTTATAGCAGCAATGGCCACGGTCGCCAAACTGTGGAAAGAACCAAGATGCCCTTCAACGGATGAATGGATAAGGAAGATGTGGTCCATATACACTATGGAGTATTATGCCTCCATCAGAAAGGACGAATACCCAACTTTTGTAGCAACATGGACAGGACTGGAAGAGATTATGCTGAGTGAAATAAGTCAAGCAGAGAGAGTCAAGTATCATATGGTTTCACTTATTTGTGGAGCATAACAAATGATATAGAGGACAAGGGTAGATGGAGAGGAGAAGGGAGTTGAGGGAAATTGGAAGGGGAGGTGAACCATGAGAGACTATGGACTCTGAAAAACAACCTGAGGGTTTTGAAGGGGTGGGGGGATGGGAGGTTGGGGGAACCCGGTGGTGGGTATTAGCGAGGGCACAGATTGGATGGAGCACTGGGTGTGGTGAAAAAACAATGAATACTGTTATGCTAAAAATAAATTTAAAAATTTAAAAAAAATTAAAAAAAAAAAGAATCATGTCATCTGTGAAGAGAGAGAGTTTGACTTCTTCCTTGCCAATTTGGATAATTTTTATTTCTCTTTGTTGTCTTATTGCTGTTGCTAGGACTTCTAATACAATGTTGAACAAGAGTGGTAAGAGTGGGCATTCTTGTCGTGTTCCTGATCTCAAAGGGAAGGTTGCAAGCTTTTCCCCATTGAGGATGATATTTGTTGTAGGTCTTTCATAGATGGATTTGATGAAGTTCAGGAATGTTCCCTCTATCCCTATACATTGAAGCGTTTTAATCAGGAACAGATGCTGGATTTTGTCAAAAGCTTTTTCTGCATCAATTGAGAGGATCATGTGGTTCTTCTCTCTTCTCTTATTGATTTGTTCTATCACATTGATTGATTTGCGAATGTTGAAGCATCCTTGTAACCCAGGGATGAATCCCACCTGGTCATGGTGAATAATCCTTTTACTGTGCTCTTGGATCCTGTTTTCTAGGATCTTGTTGAGAATCTTGGCATCCATATTCATCAGTGATATTGGTCTGAAATTCTCCTTTTTGGTAGGATCTTTGCCTGGTTTGGGAATCAGGGTAATGCTGGCTACATAAAAAGAGTCTGGAATTTTCCTTCTGCTTCAATTTTTTAGAAACAACTTCAGGAGAATAGGTGTTATTTCAGAATCCTCGAGGAGAACATAGGCAGTAACATCTTTGATATCACCCACTGCAACTTCTTTCAAGATATGTCTCCAAAGGCGAAGGAAACAAAAGCGAAAATGAACTTTTGGGACTTCATCAAGATCCAAAGCTTCTGCACAGCAAAAGAAACAGTCAACAAAACAAAGAGGCAACCCACGGAATGGGAGAAGATATTTGCAAATGACAGTACAGACAAAAGGTTGATTTCCAGGATCTATAAAGAACTCCTCAAAGTCAACACACACAAAACAGACAATCATATTAAAAAATGAGCAGAAGATATGACCAGACACTTCTCCAATGAAGACATACAAATGGCTTTCAGACATATGAAAAAATGTTCATTATCACTAGCCATCAGGGAGATTCAAATCAAAACCACATTGAGATACCACCTTACACCAGTTAGAATGGCCAAAATTAGCAAGACAGGAAACATCATGTGTTGGAGAGGATGTGGAGGAAAGGGGAACCCTCTTCCACTGTTGGTGGGAATGCAAACTGGTGCAGCCACTTTAGAGAACAGTGTGGAGATTCCTCAGGAAATTATAAATAGAGCTTCCCTATGACCCTGCAATTGCACTACTGTGTATTTACCCCAACGATACAGATGTAGTGAAAAGAAGGGCCATCTGTACCCCAATGTTTATAGCAGCAATGGCCACGGTCGCCAAACTGTGGAAAGAACCAAGATGCCCTTCAACGGATGAATGGATAAGGAAGATGTGGTCCATATACACTATGGAGTATTATGCCTCCCTCAGAAAGGATGAATACCCAACTTTTGTAGCAACATGGACAGGACTGGAAGAGATTATGCTGAGTGAAATATGTCAAACAGAGAGAGTCAAGTATCATATGGTTTCACTTATTTGTGGAGCATAACAAATGAGATAGAGGACAAGGGTAGATGGAGAGGAGAAGGGAGTTGAGGGAAATTGGAAGGGGAGGTGAACCATGAGAGACTATGGACTCTGAAAAACAACCTGTGTTTTTTGAAGGGGCAGGGGCGGGAGGTTGGGGGAACCAGGTGGTGGTCATTAGGGAGGGCACAGATTGCATGGAGCATTAGGTGTGGTGAAAAAACAATGAATACTGTTATGTTGAAAATAAATAAAAAATTTAATTAAAAAAAAAAACTAATTGCTGACCACGTTTTCTCAGGTAAATATCATAGTGTGTAGAAATCGGCCCTCCCCACCCAATTGAAGTTTTGGAGTCATCAGCTGCAGAATCTCCACCAGAAGCATCAGATCAAATTTCTGTGGTAGAAAACCAAAAGTGTGAATGAGGGAGGGTTGGAGGGGAGGAGCAGTCAGTATTTGTGTTTGAATATATTTAGTGTTCTCCATTTTCTCAGTCCCACCAGGACTGTGCAGTGTAAGAATGAGGCTAACCATTGACACTAATGTGTCCTCTTTTTGATCCTTTATGCCCTAGTGAACTGGCTCACTCACCTCAGAAACTGCTGGCAAACCTGAACTCTTCCCACAACCACAACATGATGGTTTCTTGCGGTCAACCCTTTGATGGAAACAGCCCAGTGCTTTTTCCATCATGGAGCTGTCTGAGAACAGTAAGTAGTGAGGCCAAGTAATTGCCTTGGAGAGTAATCAGATTGGTCTCTGCACACATAATGCCTTCAACCTTTACTTCTGACTCAGACCCCAGAGGATCGGTAAAATGCTTCTGAAGTTTCATGGAGTTCCAATGATAACCCCAGCTCTGGCTTTAGAAAAGATAGAGGTGACGTGGGATCCTGTGAAGGATGAGAATGAGGCCTGGGGACTTCCCATGAGGACCCACAATGGGAGACTGAGACCCCACAGGGAGGCTGTGCACACACCTGTTCAGCACTGCCCCTAGGACAGAACTGGGCTTGGTTGGGAGCCAAGGACACTAGTTAGCATCTTTGCATGCTTCCTCTGGTGCAGACACAGGTTAAGTATTCCTTGGGCCTTCCTTTTCTCCACCTCTTGGTCTCGGACTACATGTTCTGGCTTTGCTCCAGCCCCAACTGGTCCTCCTTCCCTCCTCCCTGCAAGCCACTGGACGTGCTACTCAGCACCTCTCCCCGCTGCCTCCTGCAGTCTCTTCTTAGGAAGTCATGTGCATCCCTGTGATTTCAAGGGGCATCTTTTCCCTGAAAAGAGATTTTGGTCTCCAGCATCCGTATCTGAACCTCTGGAGTCAGGCACAAATCATTGTCCCTCCACATCTCTGTCTGGTGGTCTCACACATGCTTCTGTGTGAATCCTTCAGTGATTTCAACTCCTTTTAGCCATGCTGATACTCATCATGTTAGTGTAAGCATTCAAATCTCCATTCTGACCACATGGCATCCTTGATGATCCCTGTGTTGCTCAAGATGGAAGGCAAAGAATAGTCCATGGCTCCTTTCTCCCTCATCTGGCCCCACACCAACATCTGCACCTCAGCCACCCTGCATGGTGTTGTTTGTCCAAGGACAAGCTGGACCCTGCTCCCTTCTCCAGCTCTGCAGCTCCCATTCTCTCTAACCAGGACAGCCTCTAACTGGTCCCCCTGCTTCCACTCTTCTCTTCCATAGCATTCTTACACAAGCAGAAACATTGATCTTCTTAAACTATGAAGGATGTGTCCTCCCTGGATACGTCCCATAGGGCTTAGAATGAAGCCCACTGTCTTGGTGCCTGAGTGGTGTCACCTGCCTGGCCTGCCACCCTCCCTTTATTATATTATCTCCCCTGTGATCTCACACTCTTCCCCAGGCCTCCCCCATTGGGTAATAAGGCAGGCCATAGGGAGCTGGGGTCTTGGGAATTTCCATGTCATGTAGCCCAGGGCTTGGCTTGTCTTCTCATGACATTGTTATGATAAGCAGGTTCCTGTTCCAGGACAGCTAGGGATGGAGCTCTCTCAGGGGTCCCACTGCTGAAACATGGATCTCCCTGGCAGAAGTACACATGGCTTGTGGGCATTGATCACTTCTGCAACTGGAAGCATCCCACATGTCTTCCAACATTCACTCCTACCCCTCTGCTTTTCCTATTAGAGCCTATGGACTTCACCCTATGGACTTCACTCACCGAGTCTCTCCTAATTATTGTTTATAATTCTCCTTTGTCTTGTACAAGAGATCCTTCATCTGACCATCACATGTCCACACCACAGCAGGCCCTGTCTGACGCTCATGTTCCAGCAGAGGAAGCTGACTTGTGGAGTAAGTCACTGGCTGAGGTCACAGAGCTGATAGGAGGTGATGGCAGGTTCCCCCCAGGGCCATGTATGTTGACAGCTCAGGCTCTTAATGAGCATCTGGCATTTACAGAGAAGTTCCATGGGGGCAGGTTCTCCTCTTGGCACTTCCGCAGCAGCTCTGAGGTGAATGCTGACGCATGTTGGAGCACTTTTTTTGCCATCTGTGTGGGGATGATAGGGACCCACTAGGTGGACCTGCCACTTGCCTCTCCAGATTTATCTCCAGCCACTCACTGCTTTGCCTGTTTTGCTTTAGCAACAAGTCATAGCTCTTGGATCCCTATACATGACAAATATCCATTGCTGTGGGAATTTTGACCCCATCCCTGCCCTCTGTCTCTAAGTCAACTCCTTATAGCATCTCTTCCAAGCAGTGTCCTCTGTCTCCCCTTCCAGGTGACACTGTTCCCAGGTCTCACCCTAGGGTGGGGTGCTGTCCCAGGTCTTCTCTAATGGGGCACTGTATCCAAGTCTCTCCTTCTGGGGGACCTGCTGTACCAGGTCTCCTGCTCTGGGTGGTCACTGGCCCAAGTCTCTTGCTCTGGGAGGGGTGTCCTGACTCAATTCTCCTGCTGGTGGAGGGGGCAGGCACTCTTCCAGGTCTCCTGCTTTTGGGGGGGGGGTTGTCTCAGGCCTCCCCCTCTGGGAGGGTGCTCTCCCAGATCTTCTCTAGGGGTGCACTGTCTCAACGTCTCATGCACCAGGTGGGGGCAATCTCCAGGTATCCCAATATGGGTGGGGAGCTGCTATCCCAGGTCTGTTGCTCTTGAGGGGTCACTCTACCAGGTCTCCTTCTCTAGGGGTGGTGTTGACCCAGGTCTCTTTCTCTGGAGGTGGGGGCACTGCCCCAATGCTTCTGTTCTGGTCGGGAGGGGGGCACTGTCCCAGGTCTCCTGTTCTATGATGGTGCTGTTCCAGGTACACTTTCTCTGGCGAGGGTGTGTGTGTGCCATATCCAGGTCTTCTGATCCAGCAGTGCTGAATTACCCAGTAGGCAAACCAGGCCCTAAGGGCACATAAAAGGCAGGACACCAACCCATGAAAATATCTAGAAGGAAACTTATAATAATATTGTTCCTCCTCCCAAGTTTGCAAAGATAATCTTCTGTGACTCCTTTTGGAAGATATTTATTTTGCATTTTTTGATTACCGGTCCTGCTGAGTACACTTTTCCAAGTTCCTTGGCTTTCTATATTTCTTCTCTATGATCTGTCACTTTCCTTTCCACTATTTTTGTATCAGAGGCTTAGGGATTTTTCTGTCATGTATGACACATATTCTTTCTGTTTGTTTTTTAAGCTTAAATTTTGTGTGTGTGTATTTTTACATTCATCTTAAATGTACCTAGTCTGAGTTCCATCTGAATTTGATCGAAAATAAACAAAGAAAACAATATTTTTCCCTCAAAGAAAGTGAGGCTCACCATGGCAGGAGGTGGGTCTTCTTCCTTAGTGCTGTCTCCAGATGTTTGTAAGAGGTTTCCCAAGAATTCTAGGGCACAGAGCACCTGTCAGCACATTGGTGGTGTTGCTCAAGAATAACTCAGTGAATGTCATCTGAATGCTCAGTGGGTTAAGCCTCTGCCTTTGGCTCAGGTCATGATCTCAGGGTGCTGGGATTGAGACCCACATCAGGCTCTCTGCTCAACAGGGAGCCTGCTTCCCCCTTTCTCTCTTCCTGCCTCTCTGCCTACTTGTGATCTCTGTCAAATAAATAAATAAAATCATAAAAAAATAATAACTAAGGGAACATTGTTTAATGTGGACACAAGGCTAGAGTATATGGAGCCAGTTGGTTACCAGGTATGGACTAAAGTGCCACTGTTGGGCCACCCACAGCAATAAGTCAGTAAAGTATGCAATGTGATAACATTTTTTTTTTTGAGAAGGTTGATATCATGTGGTATCTGTTTGACATATCTCCCAGAGAAACATTTCTCTCTGTTTCTCTTTCTCTCTCCCTCTGTCTTTCTCGGTCTTATCTCTATATGTCTCTGTCTCTGTCTTTCATACACACACAGACACACAGACACACACACTTACAATCATACTGCATGGAGTCACACAAGACATCTAAACCCAAAGCCTCATGCACACATACCCACACCACCCACCGGGAGCACAATGGCTTCCTAGAACTATAGAAACACGGACATAGTTTCTTACCTGGGGATTCTGCCTTTCCCTCACACCCCCAAGTCTCGGTCCTACCAGGAACCTGTAATCATCTTGGCTGTCCAAAAAATTCATTTTCAGACAAAGGATTTACAGTTATAATTAGTCATGCTGGGGGACCAACAGGTCCTCTCTGTTCATTTCTGTGTGTGTGTGTGTGTGTGTGTGTGTGTCTGTGTGCATGTCTGTGTATGGAAAGTACCAATGACTATTAGAAAGCTACTTTGAAGGGTAGTAGGGTTCTGTCTCTTCCTATCTCTTAACATTCCAAAATTTCCAGCATCTTTCCCATTTTTTAAAGTAAACTCAGTGCTGGCATGGGCTTCAAACTCACAACCCTGAGATCAAGAGTCATGATCCCCATGATCTACAGACTGAGCCAGCCAAGTACACCAATGAATTCACATCTTAATGCTTGTCTTAGATGTACTCATCCAAAAATGGCAATTCAGTCACTCTTTTGTCTTTGTTGGGAAGTTTAATTTGTATTCTGCTGATGGCCTTGTCAAAGCTATGTAAAAATCAGATAACTATTTGTGGTCGAGGCTACAAACTATTCATCAAAAATCCACCCACTTGGCCACAGCTGGACTACATTTCCCAGCAGCTCTTGCAGTTAGGTGTGGCCATGTGACTAGGTGCTGGCCAGTGGGATGTGACAGGATGTGATAGAAGCCATTTCCAGTCCAGAGTTTTGAAGAAGCATGTGTAATCCCTTCAGACTCTACATTTCCCCTCTACTTCCTGGAGTAAAATGACCACGTGGCCCTGGGGAATTGTGGGGACACAAGACTTAAACACCCCAGAACCTCTGGAAGAGGACAGATTCCCAGTCACCAGAAATGCCCACTTAGAACTCCTCAAGGAGCAAGAAATACAACCCATGATGTCGGACAATGGAAAAAGTGTGGACTCTTTGTTACTGCAGTTCAGTCCACTCTAATATAGCAGTGCAACCAAAAAAAAAAAAGGGTAAAATGTGGCCAGTTTGTAAAAGGGTTGTTAGACCAAAAAAATATTCATTTTTGACTAATTTATTTTCTCAAACAACTCATCTTTAGAATAGTACCTCCCAAACTGGGGAGATCACTGGAAGCATTTGGGGAAATTTCAAAAACTATAAAGTCTTGGGCTCCATACCCAGAGATGCTAAATCAGTAACCCTGGAGAGGAGCCCAGAAGTCTATAAATATTTAGAATTCGCAGAAAATGTGCACTCCCCAGGCCGCCAGGGGTTTTGAGAAATTAAGTTAGCATATCCATTAAAATGTAAATGCATGTCAATTTAATTTCTAGGGATATACCCCTGAAATAAAACCACTGGTCAGAATTATATGTGCTTATAAAGATGCTGATTGAAGCATTATTTGAAATATTTTTTAAAAAGAGAAAGATCCCAAATAAGTGAAACCATATGATACTTGACCCTCTCTGCTTGACTTATTTCACTCAGCATAATCTCTTCCAGTCCTGTCCATGTTGCTACAAAAGTTGGGTATTTGAGGACAAGGGTAGATGGAGAGGAGAAGGGAGTTGAGGAAAATTGGAAGGGGAGGTGAACCATGAGAGACTATGGACTCTGAAAAACAACCTGAGGGTTTTGAAGGGGCAGGGGGTGGGAGGTTGGGGGAACCAGGTGGTGGGTATTAGGGAGGGCACAGATTGCATGGAGCACTGGGTGTGGTGAAAAAACAATGAATACTGTTACGCTGAAAATAAATAAAAATTTACAAAAAAAAAAGAAGGAAAGGAAAAAAAAAGAGAGAGAAAGATCCCAGATGTCTATCATCAGGGGAAGATTTCAATAAGTTATGGGCTACTCATCTGTGAGGTGATAAGGTGCTAGGATTTAGTATTTCACATAGAGATCTAACCGTATTTGATATGAAATGAAATTGTTGATTAAAATACAAATATAATGTCACTTCATTTTAATGAATAAGGATTACAGATATATCTACACAGTGTAGATATGCCTACACCGTGTAGATACATCTACACATATGTATCTATGGATGTATAAGCACAGGAAATATATGGCAGGGTCTCTACATGACTAACACTGTTCATTAACTCCAGATCAGAACAAGTGCACGGTGGTGGAAAGAAAATATATAAACAATTTTTGTCCTATACACCTGCATTCTTCATTGTTTGAGTTGTCACAGCAAGTAAGCATTTCTCTTGTCATTTAGAAAAACAGCTAGCTGGGTGCCTGGGTGGCTCAGTGGGTTAAAGCCTCTGCCTTCAGCTCAGGTCATGATCCCAGAGTCCTGGGATTGAGCCCCGCATTGGGCTCTCAGTTCAGCAGGGAGCCTGCTTCCCTTCCTTTCTCTCTGCCTGCCTCTCAGCCTACTTGTGACCTCTGTCTGTCAAATGAATAAATAAAATCTTATTTAAAAAAATAAAAAAGAAAAACAGTTAGTTTTGGCATAAATAAATAAATAAATAAATAGGAAAAAAAATGTCAAACAACCATCCTGCTTGCCCAGGTTTGGGAACCAGGTTTTTCCCAGAGCCTGCCAGCATTGCCAAATTGATACACAGAATAGCACCTTTCCCCAGCATGGGAAAACCAGACTGACCCAGGTGCTCACTGGCCTGGCCCTCCTCAGGGTCTCGGTGGGAAAATACCCAGTGGTGTGAACCACTGTGTTCATACCACACAAAGGTATCAACCATCTCTTCTGAATGCCTGCTTCAGATAGTGGTTAACCTAATGTCTATCAAAATGGATTCTGTCTTCCACACCAGCCATGAAGGCACTTTTGCAACACAGGCCTCTATGGCCCCATGCTTTGAGGAACTGTTCCATATGCTCTCCCATCCCTACCTGCCCCCAGTTTCTTGAGAACAGCAAGAGTATCAGCCTAGCCAAAGTTCAAGGAAGATCTTCAGGATACAGAAATGTTGACTCATCTTATTTCCCAAACCCTTTGACCATGACATTTATTTTTCAAATATAAACACCTTCCTTGTGGGACATTTACTTTCTACTAAAGTCTTAGAAATCTGACTCTGGGTGGAATATCTAATGGGAGGATTCTCAGCCCCTGAGGCAGAGATGGAAGAGTTTTGCAAGGTGGTGGGCTTTCCTCTGCCCACTTCCTGCCTCTGACTTAGCTACAATTGTCATTTTAAGTATTCCAGTTGCACTGTAAGTCCCTTCCTGTTGAGGACTCATAGCACCTCCTGCATCACTGAACAAACAGCTGGTGCTTTATAATGATGGATTCATTCTTACTCCTTCTAAAGGAGCATGCATACTTTCCATCCTCCATTATCCTCACCCATATGGACAGATATCCACCCATATCCTCACCATATGGGCTGTGGGTCTTAGAATCCTCAAGAAGGGAGGGACCTTCAGGTTGAGTATGCAGAACTCCAAGGTGTACTAACACCCTTGATCCCCACAAGCAGATGGGTCTCCTGCTCAAATTGCTAGATGGTACCCCTACTGGCTTTGCCCAACTGCAGGCCAAGCCAGGCCAAGCATTACTGTGCTGTCCTGAAGGTATTGCTCCCAGATGCTGACCTTCAGCCCACACCCAGCATCATAGGGTAAATCCAGACACATGATCATGTGATTGACCAGAACTGACAGGTGGGTCTTCAAGGTGGACAGGTGGCTGCAAAATGGAAAGCTCTGGCAAGGGAGGGAGGGAGAGTGTCATCATCCATCATCCAAACCACCTTGTCTCATGTCGTAGATCACAAAGCTCTGCCCTGCCCACAATTCTCAAGAACACTCATGACCTAGAATGTCCCATCATCTCTCTCTTCCAGACAATAAAGGTGCCCCAAGGGGCAAAATCCCTTGTTTGCTTGTCTGCTTAACAGTTGTGTGAGCTATGGGGGATGTCTGATCAACTTCCTCAGCCTGGGCAAGGGTGACATTACCTCTTGTGCTGGAAGCCAAGGCATTTAATCCACTGGCAGGAGGCAGGGAAGGGGTGGCAGTAAGTGACCACAAGGCCCACAGTGCCTCTGGGTGCTTCCATTCCATCCCAAGAGAGAAGGAGAATGGCAGAGGTGAATGATTCTTGTTAAAAGTGCAGCCCTGGAAGGTGCACCTGGTTTGCTTTCAAAGATGGCCCAGCGCACTTAAAGGGCACCAAACTGCTGCCCTTCTCCTGCTCCACCCTGGGGACCTGGAGGGCACAGTGCCTGGTACACAGGAGGAACTCAGCAAATGCCACCCTGTGTTTACCCTGTGCCCCCTTCCTCTGGGTATCCCTTATCAATCCCCAGTGAAGACCCTGGGTCTTCTGGAGCCTGAAGACTGGCCCCTATCAGGAATGAGGAGAAGGAGGCATAAGAGGAGAAGGAGGGGAAGGAGGGAGAGGAGGGGAGGGGAGAGGAGGAAATGACTAACACTTAGACAAGCACATACTATATGCCAAGGAACTTCCCAGAGGTCACATACTTAACTCACTAAATTCTCATGACAACCAAACGAAATATGTACTCCTACTTTCTCCATATTATGCATGGGGAAACTCAGGCACAGATTGCTTCTGTCTCTTGGCTGAGTCACACTATTTGGAAGTGCAGAGTTGGGATATGAACCCATGCTGCATAGTGCCAGAACCTGGGCTCCCAACCCCCATCACGGATGAGCCATTGACTGTGATAGCACTGTTCAACATGCATCTTGACCCCCACCCCTTCCTCTAGGAAGTTCTTCCATTTGGGTCCCATAAAGGGTTGTTCATGGCCTGTTCCATGCCAGGACCTGCATTAGGCACTGGGGATGGATGAAAAGAGAACAGGCAAAAACCTTGATCTTGGAAGCTCATGCTCTTTCTGCCCCTCCAGGGACTTGGGCACATGGTTGCACTGCTGTTCTCTGGGCCCACAGAGTATATTGTAACAGTTTTCTAGAATCCGTGACAATACACTGATTTCCCTCCCCCCCCCATTTAGGCTGGAAGTCTGGGAAAATAAAATGTGCTAAGAATGAACACAGCAGAGTGAAAAAAAAAAAAAAAAACAGCTTTGTGGTGAGGCAGACCTAGGCATGAGTCCCAGCTCTGTCCTCTATTAGCTCTGCAACCTTAGGCAAGTCACTTTCCCTCCTTATCCCTTAGTTTCCTCATGTGTTAAATGTAAGTAATTAGAATACTTGTATTTAAGCTTTAAATTTTACTTCTCCTTATTCTCTGCTTCTGCCCACAGGTGAGGAACTGACTTTTACTGAACATCTATGACAGGTAATGCCAGCTGCTAGAGGCTTTATATATGCCTATCATTTTAATTCTGAGAACAAACCCTCTAAGTTGGGCACTGGGATGCAATGGTGACTAACCAAACCCCTGCCCCCGAGGAGTCCCATAGTTGCCTGCCCTATCTTAGAGCCCAGAGATAAATTTTGTGCCCAGTCTCTGCTTGAGAAGGTTCAGGCTCTCAGAAGTCTGCAGAGCTTCACTAATCTAGACACATCTAGGAACTAGGGAGCTGGGATTCAGGTGCCAGAACCACGCTCCTTCCCTTGATGCTGATGCCATACAATTGGCTTTTGAGAAATGTGCCCATAGATCACAATGCAAGTAAGGCCAATATGCACATCCATAGAAGGCT
The DNA here is from genome assembly GCA_029410595.1 of Martes flavigula. NCBI lineage: Eukaryota > Metazoa > Chordata > Mammalia > Carnivora > Mustelidae > Martes > Martes flavigula. Next base: position 164,506 of record JAODOS010000024.1, on the reverse strand, counting down.
CTGGAAAGGATCTGGTACTTCATGTCATCACATGAGTTTCAGCAGAGCCCTCCAGGTGGAGGAAAAGAGGGAACACAAAAAAGACCACACCGAGCCCATGTTTCCTGGAGGAGTACAGCTCGTTACCTGTAGGAGGCAGATTAAAACCAGCCAGACAAGGGGACTCTGGGTGGACTGTGGTTTCTACCCATACTGCCACTTCTCCTGTTAGGTTTGGGGTCACTGTCTCTCTACCACTCTGTGGTTTGAATGGGACTGATTTGACCTAGTATGGGAGTCATTCTGGAGTCACAGGCATTGGGTAAGAGGTGGTCATGTGATCCAACCTGAGCCAAGGAAAATGAGGCCAGACACATTTTGTTGGAACTACAGGGAAATACACACACTTTTTCTCTGTTTGATTTCCTAGGATAGAGGAATATAGGGCAGTGGCTGCTGAGATCCATTTCTGCCACTGTATAGGAAGGGTCTGCCTGAAAATGAAAGCATCACATAAGCATCTGGAAACAACCATGTCTGAAGTCACCACACCTCTAGACTCCTAAGTTATGTCAAGATTTTCTTTTGTATTTGGCCCAGACTGAAGTAGTGTTCTCTCACTTGCACAAAGAGTTCTGACTTCTAAATTGACCCAGCTAAACCCAGCTGAGCCAGACCAGCTCTCAGAGTCTGCCTGTTTGGAAAGTAGCTGATGCCTCGGAGCATCCTCTTGCATGGAAATTTGGGGGAAGAGGAGTTGTTTTGGCAGAAAGAGGAGAGGGGAGACAGTCCCTGTCATTGTTGAAGAAATCAAGGATGGCTGATGTGAGTATTGTGCATCCTCACAGAGAACAGAGAAGAGGAATATGTGCATTTTTCCCCTCTCAGGACACCCTGGGGACACTCAGGAAAACTCAAAGAGACAAGAAGGAGGCATGGCAGTTACACATCTGGAGCCATTGATCATGAAAATCACCCTCACTGTGCCCTCAGGTTGATATGGCCCAGGCTTGCTCGGTTTACCTAAGAACAGCATCACACAGACAGTGGACTTGGCCATTTGAAAGGGGGAGAGCTCCCTGTCACCACAGGTGTGTAAGCAGATGCCATGAGAGGGGATACTAGGTCAGAACAGCTTTTTCAATGGTCACTGGACTACAGCCCAAGAATCACTTGGAATTCCTCCAACATGCAGAATCCTGGGCCCTTCACAGACCTATTGGATCAGGAGCCCTTTGGAAGTTGTCTTGGAAGTAGTGTCACTTCTTCCTGGTGATTCTGCTACACATAAACAGGAGAGGCTCTCTGACAGCAGGAGTGCTTCTCAAACTGAAAAGTGTGCACACAAGCTTAGGATTCCGTTAAATGCAGGTTCTGCTTCTGGACCATGTACTGAAAACCAGGACTTATATGAATGCAAAAATGCTCCCACCCCTTAAGCTCCTATGACTGATGACTGGACCACCCATTGGGACAGAGGCCCGACATGGAAAAAGGGGTTCCATTTTCCCAGCTAGGCCAGTCTCATTATTGCACTGAGCAGCCCTGAAGACACATGACATATGGGCCAGGAAATAGATGACCTGGGGATCAAACCTTATCTAATAAAATGAAGCATCACTTACTGAACATTGCCAGGTGCTGGGTACCACATGCTATCCATGTTAGACCAGTATCTAATTTGTCCTTATAATAGGTATGCAAAGCAAGGATTTGTATCCCCATCTGGCAGAGGAGCAAACTGAGACACACGTGGTTGGCAGCTAGTAGTATTCCTAGTTTCTGCCTTCTAGGAGCATGATAGGACTGCGAATCCTGGCCTGTTGTGGATGGAGTCAATGAGGCATGAGCATAGAGATCATGTGCTTCATTCAGGGTGGAGCATTTTCATTGGCATCCAGGCATCCAAGAGACACCTTTCCCTCTGCCACTGTGACTGGGAATATTCAAGATGGTGTGGCCCCATCAGTCAAGCCTCTTAATGTGGAGCAATCAGAACCCACAGCTGACCCATGATAGACATGTGGTATGCATGATAAATCAACCTTTGTCTTACTGAGCCACTGAGATTTCAGGACTTTTTGTTACCACACCATAATCTTGCTTAACCTGACTGATACATGGAAGGAAGCAAAGATATCTAGGACTTCATGAGGGTAGGGTTTAATCCAGACCTTGGTGATTCCATACCTCGTCTTCCTGCTCTGAATTCAGTGCTGGACAATAAATAGCCATCTACCAATCTTTGGGAAATCCTTCCATACCCTCCAACCACAGATTAAGCCCATCATACTTCTCATGGTTGAAGCCATTGGATGAGACACCATTGGCAAAGCCACTCTGTGAACAGGACAAGCAAGAGTATTTCCAGGGGCTGGGTTGCTATAGGAGCAGTTGGTTGTTCATGGAGACATCCATGAGGCCCTGAGAGAATGTGGTCCCGAAGCAAGAAGCTCACACGTAGGTCAGTATTGGGACAAGGAAAGACCCTGTATGTGATAGTCAGAGACAACAACCCCAATCATTATTTGACCCAGACCTTTGAGACCACCTGATCCAGTAAAAGCTATTGGGGATAGGTTAATGTTAAAACCTGTTTACCCGCTTGGCCAAAGCAACTCCATATTACCTGCGTAGCCATATTGTTCTTTCTATCTACGGACTTCATTCTGGGAATAAATGCCACAGCAGTTCTTTTTTTTTTTTTTTTCAGCTAACAGTATTCATTGTTTTTGCAACACACCCAGTGCTCCATGCAATATGTGCCCTCCCTAATAACCACCACCTGTTTCCCACAACTTCCCACCCCCCGCCAATTCAAAACTCTCAGGTTGTTTTTCAGAGTCCATAGTCTCTCATGGTTCACCTCCCCTTCCAATTTCCTTCAACTCCCTTCTCCTCTCTTTCTCCCCTTGCCTTCCATGTTATTTGTTACGCTTCACAAATAAGTGAAACCGTATGATAATTGACTCTCTCTGCTTGACTTATTTCACTCAGCATAATCTCTTCCAGTCCTGTCCATGTTGCTACAAAAGTTGGGTATTCGTCCTTTCTGATGAAGGCATAATACTCCATAGTGTATATGGACCACATCTTCCTTATCCATCCGTCCATTGAAGGGCATCTTGATTCTTTCCACAGTTTGGCGACCATGGCCATTGCTGCTATAAACATTGGGGTTCATATGGCCCTTCTTTTCACTACATCTGTATCTTTGGGGTAAATATCCGGTAGTGCAATTGCAGAGTCATAGGGAAGCTCTATTTTTAATTTCCTGAGGAATCTCCACACTATTCTCCAAAGTGGCTGCACCAAATTGCATTCCCACCAACAGTGTAAGAGGGTTCCCCTTTCTCCACATCCACTCCAACACATGATGTTTCCTGTCTTGCTAATTTTGGCATTTCTAACTGGTGTCAGGTGGTATCTCAATGTGTCTTTAATTTGAACATCCCTGATGGCTACTGATGATGAACATTTTTTCATGTGTCTGGTAGCCATTTTTATGTCTTCATTGGAGAAGTGTCTGTTCGTATCTTCGGCCCATTTTTTGACATGATTATCTGTTTTGTGTGTGTGTTGACTTTGAGGAATTCTTTATAGATCCTGGATATCAGCATTTTGTCTGTACTGTCATTTGCAAATATCTTCTCCCATTCCGTGGGTTGCCTCTTTGTTTTGTTAACTGTTTCCTTCACTGTGCAGAAGCTTTGGATCTTGATTAAGTCCCAAAAGTTCATTTTCACTTTTGTTTCCTTTGCCTTTGGAGACATATCTTGAAAGAAGTTGCAGTGGGTGATATCGAAGAGGTTATGGCCTATGTAGTCCTCTAGGATTCTGATGGATTCCTGTCTCACGTTGAGGTCTTTTATCCAATTCAAATTTATCTTTGAGTATGGTGTAAGAGAATGGTTGAGTTTCATTCTTCTACATATAGCTGTCCAATTCTCTCAGCATCATTTATTGAAAAGACTGTCTTTTTTCCACTGGATATTTGTTCCCTCCTTTATCAAAGATTATTTGACTGTAGAGTTGAGGGTCCATATCTGGGGTCTCTACTGTGTTCCAATGGTCTATGTGTCTGTTTTTATGCCAGTACCATGCTGTCTTGATGACCAAAGCTTGGTAGTAAAGCTTGAAATCAGGTAACCTGATGCCGCCAATTATATTTTTGTTTTTCAACATTTCCTTAGCAATTCGGGGTCTCTTCTGATTCCATACAAATTTTAGGGTTATTTGCACAGCTCTTTGAAAAATACCGGTGGAAATTTGATTGGAATGGCATTAAAAGTATAGATTGCTCTAGGAAGCATAGACATTTTGACAACGTTTATTCTTCTGATCCAAGATCATGGAATGGTCTTCCATCTTTTTGTGTCTTCTTCAGTTTCTTTCATGAGGGTTCTGGAGTTCCTCGAGTACAGATCCTTTACCTCTTTGGTTAGGCTTATTCCCAGGTTTTTTATGTTTCTTGGACCTAAAAAAAACGGAATCGATTCTATAATTTCCCTTTCTGTATTTTCATTGTTAGTGTATAGGAAAGCCACTGATTTCTGTTCATTGACTTTGTATCCTGACACATTACTGAATTGCTGTATGAGTTCTAGTAGTTTGAGGGTGGAGTCTTTTGGGTTTTCCATATAAAAAATCATGTCATCTGCGAAGAGAGAGAGTTTGACTTCTTCCTTGCCAATTTGGATACCTTTTATTTCTCTTTGTTGTCTGATTGCTGTTCCTAGGACTTCTAATACAATGTTGAACAAGAGTGGTGAGAGTGGGCATCCTTGTCGTGTTCCTGATCTCAGGAGTTCGGGATGGCTGCAAGCTTTTTCCCATTGAGGATGATATTTGCTGTGAGTCTTTCATAGATAGATTTGATGAAGTTCAGGAATGTTCCTTCTATCCCTATATTCGAAGTGTTTTAATCAGGAACGGATGCTGGATTTTGTCAAATGATTTTTCTGCATCCATTTAGAGGACTGGGTGCTTCTTCTCTCTTCTCTTATTGATTTGTTTTATCACATTGATTGATTTGCGAATGTTGAACCATCCTTGTAACCCAGGGATGAATCCCACCTGGTCATGGTGGATAATCCTTTAAATGTGCTGTTGGATCCTGTTTGCTAGGATCTTGTTGAGAATATTGGCATCCATATTCATCAGTGATATTGGTCTGAAATACTCCTTTTTGGTAGGGTCTTTGCCTGGTTTGGGGATAAGGGTAATGCTGGCTTCATAAAAAGAGTCTGGAAGTTTTCCTTCTAATTCAATTTTTTGAAACAGCTTCAGGAGAATAGGTGTTATTTCTTCTTTGAAAGTCTGATAGAATTCCCCAGGGAATACGTCGGGTCCTGGGCTCTTGTTTTTTGGGAGGTTTTTTTTTTTTTTTTTTTTTTTTCAGCATAACAGTATTCATTGTTTTTTCACCACACCCAGTGCTCCATGCAATCTGTGCCCTCCCTAATACCCAACACCTGGTTCCCCCAACCTCCCACCCCCCGCCCCTTCAAAGCCCTCAGATTGTTTTTCAGAGTCCATAGTCTCTCATGGTTCACCTCCCCTTCCAATTTCCCTCAACTCCCTTCTCCTCTCCATCTACCCTTGTCCTCTATCTCATTTATTATGCTCCACAAATAAGTGAAACCATATGATACTTGACTCTCTCTGCTTGACTTGTTTCACTCAGCATAATCTCTTCCAGTCCTGTCCATGTTGCTACAAAAGTTGGGTATTCATCCTTTCTGAAGGAGGCATAATACTCCATAGTGTATATGGACCACTTCTTCCTTATCCATTCATCCACTGAAGGGCATCTTGGTTCTTTCCACAGTTTGGCGAACGTGGCCATTGGTGCTATAAACATTGGGGTACAGATGGCCCTTCTTTTCACTACATCTGTATCTTTGGGGTAGATACCCAGTAGTGCAATTGCAGGGTCATAGGGAAGCTCTATTTTTAATTTCCTGAGGAATCTCCACACTGTTCTCCAAAGTGGCTGCACCAGTTTGCATTCCCACCAACAGTGTAAGAGGATTCCCCTTTCTCCACATCCTCTCCAACACACGTTGTTTCCTGTCTTGCTAATTTTGGCCATTCTAACTGGTGTAAGGTGGTATCTCAATGTGGTTTTGATTTGAATCTCCCTGATGGCTAGTGATGATGAACATTTTTTCATGTGTCTGATAGCCATTTGTAAGTCTTCATTGGAGAAGTGTCTGGTCATATCTTCTACCCATTTTTTAATATGATTGTCTGTTTTGTGTGTGTTGACTTTGAGGAGTTCTTTATAGATCCTGGAAATCAACCTTTTGTCTGTACTGTCATTTGCAAATACCTTCTCCCATTCCGTGGGTTGCCTCTTTGTTTTCTTAACTGTTTCTTTTGCTGTGCAGAAGCTTTTGATCTTGATGAAGTCCCAAAAGTTTATTTTCGCTTTTGTTTCCTTCACCTTTGGAGACATATCTTGAAAGAAGTTGCTGTGGCTGATATCAGAGAGGTTGCTGCCTTTGTTCTCATCGAGGATTCTGATGGATTCCTGTCTCACGTTGAGGTCTTTTATCATTTCGAGTTTATCTTTGTGTACGGTGTAAGAGAATGGTCGAGTTTCATTCTTCTACATATAGCTTTCCAGTTTTCCCAGCACCATTTATTGAATAGACTGTCTTTTTTCCACTGGATATTTTTTCCTGTTTTGTCGAAGATTATTTGACCATAGAGTTGAGGGTCCATATCTGGGCTCTCTACTCTGTTCCACTGGTCCATGTGTCTGTTTTTATGCCAGTACCATGCTGTCTTGGTGATCACAGCTTTGTAGTAAAGCTTGAAATCAGGTAACGTGATGCCACCAGTTTTATTTTGTTTTTCAACATTTCCTTAGCAATTCGGGGTCTCTTCTGATTCCATACAAATTTTAGGATTATTTGCTCCAGCTCTTTGAAAAATACTGGTGGAATTTTTATTGGAATGGCATTAAAAGTATAGATTGCTCTGGGCAGTATAGACATCTTAACGATGTTTATTCTTCTGATCCAAGAGCAAGGAATGGTCTTCCATCTTTTTGTGTCTTCTTCAATTTCTTTTAGGAGTGTTCTGTAGTTCCTCGAGTACAGATCTTTAACCTCTTTGATTTTGTTTATTCCGAGGTATCTTATGATTCTTGGTGCTAGAGTAAATGGAATCGATTCTCTAATTTGTCTTTCTGTATTTTCATTATTAGTGTATAAGAAAGCCACTGATTTCTGGACATTGACTTTGTATCCTGCCACATTACTGAATTGCTGTATGAGTTCTAGACGTTTGGGGGTGGAGTCTTTCGGGTTTTCCATATAAAGAATCATGTCATCTGCGAAGAGAGAAAGTTTGACTTCTTCCTTGCCAATTTGGATACCTTTCATTTCTCTTTGTTGTCTGATTGCTGTTGCTAGGACTTCTAATACTATGTTGAACAAGAGTGGTGAGAGTGGGCATCCTTGTCGTGTTCCTGATCTCCACGGGAAGGCTGCAAGCTTTTTCCCATTGAGGATGATATTTGCTGTGGGTCTTTCATAGATAGATTTGATGAAGTTCAGGAATGTTCCTTCTATCTCTATACTTTGAAGCGTTTTAATCAGGAACGGATGCTGGATTTTGTCAAAAGCTTTTTCTGCATCAATTGAGAGGATCATGTGGTTCTTCTCTCTTCTCTTATTGATTTGTTCTATCACATTGCTTCATTTGCCAATGATGAACCATCCTTGTATCCCACGGATGAATCCCACCTGGTCATGGTGGATAATCTTTTTAATGTGCTGTTGGATCCTGTTTGCTAGGATCTTGTTGGGAATCTTGGCATCCATATTCATCATCGATATTGGTCTGAAATTCTCCTTTTTGGTAGGGTCTTTGCCTGGTTTGGGGATCAGGGTAATGCTGGCTTCATAAAAAGAGTCTGTAAGTTTTCCTCTGCTTCAATTTTTTGAAACAGCTTCAGGAGAATAGGCGTTATTTCTTCTTTGAAAGTTTGATAGAATTCCCCAGGGAATCCGTCGGGTCCTGGGCTCTTGTTTTTTGGGAGGTTTTTGATCACTGCTTCAATCTCATTACTAGATATCGGTCTATTCAGGTTATCAATGTCTTCCTGGTTCAATTTTGGGAGTTTATGGTTTTCCAGGAATGCATCCATTTCATCTAGGTTGCTTAGCTTATTGGCATATAACTGTTGATAATAACTTCTGATGATTGTTTCTACTTCCTTGGTGTTAGTTGTGATCTCTCCCTTTTCATTCATAATTTTATGAATTTGGGCTTTCTCTCTTTTCTTTTGGATTAGTGTGGCCAATGGTTTATCGATCTTATTGATTCTTTCAAAAAACCAGCTTCTAGTTTCATTGATACGTTGTACTTTATCTTTGGTTTCTACCTCATTGATCTCTGCTCTAATCTTGATTATTTCCTTCTTACGTGTGGAGTTGGTTTGATTTGTTGTGATTCTCCAGTTCTTTAAGGTGTAGAGACAGCTGGTGTATTCTGGATTTTTCAATTTTTTTGAGGGAGGCTTGGATGGCTATGTATTTCCCCCTTAGGACCGCCTTTGCTGTATCCCATAGGTTTTGGTGTGAAGTATCTTCATTCTCATTGGTTTCCATAAATTGTTGAAGTTCTTCTTTGATCTCCTGGTTGATCCAAGCATTCTTAAGCAAGGTGGTCTTTAACTTCCAGGTGTTTGAGTTCCTTCTGAACTTTTCCTTGTGATTGAGCTCCAGTTTCAAAGCATTGTGATCTGAGAATATGCAGGCAATAATCTCAGTCTTTTGGTATCGGTTGAGCCCTGATTTGTGGCCCAGTATGTGGTCTCTTCTGGAGAAGGTTCCATGTGCACTTGAGAAGAATGAGTATTCTGTTGTTTTAGGGTGGAATATTCTCTATATATCTATGAGGTCCTTCTGGTTCAATGTGTCAATCAATGCTATGATTTCTTTATGGATTTTCTGCTTCGATGATCTGTCTATTTCTGAGAGAGGCGTAATAAGATCACCTACTATTAATGTATTCATATCAATATGACTCTTTATCTTGATTAATAGTTTTCTTATGTAATTGGCTGCTCCCATATTGGGGGCGTAGATATTTACAATTGTTAGATCATCTTGGTGGATAGTCCCTTTAAGAATGATGTAGTGTCCTTCTGTATCTCTGACTACTGACTTTAGTTTAAAATCTAATTTCTCTGATATGAGAATCACTACCCCGGCCTTCTTTTGAGGCCCATTAGCATGAAAGATGTTTCTCCATCCCTTTACTTTCAGTCTGGGTGTATCTTTAGGTTCAAAATGGGTCTCTTGTAGACAACATATGGATGGGTCCTGTCGTTTTATCCAATCTGCAACCCTGTGTCATTTTATGGGCGCATTTAGGCCATTCACATTGAGAGTGATTATTGAGAGATACGTTTTTATTGACATTGTGTTATCTTTGAAGTCTTTCTTTCTGTCAATTGTCTCTATATTTCTGTTCAATGCTATTCTTAGAGTTTTTCCTCTTTTATAGAACCCCCCTTAATATTTCCTGTTGTGTCGGCTTGGTGGTTGCATAGTCTTTTAAGCCTTGCCAGTCTTGGAAACTCTTTATCTCTCCATCCATTTTGAATGTCAGTCTTGCTGGATAAAGTATTCTTGGCTGCATGTTCTTCTCTATTAGTGCCCTGAATATATCTTGCCAGCCCTTTCTGGCTTGCCAGGTCTCTGTGGACAGATCTGACGTTATTCTGATGGGCTTTCCTCTGTACGTAAGGAGGTTCTTTGTCCTAGCTGCTTTCAAGAGATTGTATCTACAATTTTGATTCCTCAATTTTACTATGAGGTGCCTGGACGTGTTTTTGGAATTTATAATCTTGGGGAGAGACCTTTCTGCCTCTAGTACATGGACACTTGTTCCATTGGCAAGATTGGGGAAATTTTCATGAAGAACTTGTTCCATTATATCTTCTAGACTTCTTTCTTTCTCCTCCCCTTCAGGGATTCCAATAATTCTGACTTTGGAACGTTTCATGGCATCATTTATTTCCCTGATTCTGTTTTCGTGGCTTCTAAGCTGTTTGTTCCAGGCTTCCTCCTGATCCTTTCTCTCTATCTGTTTGTCCTCCAGATCACTAATTCTATCTTCTGTCTCAGTTACCCTAGCTTTTAGAGAATTTAGATTCGATTGGAACTCCTTGAGAGCATTGTGAACCTCATCCCTGGTGGCCTTCAGCTCTCCCCTAACATTATGAACATCATCCCTGGTCTCTTTCAATTCTGCCCTAATCAATTCTGTTTGGTCATCCATGGCTTTCTCCAACCTAGCTATTGCCTGGATAATTGTTAGCCTGAATTCTCTTTCTGACATACTGTCTATGTTGATAGCCATTAGCTCTGTTGCAGAAGGCCCATCTTCTGTATTTTTCTTCTGTTGGGGATTCCTCCTCCTAGTCATTTTGGTGAGAGATGACTGGACAGATGTAGCTGAATGTATCGACTGTGGTGCTGTCAAGGTGCACCCTGGAACGCTTCTGAGCACTCAGGATTCCCCACCCAAATGAGAGAAAAAAGAAAAGAAAAAGAAAAAAGAGAGAGAGAGAGAGACTGGAAAAAAAGGGAATATAAAAGAGAAGATTCAGCCCAAATGGGCCCCAAGGTAAGATTTATGACGTATACAAACAAAAACAGACAAACAAAGAGACTGATAAAAGTATATGATGTGAAAAAAAAAAAAATATATATATATATATATATGAGCAAAAAAAGTAAGAGCCTCATCAAAAAGAACCTCAAGTAAAAGATTTATATACTATCAGGACAAACATAAATATACAGAGACCCTGGCATAAGAAAAAACTGAGAGCATGGTTATAGATTCTCAGTGTGGGCGAGGAAGGTTATTTTGATTCTTCCTGGATGTATCTTGATATCTTTGTTAAAGGACTCAACTTTCCTAAGAAAAAGGGGGATTAAAAATTGGTTTACCTATAGGGGTAGCATTGATTGGAGAAAGGGGGTTACCTTGAAGTTTAACTCTATATGAGTATTAGAAAATACAAATAAAAAAGGAATAAACTGGACTAAACTAAACTAAAATTCTTTAAAAAATTAAAAAAATAGAAAAGCAAAAGAAAAACACATGAGTATGTATCAGAAAATTCAGGTTAGAAATTTGTTATGGAGTTTGATGTACGGGACATCTCACTGTGATGGTAAATAGGTTAAAGAATTATCTATATAAAAAAAGAAAAAAAAATGAACCAGAATAGTGGGAATGAATTAAAAATAAAAGTTGTATCTAAAGAATTATCTATATAAATTATCTATATAAATATCTATATAATATCTATTATAGATTGTATCTATAAAAATTATCTATCTAAATATATATAGATATATATCTATATATTTTATTTGTATAGATACAAATAAAAGTTGTATCTAAAGAATTATCTATATATATATATAGATATATATATTATCTATATATATATATCTATATATATATTATCTATCTATATCTGTATAAAATATATCTATATTATAAAATAAAAATTATCTATATATAGATATATCTATATATATCTATATCTATAGATAAAATATATCTATATTTATATATATATAAATCTATATATAAATTATCTATATATATCTATATAAAGAAAAAAAATGAACCAGAATCGTGGGAATGAATTAAAAATAAAAGTTGTATCTATAAAAGTTGAATTAAAAATAAAAGTTGTATCTGTAGTGGTGGTTGTTCTCTTGTAGTCCTTTTTTTTTTTCTTTCCTGATTTGTTTTCTGGGGGAGGGGACTGCCACGTGGGTTTTCAGTCAATGATGTTCCCTGAGTTAAGTCCTCCAGCCCACCTCAAGGGGGTGGGCTCTGAGGGAAACAGTTTTTTCAGGCTTTTGTTCTCTGGAGGTTTTTATGTTTGTTCACTTCTTTTCTCTCGCCTTGACAGCTTTTGATGGTTTTTGGAGGTTTAGAGGAAAGCAAACTGCACCCCGACCTCCCTCTCAGAGAGAAGCCTCAGTTTGCTCCCCTCCAGGTGCTGCATCCTCCGGGCCTCTGGCAGAGCAGGTTCTGAGTCCTGGTCCCTGGGGACGCAGGATCTCCTGCTTGTATGCAAAACCACGGCAGAGGCAGCTGTCTGGGCAGCTCCAGACCACCAGAGAGGTTTCAAGCAGCGATCGCACACTGAGATTTTCCCGCTGGCCAGAGCTAAGAGCACCGGGCTTGAGGGCACTTCTCCCAGGGGAGGGTTTGGGGCACGGAGCGCTGGTGGCTCAGGGACCAAGACCTGGTTTCTCCGCCGCACTCTCTCTGGCTCAGGGCCAGGGGAGGCTGTCCTGGGTCTGGGGATTAAGCCCCTGTCCCTAACTGCCCCGATTCCCACAATTTCCCCCAGCGATCCTTTGCTCTTTTGAGTGGTTTCAACCAGACTCCAAGTTAATGCTGGTCCCCAGATGCAGGGCACTCTCGTATTGGGGTATTATTTTCCAATTGGTCGCCTCTGGTGTCTCCCTCCCCCTTTTGTTTATCTTCCAATATCAGTCCGACGTTCCCACACCACTTTGCCTGCCCACTGGCGTCTTCTGCCCCCCGTAGAGATTCAGACGTCTATAATTCTGAACTCAGGCTGATTTCATGGGTGATCAGAGTTCTTTGGTAGGTAATCAGCTCACTTTAGGGTACAGGTTGAAAAGGCATCTCCTCCTACTTCCCCGCCGTCTTGTCTCCCCTCTCCTCATATACTTTTAAGAGTCTTTTTGTTTGTCTGTTTTTCTTTGTATACGTCATAAATCTTACCATGGGGCCCATTTGGAATGAACCTTCTCTTTTATCTTCCCTTTTTTTCCTGTCTCTCTCTCTCTCTCTCTCTCTCTCTTTTTTCTTTTTCTTTTCTTTTTTCTCTCATTTGGGTGGGGAATCCTGAGTGCTCAGAAGCGCTCCAGGGTCTACCTTGACGGCACCACGGTCGATACATCCAGCTACATCTGTCCAGTCATCTCTCACCAAAATGACTAGGAGGAGGAATCCCCAACAGAAGAAAAGTACAGAGGATGGGGTTTCTGCAACAGAGCTAATGGCTATCAACATAGACAATATGTCAGAAAGAGAATTCAGGCTAACAATTATCCAGGCAATAGCTAGGTTGGAGAAAGCCGTGGAGGACCAAACGTAATTGATTAAGGCAGAATTGAAAGCGACCAGGGATGATGTTCATAATTTTAGGGCAGAGCTGAGGACCACCAGGGATGAGGTTCACAATGCTCTCAATGAGTTCCAATCTAATCTAAATTCTCTAAAAGCTAGGGTAACTGAGACAGAAGATAGAATTAGTGATCTGGAGGACAAACAGATAGAGAGAAAGGATCAGGAGGAAGCCTGGCACAAACAGCTTAGAAGCCACGAAAACAGTATCAGGGAAATAAATGATGCCATGTAACATTCCAACGTCAGAATTATTGGAATCCCTGAAGGGGAGGAGAAGGAAAGAAGTCTAGAAGATATAGTGGAAGAAGTTCTTCATGAAAATTTTCCGAATCTTGCGAATGGAACAAGTGTTCATGTTCTAGAGGCAGAACGGTATCCCCCCAAGATTATAGATTCTAAAAAAACATCCAGGCACCTCACAGTAAAATTAAGGAATCATAATTGTAGATACAATCTCTTGAAAGCAGCTAGGGAAAAGAAGCTCCTTGCGTACAGAGGAAAGCCCATCAGAATAATGTCAGACCTGTCCAAAGAGACCTGGCAAGCCAGAAAGGGCTGGCAAGATATATTCAGGGCACTAAATGAGACGTACATGCAGCAAAGAATACTTTATCCAGCAAGACTGACATTCAAAATAGATGGAGAGATAAAGAATTTCCAAGACCGGCAAGGCTTAAAAGACTATGCAACCACCAAGCCGACACAACAGGAAATATTAAGGGGGCTTCTATAAAAGTGGAAAAACCCTAAGAATAGCATTGAACATAAATATAGAGACATTGGACAGAAAGAAATCACTCTCAATGTGAATGGCCTAAATGCGCCCATAAAATGACACAGGGTTGCAGATTGGATAAAACGACAGGACCCATCCATATGTTGTCTACAAGAGACCCATTTTGAACCTAAAGATACACCCAGACTGAAAGTAAAGGGATGGAGAAACATCTTTCATGCTAATGGGCCTCAAAAGAAGGCCGGGGTAGTGATTCTCATATCAGAGAAATTAGATTTTAAACTAAAGTCAGTAGTCAGAGATACAGAAGGACACTACATCATTCTTAAAGGGACTATCCACCAAGATGATCTAACAATTGTAAATATCTACGCCCCCAATATGGGAGCAGCCAATTACATAAGAAAACTATTAATCAAGATAAAGAGTCATATTGATATGAATACATTAATAGTAGGTGATCTTATTACGCCTCTCTCAGAAATAGACAGATCATCGAAGCAGAAAATCCATAAAGAAATCATAGCATTGATTGACACATTGAACCAGAAGGACCTCATAGATATATAGAGAATATTCCACCCTAAAACAACAGAATACTCATTCTTCTCAAGTGCACATGGAACCTTCTCCAGAAGAGACCACATACTGGGCCACAAATCAGGGCTCAACCGATACCAAAAGACTGAGATTATTGCCTGCATATTCTCAGATCACAATGCTTTGAAACTGGAGCTCAATCACAAGGAAAAGTTCAGAAGGAACTCAAACACCTGGAAGTTAAAGACCACCTTGCTTAAGAATGCTTGGATCAACCAGGAGATCAAAGAAGAACTTCAACAATTTATGGAAACCAATGAGAATGAAGATACTTCACACCAAAACCTATGGGATACAGCAAAGGCGGTCCTAAGGGGGAAATACATAGCCATCCAAGCCTCCCTCAAAAAAATTGAAAAATCCAGAATACACCAGCTGTCTCTACACCTTAAAGAACTGGAGAATCCACAACAAATCAAACCAACTCCACACGTAAGAAGGGAAATAATCAAGATTAGAGCAGAGATCAATGAGGTAGAAACCAAAGATAAAGTACAACGTATCAATGAAACTAGAAGCTGGTTTTTTGAAAGAATCAATAAGATCGATAAACCATTGGCCACACTAATCCAAAAGAAAAGAGAGAAAGCCCAAATTCATAAAATTATGAATGAAAAGGGAGAGATCACAACTAACACCAAGGAAGTAGAAACAATCATCAGAAGTTATTATCAACAGTTATATGCCAATAAGCTAAGCAACCTAGATGAAATGGATGCATTCCTGGAAAACCATAAACTCCCAAAATTGAACCAGGAAGACATTGATAACCTGAATAGACCGATATCTAGTAATGAGATTGAAGCAGTGATCAAAAACCTCCCAAAAAACAAGAGCCCAGGACCCGACGGATTCCCTGGGGAATTCTATCAAACTTTCAAAGAAGAAATAACGCCTATTCTCCTGAAGCTGTTTCAAAAAATTGAAGCAGAGGAAAACTTACAGACTCTTTTTATGAAGCCAGCATTACCCTGATCCCCAAACCAGGCAAAGACCCTACCAAAAAGGAGAATTTCAGACCAATATCGATGATGAATATGGATGCCAAGATTCCCAACAAGATCCTAGCAAACAGGATCCAACAGCACATTAAAAAGATTATCCACCATGACCAGGTGGGATTCATCCGTGGGATACAAGGATGGTTCATCATTGGCAAATGAAGCAATGTGATAGAACAAATCAATAAGAGAAGAGAGAAGAACCACATGATCCTCTCAATTGATGCAGAAAAAGCTTTTGACAAAATCCAGCATCCGTTCCTGATTAAAACGCTTCAAAGTATAGAGATAGAAGGAACATTCCTGAACTTCATCAAATCTATCTATGAAAGACCCACAGCAAATATCATCCTCAATGGGAAAAAGCTTGCAGCCTTCCCGTGGAGATCAGGAACACGACAAGGATGCCCACTCTCACCACTCTTGTTCAACATAGTATTAGAAGTCCTAGCAACAGCAATCAGACAACAAAGAGAAATGAAAGGTATCCAAATTGGCAAGGAAGAAGTCAAACTTTCTCTCTTCGCAGATGACATGATTCTTTATATGGAAAACCCGAAAGACTCCACCCCCAAACGTCTAGAACTCATACAGCAATTCAGTAATGTGGCAGGATACAAAGTCAATGTCCAGAAATCAGTGGCTTTCTTATACACTAATAATGAAAATACAGAAAGGCAAATTAGAGAATCGATTCCATTTACTATAGCACCAAGAACCATAAGATAGCTCGGAATAAACTTAACCAAAGATGTTAAAGATCTGTACTCGAGGAACTACAGAACACTCCTAAAAGAAATTGAAGAAGACACAAAAAGATGGAAGACCATTCCATGCTCTTGGATCAGAAGAATAAACATCGTTAAGATGTCTATACTGCCCAGAGCAATCTATACTTTTAATGCCATTCCAATAAAAATTCCACCAGTATTTTTCAAAGAGCTGGAGCAAATAATCCTAAAATTTGTATGGAATCAGAAGAGACCCCGAATTGCTAAGAAAATGTTGAAAAACAAAAATAAAACTGGTGGCATCACGTTACCTGATTTCAAGCTTTACTACAAAGCTGTGATCACCAAGACAGCATGGTGCTGGCATAAAAACAGACACATGGACCAGTGGAACAGAGTAGAGAGCCCAGGTATGGACCCTCAACTCTATGGTCAAATAATCTTCGACAAAACAGGAAAAAATATCCAGTGGAAAAAAGAGAGTCTCTTCAATAAATGGTGCTGGGAAAACTGGACAGATATGTAGAAGAATGAAACTCAACCATTCTCTTACAATGTACACAAAGATAAACTCGAAATGATAAAAGACCTCAACGTGAGACAGGAATCCATCAGAATCCTCGATGAGAACAAAGGCAGCAACCTCTTTGATATCAGCCACAGCAACTTCTTTCAAGATATGTCTCCAAAGGTGAAGGAAACAAAAGCGAAAATGAACTTTTGGGACTTCATCAAGATCAAAAGCTTCTGCACAGCAAAAGAAACAGTTAACAAAACAAAGAGGCAACCCACAGAATGGGAGAAGATATTTGCAAATGACAGTACAGACAAAAGGTTGATTTCCAGGATCTATAAAGAACTCCTCAAAGTCAACACACACAAAACAGACAATCATATTAAAAAATGGGCAGAAGATATGACCAGACACTTCTCCAATGAAGACATACAAATGGCTACCAGACACATGAAAAACTGTTCATCATCACTAGCCATCAGGGAGATTCAAATCAAAACCACATTGAGATACCACCTTACACCAGTTAGAATGGCCAAAATTAGCAAGACAGGAAACAACGTGTGTTGGAGAGGATGTGGAGAAAGGGGAACCCTCTTACACTGTTGGTGGGAATGCAAACTGGTGCAGCCACTTTGGAGAACAGTGTGGAGATTCCTCAGGAAATTAAAAATAGAGCTTCCCTATGACCCTGCAATTGCACTACTGGGTATCTACCCCAAAGATACAGATGTAGTGAAAAGAAGGGCCATCTGTACCCCAATGTTTATAGCAGCAATGGCCACGGTCGCCAAACTGTGGAAAGAACCAAGATGCCCTTCAACGGATGAATGGATAAGGAAGATGTGGTCCATATACACTATGGAGTACTATGCCTCCATCAGAAAGGACGAATACCCAACTTTTGTAGCAACATGGACAGGACTGGAAGAGATTATGCTGAGTGAAATAAGTCAAGCAGAGAGAGTCAAGTATCATATGGTTTCACTTATTTGTGGAGCATAACAAATGATATAGAGGACAAGGGTAGATGGAGAGGAGAAGGGAGTTGAGGGAAATTGGAAGGGGAGGTGAACCATGAGAGACTATTGACTCTGAAAAAGAACCTGAGGGCTTTGAAGGGGCGGGGGGTGGGAGGTTGGGGGAACCCGGTGGTGGGTATTAGGGAGGGCACAGATTGCATGGAGCACTGGGTGTGGTGAAAAAACAATGAATACTGTTATGCTGAAAATAAATAAAAAATTTTTAAAAAAATAAACAATTAAAAAAAAGTATATGACAAGAGAATATATATATATATATGCAAAAAAATTAAGAACCTCTTCTAAAAGAACCCCAAGTATAATATTTATATACTATCAGGGCAAACATAAATACACAGAGACACTGGCAGAAGAAAAAGATGGGAGCATGGTTATAGATTCTCAGTGTGGGCGAAGAAGGTTATTTTGATTCTTCCTGGATGTTATCTTGATATCTTTGTTAAAGGACTCAACTTTCCTAAGATAAAAGGGGGATTAAAAATTGGTTTACCTACAGGGGTAGCATTGATTGGAGAAAGGGGGTTACCTTGAAGTTTAACTCTATATGAATATTAGAAAATAAAAGTAAAAACGGAATAAACTGGACTAAAGTAAACCTAATTTTTTTTAAAAAATTTAAAATAATAAAATAACAAAAGAAAAACACATGTGTATGTATCAAAAAATTCAGGTTAGAAGTTTATTATGGAATTTGATTTACTGGACATCTCACTGTGATGGTAAATAGGTTAAGAAATTATCTATATAAAAAAAGAAAAAAAAAATGAGTCCGAATAGTGGGAATGAGTTAAAAGTAAAAGTTGTATCTATGAAGTAGTGGTGGTTGTTCTCTTGTAGTCTTTTTTTTTTTTTTTTCTTTCCTGATTTGTTTTCTGGGGGAGGGGGCTGCCACGTGGGTTTTCAGTCAATGATGTTCCCTGAGTTAAGTCCTCCAGCCCCCTTAAGGAGGTGGGCTCTGAGGAAATCGGTTTTTTCAGGCTTTTGTTCTCTGGAGGTTTTTATGTTTGTTCACTTCTTTTCTCTCGCGTTGACAGCTTTTGATGATTTTGGAGGTTTAGAGGAAAGCAAACTGCACCCCGACCTCCCTCTCAGAGAGAAGCCTCAGTCTGCTCCCCTGCAGGTGCTGCAGCCTCTGGGCCGCTGGCAGAGCAGGTTCTGACTAGAGGTCCCTGTGTGCGCAGGATCTCCTGCTTGTATGCAAAACCTCTGCAGTGGCGGCTGTCTGGGCAGCTACAGACCACCAGAGAGGTTCCAAGCAGCGATCGCACACTGAGATTTTCCCGCTGGCCGGGGCTGGGACTGCCTGGTCTTTCCAGGTCTAAGAGTGCAGGACTTGCTTGCACCTCTCCCAGGGGAGGTTGTGGGGTGCAGGCGTCTCCAGCTCTAGCATGGCATGGGTCACAGAACACCAGCTGGGCGTTCATGCACCTCTCTCAGGGGAGGGTGAGGCGCACTTGCGCGTATCTCAGGCAAGATGCACTTTCTGCCATCTGGTGTGCCTCCCAGCCCCTCACAGGAGCCGGCCTCCACTCCTTCTTGGGCGCGCTGGCGGCTCAGGGACCAAGACCTGGTTTCTCTGCCACACTCTCTCTGGCTCAGCGCCAGGGGAGGCTGTCCTGGGTCTGGGGACTTAAGCCCCTGTCCCTAACTGCCCTGATTCCCACAATTTCCCCCCACGATCCTTTGCTCTTTTGAGTGCTTTCAACCAGACTCCAAGTTAATGCTGGTCCCCAGACGCAGGGCACTCTAGTATTGGGGCATTATTTTCCAATCGGTCGCCTCTGGTGGCTCCCTCCCCCTTTTGTTTATCTTCTGATATCAGTCTGACATTCCCATTCCACTTTACCTGCCCACTGGCGTCTTCTGCCCCCCGTAGAGATCTAGACGTGTATAATTCTGATCTCAGGCTGATTTCATGGGTGATCGGAGTTCTTTGGTAGGTAATCAGCTCACTTTATGGTACAGGTTGAAAAGGGGCCGCCTCCTACTTCCCCACCATCTTGTCTCCCCTCTATGAAAGGTATTTTTAAGATTAACTAGTTAAAAAACGTTTGAAGAAGAAAGGGTAAAAGTTAAAAAAAATTGGCAGAAGAAAAAGAAATAAAATTAAAAAAAAATAAGTTACTGCAAGACTAAATAATCATGGGGAGAAAGCCATGAATTCCATGCTTTGCTTTCTCCTCCTCTGTAATTCCGCTGTTCTCCTTGGTAAGTGAACTTGGTCTTGGCTGGATTTCTTGTTGATCTTCTGGGGTAGTGGCCTGTTGTAGTGATTCTCAAGTGTCTTTGCCTGAGGCAGAATTGTACCACCCTTACCAGGAGCCAGGCTGCGTAATCCGCTCGGGTTCGCTTTCTGGAGCTTTTGCTCCCTGAACACTTTCTGTAGATTTCCAGAGGACGGGAATGAAAATGGAAGCCTCCCAATCTCCAGCCCAGAGGAGCCAAGAGTTTGGGGCCCCACTCCTCAGTGCGCCCTCAGAGAAAAGCGCTCAATCACTCCCATCTCCCTGGCCTCCAGCCATGCTCTGAGCTCACCCAGTCTGTGACCAAGCATCTCTGTCTCTGCCACACATATCTCCCTGCAGTCTCTGAACCCCACAGACCCCTGAGCTCTTCCCAGGACTGTCTCCCATGACCTTGTGGGGACCCCACTCAAAGAGCAGTGGCCTGTGCCACAGATTACTTTTCAAGGTAACCCCAAGTTGAGAGCTCACTCCTTGGCTCTATCTTTGTAGCAGGTTTCCCCGCTCTAATACCTGCAAACTCTGTGGCACTCAGACATCCCCGATCCTTCTGTGACCCCGCAGGACCTGGGGCCACACTGACCCCATGTGGGCTTCACGCCGGTTTAGCCTCTGGAGCAATATCCCTCAGTGGAGCAGACTTTTAAAAGTCCTGATTTTGTGCCCCATTGTCCTGCTGCTTGCTGGGAGCCAGCCCCTCCTCCCGCAGCCTATCTTCCTGTCGTTTTGGATTCACTTCTCCGCCAGTCCTACCTTTCAGAAAGTGGGCGATTTTCTGTTTCTAGAATTGTTGTTCTTCTTCTCTTTGATCTCCTTCTGGATTTGTAGGTGTTCGCAATGGTTTGATAAGCCATCTAGCTGATCTCCTACCTGATGTCATCCCAGCCTGCTACTTCTCCGCCATCTTGACCTCCCCAAGAAATTATACCTTTTAAAAACATCTTCACAATTAGGAAGACAGGAAACTATACAGGACCCACACCATGAGATAGTTCATACACCAACTTCTCCCATCCTGTAAATGAGAACAAATTAATACATAAATGCTCAAACAGCCCAGATACCTTGGTATCCTCACTCCCATGCTAACCTGGAAGTCATGAGCTTCAGTGAAAAAAAAGTCAGTTCCAGAAAAGTCTGTGGGAGGCAGAAGTGGGAGCTTGCAGCAGTCCTGAACCAACATCAGAGGAGAAAGTTCTCTGAGTGTGAAGACACAGGGCAGCAAGAAGGAGACCTGGGCCCTAACCACAGATTGGGCCTCCAAAAGAGAGACAGGAGGTCTCAGATGCAGTGTTGTGGACAGATGGGGTGAGCACCTTAGGTCAGGAGCCCTGAAAATACCACTATAATGGGAAAAGAAGGGAAAAGGGACATTTGGTGTCTTCCAGGCACAGGGGACTAGGAATAAGGGAAAGGATAAACAGCCCACCTCCCACCATAAGTCAAGAAAAAAACGCATGAGAGAAAAACTAGAAAAAAATCTAAATAACATAATGTTACTTTTCATAACCAAATAAAAGAACCACTGACTGAATTATTTACTCTGAACAAACCTAAAAAAATTAATAAGGGATATTTGATATTAGAAGATAAAAATAAAAAAAAAACATTGATATCCATAATTTTATGGACTGTTATGGAAAGGTAAATCATGAGCATTTCAACATCCTATGCATTAAAATTAGGACCTTACAAATAGATTACCATGCCCTCCACACAAGGTGACATGTACATACATGAAGCAGTCTGCATATTTCCAAATGGTGGTGATGCCCCACAACAATACACATGTCCCTGATGAAAATGAACAGAGTACATGCAAGGACACTTTTTCTAGGGTTCAGTCCCTGTGAAATGTGCAGAGTAGGGAATTCACTGCAAACAGGAGGGTATTGGGGGCCACAGAGTGCTGAGTGCATGGGGACACTGGCATGACTGCTGGTGGGTCAGGGATTTCTCTGCAGGTGATGGGAATGTAAATTTAATTTTGATGGTAGTTTCTCAACTCAGTTAAATATACTACAGACACTTTAGAGCACCGAACTTTATGGCATGAAAATTATAACACATTTGTTTTGGTTTTAGGAAAATAATAGCAAAAGAAGAAGCTACTGTCACTTTCCCTATAAAGAGAGAGATGGTCAACTACATAGCTCTCCCAGGATGTAGCCAGGAACCCCCAGGCAAGAGGGGAGACAGCAGGTGTGAATGGGTCTCCTGCACCAGACACTAGGCTCATTCTGGTGGCACTGTACATTTGGGGACATAGGAGTGGGAGTCTCAAGGACATCACTCAGTCTCATGATCCAGAAATTCCTGGATTCAGTACAGGAATTCATAAGACCTCTATCCTCAGTCTGAGATATATTTTAATAACTCATAGAAATGATCCATTTCTAGTCCATCAATGTGCCAGACATGATTGTATTCATGCTATAAATACTACCGTGATTATTTTCTCCAGTGATGTTATCTAATCCATTCTGCTCTGATAAAGGCAGAATGTGTGTGTGTGTGTGTGTGTGTGTGTGTTTATTTCTATCCAGCATTTCTCACTTAGCATACAACTCTATGTCTAATTCATACAAATGCTTAAAGGTTCCTTCTGAACTTCATATAAAATATCTAACTACTGCCTTTCATTCTGAGTCAGATAAAAAACTGAACATGTGCCCATGATCTTCACACATTTGTTTTTCTCCTTGCAGCACTAGGTCTGGAGACAAGATGGCGGGGAAGTAGGAGGAGGCGCCTTTTCAGCCTGTACCCTAAAGTGAGCTGATTACCTACCAAACAACTCCGATCACCCATGAAATCAGCCTGAGATCAGAATTATACACGTCTGGATCTCTATGGGGGGCAGAAGACGCCAGTGGGCAGGTAAAGTGGTGTGGGAACGTAGGACTGATATCAGAAGATAAACAAAAGGGGGAGGGAGACACCAGAGGCGACCGATTGGAAAATAATACCCCAATACGAGAGTGCCCTGCGTCTGGGGACCAGCATTAACTTGGAGTCTGGTTGAAAGCACTCAAAAGAGCAAAGGATCGCGGGGGGGAAATTGTGGGAATCGGGGCAGTTAGGGACAGGGACTTAAGTCCCCAGACCCAGGACAGCCTCCCCTGGCGCTGAGCCAGAGAGAGTGCGGCAGAGAAACCAGGTCTTTGTCCCTGAGCCACCAGCGCGCCCGAGAACCAGCCGCTGGCGTGGGACCCACGCCGTGATAGAGCCGATAGAACCGGAGATGCCCATGCCCCAAACCTTCCCCTGGGAGAAGTGCCCACAAGCCCGGCACTCTTAGCCCCAGCCAGCGGGAAAATCTCAGTGTGTGATCCCTGCTTGGAACCTCTCTGGTGGTCTGGAGCTGCCCAGACAGTCGCCGCTGCGGAGGTTTTGCATACAAGCAGGAGATCCTGCGTCCCCAGGGACTGCGACTCAGAACCTGCTCTGCCAGCGGCCCAGCGGATGCAGCACCTGGAGGGGAGCAAACTGAGGCTTCTCTCTGAGAGGGAGGTCGGGGTGCAGTTTGCTTTCCTCTAAACCTCCAAAAACCATCAAAAACTGTCAAGGCGAGAGAAAAGAAGTGAACAAACATAAAAACCTCCAGAGAACAAAAGCCTGAAAAAACTGTTTCCCTCAGAGCCCACCCCCTTGAGGGGGGCTGGAGGACTTAACTCAGGGAACATCATTGACTGAAAACCCACGTGGCAGTCCCCTCCCCCAGAAAACAAATCAGGAAAGAAAAAAAAAAAAAAAAAAAAAAAGGACTACAAGAGAACAACCACCACTACAGATACAACTTTTATTTTTAATTCAACTTTTATAGATACAACTTTTATTTTTAATTCATTCCCACTATTCTGGTTCATTTTTTTTCTTTTTTTTATATAGATAATTCTTTAGATACAACTTTTATTTTTAATTCATTCCCACTATTCCGGTTCATTTTTTTTTTCTTTTTTTATATAGATAATTCTTTAACCTATTTACCATCACAGTGAGATGTCCGGTACATCAAACTCTCCTTGCAGCACTAAGTATTTGGAGCTTGCTGATATTTAGCTGGTGTTCAATAAATACTTTTGAATTAAAGCAAATAAGGAAATGAAAAAATACAAACAACCACCTCCTTAACACACGCCCAAAATAGGTATCTCAAGCTTCATTGGGACCATCATCATCAACTCAAATTCTGAATCACAGACATGGGTCATCTTAGAAACATCTTTGTACCTCACACAATCTTCAAGTAATTCTTAAGTCCATTGCTCTCCATGACAAAAATAACATTAAAATGTCCATATTTCCCAAAGAAATCTATACATTCAACGCATTTCCTACAAAAATTCCAGTGACATTATTCTCAGAAATAGAAAAAAAGAAAATATTGAATTTTGTATAGAACAAAAAAAGATCTCAAATTGCCCAAACACCTTGAGATAGAACAAAACTGGAGACACCATACTTCCTGCTTTCAAATTATAATGCTATAGTATTGAAAACAGTATCATATTGGCCTAGAGACACACAGAACAATTCCACAGAATAAAAAAATCAAAATAAAACAAGCAAATAAATACAAGTTCCCCTTGACCATCAGGGAGGACCTAGGCTTACAACAGGGACTTTCTGAGGTCTATGGATATGCACAACTCATATAGCATATGCCCTAAATGAGATCCTCATGCTCTTTCTGGTGTTTCCTGGCACACTTTGGGAGACAAAGCTAGAATGACTGGGCACCCTGCAGTGGGCACATTGATACCCATGCTATGGCAGGCACAGTGCATCTACATGGTCAATCTGGGGTAGGACAGCCTAAAGAATGCTCCCACCTCTGACAGGCCACATCTGCCAAAGGCCCCCATCAATGCTTCCCTCTGCTCTCTGTTGCTTCCTCAAGTGGCATGGGATCCTGGAGCTCTGGCTCCTTGGCCAGATCCAGGTTACACATCCCCCTATTGGGTACATGGTTACTGCTTGGGATGATGAAGATTTCTAGAAATGGCTAGTTGTAATGGGCACACAACATTGGGAGTATACTCAGTCTGAATTGCACATTGAAGAGTGATTGAAACAGTAATTTTTATGTTATGTATATTATTTTTTAAAAGATTTTATTAATTTATTTGAGAGAGAGAGCATGTAAGAGAAAGCATGAGAGGGGAGACAGTCAGAGGGAGAAGCAGACTCCCTGCAGAGCTGGGAGCCCATGCAGGAATCAATTCCGGAATCCAGGATCATGACCTGTGCTGAAGGCAGTCGCTTAACCAACTGAGCCACCCAGGTGTCCCTGTCCTGTATATTATAATAATTATAAATTATAAGTTGAAAATCAGATTACATTTAAGAAGCTGTAGGCATACAAATATCCTTTACATCCGTACCTGCATTGCCCTATTGTAAATCATCCTCATTACTAAAAATACGCAGCAGGTTTTTTGTTGTTGTTGTTGTTGTTGTTATTTCTTCCTGTAGATTTGACATATAAATAAGAAAAAAAAAAGGTAATGTGTCTTTCTCTGTAGGCCTTATTTCACTTAGGGTAATGTCTTGCAGGTCCACCCTTGCTGTCACAAATAACAGGATATATTCTTGGAAAGGCTCATGGGGTGGACATCCTTGTGCACAGATGGGGTCATGTTCATGGTGCTGCATTGCCCCCATACTGTGTGGATCACTGACAAGCCCTGTTGTGGCAGGAAAGAGGAGGAGGACACAGTCAATGGGCTCAGGAAATCTGCCTCAGGGGTTATGGGTCCTGACAGTGTCAGCTGTGTGTCCCTCACATCTGTGGGTTCTCCTTCACCCACCTTCCCTAGAGAAGGCTCAGCATTTTATAGCAGGGCTGGAGCCTTCCCCTTACCCCCACAAGCCCCACTGAGAGATCTGCGAACAGACACTCAAAGTTCCTCCCAGGGATAACCACCCTCTCCTGACATCACAGAGAAATGATAGAATCCAGCATCTGTTGCAAGTCAGTTGTGCCCCTGGAATGCCTCCTGTTCTGAGTCCTCACTGGTCACAAATCTTAGCGCCTTGTTCCTGAGACACAGAGCTACTCAGCCAGTCCTGAGTGCAGGAGCCTGGAAGAAGGAGTGTTTATGGTAGGAAAGTTTATATGTCTTTATAAAGAGAGTAAAAGTGCGAGCTCAATAGGCTCTGATTTTTTACACTTGGATCTCCAGACAAA
Source organism: Martes flavigula (assembly GCA_029410595.1). Taxonomy (NCBI): domain Eukaryota; kingdom Metazoa; phylum Chordata; class Mammalia; order Carnivora; family Mustelidae; genus Martes; species Martes flavigula. The sequence goes on along the minus strand of JAODOS010000024.1, from coordinate 138,248 downwards.
GTTTCTCCATTACCATGAGTTTTTGTTGTTGTTGTTGTCTTTGTTTATTTGTTTTGTTTTGTTTTGTTTCCCCTCTGGGAGATCACTTAGGTTGCATAGGAAACTGGGAGAAAGGATATTGTGATCTAAGTACAGTCAGTGTGTACTCTAGTTATTTTAATTTGGAAGAGAGTCAGAGTACAAGGTTGTGAACAGGCTGAGGTATTTGTCCCTCTTCCCCATCTGTGTGTGTCACTGTGTCCAGCACCACTGTACCCCACTGCACAGTAATAGTCAGCCTCGTCCTCAGGCTGCAGCCCAGAGATGAGCAGAAACACTGCATTGGACGAGGTGTCCTTGGAGCCAGAGAAGCGACTGGGAATCCCAGGTCCCAGCTCTGTACTTGAGTCTGAGTAGTAGTACAGGAGAAACCGGGGAGGGGTCCCTGGCTTCTGCTGGTACCAGTTTATGTAATAGCTGCTGACACTGATGTCCCTGCTCAAGGTGCAGGTGAGTCTGACTGTTGTTCCCAGAGATGCAGAGAGTGAGGGCAGCTGCGTCAGCACAGGCTGGGACAAAGATCCTGCAAATACAGACACTCATGGATGATGGAATTATAAGTGGGAAAAACAAAACAAAACAAACAAACAAACAAACAAACAGAAAACAGAAAACAAAAAACAAAAAAGCATCAATATCTTGAACATGGAAAATGTCATATGGGGCCCCTTGTGTCCCTGAGAACTTTCCCTACCTGTGCAGTGACAGGAGCATGAGGAGGATAGGAATCCAGGCCATGGTAACACAGACCCTGGTTCCCACAATGGGCTGGCCTGCCCCAGTCCTCCTTTTCTTCTCCACCCTATGCCACAGGCAGGGCTCTCCATGCAAATGGGGTCTATCCAGTGTCAGCCCAGTCCCTCCCTGAGCCCTGGTGGTGGAGCTCAGTTCACACCACACACTGAGGAGGATGGTGTTTGGTTTCACCCCTGGGGAGAGCACAGGGAGCAAGCACCTGCTGAGACCACATGTAGCTCCCTCTCAGGGGACCCTGCCAGACCAGAGAAGACACAGCTGCTGAGTCCCTATCAAGGAGAGCAGGTCCCAGTCCCCAGGTTTTTCCCTGGACTGAATGTACCTCAGTAGGTCACCATACAGGATCACAGGGCAGTCCCACAGCTCCCCCTGCTGGTCACAGGTTGCAGTAGTCCCTGTGTCCCAAAACCCTGAGCGCCCCGCTGATTTCTGCAGCTCCTCAATTCTCTGTGTATATGCACATCCACCGTACAATTCTTAGTACTTTTCTCCTGCTTTCTGAAAGTACATCTTCCCTAAGGATCTTTAGTAAGCCACAATGGCACAAGACAAAGAAGCAATTAACATTAATGTACATTCACAAACTTTTGCATGTTTCCAGACTCAAAAAGACTTTCCTAGGCTTCTCTAATACCTAAGGATACATTTTGCTGTCAGATGTACAAAATAAATAGAGATAAAGTAAATATGGTGATGTACACTGTTCAAAGTGCTGGTGTCCCGATACTGAGAGGCTGTATGTACTTCCCAGGGAAGGAGCTGGATGGTTCCCTTCCCGTTTTCTGAGTGAAGCACTGTCTTGTAGAGTCTCCCTGAAAAAACAAATGTTGAATGTTAGTTTGGCCTTTCTTTCTTTTTCTCTATTAATATAAAGCTAAAATCCTCGTCAGATTTATTTTATCAGTAAAAGCAGGTACTTATGTAAATGTTTCATAAAAACTAAGTGGTTTAATTAGAACTTAAAAAAGTTGGGATACCCGTTCTAGGATTCTGATACTTAGGTTTGCCTCCTGTAAGTTCTCACTCCATGCAGAGCCCTGGTCCATAAGATGTGTAAATATGTGCATATATAGTTAGAGGACATTCTAGATAACATTGAGTGACCCAGGTGTGCATCAGGTCAGGTGACACAGAGACAGGGAACACCGGAGCTGAGGGTTTTGAAGGGGCGGGGGGGTGGGAGGTTGGGGGAACCAGGTGGTGGGTATGAGCGAGAGCACAGATTGCATGGAGCACTGGGTGTGGTGAAAAAACAATGAATACTGTTATGCTGAAAATAAATAAAAAATTAAAAAAAAAAAAAAGAACTGTTATCCCCCCTCCAAAAAAAAAAAAAAAAAGAAAGAAATTGTATGGACTGTTTCTAAGAAAGGCATAGACAGGAATTTTGTAGGAATACAAACAATCAGTGTCATATTCCAAAGAGGACAATGCAGCAAACATTTGAAAACATTGCCTTGAACGTGTTGACAGAAATTACATTTGATTTAATGGTGGGTGAAAAAAAAGTAAATACAAATAATGGATGTTGTTGGCTTCACATTTACCCATCAAGAGGAACTGAGTTAATAATCCCAAGTTTATAGGATCTACTTATCTGTGGCATATATTTCTTGGCAGGAGTCTGTCTTAGGTGTTATAAAATTTCTTTATACAAAAAAATCTTTACTTATATTTCTTGATGTTTTGTCTCAGTTTAGTAGAAAGTTAAATGTGAGATGTTATTATTTTCAAGATGTGTTCAATATCTGAGCGGTTGGTTCCATAAATTTTCCCTTCCTCAGTGTCACAGGGATCCAGCTCAGGTTTCACTGTGCACATGTTCTCCAAACTGCCAGATTCCAAGGCCTTCTAGTAAATTCCTGTGAGGAGGATCACCAGCTTTCCTCAGATACTCTGTCCTAAAGGCAGGCATAGGGATCTTCCTCACTGAGTTCAGGCAGGCACCCCCTCTAGTGACACTGCCATTGTTCTTGGCAGAAAACCCAAACCCTGCACTTCCCAAAGAGGCCTTCATGCTCCGGCCCCACCCTTCATGCAGTCCCAACCCTTGCTCTCTGACACCCAACTTCCCTGTTTTCCCGTTATTTCAAAACCCTGAATTTCAGTCCCTTCCCTGGTCTCTCAGCCATGTCCTCCTCATTTTTGGGGGAGATGGGTTTCCACTTGTAATCATGGAAAAAACACGTATTTTGGCAACTCTAGGTGTCATTCAGTAACTCTTCGTTTCCTGATATACTCACATCACCACATAAGGCAGAAGAGAATATATATAAATATATACATGTAAATATATATTCATATTCAAGAGATGATAAATAAATAAATACATGCACATGTATACATATTTATATTTAACTTGAACTATAGATAAAGAAGAGCTTGCATCCATATTCGATAGAAGATCATAGATATAACTCACCTTGATGACTATCCTACTGTCTTTGTCCCTTGTCCTGTTCCCTTCCTGAACATGAAACAATTCCAAACCTTCCATCACCCATATATAGTATATGAACCTAATGAGCTTTAGCACGTTACCTACATGTTCAACGTGCCAAAAGTCTTGAATTAAAAAAAAAAAAAAAAAGGATTCCACCTACTCTCACATCAATGTATGTGTGTTGCCATTCATCAAATCTCAGGATAGGGACAAACTGAATATCTCTAGATTTCAGATAACATGAAATTCTCAGTAAATTCCAGAATGGCAACAGGGTGCATGTAGGGTGTTGGGGAGAGGCTCATGATGTTCTCCTGGGTCACACATCCTGACCTACAGCCCTTCTTGTCATTGTCACCCAGCAATTATGAAGGTCATTTTGCTTCTGGAAACAAATTAATTCCATTGCATTGGAAGACCAATACCTATAAAATGATATTTTTATTGATCTCATAAACATCCACAAAATCTAAAACACAAAGTCTTCATATCTCAGTAGAACACATAACAGTAGAAACAATAATCTGAGTTGTGTTTGATCCCAGACAGGAACATGGGAATGATTAATAAAGACAGGAACAGGCTTAGAGAGTATGTTATTATATTTGCCCATGGAACAGGAGCTCTGTGTGACATTTGATTGTATCAGCTCTATAGCAATGATAATCAGATTCTCCTCACAATAAAGCCAAGAGATAGTAAAACAGTTCCTGATTAACACAGTTGGGTCTGGACAATGAGGTTGGAAATGAGGACGGTCATTCATGCTGTCCCAAGTACAAGCATAGGGACTCAGTCTGAGCCTTGGTACCAATTTCACGTGAAATCCCGTGTTTCTTCTTTCCTGTGCAAGTGATGGTGGCCTCAAATCTAGAATCATCAAGAACGTCACACGGGAAGTAACACACGCACATATGGAGGTGGTTTCTGATCTGGACGTCCCACAGCCTGACCTCACAGAAGCTCTAATAAGGTATAGGAGGTGAGCAGGACAGAGTCTCGGACTGTGGGCAAAGAAAAACCAATTTGGGATGCCCATGGACCCTGAGTAATGATGGCTATAGCAGAGCCGTATCCATGGACCCCATTCCCTCAACTTCTCTGGGACATGGTCTCTTTTTTCCAGTATTATGCAGAATCTTCCATATTCTCTTGGATCATAAGAGGATTCCTGGACTCATGGCCTCAAATTTTCCCTCTCCATAACTTCACAACTCAAATCTCAGATGCCTAGCAATTATTACAGGTCAACTCCTCAAAGGTCTGTGTTCTCACACAACATCTCACAACCCAGAGACTCATCCATGGAGCACAGTGAACCTTGGCCAGTTCTGAGCACAGGATCCTGGGAGGGAAAATAGCGTGTCTTCTCTGCCACCTGGAATGGCAGAGTCCATGCAGTAGAAGGCTGTCCACCTGTTGGGATGCTCCCTGGGCTATGTTGAGGATAAAGTCAAAGAAAGAATAGTTTTCACATTAAAAAGATTATCCACCATGACCAGGTGAGATTCATCCCTGGGTTACAGGGATAGTTCAACATTCACAAATCAATCAATGAGATAGAACAGATCAATAAGAGAAGAGAGAAGAACCACATGGTACTCTCAATTGATACAGAAAAAGCATTTGGCAAAATCCAGCATCCGTTCCTGATTAAAACGCTTCAAAGTATAGGGATAGAGAGAAAATTCCTGAACTCCATCAAATCCATCTATGAAAGACCCCCAACAAATATCATCCTCAATTGGAAAAAGCTCACAGCCTTCCCATTGAGATCAGGAACATGACAAGGATGCCCACTCTCACCACTCTTGTTCAACATAATGTTAGAAGTCTTAGAAACAGCAATCAGACAACAGAGAGAAATAAAAGGTACCCAAATTGGCAAGGAAGAAGTCAAACTCTCTCTCTTCACAGATGACATGATTCTTTATATGGAAAACCCGAAAGACTCCACCCCCAAACGTCTAGAACTCATACAGCAATTCAGTAATGTGGCAGGATACAAAGTCAATGTCCAGAAATCAGTGGCTTTCTTATACACTAACAATGAAAATACAGAAAGGGAAATTAGAGAATCGATCCCATTTACTATAGCACCAAGAACCATAAAATACCTCAGAATAAACCTAGCCAAAGAGGTTAAGGATCTGTACTCGAGGAACTACAGAACACTCCTAAAAGAAATTGAAGAAGACACAAAAAGATGGAAGACCATTCCATGCTCTTGGATTGGAAGAATAAACATTGTGTAAATGTCTATACTTCCTAGGGCAAACTATACTTTTAATGCCATTCCGATCAAAATTCCACCAGTATTTTTCAAAGAGCTGGAGCAAATAATCCTAAAATTTGTATGGAATCAGAAGAGACTCCGAATTGCTAAGGAAATGTTGAAAAACAAAAATAAAACTGGCTGCATCACGTTACCTGATTTCAAGCTTTCCTAAAAAGCTGTGATCACCAAGACAGCATGGTACTGGCATAATAACAGACACATGGACCAGTGGAACAGAGTAGAGAGCCCAGGTATGGACCCTCAACTCTATGGTCAAATAATCTTCGACAAAACAGGAAAAAACATCCAGTGGAAAAAAGACAGTCTCTTCAATAAATGGTGCTGGGAAAACTGGACAGTATATGTAGAAGAATGAAACTCGACCATTCTCTTACACTGTACACAAAATAAACTCGAAATGGATAAAAGACCTCAACATGAGACAGGAATCCATCAGAATTCTAGAGGAGAACATAGGCAGTAACCTCTTTGATTTCAGCCACAGCAACTTCTTTCAAGATATGTCCCCAAAGGCAAAGGAAACAAAAGCGAAAATGAACTTTTGGGACTTTATCAAGATCCAAAGCTTCTGCACAGCAAAGGAAACAGTCAACAAAACAAAGAGGCAACCCACGGAATGGGAGAAGATATTTGCAAATGACAGTAAAGATAAAAGGTTTATATCCAGGATCTATAAAGAACTCCTCAAACTCAACACACACAAAACAGACAATCATATTAAAAAATGGTCAGAAGATATGAACAGACACTTCTCCAATGAAGACATACAAATGGCTAAGAGACACATGAAAAAATGTTCATCATCACTAGCCATCAGGGAGATTAAAATTAAAACCAGATTGAGATACCACCTTACACCAGTTAGAATGGCCAAAATTAGCAAGACAGGAAACATCATGTGTTGGAGAGGATGTGGAGAAAGGGGAACCCTCTTACACTGTTGGTGGGAATGCAAGTTGGTGCAGCCACTTTGGAGAACAGTGTGGACATTCCTCAGGAGATTAAAAATAGAGCTTCCCTATGACCCTGCAATTGCACTACTGTGTATTTACCCCAAAGATACAGATGTAGTGAAAAGAAGGGCTATCTGTACCCCAATGTTTATAGCAGCAATGGTCATGGTCACCAAACTGGGGAAAGAACCAAGATACCCTTGAATGGATGAATGGATAAGGAAGATTTGGTCCATATACACTGTAGAGTATTATGCCTCCATCAGAAAGAATGAATACCCAACTTTTGTACCAACATGGACGGGACTGGAAGAGCTTATGCTGAGTGAAATAAGTCAAGCAGAGAGAGTCAAGTATCATATAGTTTCACTCATTTGTGGAGCCTAACAAATAATATGGAGGACAAGGGTAGATGGAGAGGAGAAGGGAGTTGAGGGAAAGTGGAAGGGGAGGTGAACCATGAGAGACTACGAACTCTGAAAAACAACCTTAGGGTTTTGAAGGGGTAGGGGGTGGGAGGATGGGCGAACCAGGTGGTGGGTTTTAGGGAGGGCACGGATTGCATGGAGCCCTGGGTGTGGTGAAAAAACAATGAATACTGTTACGCTGAAAAGAAATTTAAAAATTAAAAAAAAAAAAAGAAAGGCTAGTTTTCCTTATTTCAAGAGAAAATAGGGCCAGCGCACAGAATCTGGTTTTAACCTAGAGGAGAAACTGTGAAACACCATCATCATTATATTGAAGTATTTGCTGATATTTTTGTTCTATTTTTCTTAAATCCAAGGCATCACTGAATGGAAAATTGAGAGTAGACCCAACATGAACCAAGTAGTAAATACAATTAGAGTTTGTGTATGTACATTTTTTGCAAGTTTTCATTTGCCATTGTACAAGACAGCAAATGGAGGGTTCAGTCCCAAGTCTCCATCATCCTATGTTACTGTGAGAAGCACTGCTGGCCAATCACACAGTAATAGTCAGCATGGTCCTCAGGCTGCAGCCCAGAGATGAGAAGAAGCCCTGCAATATCTGAGACAACTTTGGACCCGGAGAAGCAGCTGGACACCCTGGATCACATCTTCATTCTTGAGTCTGAATAATACCAGAGATACTGTGGAGGGCTTCCTAACATCTGGTGGAACCAATATACACAGTAGATCCCTACACTGAAGCCAGTGCTCTGGATGAAGGTGAGTCTGGCCATTGTTCCCTGAGATGCAGAGAGGGAGGGCAGCTGGATCAGCTCAGGTTGAAACAGAGAGCTTGCTAACACAGAAACACATGGGTGATGGGGCAATGAAGTAGGGTGTTTCTTCATCTTGGCACTGATAATGTCTGGGAGCTCACCCAAAAGTCTTATTTGGCACTACCTGAACATAGATGGAGGAGGAAAGGGAGGAGAATATTCTAGGCCTGGTAGATGGTGACACAGCCCCTAGTCTCCATGGTTGGATTGGGTCGTACCAGCACTGTCTTTTACTTCTTACACTCTATAGGAAAAGTAATTAGTTTATGCAAATGTGCACCCCTTTACAGACTCAGAGTCCATGTGATCACTGATTCAGAACCTGAGGACAGAAGAATCCAAGGGTATTTCTTACTCTGAGTCAGACCCAGGAGGTGGTGGAGGGAGCAGGAAGCAGCTGTGGAGACACCCACAGAACCCTTTACAGGACCCTTTGCGAGACCCTGAGGGACCAGACTGCTGGATATCATCCAGGAATACAGAGGGCAGCTCAGCCTCTGCCCATCCCTGAGGGTAGGGGGCTTCCCCAGCTGTGAAGGTGCCAGGGCAGGGCCCAGGGAGATGTGTTGTGCCCCTCCTGCTTACATGTCCACCTGCAGGGTCCTCAGTGTCCGGAGGTTAATATCTACACCTGTGCCACTAGCATTCAATAGTAACCTGAATGACTGTGTGAAACACTGTCTTGGATTTGATTTAAAGAACATGGATACACGTCTGTGATTTGAGAGTCTTACAACATGGAGGGAATGGTCACCCAGAAATAAACACTTCTGAGATTGTATGAATGTGTTTCAACCATGAAACATATAAAAGAATGAGATTATCTCACCCATGAGATATTTAGGGATCTCCTCACAGGAAGGTTTCACACATGTCTCAGGAGAGGAGTGAATGCATTCTCTATATTGGGCTGATAGAAGAAAAAAATCAAAACAGGGTGTGAAGATGCTCAAACCATGAAGGGATGCAGCAATTTCACACACTGGGAAACCATCTGCTGACACTGTGCACAGGGGAAGACAAGGGTGAACACAACAGGTCAGAACTGAAGAAACCATGTGGTCAGGGAAGAACAACTGAGGCAGGAAAACAGGAGGATGGGATGCAGGTGGTTGTGCTCACAGGAGATGCCCAGGACTGTGGTGCAGGAAGAACTTAGGGAGAGAAGGAGGAAGAGTACAGTGTGAAGTGAGGGTTTCTGCTTTCACTGAACTAGTAGAAGGCACTGCTGTTTACTGTAGTGGAGCATTAGATAATGAGATACTTCTCTTTTCATAAAAGTGTTGAAGATCTGAGTGAGGAGAGAAGATGGCGGGGAACTAGGAGGAGGCGCCGTTTCACCCTGTACCCTAAAGTGAGCTGATTACCTACCAAAAAACTCTGATCATCCATGAAATCAGCCTGAGATTAATTATACATGTCTGGATCTCTACGGGGGAAGAAGACACCAGTGGGCAGGCAAAGCGGAGTGGGAACGTCGGTTTGATATTGGAAGATTAATAAAAGGGGGAGGGAGCCACCAGAAACAACTCATTGGAAAGGAATACCCCAATACAAGAGTGCGCTGCGACTGGGAACCAGCATTAACTTGGAGTCTGGTTGAAATCACTCAAAAAGAGCAAAGGATTGTGGGGGGAAATTTTGGAAATCAGGGTGGTTAAGTACAGGGCCTTAAGTCCCCAGACCCAGGACAGCCACCCCTGGCACTGAGCCAGAGAGAGTGTGGTGAAGAAACCAGGTCTTGGTCCCTGAGGCACGAGGATGCCTGAGAGTGCGTGGGGTGCAGCTCTAATGAGGGGCTGGTAGCCTTGCCAGCTGACAGAACTACAGTCTTTTTGCACTCCCCACGCATGTGCCGCACCGTGCTAACAGAGTCTGCGTCACGCACCACACCCTCCCCTGAGAGAGGTGTGCACAGGAGCCAGCCTGGTGCTCTCAGTCCCAGAAAGTCTGAGTACTCCCAGCCCAGGCCATCAGGAAAATCTCAGTGTGTGATCACTGCTTGGAAACTTTGGCGGTCTGGAGCTGTCCAGACAGCCACCGCTGTTGTGGTTTTGGGTACAAGCAGGAGTTCCTGCATCCTCAGGGACTGCGACTGGGAACGTGCTCTGCCAGCAGTCAAGGGGGAATTTATGTGCTCTGGAGCATCCAGAGGGGAACAGACTGAGGCTTCTCTCGGAGAGGGAGGTCTGGGTGCAGTTTGCTTTCCTCTAAACCTCTAAAAACCATCAAAAGCTGTCAAGGTGAGAGAAAACAAATGAACGAACAAACAAAAAAAACCTCCAGGGAACAAAAGCCTGAAAAAACCGGTTTCCTCAGAGCCCACCCCCTTGAGGGGGGGTGGGAGGACTCAACTCAGGAAACACTACCGGAAAAACCACGCAGCAGGCCCCGCCCCCAGAAAGTCAACTGGGGTTAAAAAAAAAAAAAGAGAGAGAGAGAGAGAGAGAGAACAACCACCACTCCTTCATAGATACAACTTTTATTTTTAATTCATTCCCACTATTCTGGTTCATTTTATTATAGATAATTTTTAACCTATTTACAATCACAGTGAGATGTCCAGTACATCAAATTCCATAATAACCTTTAAATCTGAACCTTTTGATACATATACCTGTGTTTTTATTTTGCTTTTCTATTTTTTTATTTCTTTTAAGTTTCAATTTAGTTTAGTTTCTTCTTTTTTTTTAATTTTAGTTTTTTTTAATATTCATATAGAGTTAAACTTCAAGGTAATCCCCTTTCCCCAATCAATGCTTCCCCTATAGGTAAAGCAATTTTTAATCTCCCTTTATCTTACGAAAGTTGAGTCCCTTAAAAATGGTATCAAGATACATCCAGGAAGAATAAAAATAACCTTCCTCCCCCACACTGAGAATTTATAACCACTCTCCTATCTTTTTCTTCCATCAGTGTTTCTGTGTATTTGTGGTTGTCCTGGTAGTATTTAAACCCTATACTTGGGGTTCTTTTTGAAGAGGTTCTCTTTTTTTTTTTGTCTTGCATATATATATATATAATATGTATATATTATATATATATAATAAAATATATAAAAATATATATAAAATATATATATTTTTTGTCTTGCATATATATATGTATATATATTATATATATATATATTTCTCTTGTCATCTACTTTTGTCAGTCTTTTTGTTTGTCTGTTTTTGTTCGTATACCTCATAAGTCATACCTTGGGACTTATATTTTATTTTAACTTTCTCTTTTTTTTCCTGTCTCTCTCTCCCTCTCTCTTTTTCTTTTTTTATCTTTTCTTTCTTCTTTCATTTGGGTGGGGACTCTTGATTGCTCAGAACTGTTCCAGGGTGCACCTCGACTGCACCATACTCAATACATCCAGCTGCATCCATTCAGCTATCTCTCACCAAAATGACTAGGAGGAGGAATGCCCAACAGAAGAAAAATTCAGAGGCTGGGTCTTCTGCAACAGAGCTAATGGCTATCAACATAGACAATATGTCAGAAAGAGAATTCAGGCTAACAATTATCCAGGCAATAGCTAGGTTGGAGAAAGCCATGGATGACAAAATGGAATTGATTAGGACAGAACTGAAAGCCACTAGGGATGATGTTCACAATGTTCTCAATGAGTTCCAATCTAATCTAAATTCTCTAAATGCTAGGGTAACTGAGACAGAAGATAGAATTAGTGATCTGGAGGACAAACAGATAGAGAGAAAGGACCAGGAGGAAGCCTGGAACAAACAGCTTAGAAACCACAAAAAGAGAATTAGGGAAATAAATGATGCCATGAAAAGTTCCAACATCAGAATTATTGGAATCCCTGAAGGGGAGGAGAAAGAAAGAATCCTAGAAGATATAGTGGAAAAAACTCTCCATGAAAATTCCCCAATCTCACAAATGGAACCTGCATTCACGTACTAGAGGCAGAACGGTCTCCCCCCAAGATTATAGATTCTAAAAAAAATCAAGGCACCAGATAGTTAAATAGAGATATCATAATTGTAGATATAATCTCTTGAAAGCAGCTAGGACAAAGAGACTCCTTACGTACAGAGGGAAGCCCATCAGAATAACATCAGGCCTATCCACAGAAACCTGGCAAGCCAGAAAGGGCTGGCAAGACATATTCAGGTCATTAAATGAGAAGAACATGCAGCCAAGAATACTTTATCCAGCAAGACTGACATTCAAAATGGATGGAGAAATAGAGCTTCCAAGACCAGCAAGGCTTAAAAGAGTATGCGACCACCAAGCCAACACTGCAAGAAATATTGATGAGGTTTCTATAAAAGAGGAAAAGTCCTAATAATATCATTGAACAGAAATATGGAGACAATCTACAGAAATAAAGACTTCAAAGGTAACATGATATCAATAAAAACATATCTCTCAAGAATCACTCTCATTGTGAATGGCCTAAATGTGCCCATAAAATGACACAGGATTGCAGACTGGATAAAACGACAGGACCCATCCATATGTTGTCTACAACAGACCCATTTCGAAACTAAGGATACACCCACACTGAAAGTGAAGGGATGAAGAAGCATCTTTCATGCCAATGGGCCTCAAAAGAAGGCTGGGGTAGTGATTCTCATATCAGATAAATTAGATTTTAAATTAAAGACTGTAGTCACAGATATAGAAGGACACTACATCATTCTTTTTTTTTAATACTCTTCTTCTTAAAGATTTTATTTATTTATTTATTTGACAGACAGAGATTACCAGTAGGCAGAGAAAGAGAGAGAGAGAGAGGAGGAAGAAGCAGGCTCCCTGCCAAGCAGAGAACCCGATGTGGAGCTGGATCTCAGGACCCTGGGATCATGACCTGAGCCGAAGGCAGAGGCTTTAACCCACTGAGCCACCCAGGCGCCCCTCACTATATCATTCTTAAAGGGCCTATTCAGCAAGATGATTTAACAATTGTAATTAACTATACCCCCAATTTGGGAGCAGCCAATTACATAAGAAAACTATTAATCAAGATAAAGAGTCATATTGATATGAATACATTAATAGTAGGAGAAATTAAAATACCTCTCAGTAATAGACAGATCATCCAAGCAGAAAATCAATAAAGAAACAAGAGTATTGAATGACACTTTGGACTGGATGGACCTCATAGATATATATATAGAACATTCCACCCTATAATGACAGAATACTCATTCTTCTCAAGTGCACATGGAACCTTTTCCAGAATAGAACACATACGGGGTCACAAGTCAGGGCTCAACCGATACCAAAAGACTGAGAATATTCCCTGCATATTCTCAGATCACAATGCTTTGAAACTGAGCTCAATCACAAGGAAAAGTTCGGGAGGAACTTAAACATGTGGAAACTAAAGACCACCTTGCTTAAGAATGCTTGGATCAATCAGGAGATCAAAGAAGAACTTAAACAATTCATGGAAACCAATGAGAATGAAGACACTTCAGTCCTAATCCTACGGAATACAGCAAAGGCAGTCCTAAGAGGGAAATACATAGCCATCCAAGCCTCCCTTAAGAAAAAAAATTGAAAAATCCAGAATACACCAGCTGTCTCTACACCTTAAAGAACTGTAGAATCAACAACAAATCAAACCAACTCCACACATAAGAAGGGCAATAATTAAGATTAGGGCAGAGATCAATGAGGTAGAAACCAGAGATACAGCAGAACGTATCAATGAAACTAGAAGCTAGTTTTTTGAAAGAATCAATAAAATCAATAAATAATTGGCCACGCTAATGCAAAAGAAAAGAGAGAAAGCCCAGATTAATAAAATTATAAATGGAAAGGGAGAGATCACAACTAATATCAAGGAAATAGAAACAATCATCAGAAGTTATTATCAACAGTTATGTGCCAATAAGCTAAACAACCTAGATGAAATGCATGCATTCCTGGAAAACTATGCACTCCCAAATTTGAACCAGGAAGAAATTGACACCCTGAATAGACCGATATCTAGTAACGAGATTGAAGCAGTGATCAAAGATCTCCCAAAAAACAAGAGCCCAGGACCTGATGGATTCCCTGTGGAATTCTATCAAACTTTAAAAGAAGAGATAACACCTATTCTCCTGAAGCTGTTTCAAAAAATTGAAGCAGAAGGAAAACTTCCAGACTCTTCTGATGAAGCCTTTTTATGAAACATCACCCTGATCCCCAAGCCAGGCAAAGTCCCTACCAAAAGGGAGAATTTCACACCAATATCACTGATGAATATGGATGATAATATTCTCAACAAGATCCTAGCAAACAGGAACCAACATCACATTAAAAAGATTATCCACCATTATCAGTTGGGATTCATCCCTGGGTTACAAGGATGGCTCAACATTTGCAAATCAATCAATGTGATAGAACAAATCAATAAGAGAAGAGAGAAGAACAACATGGACCTCTCATTTGATGTAGAAAAAGCATTTGACAAAATCCAGCATCCATTCCTGATTAAAACGCTTCAAAATATAGGGATAGAAGGAACATTCCTGAACTTCATCAAATCTATCTATGAAAGACCCACAGCAAATATCATCCTCAATGGGAAAAAGCTCACAGCCTTCCTGTTGAGATCAGGAATACGACAAGGATGCCCACTCTCACCATTCTTGTTCAACATAGTATTAGAAGTCCTAGGAACAGCAATCAGACAACAAAGAGAAATAAAAGGTATCCAAATTGGCAAGGAAGAAGTCAAACTCTCTCTCTTCGCAGATGACATGATTCTTTATATGGAAAACCCGAAAGACTCCACCCCCAAACTACTAGCACTCATACAGCAATTCAGTAATGTGGCAGGATACAAAGTCAATGTCCAGAAATCAGTGGCTTTCTTATACACTAACAATGAAAATACAGAAAGGCAAATTAGAGAATCTATTCCATTTACTATAGCACCAAGAACCATAAGATACCTCGGAATAAACCTAACCAAAGAGGTAAAGGATCTGTACTCGAGGAACTACAGAACACTCATGAAAGAAATTGAAGAAGACACAAAAAGTAGGAAGATCTCTGCAGGTTTTTTTGTTCACCTTGTTTTCAACTCCTTTAGGTAAATACCAAGGGGTATGGTGCATGGATTGTTCAGGTTAGAAAATCTTTACTTTTAAAGAAACAGCCAAGTCCTTTTCCAAAGTGACTAGACCAACCTGCATTCCCCCAACCAATTAAAGAGGTTCCTGTCACTCCATGTCCTGGACAGCCAGATCTGTGTCACAGGTAAGTTGTGACTTCCATGAAATAAGGAGAGAGGTATCCAAACTGAATGTTTACACCCTACAGGTGTGGGGATGGTTAACACCCCTCTCCCTGCCCTTGAACACTCTTGCACAGACTCACCAGACCTTCATGGTTCATGGAGGAGCCACCTATAGGCTACATTCCTATCAGTGTCAGACATTCCTGGTCCCTATCGTTTCCTGAATAGCATTCTCTGAGATTATTTTATCCACTGGAATCATGGGGAGAACTCTCAGGGTCACAAACTGTTCAGGAGTAAGTGGTGCATAATGGTGCAGAGGAAAGACTTGCACTGTGATATGGTTGCAACAAGCTCAGTCCCTTCTGTGGTAAGTCTGGAGCTTTGATGCCTTTTTAGAGTCCTGAAGGGACTCTGATGCATGGAACCATGCATCAGTTATTGCATGCGGGCTGTCTTTGGAAGAATTAGTGACCATCAGTGATAGCTTACCGAAGGACAAGATCCTTAAAGGGGCTCAGTAGAGACATATTGATGAATGATGCAGCCACAGGGAGGCCACCACTATATTATGGCAACACACCCCTTGTTCAGGTCCCCTGACTTCATAGCGGAAGTCCTCAGAACAGCTCCTCCTGAATGCTTTTTAATCACGTTCAGTGTAGGAAGCTTGCAAGGCATCTTTCAGTGGTGTAAATAACAGGCCCTGCTGCTAAAATTAATCTCAAGGATACAGGCAATTCCAAGTGGATTTTTCCTCTACTACCCATTCCAGATTCACCTCCAGCTTGGTGAGCTGGTCTGGTCAAGGTGGCACATTTGGTAGATGTCTACAACCCCCATTTCTGAGAAGATCAAGACCTTTCAACTTGTCTTCTTTGAGCTGTGTTTTTGGGTCCCATGGAGGTCAACCACAGCATTTCATCGACTTTCTAAAGACTAACTTAGGTAACAACATCAGCCTCCTGATGTTAGTAGCACAAGTGACAGTGGAAGCTAACATGAGCAGATGTGGATCACACCAGGAACAGACAAGAGATGAATCATAGGGGTACTGTACTAAAGATTAGTCTATCACCTCTTATGGTGTCATAGGATTGTATTCAACTGTGGAGATATTTGTGAGAATAACTTTTACATAAAGTTTGGACTTTGAACTAGTAATTTTCAAATTAGTAATTTCTAATTAGTAAATACTAATTTCTAATTATAGCAAAATATGCATAAATGTAAGTTTCAAAACTTTAATCACTTTAACTGTATAATTCAGTGGCACTCTGCATACGCACAATGCTTTGCACCACCACCACTATCCATTTCCAGACCCTTCTCATAATTCTAAAGAGGACCTGTGTACTCCTTAAATAATCCCGTCATTCCCCCTTATCCAGAAGTGAATAGAATAATTTTCAAATCAGGTATTACAGAAAAAAATCCAAGGATCCAGGAGCCCATGACAATGCAGAAAGGAGCAGAGAGCATCCCTGCTGGTGGACCTTGGAAGATGTGGTTTGACCTAAGCAAGAGGTCTGTTTGATCTAAGAATGACCATGTTGTATGCTGCCCACTACAGGCTAAAGTGGCATTGTGTCTTTTGTCAGTGTGTTCAGCATCCCCATCTTCCTTTCCCAAAGTCCTTAAGGAATCCACACTGAGAGCCTGAGACTCTTACTAGGACACTAGATACTTGACTTGACCTCTTGTTATCTGCAGTCCCCTTCACATTCTCTGTAAGCTCACCTTCAGAGACCACACAAAGGCCATGATTTCAGTCCACTTTTCCCTGGAGGTCAAGGGGAATTGTACTGATCAGTGTTGGATTTTTCTCACTAATATGCTCAAGCAATGTGTCCATATTAACACATGGATTTGTCCTAGAAGTTTCATATGTAATACTGTTCCTGTTGGGTTGTGTGTCACGGATTTTCTGAGATTAGAAATGATTTTGCTCTCTATTTAAAATTTCTTGGAAGTTGTCTTGCATATTTGTTAGCATTCTCTCATGATGCCTTCTGCTTTGCTTTTTGTTTGAGTGAAGATATTTTATTACTGATTATATACCACACATTATATATATATATATATGTGATATATACATACTGTATAAACATACAAATATGTTGACATGCAATATTATAAATATTATATATGCTCATTTGTATGTATATATATGCACATGTAGTTATATTTTTATTTTGTACACAGACACCCAACCTCTGTAAATTGAATTCTCTGTTCTTTGAAATCTCTGCATCAGAATGTGTCTTTTCTTCTTCCATTTATTATTTATACAACCAGTGAACAACATGGATCACAGACATCTAGTTAAACTTGATACAGTCCTATATGCTTACATTTATTGTGTCCTCAAATCTTTCTAGTTTTTCCCAGTGGGAACCCTTTATGTTGACTCGTGAGCTCCTTGCCACACCCGACCCTATGTGTGTGTGTGTGTGTGTGTGTGTGTGTGTGCACTCAACCATTTGTGTGGTGGAGTTTCGCTGGTGCATTTGTTTTTGTTTTGAAGGATTCTTTACTGTCTGAAACTAAAAGGTGCTCCATGCTCATCCTGTGAATTTCCTGATCTGGATATTAAATATTTTGGGGGCAGAATTCATTCATTTATTTATTTTTTTCAGAGAGAGCAAGTGAGAGAACACAAGAAGGGAGTGGGACAGAGGGAGGGGAAGAAACTGGCTCTCTAATAAGCATGGAGATTGATGTGGCTTAATGTGGGGTTAGGTCCTGGAAAAACCGGGATCGACCTCCTGAGCCACCCAGGTACCCCTGGAGATTAAATATTTCTCCAAAGAAGCCTGCACCTCTTCCCAGAAGAGTGATATTAGAAAGCAAAATATGTAGAAATGTATTTCATGGATATGAGTTGTCATTGCTAATTGTCTAAAACCATTTCCCTGCAAGAAGATGTATTTAGTCCCTGAAGACTCGCATAAAAGAAGACCTGGTACCAATTTACTGAGTCACAAGTCTGGACCTTGTCCAATGACATAAATTTGTAAAGTTTTTTTCTCATCTGACCTCTGTCCTTTGAAGGGCATAATGAGGACATAAAGCAATGTCTGCTAATGGCTAAGAATACACTATTTCACCTGGTAGATCTCAAATGGGTGTTATTTTTGCCCCCCCCCACCAAGATGTATTTGGAAATCCCCTGTGCAGTGACTGATGGGGGTGAGGAGCAGCATAGCCCAGAACTTGGTAGAGACACCTCAGACTCTACCTCCTGAGCTGCACAGCCCTATCTGAGCCGACCAAAACTTCTTGTGTGTCCCCCTGATCCTCAGGGTGTATGTGGGAATTCTCTTTGTAAATCTTCACATTTCTTAAACCTGAACAAACCCACCCTTTGACCAAAGCTTGGGTACCAACTGAGCAAAAGAGGGTGCTGGAGTTTGAGAATTCTTTACACAAAGAATGACACAGGAGCACCTGCAAGTGGCAGGGAGAAGGAGCTCCATGCTCTGTGACTGGGGAGCACCTGTGCCCTCTGGTGTATGCAGGACACATGGTGACCCTGGTCTGGAGCTGGTGAAATGGTCAACAGAGTCCATGAGGCATGACTTCTGCCTCCTCACTGCTCTGATCACTTCCCCCTGTATTAGGTCCAGGCCTTGTGTCACCTTATGTGTCCTCCCATCACCTCAGGACAGAATTTGTGCTCTACTCAGACTCCTCAGGGTAGTCTTTCCACATCTTCTTTGGCTGATCATGGGTCAGGACTGAGATGCTGTCTCTACACAAACATTTTTAAGATTAGGATCAAATACATAAAAGTGCTGGATGTCCATGGACATATGGTCTCTTCTGTGCAAGATACTGGCTCTTCCCTTCTATTTGATTCTTCCTGGCTTCCAAAGGTATCCTACCTATGAGGTTCCTGCAGCAATGAGGAGATGGGAAGCACTTCTCTCCATGTTGTGGGTAGAAACCCCTCTGTGCATTTCCAGAGGGGTAACACACAATATCTTTGTCATCTGTCACTGTTCCCTCCTGTTTGAAACAACAGTTCCTCACACACTGTGGGCAGTGGTTCCCTCCTAGCATCTGTCCTCAAAGCACACAAACACAAGCATGCAGGAGCCCTGCTACATGTGTCTGTGTGTAAAACTGACCTCAAAGCATAGAGGGCAAACCTTCCAGAGGTTCTAGGAGGGCATGAGTGACAAGTCTAGATGCTCTTACAGGTTTCCAGTGACAGAGTTCATGTATTAGTTACCACCAATCCAGCCACAGGAATAAAATAGGTGCATGTTAATGTTACACAGAGTTCACTACTTTCAAACTGATTACATATCAATGCTAATGTCATTGTGAAGATGTAATAAAATGCTGGCATACTTCACTTAGATCTGTGCTTATTGGAGAAATAATATGGATGGAAATTGAGGTTAAAAACATAGATGGAGCAGGGACATCTGGGTGGTTCAGATGGTTAAGCATCAGCCTTTGGCTCAGGTCATGATTTCCAGGGTCTGGGATTGAGCCCCATGTCTGGCTCCCAGCTCAGTGGGGAGCCTGCTTCTCCCTCTCCCTCTGCATCTCCCCTTTCATATTCTCTCTCTCTCTCTCAAGTGAACAAGAAAAAAAAACACACACAAAAAAAGGAAAAGGAATAACATGGCAAGGGCATGTGTCCTCTTATCGGTTCAATAAGAATCTATGATCTTTTACTACTATAGTTTGATTTTCACTGCAGTTCTGCAAATATGTATATTTTAGTCATAAGTTTTGTATCCTGCTTCTGCAAGTAAGAAAGCCAGATATGGTGCCCAGTGAAACTCCATGAGGAACCTGCTCCTTTTGACTCTCAGAGCCATCTCACTGATGGAATTACCAAAGACAGAGCTTCTAGGATGGAGTGATCAGGAGTTGGACTTGATTCAGGGGTGGGCACAGCTGCAGTCCATGCACCTTAAGTCCAGAACATTCATGAGAGAACACGTCCGTTCAGCCATCCATGACTAGAGAAATGAATTTCTATTACTCAAGACCATCCCAACCCAGAATTTCCTGTCAAAGGTCTCACATGTGAGTTTAGGAGAGGTAGAGATAAGGGGAACTCTGTCCCTGAAGTCACAGGCCCTATGGTACTAGGTTGGGACAGAAGCATTTTCAGCAGATGTCCAGGCTGGCTGTGTCACTGGGGTAAAGGAGGGAGGGAGAGACTAGCCCTGAGAACACAGGCAGTTGACTGTGTCACACCTCCATGGGTCTTGAGCACTGAGGCTGCTATCCCAGAATCAGTGTACTGATCAGTTTCAAGCACTGACTGGAGCCCTGAGATGGTTGGAGGCTGAGCTCCCCACCCCATTGACAGAGACTCCCCCTGGGATTCCTGAGCATCAGCTTCAACACAAGAGAACAGGTGTTCAGGGCACATCCTGCCCCCCCTGGTATCAGGAGCTGAGTCACACTCTATGTCCCTGGTGTTCCCTGATGATGGGGATTCTGCATTATAGAGATTGTAACACTGAAGACAGCTGGGTGAGCCAGGTTGAGCTTTACTTCTGGAGAGATAGAGTAGCCAGGAAACTGCAGAGCCTAAGACACTATAAACTCAGAGATAGGAGGGGCGTGTGTGTGTGTGTGTGTGTGTGTGTGTGTGTGTGTGTGTGTGTGTGTAAGACGGGGACAGACAAAGAGAGACAGACAAAGAGAGAATATCCCCATGGATATTCTCAGGAAGACTTTCCTGTAGAGGCCAAGCATGGGGACAATTGTCCACCTGTCCATATTATGTCCTCTGCACTGCCTGAGTGTGATCTCCATTCAAATCCATCCCAGAGTAGGGTCTCTGTAAGACCTTCCAGTGTCCTGGATCTTGGAGCCTGGAGCTGGTCTGGAAGGCAACTTCTCTTGCACAGGGATAAAATTTACACGAGGAAGGGGAATTTGTTTGCAGATTCACTCTAATAGTGATTCTGCTGAATCACATTGAGTCATAAGGAGTGGGAGGCATCTGTTCATTTTCATCTGTGTAGACACAAGTCCCACCCCTCTGGGTCTTCAGGTTTCAAAAGGAAGATAAAAAATTAGTTCTACTTCAACTAATTTGAGTGAATAGGCCAATTTTAATAGGAAAATGAAAAATGTAATTATAGAAGCATTCCTCAGAAATGCATAAGATATAGACATTTTAACAAAAAACATCTAACAAATGCTCTGAGATAAGATGATTCCAATTTCTTTGTTTCATATTCTTTTCATAACAATGAAAAGGATGAAATGTTCCCTCTTTCGCCTGAGAGAGTTATAACACTGATAAACGCATGTTCAAAATTACATTTCGCAGAAATTAAAATTACAGACCAGTAACATTAAATATTGATACAAGTACTGTATATAAAATATAAACAAAGGGACATCAGTACCATATTAATAAACTGAAACACCGGAGAGAGACAAGATGGCGGGGAAGTAGGAGGAGGTGCCGTTTCAACCACTACCCTAAAGTGAGCTGATTACCTACTAAAGAACTCTGATCACCCATGAAATCAGCATGAGATCAGAATTATACACGTCTGGATCTCTACAGGGGCAGAAGACACCAGTGGGCCGGTAAAGCTGAGTGGGAGCATCAGACTGATATTGGAAGATAAACAAAAGAAGGAGGGAGCCGCCAGAGGCGACCGATGGAAAGGAATACCCCAATACGAGAGTGCCCTGCATCTGAGGACCAGAATTAACTTGGAGTCTGGTTGAAAGCACTCAAAAAGAGCAAAGAATCTCGAGGAGAAATTGTGGGAATTGGGGAGGTTAGGGACAGGGGCTTAAATCCCCAGACACAGGACAGCCTCCCCTGGCACTGAGCCAGAGAGAGTGCAGCAGAGAAACCAGGTCTTGGTCCCTGAGCCACCAGCGCGCCCGAGAACACAAGGAGTCTGGCTCCCATGAGAGGCTGGAAGCCGCACCAGAGGGCAGAACGTGCATCTTGCTATCAGCCTGAGACATTCGCGCTCCCCACACCCTCCCCTGAGAGAGGTGCAAAAAGGCCCAGTCTGGTACTCTGGAACCTGAGCCACGCTAGAGTCTGAGAGGCATGCGCCCCACACACTACCCTGGGAGAGGTGCATGCAAGCCTGCAAGCCCGGCGCTCTTAGACCCTGAAAGACCAGGCACTCCCAGCCCCGGCCAGCCAGAAAATCTCAGTGTGCGATTGCTGCTTGGAAACTCTCTGGCGGTCTGGAGCTGCCCAGAGACAGCTGCCGCTGCTGTGGTTTTGCATACAAGCAGGAAATCCTGCATCCCCAGGGACCCCAACTAGGAACCTGCTCTGCCAGCGGCCAAGGGGGAATTTATATGGACTCTGCAGCACCCACAGGGGAGCAGACTGAGGCTTCTCTCTGAGAGGGAGGTCGGGGTGCAGTTTTCTTTCCTCTAAACCTCCAAAAACCATCAAAAGATGTCAAGGTGAGAGAAAAGAAGTGAACAAACATAAAAACCTCCAGAGAACAAAAGCCTGAAAAAACTGTTTTCCTCAGAGCCCAGCCCCTTGAGGGGGGCTGGAGGACTTAACTCAGGGAACATCATTGACTGAAAACTCACGTGACAGCCCCCTCCCCCAGAAAACAAACAAGGAAAGAAAAAAAAAAAAGGACTACAAGAGAACAACCACCACTACTTCATAGATACAACTTTTATTTTTAACTCATTCCCACTATTCCGGTTCATTTTTTTTCTTTTTTTATATATATAATTTCTTAACCTATTTACCATCACAGTGAGATGTCCAGTACATCAAATTCCATAATAACCATCTAACCTGAAATTTTTGATACATACACCTGTGTTTTTCTTTTGGTTTTCCATTTTTTAAATTTTTTTTTAAATTTTAGTTTAGTAAAGTCCAGTTTATTCCTTTTTTATTTTTATTTTCTAATATTCATAGAGAGTTAAACTTCAAGGTAACCCCCTTTCTCCAATCATGCTACCCCTATAGGTAAACCAATTTTTAATCCCTCTTTATCTTAGGAAAGTTGAGTCCTTTAACAAAGATATCAAGATACATCCAGGAAGAATCAAAATAACCTTCCTCTTCCACACTGAGAATCTATAACCACACTCCCATCTTTTTTTCTGCCAGTGTTTCTGTGTATTTGTGTTTGTCCTGATAATATATAAATCTTATACTTGGGGTTCTTTTTGACGATGTTCTTACTTTATTTGCTTTAAAATATGTATATATATAATTTTTTTTCTCTTATAATATAATTTTATCAGTCTATTTATTTGTATGTTTTTGTTTGTATACTTCATAAATCTTACCTTGGGTCCCATTTGGGCTGAGCCTTCTCTTTCATCTTCCCTTTTTTTCCTGTCTCTCTCTCTCTCTCTTTTTTCTTTTTCTTTTCTTTTTTCTCTCATTTGGGTGGGGAATCCTGAGTGCTCAGAAGCATTCCAAGGTGCACCTTAACTGCACCACGGTTGATACATCCAGTTACATCCATTCAGTCATCTCTCACCAAAATGACTAGGAGGAGGAATCCCCAACAGATGAAAAATACAGAGGTTGGGCCTTCTGCAGCAGAGCTAACAACTATCATCATCGACAATATGTTGGAAAGAGAATTCAGGCTAACAATTATCCAGTCAATACCTAGGTCGGAGAAAGCCATGGAGAACCAAACGGAATTGATTAGAGCAGAATTGAAAGCCACCAGGGATGATGTTCACGATGTTAGGGCAGAGCTGAAAGCCACCAGGGATGAGGTTCACAAGGCTCTCAATGATTTCCAATCTAATCTAAATTCTCTAAAAGCTAGGGTAACTGAGACAGAAGATAGAATTAGTGATCTGGAGGACAAACAGATAGAGAGAAAGGACCAGGAGGAAGCCTGGAACAAACAACTTAGAAGCCACGAAAACAGAATCAGGGAAATAAATGATGCCATGGAACGTTCCAACATCAGAATTATTGGAATCCCTGAAGGGGAGGAGAAAGAAAGAAGTCTAGAAGATATAGTGGAACAAGTTCTTCATGAAAATTTTCCCAATCTTGCGAATGGAACCAGCGTTCATGTACTAGAGGCAGAATGGTCTCCCCCCAAGATTATAGATGCCAAAAAATACTTCCAGGTACATGTTAGTAAAATTGAGAAATCATAATTGTAGATACAATCTCTTGAAAGTCACTAGGACACAGAAGCTCCTTATGTACAGAGAAAAGCCAATCAGAATAACGTCAGACCTGTCCACAGAGACCTGGCAAGACAGAAATGGCTGGCAAGATATATTCAGGACACTAAATGAGAAAAACATGCAGCTAAGAATACTTTAACCAGCAAGACTGACATTCAAAATGGATGGAAAGATAAAGAGTTTCCAAGACCAGCAAGGCTTAAAAGACTATGCGACCACCAAGCCAACACTGCAGGAAATATTAAGGGGAGTTCTATAAAAGGAGAAAAATCCTAAGAATAGCATTGAAAAGAAATATAGAGACAATCAACAGAAAGAAAGACTTCAGAGATAACACAATGTCAATAAAAACTTATCTCTCAATATTCACTCTCAATGTGAATGGCCTAAATGCGCCCATAAAATGACACAGGTTGCAGATTGGATAAAACGACAGGACCCATCCATAGGTTGTCTACAAGAGACCCGTTTTGAACCTAAAGATACACCCAGACTGAAAGTGAAGAGATGGAGAAGCATCTTTCATGACAATGGGACTCAAAAGAAGGCTGAGGTAGTGATTCTCATATAAGATAAATTAGATTTTAAACTAAAGATGGTAGTCAGAGATACAGAAGGACACTACATCATTCTTAAATGGACTATCCATCAAGATGATCTAACAATTGTAAATATCTACGCCCCCAATATGGGAGCAGCCAATAACATAAGAAAACTATTAACCAAGATAAAGAGTCATATTGACATGAATGCATTAATAGTAGGAGATCTTAACATGCCTCTCTCAGAAATAGACATCATCAAAGCAGGAAATCAGTAAAGAAACAAGACTATTGAATGACACATTGGACCAGATGGACCTCATAGATATATACAGAACATTCCAACCTAAAACAACAGAATACTCATTCTTCTCAAGTGCACATAGAAACTTCTCCAGAATAGACCACATACTGGATCAAATATCAGAACTCAACCAATACCAAAAGACTGAGATTATTCCCTGCATATTCTCAGAACACAATGCTTTGAAACTGGAGCTCAATCACAAGGAAAAGTTCAGAAGGAACTCAAACACGTGGAAGCTAAAGACCATCTTGCTTAAGAATGCTTGGATCAACCAGGAGATCAAAGAAGAACGTCAACAATTCATGGAAACCAATGAGAATGAAGACACTTCTGTCCTAAACCTATGGGCTACAGCAAAGGCGGTCCTAAGGGGGAAATACATAGCCATCCAAGCCTCCCTCAAAAAAAAATGGAAAAATCCAGAATACACCAGCAGTCTCTACACCTTAAAGAACTGGAGAATCAACAACAAAGCAAACCAACTCCACACATAAAAAGGGAAATAATCAAGATTATAGCAGAGATCAATGACGTAGAAATGAGTGATACACTAGAACGTATCAATGAAAGCAGAAGCTGGTTTTTTGAAAGAATCAATAAGATTGATAAACCATTGGCCACACTAATCCAAAAGAAAAGAGAGAAAGCCCAAATTAATAAAATTATGAATGAAAAAGGAGAGATCACAACTAACACCAAGGAAGTAGAAACAATCATCAGAAGTTATTATCAACAGTTATATGCCAATAAGCTAAACAACCTAGATGAAATGGATGCATTCCTGGAAAACTATAAACTACCAAAATTGATTCAGGAAGAAATTGGCACCCTGAACAGACTGCTATCTAGTAACGAGATTGAAGCAGTGATCAAAAGCCTCCCAAAACACAAGAGCCCAGGACCTGACGGATTCCTTGGGGAATTCTATCAAACGTTCAAAGAAGAACTAACACCTATTTTCCTGAAGCTGTTTCAAAAAATTGGAGCAGAAGGAAAACTTCCAGGCACTTATTATGAAGCCAGCATTACCCTGATCCCCAAAGCAGGCAAAGACCACACCATAAAGGAGAAGTTCAGACGAATATCACTGATGAATATGGATGATAATATTCTCAACAAGATCCTAGCAAACAGGATCCAACAACACATTAAAAAGATTATCCACAATGACCAGATGTGATTCATCCCTGGATTACAAGGATAGTTCAACATTCGCAAATCAATGAATGTGATCGAACAAATCAATAAGAGAAGAGAGAAGAAACACAGGGTCCTCTCAATAGATGCAGAAAAATGATTTAACAAAATCCAGCATCCGTTCCTGATTAAAACGCTTCAAAATATAGGGATAGAAGGAACATTCCTGAACTTCATCAAATCTATCTATGAAAGACCCACAGCAAATATCATCCTCAATGGGAAAAAGCTTGCAGCCTTCCCGTTGAGATCAGGAACACGACAAGGATGCCCACTCTCACCACTCTTGTTCAACATAGTATTAGAAGTCCTAGCAACAGCAATCAGACAACAAAGAGAAATAAAAGGTATCCAAATTGGCAAGGAAGAAGTCAAACACTCTCTCTTCGCAGATGCCATGATTCTTTATATGGAAAACCCGAAAGACTCCACCCCCAAACTACTAGAACTCATACAGCAATTCAGTAATGTGGCAGGATACAAAGTCAATGTCCAGAAATCAGTTTCTTTCTTATACACTATCAATGAAAATACAGAAAGGCAAATTAGAGAATCGATTCCATTTACTAAAGCACCAAGAAACATAAGATACCTCGGAATAAATCTATCCAAAGTGGTTAAGGATCTGTACTCGAGGAACTACAGAACACTCCTAAAAGAAATTGAAGAAGACACAAAAAGATGGAAGACCGTTCCATGCTCTTGGATCAGAAGAATAAACATTGTGAAAATGTCTATACTGCTTGGGGCAAACTATATTTTTAATGCCATTCTGATCAAAATTCCACCGGTATTTTTCAAAGAGCTGGACCAAATGATCCTAAAATTTGTATGGAGTCAGAAGAGACCCCGAATTGCTAAGGAAATGTTGAAAAACAGAAATAAAACTGGTGGCATCACGTTACCTGATTTCAAGGTTTACTACAAAGCTGTGATCACCAAGACAGCATGGTACTGGCATAAAAACAGACACATGGACCAGTGGAACAGAGTAGAGAGCCCAGATATGGACCTTCAACTCTATGGTCAAATAATCTTTGACAAAACAGCAAAAAATATCCAGTGGAAAAAAAGACAGTCTCTTCAATAAATGGTGCTGGGAAAACTGGACAGCTATATGTAGAAGAATGAAACTCGACCATTCTCTTACACTGTACAAAAACATAAACTTGAAATGGATAAAAGACCACAACATGAGACAGGAATCCATCAGAAACCTAGAGGAGAACATAGGCAGTAACCTCTTTGATATCAGCCACAGCAACTTCTTTCAAGATATGTCTCCAAAGGCAAAGGAAACAAAAGCGAAAATGAACTTTTGGGACTTTATCAAGATCCAAAGCTTCTGCACAGCAAAGGAAACAGTCAACAAAACAAAGAGGCAACCCACGGAATTGGAGAAGATATTTGCAAATGACAGTACAGACAAAAGGTTGATATCCAGGATCTATAAACAACTCCTCAAACTCAGCACACACAAAACAGACAATCATATTAAAAAATGGGCAGAAGATATGAACACACACTACTGCAATGAAGACATACAATGGCTACCAGACACATGAAAAAGTGTTCATCATCACTAGCCATCAGGGAGATTCAAATTAAAACCACATTGTGATGCCACCTTACACCAGTTAGAATGGCCAAATTTAGCAAGACAGGAAACAACGTGTGTTGGAAAGGATGTGGAGAAAGGGGAACTCTCCTACACTATTGGTGGGAATGCAAGTTGGTGCAGCCACTTTGGAGAACAGTGTGGAGATTCCTGAAGAAATTAAAAATAGAGCTTCCCTATGACCCTGCAATTGCACTACTGATTATTTACCCAAAAGATACAGATGGAGTGAAAAGAAGGGCCATCTGTAGCCCAATGTTTCTAGCAGCAATGGCCACAGTCGCCAAACTGTGGAAAGAACCAAGATGCCCTTCAACGGATGAATGGATAAGGAAGATGTGGTCCATATACACTAGGCAGTATTATGCCTCCATCAGAAAGGATGGATACCCAACTTTTGTAGCAACATGGACGGGACTAGAAGAGATTATGCTGAGTGAAATAAGTCAAGCAGAGAGAGAGTCAAGTATCATATAGTTTCACTTATTTGTGTAGCCTAACAAATAATATGGAGGACAAGGGTAGATGGAGAGGAGAAGGGAGTTGAGGGAAATTGGAAGGGGAGGTGAACCATGAGAGACTATTGACTCTGAAAAACAACCTGAGGGCTTTGAAGGGGTGGGGGGTGGGAGTTTGGGGGAACCAGGTGGTGGGTATTAGGGAGGGCACGTATTGCATGGAGCCCTGGGTGTGGTCCAAAAACAATGAATACTGTTACGCTGAAAAGAAATTTTAAAAAAATAAAATGAAAAAGGAAAAAAAATAAAAAATAAAATAAAATAGTAATTCGAAAACACACACACGCAAAATAAATAAATAAATAAATAAACTGAAACACCATTATTAAGCATTATTTGTTCCAATAACACAAGTTGTGTTCCATATCAAGGACATGTTTAGGCGCCTGGGTGGCTCAGTGGGTTAATCCTCTGCCTTCGACTCAGGTCATGATCTCAGGGTCCTGGGATCGAGTCCCACATCAGGCTCTCTGCTTGGCAGGGAGCCTGCTTCCTCCTCTCTCTCTCTGTCTGCCTCTCTGCCTACTTGTGATCTCACTCTGTCAAATAAATTTTAAAAATCTTTAAAAAAAAACATGTTTTATATCACATGCCATATTATTAAATCAAGAGAAAGGATCATATTGCCCCAATTATTCTTGAAAGAGCTTTTGACCAATTAAAAAAAAAAACATGAAGTACAAACAGATACATTTATAATAAGGTAATACACACTCTCTAACACAATTATGATGTAGTCCTAAAACCAGCATCTCTGTTCATCGGGTAATAAACGTGACTATTTTCACAAAGATCAGGAAAAGGCAAAGATGATATTCATTTTCATTATTTTTCAACATTATTCCTCAAGTATCAGAACATGCAATTAGAAAACCATAATAAGTAGTTAATATTTAGTATTGATGCTAAAGATCAAGTAGTCATTCTTAAAGATACAAATGGACGTTATGGCCTTAGGCAGGCCAGGGCTGATGCAGACGTGACAGCATAGATCTCCCCAATGAGTGACTAGTCACAGACTGTGACCAGTACTGGTGACACTTAGTGACAGAGACATGATCGATGGATGAGGGTAGCAGAGAAGACGTGTTGGCTCACTTTTCCAGAAGTAAAGAGCACTGTGGAAGGTTGAAGCAGTGACCCCAGATCCGAAGTGATCAGATTTTCTCAATCAAGCTGGATCCCAAGTGACATCAATCATCCCATTAATGGGGCCTCTGTCCCAGACCCAGCATAGCCCACACTGCTGAAGTTTCCAGTACAGAAATCAGGGACCTTTGCCAAAGTGATCAGTGCTCTGAAACATGGGCTGTGAGCCCCGTGTCACTTTACCTGTTCGAGGCACTGAAAAAAGAGCCGGTCCCTGGTGACCTCGGGAACTCCTTTCTCTAAAATTTGGCAAAGGCTCCCTGCATAAGGGACTGAAGAAGAGAACCCAGGACATGGTAGGGATCCCACAGAACTCTGTCTTCTGAGGTTCCATTGAGGGGATTCTGGCCACAATTGTTTTAGCCTCTGGGCAGACTCTCCTGAGAGCCAACATCCTCCTTGGACATGCATTCCAGCTGCTCATTGTCTATAACATCAATTTTACTAGACCTGGTAGAGAAAAATGAAGGGATGAATCGCTTTTGAAGCAGTGTGCAGAGGGATGCAGAGCCAGGAGCTCACAGGGCAATGGGCCCTCACCGGTGGAGGTAGGTCACACATTAGTGAGGACACAGTTTGACCAGTGCCCCTCTCTCCAGCTGAGTGTTTTTCTCACACTCTGCAGGCCCTGCTTCCACAGGTCCCCTTCCACCCTCAGCACCCACCTCCTCCAGCCTTGTCATACCCTTCTACACAGGAAGCAGATGGTTCTTTTTCACTGTATGTGAAAAAGATACTAATGTATCTTCACTGATGTAGTGACCCAAGAGGGTGGAGTGAGAGGGGCCTTTCTAGGTCCATTCATGTAATGGTGACACTCTCACATATGGAAATTTATCTCAGTGGAAAACTATGATGTATTTCAGAATGCCAACTGTATCCCTATAGATCCCTCCATGTTTCCAATTTCCAGATGATGCATATGGTCAGTGTAAGGACCATTAATGGAACATGGGGCTGGGACCCATGTATGGAGATCATGCCTGTGTGTGCATGTAGCATGTGCATGAGAGAGTTGGGTAAAGACATCTGCCCAGCACTATGGTGTATAAGACATGATCTATTGGGTGAATTAAGTGATGTCTCTGCAGGGATTGGAGCCCTGCATCAGGGGTCAGGTAACAAGGTGAGACTAGAAACACAGAGGAGGCTGGTGGCTTCTGAACCTGGTGAGCTTCCACAGGAGTTCAACGAGGTGGACCTGCTATGCATGTGAGTCCAGCATATCCAAATGGGACAGAAAGGGCAATCTAGGGAAATATTGATCCCTTGACTTCCACCTGAAATCCCTTTTTACACCACGTGAATGTACGTGAATGTACACATACCCACATGGTCCCCATTATATTCACAACAGGGCTGCCCTGAGGCACTTGCTACTTCTGCAACTCAAGCTTTTCCACACTTTATTATTTCCTATAATCCTGAATTGTCCCCACAAATGGCAGAGGGAAATCAGCCTTTGTCTCTTAATGGGCCAGTGGAAGGGTGCTCTGTGAGGTCCCCATGTTATTGGGCGAGGCCTGGGAGATCAGAGTTAGGGTGTCTTTTCCCCACTGGCTTGAAGCAATGGGCAGACTCCCTGGCTCCTGTCCCATGTTGAGCAGGAATCATCAGGCTCAACCTCAGCCTAGAGCGTGAGGGTGGTCAGAGAAGCCAAGCTGCTGGACCTGGAGGCAGAAACTCTTTGGGAAAAACAGAGGACCAGGTATTCCTCCTGTAGATCAGTATCTGGGGACGTGGCCTGGGTGTCACTGTAGCCAAGCTGCTTCCTAATTGCCAACTGTATCCCTATATC
Source organism: Martes flavigula (assembly GCA_029410595.1). Lineage (NCBI taxonomy): Eukaryota > Metazoa > Chordata > Mammalia > Carnivora > Mustelidae > Martes > Martes flavigula. The sequence goes on along the minus strand of JAODOS010000024.1, from coordinate 107,035 downwards.
TGGTGCAGCAATCGCGGTCCTCTCTGGGGGACATGGTCACTGAGAGGGCCTGAGTCAGCCCCACCTGGGTCACAGACACCATGAGGAGACAGAATAGTGTAAGCAGGAGGGCAGGTCACTGTGAAGGAGAGTGAGAACATGGAACAGGAGGGTCTCCACCCATCCTGGTAAGGTCAGCAGTCACCTGTATAGGGAATGAGGAGGGTGAGGAGGAGAGGAGCCCAGGCCCTCGGAGAGAAAGAAATTCTGACTCTAAACCTCTATTATGGAGACTGAGCTCCAAAAATCTCTTTCTATCTCCAGAAGCTTCCATGTGAGCAGAGCTGCTGCCCTCAGATAAGCCTTTGATGTCTTTCTGTCTGCCCTCCATGCTTACTGATGGAAGGATACAGAGGGGGAGAGGGTTAGCTGACCCAGGGGTAATGGTGGTCTGGGTGGTAATAATCCCAAAGTCCTGGCAGGTCAGCATCATCTAGTGAGAGCACTGATGCCTGACCCCTGAGAGGGCCTGAGTATTGTCGCAGCCTCCATGGGTCATATAGGATTGTCACAGGCTATCTCACATACCCCCAGACTGCAAACATTTCCTGTTCTTTCTGACATTCCTGGAACCCCAGTTAGAGCCCCATGAGCCATCCTGACCCTCTTTCTAAGCTGTTACTGAAGTCATAGAAGAACTCTGTGCAGCTGGGAATCTTAAAAATGAATGTTTTGGGGGTGCCTGGGTGGCTCAGTGGGTTAAAGCCTCTGCCTTCGGCTCAGGTCGTGGTCCCAGTGTCCTGGGATCGAGCCCTGCATTGGGCTCTCTGCTCCGTGGAGAGCCTGCTCTCTCCTCTCTCTCTGCCTGCCTCTCAGCCTACTTGTGATCTGTCTGTCAAGTAAATAAATAAAATCTTAAAAAAAAATGAATGTTTTCATTAAGGGAGGCCATTCTCACTACAAAAGAGACCAAAGGGAGCTGTGTCTCAGCTTCATCCCCAGACACACACAGAATTTTATCCAATCATCTATCACAACTCCAGAAGCGGTAGTGTTTCCTCTTTCAGTTTTTCATGGGAACATGGTAACCAACATTTAATACACTAATTTATTAATGTTGATGCATCCAGTAACTGGAGATCTGTATGTGGCTGGAGCCTGCTGTGCCTCAGTCCAGTGTTGTCTCAATGTTATTCATGTTTACATTTGCCTAGGATTAGCCTTCTTCTGTCTACCACCAGAGCCCATGCCCTGGATGAGGATCTCTCACCTGTGTAGACATGGCCAGGAACAGCCAGGGTCATAGGAGTATTGCAGGCTGAAGGCTGGATCGGATCCGGTGATAGGACATTCTCAGATCAACAGACCCTGGGAGTGGCCTCAGACCATGTCACGTCACCTCAGGTACAGTGATATGGTTACAGCAATCCCAGGGGACTGAGGATCTGCTCAGGGGCCCCAGAGGATGTTTTATGTCTCATTCCCTCCTGGGGACACAGCCCTGTGTGGGCACTGATGTTTCTGTTGTGTGATACTTACCATCAGACTCGTCCTCAGGCTGGATCCAATGATGGTCCATACAGAAACCATGTTATCTGACTTGGAGCCAGAAGATTATTCTGGAATCCCTGATGGCCTGCTACTTGGAAGAGTCTGTATTTTGGAGGTGGCAGCCCTAAGAGCTGAAACCCACACACATTATCCGATCCAGCGTTGCTACTTCTCCCAAAGTAGGTTATGGAGAAAGAGCTCCTGGTCTTGAGTGTCTGAAACCAACATGGCTGGGTCACCAAACACCATGCCCACTACCCTGAACTGAAGGACAGAGAGTCACAGAGAAACGGAGTCACATTTTCTCACAAGTGAATTGAGGACCAATGAGAAAGAAAGGGCCATGTATCAAACTAGGGGCCCTCCCCTGATGCCTGAAACCTGTTGTCTGTCAGTGACAGAGGAGTATTGGGAAGAGAAATGTTCAGGGTGTGTGGAGATGCCCCCAGAGCTCTTCCTGTCCCCCATCTGAGACAGAGATGCCAAATCCTCTCTTATCCCTTCCCTCACTCTGATCAGAGAAGATCCCTTCCTTCAGATTATTCCCTGGGGTCTGGAGGAATCACAGATTGAGAAGGGAAGGGAGATGAAAGAGAGGGCCCCCTGGAGACCTCAAAAGAGGGCTTTGAGTACCTGAGTCAGACTGAGTTACAGGTAAAGAGGGTTTTATGCCTTCCTCTGCTCTGGGCAGACCGTCATCAGAAAACACGGCATGGACCACCCATTAGATCAGAAGGACATTTGGTGATGGCCTGCTCTTAGGAGGTGTCATGAGAGATGGCTGGGAACCCACACAACAGCCTCTAACTGTTCCCAGCATCACCTTCTCATGGAAAAAAATCAGAAACTTGTACTGTTTTCTGCTCTCTCTGTCTTATCCTCCCTCTCTCTCTGTCTCCATCTCTCTCTCACACATAGAGATGTGGGCTGGATCAGTTGTAATTGACATGGGTACTATAGCATTTCATACCATGAATGACACTGACGTTGTTAGAAATGTGGCAACTGTCTCATAGTTGTCCTAAAATTTTCACTTATTCCGTGAATTTTATCTATGGTCCTTACCTCCCTGTGGTGAGTTGCCATAAACTGATTATAAGCATGTGTGTGATCGGTTTTCAATTAATAGAACACACATTCAAACTTAAATTTTTGTGATTATCCAATAATTTCCATTTGTGAAGTAATTACATGCATATATATTTTACCCACCCTACTTATAACAGAAATGCACCTAGAGGATATGGTGATTTGTCTTTCTGAATTCTCAGTGAAAGTCACCTCTCATGCATCCAATGACAGAGATGGCTCACAAATTCACAGAAAGGGGTCCTAAGTACAGAGACATACCTGCATACACAGAACAGGCAGGTAATGTATAGAGATAATGAGGGGAACAATTGAAATAATTTGATTGTTCTTGATGAGATAAATCTGGTTTTTAACATTGGAATACTAGGTGGGGAGCCTGGATGGCTCAGTGGGTTAAGCCTCTGCCTTCAGCTCAGGTTACGGCCTCACCACCTGGGATCCAACCCTGCACTGGGCTCTCTGCTCAGCAGGGAGTCTGCCCCCCCACCCCGCCTGCATCTCTGCCTACTTGTGATCTCTGTCTGTCAAATAAATAAATAAATTTAAAAAATTAATAGTGGGTGTTATACTCAACTAATGAATCATTGAACATTATATCAAAAATTAATGCTGTACTATAAATTGACTAATTGAATTTAAATTAAAAAAACATATTTCAAAACTGAACAAAATGAAATAAAATAAATACATTTAAAAAGTAAAATTAATAAAGTAAAATAAAATAAAATAGAAATAACTATAATTTTATCTTCCAGATGCATGAATGGATAGTTAATAAATAAATACTGTGCACATACAAGGTAACAGTGTGATGAGCAATGCAGGTCTCCATGGACACAACCCCTCCTGTGCAGGACAGGCATTCTTTCCTCACATGTGATCTCTTCATGACCAGGCCTCCCACTCCCTGTGGATCCCCTGCAGCACTGAGGGGAGACAGAGCCTCGCTGTAGGCATAGGAGGTCATGGGAAGAGGCCGGGTGTGCATTCCCAGTGGGTGATGCTGGGTGAATCTTCATCATCTGTCAATGACCCCATGCAAGGGACTGCAAGACATGCAAGAACCACAGACATCAACTTCCATAGCCATCCAGTGACTTACTCCCAGGAATCTCTTCTAGAGCACAGGACACTGGCATGCAAGGAGCCTTGACTAAAGGATGTTCTTGGAAGCATTTTTTTTTATTTTTTTAAGATTTTATTTATTTATTTGACAGAAAGAGACAGTGAGAGAGTGTACGCAAGTAGAGTGAGTAGGAGAGAGAGAGGCAGTGTTCCACTGAACAGGGAGCCCAACGCGGGGTTCAATCCCAGCCAAAGGCAGACACTTAATGATTGAGCCACCCAGGTGCCCCTCTGAAATATTTTTTTCAATGATTTTATTTACTTTTTTGATGGGGAGAGAGAGATAGAGAACAAGTAGGGGGAGCAGCAGATAGGGGGAGAATCAAACTCCCAGCTGAGCAGGGAGCTGGAAGTGGGACTCAATCCCAGGACCCCAGGATCATGGCCTGAGCCAAAGGCAGAAGGTTGATGACTGAGTCACTCATGTGCCACTCTGAGAATTCTGCATTCCCTGAACAGGCTTGTTCCCAAGAAAGCCTGGTTGTGTGGTGGTTGTTAAGAGCAGCATTCCAAATACAGGGTTTGATAAAAATATAGTCCACATTCAAGAATGAGTGTTATGTGGGTTGATAAAAATAAGAACAATTGGCATGCTTATGCCTGAAAACCACAGTTCATCATGATTTTTCCAGAAACATCAACTAAAGCAAAAAGAAACAAACAACCATCAACAGTAACAGCAACAAAACAGAAAAATATAGATCCCATTTAACAACATATTATAAAGACAACATTTTTTAACTAGAAAAATTCTGGAATTCTATGGAGCAGACTTGAACTGATTTGTGTTTGGCCAGGAAAACCCCTGACCAACAGTGTGTCCAGCTCTGGGTGTGAGCAAGATGCAAGTGGTCAGAGGAATTCCATCATGAGGAATTTATTTTCTGTTTCTTCCTCACATGAGACTACCTGAATTTCAGATCAAGCCCTGTGGGTGGGAGTGAGCCTGGCCTGGCCAGGAACTGCTCTGTGAAGGGACCATCAGAATGGTAGGGAGCCAGGCTACAGCTGGATATACTGGGGTCCAGGAGGGGAGAGAGGGCCTCACAGATAATCAGAATGCCCAGCAGCCCTGTTGACATTGGCTTCTTCTGAAACGTGGCCATTCAGCTTCCTGCCATCTTAGCCCAAGCTCTGTAGCCACCCTGGACACATGCCTGCTGATGCAGGACCACCGTGACCAACCGTGCCTCCTTTCCCTGAGATAACTGTCCAGATCCAATGCTGTAAGGACCAGGCTGATTCCCTGCAGGATGAGGCTCTCTCCTGTATGATGGGGACCCTATGCCTAGTTCAGTGCACTTTCCATTTCGTTTACTAAATGTGTTCATAGAAAAAGAGACTGAGCTCATCCCCACATGGCATTCTTGTAACAATTCTGATTTTCAACAGGCATGGGTGAAGTTCATCAAGAGTGACAGGAAAGTAAGCAAACAACTACATTCCTGGAAATCTGATGAACATTCTCCTGGGTCAGGCCAATCCTGTTTTCTCAAAACCAGAGATGGAAGTAATTCTGCATCAGAGAACGGTCCTCCCACTCTTCCATCGAAAGGAGCCCCCTCCCCTCACTGTTCCCAAGACCTCACAACTGCTCCTTTTCCTTTCCATCCCCATCCTCAGTCCCTGCTTCCTTCATGTCATGGGGACCCTGATCCTCCTTCCCCGCCTCAGCTGCCACTACTCATCAAAGACTCCTAGTGTGATAAGGACACTGTCCACAGTCCCCACCCTGTCGCTGTCCTCATGCTCCCCGCCAGCTCCTCATCATCAGTATAGTCCAGAGACATCATCACAGCACATCCAGTTCTGGGGCTCCCTTTCAGCCCCTCCAATGCCCACTGACCTCGCCCCTCCTCATATCTAGTAAATTCTTATTTCCACTGATGATAATACTTGTGAATCTTCCTTCTCTCCCATGACCTTTTCAGGAACATGAGGACACAGACTGTCCCTAGCATGCTCAAGCTGTGTCTATGTCAGAGTGCCTTGCCTGGCACATATTTGGGGTTCACCTAAAGCTGTGGGGGGACTGATCTCTGTAGTCATCTATTGTGATCAGGCAGAGCTGGGCTCTGGGTCTAATCCTGACCCAACATGGCATCAGTTCCCACAATAGCTGGTCCTCGGTATCCAGTTAATCTTTCTCAATGTATGTAAATCAGATAATGTTTTGTGGACAAGGGCTGGGTTTAAGGGCAGAAGTTTAAAGGACAAGGGCACTTTCTTTGACAGGCTTCCTTGGAACTTGTCTAAGACACCACTGGTAGGCAAAATAATCAAAATAAACAGCTGTGTTGGCCAAGGCGTGAAGACTTCTCAGGGAGCCCCATCACTGAGGGGTTTTGTGTCTCACTTTGCCATGGGCCTGGAGCACTGTGTGAGCTCTGAGCCTGCTGTCTCACACTGAACAGGAATAATAAGCCTTGTCCTCAGCCTGGAGCCCAGAGATGCTCAGGGAAGTTGTACTCCCTGATGTGGACCCTGAGAATCAGTCCAGGACCCCCAAGGGGTGAGCATTGCTACCATAGATGACAACTCTGGGGGCACTGCCCGAGAGCTGCTAGATCCAGGACATACCTCCAGCCCCAACATTGCTGGGAAGTAGAGAAGATGGTGACAATCTGACTCACGGGCTTGGACACTGCAGAGGGCTGAGTGAGCACTGACCAAGCCCAGGGCCCTGAACTCAGGAGAGGGACATGGGACAGGAGAGAGCAGTCAGTGGACAGAGCCCATAGCAGGTTCCAGAGTCATCCCTTCTCCAGCCCTGATTCTTGGCCTCCAGCTACCTGTGATGGAGTCAGAACCAGAAGAGTAACCTCAGCCATTGTGGAAATCCCCACACAGCAGCATCACATGAATGCCCCTTAGCTGCTACTGGGCTCCCTGAGTTTTTCTTATTGTATCCAGCCACTCAAGGGGAGGGAAGGTCACTTCACTCAAACCAGCTTTCTCCCCCTGACTGGCCAGCCTCAGACTGAACCCTGAACCTGAACCCTGCCTGGAAAGCTCATCTTGGGAAGGTGTGGAGCTGGCTTAGTGAGACCTGGCCTGTGGTTCCCCAGGGGACAGTGTGCACCCAGACTCAAATCCTAGTGAGAAACATTACCATGTGGTGCCCTGCTGGGACCACAACACACAAGGCTCAGAGAAAAGCAACAGGCACCCACTGCTGCCCGAGGCCCAGACATGTCCATATAACATCAGGAAACACGGAGGTAGTACCTAGGCCATTCTTTATGGCCTCAGTGAATTGTTGTGTTTGACCTCTCTGGGATCCAACAACAAGCTGTAAGGAAAACAAGGTGATCAGGGTCGGACTTCATAAGTATGAGGGCTGAGAAACCTGACCAGATATGCCACCTGGACCAGCCCTGATGATCACTGAATTTGAGGCAATATTAGAATGGGTAGTGGGGAATCACGGTTATTTGCACTGAATGTGTCCTTGAATTTAACTTCTGCAGCAGGACCTGTCATTCCCTACACTGAAAGAGGTCTAGCAAGTTGCCTATGATAAAGGTGGTCAAAGAGTATCTAGGAGGAGCTATTCTCAGGACTCTATGAAGCTAGGAGATCTGAATAGTGCAAGGGCTGCACTGTTGTCATGTAGTGGTGGCCTCCTGGTGACTGTGTCATTCACCAACATGTCCTAATGCCTATGAAGTCTGAGCCTATTCACTGCATCTTCCTTAGAGCTTGTTGTTGGATCCCATAGAGATCAACCACAACAGTTAACTGCTCCCATAAGGTTTGGCCTAGGTACTAGCTACAGGCTTTCTGATGTTCGTAGCACATGTGACAGTGGAAGCTATTTGTGAGCTGGTGTTGGTCACAGGCAAGGACAGGCAAGAGATGGATCTGGCAGGAGAAATGGAGGACAGATTTTTCTCTCATCTTTTGTTCTTAATTTAAGTTTTATTTTTTTTTATTTTAATTACTGTATAGTTAACATACAGTGTTATGCTAGTTTTAGGTGTGTAAGATAGTGATTCAACAATTCTATACATTACTCAGGGCTCATCATGATAAGTGTACTCTTTAATCCCCATTAACTATCTCACCCAATCCCCACTAACCCCACCACCGAACAGTCAATTAGTTCTCTACAGTTAAGAGTCTGTTTCTTGGTGTCTCTCTCTCTCTCTCTCTCTCTCATTCTCTCTCTCTCTCTCTCTCTTCCTTTGTTTATTTGTTTGGTTTCTTAAATTCCACATAAGTGCAATCGTATAGTACTTGTCTTTCTCTGACTGACCTATTTAGCTTACCATTATACTCTCTAGCTCCATCCGTGTTGTTGCAAATGAGAAGTATTCATTTTATTTTGTGGTCAAACATTAAATCAATCAATCAATCAATCAATCAATCTTCTTTTTGCATTCTTCTATCACTGGACCCTAAGGAAGCTTCCATTATTTGGCTATTGTACAGAATAATGTAATAACTTATGGGTGCATGTGCCCCTTTGAATTAGTGTTCTCATATTTTTTGGGTAAATATCTAGTATTGTGGTCGCCTGGGTGGTTCAGTGGGTTAAAGCCTCTGCCTTTGTCTCAGGTTATGATCCCGGGGTCCTGGGATTGAGCCCTGCATCGGGCTCTCTGCTCAGCAGGGATCCTGCTTCCTCCTCTCTCTCTGCCTGCCACTCTACCCACTTGTGATCTCTGTCTGTCAAATAAATAAATAAAATCTTTAAAAAAAAATCTAGCATTGTGCTTACTGGAACAAAGAGCAGTATTATTTTTCCCCAGTGACTTTATTTTTGTTTATCTCTTTTTTTAAATATGTTATTTAATTGCTAGTTAGTTAACATTCAGTGTACTGCAGGTATCAGGTGTAGGATGGGAAGTTCTATTTTAACTTTAAGGAAACTCCATTCTCTTTTCCATAGGCTCTGCACCCATTTGCATTCCCATTAACAGTGTATGAGGATTCCTTTTGCTCCACATCCTCCCCAACACTTGCTGTTTCTTATGTTTTTCTTTGTAGCCACTCTGACAGGTGTGAGGTAATATCTCAAAGTAGTTTTGATTTGCATTTCCCTGTTCATGAGTGATGTTAAGCCTCTGTATGTCTTCTTTGGAGAAATGTCTCTTCATGTCTGCTACCCATTTTTTAATTGGGTTACTTGATTTTGGTGTTGAGTTGATTAAGTTCTTTAAATATTTTGGATATTAACCCTTTAACAAATATGTCATTTGCAAATACCTTCTCATATCCAGTAGGTTTTCCTTTAGTTGTGCTGATGGTTTCCTTCACTGTGAAGATTTTATTTGGATGTAGTCCCAATTGTTTATTTTTGTCTTATTTCCCTTACCCCAGAAGACATCTCGAGAATAATGATGTTACAACCAATGTCAGAGACATTACTGCCTGTGCTCCCTGTTAGAATTTTTATGGTTTCAGGTCTCACATTTAGGTTTGTAATCCGTTTTGGTCTTATTTTTGTGGAAGGTGGAAGAATGTGGTCCAGTGTCATTCTTCTGCATGTAGTTGTACAGTTTTCCCAACACTATTTTTGAAGACTGTCTTTTCCCATAGTGTATCCTTCCCTCCTTTGTTGAAGGTTAATTGACCATATAATTGTGGGATTATTTCTGGGTTTTCTATTTTGTTCCATCGATTTATGTGTCTTTTATTGGTGTCAGTAGCATACTCTTGTGATTATTGCAGTTTCCTAATATAACTGCAAGTCTGGAATTTTGATATCTCTAGTTCTTTCTTAAAAGATTTTATTTATTTATTTGACAGAGAGAGAGATATCACAAGTAGGCAGAGATAAAACAGAGAGAGGGGGGGAAGCAGGCTCCCTGCTGAGCAGAGAGCCCAATGTGGGGCTTGATCCAAAGACCCTGAGATCATGACCTCAGCCAAAGCCAGAGGCCCAAACCGCCGAACCACCAGGTTCCCTGATACCTCCAGTTTTCTCTCTCTCTCTCTCTTTTAAAGGTTGTTTCCGGGGCGCCTGGGTGGCTCAGTGGGTTAAAGCCTCTGCCTTCGGCTCAGGTCATGATCCCAGGGTCCTGGGATCGAGCCCCGCATCGGGCTCTCTGCTTGGTGGGGAGCCTGCTTCCCTTCCTCTCTCTCTCTCTGCCTACTTGTGATCTCTGTTAAATGGATAAATAAAATCTTAAAAAAAAATAAAGGTTGTTTCCCTATTTGGGACTTCTGTGGATCTATACAAATTTTTGTATTGTTTGTTTTAGATCTTTGAAAAATGCTGGTGGTATTTTGATACGAACTGCATTAAATCTGTATATTGCTTTGGGTGGTATAGACATTTTAACAATATTTGTTATTCCAATCCATAAGCAAGGAATGTCTTTCCATTTTTTTGTGTCGTCTTCAATCTCTTTCTTCACTGTTTTATGATTTTTGAAGTACAGGTCATTCACCTCTTTGGTTATATCTATTCCTAGATATCTTACTGTTTTTGATGCAATTGTAATTGGGATTATTTTATCAAATTCTCTTCCTGCTTCTTCATTATTAGTGTATGGAAATTGAACAGTGTTCTGTATATTGATTTTGTTTCCCATGATTTGACTGGATTCATTTATCATTTCTAGTATTTTTTTTGGTGCAGTTTTAGGGTTTTGTATGTATAGTACTACATCATCTGCAAAGACTGTTAGTTTTACTTCTTCCTTACCATTTTGGATGCCTTTTATTTCTTTAGGTTGTCCGATTGCTCTGGCTAAGACTTCCAGTACTATGATGAAAAACAGTGGTGAAATTAGACATTCTTATCTTCTTCCTGACCTTAGGGGAAAAGCTCTCAATATTTCTCCATTAACTATAATTGTAATGGCTTTTTCATACAAGGCCTTTATTATGTTGACCTATGCTCCCTCTATCCCTATTTTGTGGTATATTTTTATCATGAATGGATACTGGACTTCATTAATTTTTTTTCTCACAGCTATTGAAATAAACCCATGGTTTTTAGTCTTCCTTATTTTTTAGGATTTTATTTATTTATTTGACAAACAGAGATCACAAGTAGGCTGAGAGGCAGGCAGAGAAGGGGAAGGGGAAGCAGGATCCCCATTGAATAGAGAGCCTGATGTGGGCCTTGATCCCAGGACCTGAGATCAAGGCCCGAGCCAAAGGCAGAGGCTTAACCACTGAACCACACAGGCACCCCTAGTCTTCTTTACTTTTATAATCCATTATCTTATTGATATGATTGATCATGTTGATTAATTTGCTAATATTGATCCACAGCTACATCCTAGGAATAAATCTCATTTGATCATATTCAATGATACTTATAATGTATTGTTAGATGTGGTTTGTGGTATTTTGTTGAGGATTTTTGCACCTATGTATATCAGAGATATTGGCCTATAATTCTCTTTTCTTGTGGTTTTTCTATCAGGATAATGCTGACCTCATCAAATGAATTTGGAAGTTCTCTTTCCTCTTTGGTTTTTGGAATAGTTTGAGGAGAATATGTATTAATTCCTCTTTAAGCATTTGGTAGAATTTGCCTGTGAATCCCTCTGATCCTGGCCTTTTGTTTGGTGGGAATTTGTTGATTAATGATTCAATTTCACTGTTTTTAATCTATTACTTCTTAATTAGAAAGAAGCTTGTGGTGTTATCAGGTTATATTCAGCTCTGGAAAATGTTTGTTTTTTTTTTTAAGATTTTATTTATTTGACAGAAAGAAAAATCACAAGTAGGCAGAGAGGCAGGCAGAGAGAGGGGGGAAAGCAGGCTCCCTGCTGAGCAGAGAGCCAGATGCAGTGCTAGATCCCAGGACACTGAGATCATGACCTGAGCTGAAGGCAGAGGTTTAACCCACTGAGCCACCCAGGCACCCCTGGAAATTTTTGTAAGGATAGCTTTTATATATAGTTTGATCTCTAAGCTAGTAATTTTCTAATTGTGGTAAAATATGTGTAAATGTAAAATTCAACATTTTAATCACTTGAAGTGTACATTTCAGCCATAATATGCACACTCACAGTGCTGTGCACCACCACTGCTATCTATTCCCAGACACTTTTTACAATTCCAAAGAGAAAATGTGTACCCATTAAACAATTCTGCTATCCCCCCTTTATCAGGGATGAATAATAGGGTCTGCCAACAGGATATTACAGAAGAACCCAGGGATTCAGGAGCCGATGACAATTCAGGAAGTATCAGAGAGCAGAAAATGAATTCGATTGGCAGTTCATGGAAGATGTGGCCTCGCCCAGGTAAGAGCTCTTTTTGACCTTTGCTTTTTAGCAAAAAACGACTGTGTTGTGTGCTTCCTACCACAGACTAGAATGTGATTGTCTCTCTTGTCAGTGTGTCCCAAAACCACATCTTTCTCTCTCACAGTGTGTCAGGAATGGATACTGAGAGCCTAAGCTGCTTATTGGGGCATCTAACATATCACTCTTACCTCTTCCTGTCTGCAACCCCTCCACAATCCCCATCCCCTCTCCTCCAGAGACCCTTCAAAGACCCTGCTTTCAGCCCAATTCCTCCCTGGTTGTCAAGGGTAATTGTATCAATTGACCATGGATTCTTCATGCTAATATGCAGAAGAATGTGTGTCTCCACGTTCAAGGGTGGGATAGTCCAAGAATTTTCATATCTAATATTGATCATGTTTGGGTATGTGCCATGATTTTTCTAGGATTAGAAATGAGTTTGGGCCACACCCTCCTTATTTTTTAAGTATTTCAGTATTTGCTTGCATGTTTGTTATCACCTTCCCATGATACCTTCTACCTTCCTCTTTGTTTGAGTAAGAATGTTTATTACTAATTCTATACAGCATGTATATAGTATATGCATATATATACAGATAAATATATAACCACATAATATTATGCATATTATATACACACTAATGCATATATACATACACACTTATATTTATATTATTCATTTATTTATTTATTTATTACACAGACGCCTAAACTGTAAATGGTGATGCCACCTCAGACCCTGGAAATAGGGTAAGAAGGTGGTAGAAAAAACAGCATGAACGACCAGTGCTGGATGCCAAGAGGAAGGGTGGTAAGTAGGTGTCCCTCACATTCTTTCATTTGCTTTAAGGACTTCAATAACCTCTGATTGAAGAGGGTAAAGGGGAAAAGGACACAGGCCGTAGGGAGATGCCTCAAGAAATCTGCTACTGAAGCCTCACTTTTAGCCTTGAGACCCCACTTACCCACTTTTCTACTCTTCTCTTTCCTGAAGGTGTTCCTGCTCAAGATTCTTCATGCAAACTGGCTAATTCTCTGCAATGATCCATCTGCCTGGGATGGGCCTCAGGAAGGATGCCATGGCGCTGGAGGGAGAAACGTGATGTGAGGGAGGGAGTCAGTCCAAGGGCTTCTGTGGCTCCTGGGGCACAAGTGTGGGACAGTCACACTATTGTGGGGACCCTGTTTGCCTCAGTAAATGAAAGCCAGTCGAGTGTGCTCCTGGGAGTTTTAGCACAGACACCTGCCATCTCAGGGATGGTCCAAATAGGCCACCTCTAACTCAGCCCTGGTCACCCTGCTGCTGTCATGCCACATAGCACTCCTAGAAGACAGCAGGAATTTCACAGATGGATCTTTGTGACTTCAGTGCCCAGGGAAGGAGAAGGAGTAGGTCCTCTCCTTGGGTTGGAGACAAGGACATTAATTTTCTCCAGGTCACTCATAACTTCCAGGCCAACAGATGCAGGGTTTATTTTACAGTGGTTATGCTCCTGGATATATTAGTTTTACCTGATATCAGAGTTTGCTTAACGCAAGTGCCTGGCCTCACTACCAGTCTGCAATCTAAACCAAGTTCAAGGCCACATATTTCCTAGGGCTCACTGTTGACTTGTACCTGATAAAAAAATCTATGTGGGTCATCCTTACAGTTTGGCTAATGTTGTTGTTGCTGTATTATGAGAGTCTCCTGTTATACCCCATAACCCCAGTGCACAGGCCCTGGCCTTTGATGTCTGCATTTGGCACAAGGGGAAATGCTTTCAGCGAAATGGATTCACTGTTCATAAATCCCAATCTGGGTTTTCTTTACGCTTATAGTTAGCCTTGGATTTATCATGTCTTGTGTCTCTCTAATGTACCTGTGATTCGTTTTCTTTTTCTTAGTCCAGATTTGTCCTTGTTCTCACCACAAGAACTCATATAAACCATTGTACTGAGTAAGGGACCTCTATCTTCTCAGAATTTCTCTACTCCTAAACCAAGGGACCACCAGGATCTTATATCTCACTTATATTCAGGTCTGTCATGTTTATTTGGTAAATTCCCCACAGCTTGTCAGTACAAAGATGACAGAACTTTCTAGAATAGTTTTGTCATATAATATCGGGATCCTCAATGAAAACAAATGTTTGATTCCTAGGCTATTTCTCTAAAACACTCAGATGATTCAGATTCATCTCAGCATCATTCCAAGAAAATAGAGGAAAACCAAAGCTGAAAGGGAGTATGGTACATATGATTAAGCCTTACTGACCTCCCCTTAGCTGATTACACCTACAGGAACCCCATTTCCAAATAATGTCACATCCTGAAACATGGGCTCTGTCGGAACTCTGTCACATGGATACTAGAGACACAGTTCAACCAATTAACAAGTAATGCCCCCAGTTTAATGTAGATTTTCTTAGCTTTACACTAGTGATTTTCAAGAGCTTGTGATGTGCTATAGGCTGTTTAACTGTACCTAATACAAATAAATAAAGTGTATCTCTTATCAAAAAAAAAAAAAAAGAAAGAAAAAAAAAGAAAAGATAAAAATAAATAAGGCAGTGCTATTTTTCTGTTCTAAAATCCATTTGGGGTTCTTTGTTACATTTAATCATGGTGTCTCCATAAGGTTCTCTTACTCTGACCTTTTCTGAGACCCATTGTCTCTAGAGACTTTGGCCACACATACTGAGTGGGAATTATGCCTGGAATCCTTCATGGCCAAATATTGTCACATGTTCTTGGAAGCATTCTACATGGCATTGTGTCTCTTCTTTCTCCATTTATTTATTTGCTCAACCAGTTAACAGTATGAATCATGGACAGCTATTTGATGCTGAGTTATAACCTATATATTACTTTTTCTTTTTTTTTTCTTTTTTCTTTTCTTTTTTGTCTTCAAGTCTTTCCAATTTTACCCAATTGGAGCATTTTAAGGTGGCTCACGAGCTCTTCCACACACCCTGTCATTGTGTGTGTGTGTGCACATGCATGTGCAAACACATTCCTGTGTGTGCTGGGTGTGCACTGATGTGCCTTTGATTGTTTTTACCAATTTCTTAGTTTCTGACACTACAAGGCCTTCCATCCTCATCCTGCCTAGTTCCTGATCTGAGGATTAAACGTCTCTCCAAAGAATATGGCATCATTTCCCAGGAAAATGGAGTTAGAATGAAATATCTGGGAAAATGCATCTCATAGCTCTCAGACATAATTTCTTCCACCTATGTTCAGCTGACAAAGGGCATATGAACTAATCCACAAATATGGCCATGTTGGTGACTGTTTCCACATGCAATTTTGTCTTCATCAGATCACACATGCTTCCAAACTGTCATCTCCAGTTCTAATCCGTGACCACACACTCCACTCAAGCCTCCTCCCTTGGTTATATCTGTGAATTTCCATTTTCAAAGTGAGAAATCTAGTTCTACCACCACCAATCCATTTACATAATTGTTCGGTTCCAGTAAACAGAGAAGTCCTATCAAAATAATCCACTTGTTCCCCACAGGAAGCAACCTTATCTACCAGAGTAGAGAGTTCATGTACAGTCTCTTATGTCTTTACAATTACAGGCTCCAATAATTTTGTTTCAGTTTTTAACATTTTTAAAATTTAAATTCAATTAATTATCATATAATGTAGAATTGGTTTCAATGTACAAGCCTGTGATTCATTAGTCTTATAGAATACCCAGTGCTCATTACATCATGTCCCCTCCTTCATGTGCATCACCCAATCACCTCATCCATTCACCCCTTCCCCTCCCACAACCCTCAATTTGTTTCTAAATCTCTAAAGAGATTTAGAGTCTCTTATGGTTTGTCTCCCTCTCGTTTCATCTTGTTTTATTTTTTCTCTTTTCCTATGATCCTGTTTTGTTTCTTAAATTCCACATATCAGAGAGATAATATGACAATTGTTTTTCTCAGACTGACTCATTTCACTAAACATAATACCTTCTATTTGCATCCACACCATTGCAAAAGGCAAGATTTCAGTTTTTTGGTGGCCTTGTGATATTCCATTTTGTGTGTGTATATATATATATATATATATATATATATATATATATAATATATTAATTATATATAATATAATATAATATATTATATTAATGTAATTAATGTAATTAATATAATTAATATTATATAATTATAATGTAATTAATATAATTATAATGTAATTATATAATTATATATAATTATAATTATATAATTATAATTATATATAATTATAATGTAATTAATATAATTAATATAATATAATTATAATGTAATTAATATAATTGATATTATATATAATATAATTATATATAATATAATTATATATATTTATATAATTATATATATTATATTATATATAATATAATTATATAATTATATATTATATATAATATAATATATAATATAATATTAATTATATTAATTACATTAAGTACATTAATATAATATATTATATGAATATAAGAATATTCAGTAATAATATAAGATAATTATATTATATATAATTAATATATTAATATGATGATATATATATGATATATATATCATATATATATGATATATATATGAATGATATATATGATATATATATAAGAAGATTGTGTATATACATATATATCATATATGTATATATGATATATATGTATATATATCATATATATATCATATATATATATCATACATATATATGATATATATATGAATGATATATATATATATGATATATATGATATATATATATATATATGATATATATCATATATATCATATATATCATATATTATATATATTATATATCATATATATATCATATATATGTGTATATATATATGATATATATATATATATGATATATATATAAGAAGATTGTGTATATACATATATATATCATATATATATATATATATGTATATACACAATATATATATATATATATATATATCATATATATATGATATATATGTATATACACAATCTTCTTATATATATATCATATATATATATATATCATATATATATATATCATATATATGATATATATATGATATATATGTATATACACAATCTTCTTATATATATATACATATACATATATATATATATATATGATATATCATATATATCATATATATATATCATATATATCATATATATATCATATATATCATATATATCATATGGATATATATATATATCATATATATATATATATATGATATATATATATATATATAAGAAGATTGTGTATATACATATATATATCATATATATATGATATATATATATGATATATATGTATATACACAATCTTCTTATATATATATATATATATATCATATATATATATATATGATATATATATATATGATATATATGTATATACACAATCTTCTTATATATATATCATATATATATATATCATATATATATATATCATATATATCATATATATATATATCATTCATATATATATCATATATATGTATGATATATATATATGATATATATGATATATATATCCATTAATCAACCCAGTGTTTAGAGCATCAGAGTCTACAAGAGCCACACTATGGAAAGAGCCCAGATGTCCATCCACTCAATTTCAACGTCACTCAAATTAGTAGCTTTCACCCAAGCCCTACACTGAGGTGGAATCACATATTTATAATGCAGATGGATGGGTTTTCTCACATTTTGTATTCCATCATGACCGCCAATTCTCCTAAGTGATTTTTTTTACATGCACACTTTAGAATTCTGCCATGTGGCTTTATGGTTTTGAATGGAATTTTGACAAGACAACGGTATCATTTCAGTGCCATTACATTATTATATAGAGTAATTACCTTGCTAGAATACATTTTCCTCTGTTGGCATGGTAAACTTTTTCTTCCTTTAGCCCCCCAGAAACTGCAGATCTTTACACTGTATTGAGAATTTTGTCTCTACCAAAATGTGATATAATTACCTTCATAAAAGGAATAATACCCCATTTTATAAATGTGCCACCTATCTGGTGACATCTTAGCTGGTACTAGGTTTGGGTGATTATATATAAACCTGGAAAAATTTAATGTGCAGATAATGGGTTGCTTTCAATCTTTAGTGATTATGAATAACCTAGTATAAACATTCATGTGCAGGATCTCTGTGTACAAAAATTTTGGATTTATTTACATAAGTTTATAATTTGAAACTGACATCTTTCACACACACACACACACACACACACACACACACACACACAATCAGAAAATGACAAAACTAACCAGCACTGGTTATAATCAGGTAGATAATATTATCAGATGCAAACAGGGCTGACTCATTCTTTAAGTATAACAATCATAGACCATGATGCATTCAGTGAAAAAATAAAATGTTTCATTACTTTTAAAATCAGAAGAAAAAAATTGAAAAAGAACCAGTCTAGAAATGAACTGTCCCTCATTGGTAAAGACAATAAATTTCTGTTTTCATGAAGAATCTTCTAAGAATTGGCTGCTCAGAATGACTTTGAGAATAGAAAGGACAGAAGGAGCTTCACTCTCTGGTCCTGCCCCTTGGTGGACCTGGGACCAAGGCATCATGAAATGAAAAAAGAGAATCACAGGTGAGACTGTCAGGCAATTCCTGAGGTGTCGCCCTCTTTGCAAATGAGTAAGTAGGTTTTTGTCTCACTTCCCCACAGGCCTGGAGCACTGTGGACTCTGAGCCTGATGTCCCATGCTGAGCAGTAATACTCAGCTTCATCCTTAGGCTGGAGCCCAGTGATGGTCAGGGTGCCTGAACTGCCTGATCAGGAACCAGAGAATCTATCAGGGACCCCTAAGAGTTGTTTGTTATAATGATAGATGATGGTTTGGGGGGCTGTTCTGGGGAGATGTTGGTGCCATTTACATAATTACTACTGAGGTTGGAGTTGCTTCCAGTGTAGGAGATGGTGACACTGTAGTCCATGGCCCCAGATATGGGGGGTGGCTGTGTCAGCACAGACTGGTCTGAGGACCTGACAAGGAGGAGAGACACAGAGAGGGTGATGCTGGGGTCTAGAGACAAGAGGAAACAGGACCCACATGTCCTCCCAGGACCTCTTCTCTTATCTCCACGTCCAGCCACCTGTGCAGTGAGTAAGGAGTAAGAGGTTGAGGATGGACCACACCATGGTAGATAAAGTCACCAATCTTGCCTTCTGTGCCCCACAGCTGAGCAGACCTCCCCTAATCCCTCTATCTCTCTTCATCTTCTGACAGAAAGAGAACCTGTCCATGCAAATGAGACCCCACTTTCTGACCCCTCAGTGGCCCTGAGACAGGTTTCGTTGACTGAAGATGTCAGGGTGGGTGGGAAGTGGGTGTTGTTTGTGGAACTATTGGGTAGAGAGTTCCCAACTGTGAGACCAGAGCAGAGGGCACAGGAAGGGTCAGGTGACAGGCCCAACTCTGATCACTTCTGATCTCTCAGAAATGGGACCTGAGGTCACCCTTTTGTCCAGGCCCAGAAACACCCCTGGGTGACATGGTGACCAATGCTCATCAGAGAGCTCTGGCCTTCCCAAGGCACTGATCACCATCTGTTGCATTAGGGCCAGGCCAGGGCTTCCCTTATGTTTCCTTCCCGCATCACAGATATTACCCTCTACTTAGACTCCTTGGAGTGAGTCTGTCCATGGCTTTCATGGATCTGGACTCAAATGGTGTCTCTGCACAATCTCCCCTTAGATAAGGATGAAGTTCAGAACAGCAATAGGACCCAGAGGACACATGGCTCCTTCTGTGGTGGATGTTGGACCTTTTCTTTTATGGGACTCCTCTGTGATTTCCAGGGCAAGCACTCAGGAGATGGGAACTCTTCTCTACAGGTTTTAGTATATTCCTAGAGGGGTGATTCCTATTCCTAGAGGGGTTACTAGTGTGTATTCCTAGAGGGGTGTATTCCTAGAGGGGTTACTCCCTTAACATCTTTGTCATCTTTCACCACTTCTACCTACTTGAAACCACACTCTTTCACACACTGTGGACAGTGATTCCCTTCTAGGATCTGTCCTCCCAGCACAGATACAAGTCCACAGAAGCCCTGAAGTGTGAGGCTGTGTGATACTGACCTCAAAGTACAAGGGACAAACCTGTAGGAGGTCCTTTAAGGGAAGGAGTGACACTGCAGATGTGACAGGGATGCAGTGACACATTTTATTTATTAGTAACTACTTTGCCAGCTGTGCACTTGAAATGGATGCAGGTGAGTTTATCCAAATTTAATTCAGTCAGATTGATATAAACTCAGGAATGATGACAAGGAGAAGGTACAACTCAAATCACTAGTGTACTTTTGTCAGACCTCTTTGTCACAGAGAGAAAATGGATGGAATTTATGGTTAAGGGCATGGATTCAAAAACAATGGAAAATAAATGTCTTCCATTTTCAGCTAAATAGGAGTTTATAAATTTGTTTCTAAAATCACATGATTTGTTTTTATTATTGCAGTCATGAGATGTGTATCATGGGTCTGGTCTGGCAGGTAAAAAGCTAATGTGGTGCCCAGTGAAACCCAAGAAGTAGCTGTTTCTGTGAACTTCAGAGCCATCTCAGAGGTAGAATTACCAAACACAGACAGAGACTCCAGGAAGGAAAGAATTGGGATTAGACTGGACTCAGGGGTGTGCATAGCTCTACTCCCTGTGCCTTGTGTTCAGCACATTCAGGTCAGAACAATTGCTCACTCAGCCAACCATGAGTACATGAAGGAAGTTATATTACCCAAGACCAACTAGATGGGCAGTTTCTCTCCATATTCCCATATCTGAGTGGAAAAGAGTTGGAGATAAATTGGACAATGTCCCATTGTCCCATGGGAGGTCATGGGAAGAGGCCAGGAGTGTATCCCCAGGGGGTGATGCTGAGTGAATCTTCACCATCTGTCAATGACCCCACACACTCAAGAACCACAGATACCGACACCCATAGCCATCCAGTGACTCACTCCTAGGAATCTCTTCTGGAGCACAGGACACTAGTATGCACGGAGCCTTGACAAAGGATGTTCTTGGAAGCATTTTATTTTATTTTATTTTATTTTATTTATTTGACAGAGAGAGACAGTGAGAGAGGGAACACAAGTAGAGTGAGTGGGAGAAAGAGAGCAGGGTTCCACTGAACAGGGAACCTGACATGGCTCTCGATCCCAGCCAAAGGCAGACACTTAATGATTGAGCTACCCAGGTGCCCCTCTGAAATATTTTTTTCAATGATTTTATTTACTTTTTTGATGGAGAGAGAGAGAGAGAGTGAGAGAGAGAGAACAAGTAGGGGGAGCAACAGATAGAAGGAGAATCAACCTCCCAGCTGAGCAGAGAGCCTGAAGTGGGACTTGATCCCGGGACCCCAGGATCGTGGCCTGAGCCAAAGGCAGAAGGTTGATGACTGACTCACTCACGTGCCACTCTGAGAATTCTGCATTCCTCAAACAGGCTCTGTTCCCAAGAAAGCCTGGTGTGTGGTGGTTGTTAAGAGCAGCATTCCAAATACATGGTTTGAGAAAAATATAGTCCACATTCAAGAGAGTGTTATGTGGGTTGATAAAAATAAGAACAATTGGCATGCTTATGCCTAAAAACCTATGCATAGTTCATCATGATTTTTCCAGAAAGATCAACTAAAGCAAAAAGAAACAAAGAGACATCAACAGTAGCAACAACAAAACAGAAAAAGATAGATCCCATTTAACAACATAATATAAAGACACTTTTTTTAACTAGAAAAATTCTGGAGTTCTATGGAGCAGACTTGACCTGATTTGTGTTTGGCCAGGCAGGAAAAACCCCTGGCCAGCAGTTTGTCCAGCTCCGGGTGTGACCAAGATGCAAGTGGTCAGAGGAATTCCATCATGAGGAATTGATTTTCTGTTTCTTCCTCACATGAGACTACCTGAATTTCAGATCAAGCCCTGTGGGTGGGAGTGAGCCTGGCCTGGCCCAGAACTGCTCTGTGGAGGGACCATCAGAATGGTAGGGAGCTGGGCTAGAGCTGGAGATGCTGGGTTCCAGGAAGGGAGAGAAGACCTCACAGAGAATCAGGAGTGCCCAGCAGCCCTGTTGACATTGGCTTCTTCTGAAACCTGGCCATTCAGCTTCTTGCCATCTTAGCCCAAGCTCTAGCCACCCTGGATACATGCGTGCTGATGCAGGACCACCGTGCACAACTGTGCCTCCTTCCCCTAAGAGAACGGTCCAGGTCCAATGCTGTAAGGACCAGGCTGACTCCCTGCAGAATGAGGCTCTCTCCTGTATGATGGGGACCCTGTGCCTGGTTCAGTGCACTTTCCATTATGTTTACTACATGTGTTCATAGACAAAGGGACTGAGCTCATCCTCACTCAGTGCTCTTATAACAGTTCTGATTTTCAACAGGCATGGGTGAAGTTCATCAAGAGTGACAGGAAAGTAAGCAAACATCTGCATTTCTGGAAATCTGATGAACATTCTCCTGGGTCAGGCCGATCCCTTTTTCTCAAAACCAAAGATGGAAGTCATTCTGCATCAGAGAAGGGTCCTCCCACTCTTCCATCGAAGGGAGCTCCCTCCCCTCACTTCCCAAGACCTCATAACTGCTCCTTTTTCTTTCCATCCCCATCATCAGTCCCTGCTTCCTCCATGTCATGGGGACCCTGATCCTCTTCCCTGTCTCAGCTGCCACTACTCATCAAGGACTCCTAGTGTGACAAGGACACTGTCCACAGTTCCCACCCTGTCGCTGTCCTCATGCTCTCTTCCAGCTCCTCATCATCAGTATAGTCCAGAGACATCATCACAGCACATCCAGTTCTGGGGCTCCCTGTCAGCCCCTCCAATGCCCACTGACCTCACCCCTCCTCATATCTAGTAACTTCTTATTTCCACTGATGCTAATACTTGTGAATCTTCCTTCTCTCCCATGACCTTTTCAGGAACATGAGGACACAGACGGTCCCTAGCATGCTCAAGCTGTGTCCATGTCAGAGTGCCTTGCCTGGCACATATTCGGAGTTCACCTAAAGCTGTGGGGGGACTGATCTCTGTAGAGTCATCTATCATGATCACGCACAGTTGGACTCTGGGTCTGGTTCTGCCCCAACATGGCCTCAGTTCCCATAATAGCCTATCCCTCAGTATCCAGTTAATCCTGCTCAGTATAAGTAAATCAGACAATGTTTTGTGGACAAGGGCTGGGTTTAAGGGCAGAACTTTAAAGGACAATGGCACTTTCTTTGACAGGCTTCCTTGGAACTTGGCTTAGACACCAATGGTAGGCAAAATAAACAAAATAAACAGCTGTGTTGGCCAAGGTGTGAGGACTGCTTAGGCAGCCCCATCACTGAGGGGTTTTGTGTCTCACTTTGCCATGGGCCAGGAGCACTGTGTGAGCTCTGAGACTGCTGTCTCGCCCTGAAAAGGAATAATCAGCCTTGTCCTCAGCCTGGAGCCGAGAGATGCTCAGGGAAGCTATGCTCCCTGATGTGGACCCTGAGAATCAGTCCAGGACCCCCAGGGACTGAGCATTGCTACCACAGATGACAACTCTGGGAGCACTGCCCAAGAGCTGCTAGATCCAGGACATACCTCCAGCCCCAACATTGCTGCTGCTGCCAGTGCAGGAAATGGTGACAATCTGACCCACGAGCTTGGACACTGCAGAGGGCTGAGTGAGCACTGACCAAGCCCAGGGCCCTGAACTCAGGAGAGGGACGTGGGACAAGAGAGAGCAGTCAGTGGACAGGGCCCATAGCAGGTTCCAGAGTCATCCCTTCTTCAGCCCTGATTCTTAGCCTCCAGCTACCTGTGCCAGAGCCAGAACCAGAAGAGGAACCTCGGCCATTGTGGAAATCCCCACACAACAGCATCAGCTGAATTCCCCTCAGCTGCTACTGGGCTCCCTGAGTTTTTCTTATTGTCTCCAGCCACTCAAGGGAAGGAAAGGACACTTCACTCAAACCAGCTTTCTCCCCCTGGCTGGCCAGCCTCAGACTGAACCCTGAACCTGACCGCTGCCTGGAAAGCTCATCTTGGAAAGGTGCAGAGCTGACTTAGTGAGACCTGGCCTGTGGTTCCCCAGGGGAGAGTGTGCACCCAGACTCAAACCCTAGTGAGAACCATAGCCATGCGGTGCCCTGCTGGGACCACAGCACACAAAGCTCAGAGAAAAGCAACAGGCACCCACTGCTGCCCGAGGCCCAGATATGTCCATATAACATCAGGAAACCTGGAGCTAGTACCTAGACCATTCTTTATGGGCTCAGGGAATTGTTGTGTTTGACCTCTATGGGATCCAACAACAAGCTTTAAGAAAGACAAGGTGATCAGGCTGGGACTTCTTAAGCATGAGGGCTGAGGAACCTCACCAGGTATGCCACCTAGACCAGCACTGATGGTCACCGAATTTGAGGCAAAACTAGAATGGGTAGTGGGGGATCGGGGTTATTTGCACTGAATGTGTCCTTGAATTTAACTTCTGCAGCAGGACCTGTCATTCCCTACACTGAAAGAGGTCTAGCAAGTTGCATGTGATAAAGGTGGTCAAAGAGCTTCCAGGAGGAGCTGTTGTCAGGACTCTATGAAGCTAGGAGATCTGAATAGTGCAAGAGTTGTACTGTTGTCACACACTGGTGGCCTCCCGGTGACTGTGTTATTCACCAACATGTCCTCATGCCTAAGAAGTCTGAGCCTATTCACCTTGTCTTCCTTATTGTTGGATCCCATAGAGATCGACCACGAAAGTTAACTGATCCCATAAGTTTTGGCCTAGGGACTAGCTCCAGGCTTTCTGATGTTCGTAGCACATGTGACAGTGGAAGCTATGTGTGAGCTAGTGTTGGTCACAGGCAAGGACAGGCAAGAGATGGATCTGACACTAGAAATGGAGGACAGATTATTCTCTCACTTTTTTTTCTTAATTTAAGTTTTATTTTTTATTTTAATTACTGTATAGTTAACATACAGTGTTATGCTAGTTTCAGGTGTGTAAGATAGTGATTCAACAATTCTATACATTACTCAGGGCTCATCATGATAAGTGTACTCTCTAATCCCCATCAACTATCTCACCCAAACCCCACTAACCCCACACCCGGTAACAATCAATTAGTTCTCTACAGTTAAGAGTCTGTTCCTTGGTTTTTCTCTCTCTCTCTTTTCCTTTGCTTATTTGTTTGGTTTCTTAAATTCCACATAAGTGCAGTCGTACAGTAGTTGTCTTTCTCTGACTGACCTATTTAGCTTACCCTTATACTCTCTAGCTCCATCCATGTTGCTGCAAATAACAAGTATTCATTTTATTTTTTGGTTGAACAATAAATAAATAAACAAACAAACAAACAAACAAATCTTCTTTGTGCATTCTTCTATCACTGGACCCTAAGGATCCTTCCATTATTTGGCTATTGTACAGAATAATGTAATAAACTTATGGGTGCATGTGCCCCTTGGAATTAGTGTTCTTGTATTTTTGGAGTAAATATCTAGTATTGTGCATGCCTGGGTGGCTCAGTGGGTGAAAGCCTCTGCCTTTGTCTCAGGTCATGATCCCAGGGTCCTGGGATCGAGCCCTGCATTGGGCTCTCTGCTCAGCAGGGAGCCTACTTCCTCCTCTCTCTCTACCTGCCATCCTGCCTACTTGTGATCGCTGTCTGTCAAATAAATAAATAAAATCTTCTAAAAAAATCTAGTGTTGTGCTTACTGGATCAAAGAGTAGTATTATTTTTCCCCAGAGACTTTATTTTTGTTTATCTCTTTTTTAAAATATGTTATTTAATTGCTAGTTAGTTAACATTCAGTGTACTGCAGGTATCAGGTGTAGGATGGGAAGTTCTATTTTTAACTTTGAGGAATCTCTATTCTTTTTTCCATCGGCTGTGCACCGGTTTGCATTCCCATCAACAGTGTATGAGGATTCCTTTTGCTCCACATCCTCCCCAACACTTGCTGTTTCTTGTGTTTTTCTTTGTAGCCACTCTGACAGGTGTGAGGTAATATCTCAAAGTAGTTTTGATTTGCATTTCCCTGTTCATGAGTGATGTTGAGCCTCTGTGTGTCTTCTTTGGAGAAATGTCTCTTCATGTCTGCTACCCATTTTTTAATTGGGTTACTTGATTTTGGTGTTGAGTTGATTAAGTTCTTTAAATATTTTGGATATTAACCCTTTAACAAATATGTCATTTGCAAATACCTTCTCATATCCAGTAGGTTTTCCTTTAGTTGTGCTGATGGTTTCCTTCACTGTGAAGATTTTATTTGGATGTAGTCCCAATTGTTTATTTTTGCCTTATTTCCCTTACCTCAGAAGACATCTCGAGAATAATGATGCTACAACCAATGTCAGAGAGATTACTGCCTGTGCTCCCTGTTGGAATTTTTACAGTTTTAGGTCTCACATTTAGGTCTGTAATCCGTTTTGATCTTATTTTTGTGGAAGGAGAAAGAAAATGCTCCAGTGTTGTTCTTCTGCATGTAACTGTCCAGTTTTCCCAACACCATTCATTGAAGAATGTCTTTTCCCATAATATATCCTTCCCTCCTTTGTTAAAGGTTAATTGACCATATAATTGTGGGATTATTTCTGGGTTTTCCACTCTGTTCCACCAATTTATGTGTCTTTTGTTGGTGCCAGTAGCATACTGTCTTGATTATTGCAGTTTCCTAATATAACTGTAAGTCTGGAATTTTGATATCTCTAGTTCTTTCTTAAAAGATTTTATTTATTTATTTGACAGAGAGAGAGAGATCACAAGTAGGCAGAGAGGCAGCAGAGAGAGAGAGGGGAATCAGGATCCCTGCTGAGCAGAGAGCCCAGTGTGAGTCTCTATCCAAGCACCCTGAGATCATGACCTGAGCCAAAGGCAGAGGCCCAACCCACCGAGCCACCAGGTGCCCGATACCTACAGTTTTCTCTCTTTCTCTCTCTCTCTTTTAAAGGTTGTTTCCCTATTTGGGACTTTTGTGGATCTATACAAATTTTTGTATTGTTTGTTTTAGTTCTTTGAAAAATGCTGGTGGTATTTTTATACGAACTGCATTAAATCTGTATATTGCTTTAGGTGGTATAGACATTTTAACAATATTTGTTATTCCAATCAATGAGCAAGGAATATCTTCCCATTTCTCTGTGTCATCTTCAATCTCTTTCTTCACTGTTTTATGGTTTTTGGAGTACAGGTCCTTCACCTCTTTGGTTATATTTATTCCTAGATATCTTACTGTTTTTGATGCAATTGTAAATGGGTTTGTTTTATCAATTTCTCTTTCTGCCACTTCATTATTAGTGTACGGAAATTGAACAGTGTTCTGTATATTGATTTTGTTTCCCATGACTTGACTGGATTCATTTATCATTTCTAGTAGTTTTTTTTTTTGGTGCAGTTTTAGGGTTCTGTGTATATAGTACTACATCATCTGCAAAGAGTGATAGTTTTACTTCTTCATTACCAGTTTGGATGCCTTTTATTTCTTTAGGTTGTCTGATTGCTCTGGCTAGGACTTCCAGTACTATGATGAAAAACAGTGGTGAAATTAAACATTCTTGTCTTCTTCCTGACCTTAGGGAAAAAGCTCTCAATATTTCTCCATTAACTATAATTGTGATGGGTTTTTCATATAAGGCCTTTATTATGTTGACCTATGCTCCCTCTATCCCTATTTTGTGGTAGATCTTTATCATGAATGGATGTTGGACTTCATCAAATGTTTGTTGTTGTTGTTGTTGTTTACCACAGCTATTGAAATAATCCCATGGTTTTTAGTCTTCCTTATTTTTATAATCCATTATCTTATTGACATGATTTATCATGTTGATTAATTTGCTAATATTGATCCACACCTACACCCTAGGAATAAATCTCATTTGATCATGTTCAATGATATTTATAATGTATTGTTGGATGCAGTTTGTGGTATTTTGTTGAGGATTTTTGCACCTCTGTACATCAGAGATATTGGCCTATAGTTCTCTTTTCTTGTGGTGTAGTTATCTGGTTTTTCTATCAGGATAATGCTGACTTCATCAAATGAATTTGGAAGTTCTCTTTCCTCTTTAGCTTTTGGAATAGTTTGAGGAGAATACGTATTAACTCCTCTTTAAGCATTTGGTAGAATTTGCCTGTGAAGCCCTCTGATCTTGGCCTTTTGTTTGGTGAGAATTTGTTGATTACTGATTCAATTTCACTGTTTTTAATCTATTATTTCTTAATTAGAAAGAAGCTTGTGGTGTCATCAGGTTATATTCAGCTCTGGAAAATGTTTTTTTTTTAATATTTTATTTATTTGACAGAAAGAGAAATCACAAGTAGGCAGAGAGGCAGGCAGAGAGAGAGGAGGAAGCAGGCTTCCTGCTGAGCAGAAAACCAGATGCGGGGCTCGATCCCAGGACACTGAGATCATGACCCCAGCTGAAGGCAGAGGCTTAACCCACTGAGCCACCCAGGTGCCCCTGGAAATTTTTGTAAGGATAGCTTTTATATATAGTTTGAACTCTAAGCTAGTAATTTTCTAATTGTGGTAAAATATGCATAAATGTAAAATTCAACATTTTAATCACTTGAAGTGTACAATTCAGCCATAATATGCACACTCACAGTGCTGTGCACCATCACTGCTATCCATTCCCAGACCCTTTTTACAATTCCAAAGAGAAAATGTGTACCCATTAAGCGATTCTGCTATCCCTCCTTTATCAGGGATGAATAGTAGGGTCTGCCAACAGGATATTACAGAAGAACCCAGGGATTCAGGAGCCAATGACAATTCAGGAAGCATCATAGAGTAGAAAATGAATTCGATTGGCAGTTCATGGAAGATGTGGCCTCGCCCAGGTAAGAGCTCTTTTTGACCTTTGCTTTTTAGCGAAAAACGACTGTATTGTGTGCTTCCTACCACAGACTAGAATGTGATTGTCTCTCTTGTCAGTGTGTCCCCAAACCACATCTTTCTCTCTCACATGTGTCAGGAATGGATACTGAGAGCCTAAGCTGCTTATTGGGGCATCTAACATATCACTCTTACCTCTTCCTGTCTGCAACCCCTCCACAATCCCCATCCCCTCTCCTCCAGAGACCCTTCAAAGACCCTGCTTTCAGCCCAATTCCTCCCTGGTTGTCAAGGGGAATTGTATTAATTGACCATGGATTCTTCGTGCTAATATGCAGAAGAATTTGTGTCCCCACGTTCAAGGGTGGGATAGTCCAAGAATTGTCATATCTAATATTGATCATGTTTGGGTATGTGCCATGATTTTTCTAGGATTAGAAATGAGTTTGGGCCACACCCTCCTTATTTTTTAAGTATTTCAGTATTTTCTTGCATGTTTGTTATCACTTTCCCATGATACCTTCTACCTTCCTCTTTGTTTGAGTAAGAATGTTTATTACTAATTCTATACAGCATGTATATAGTATATGCATATATATACAGATAAATGTATAACCACATAATATTATGCATATTATATACACATTAGTGCATATATACATACACACTTATATTTATTTTATTTATTTATTTATTTATTACAGAGACGCCTAAACTGTAAATGGTGATGCCACCGCTCTCTGACCTCAGACCCTGGAAATAGGGTAAGAAGGTGGTAGAAAGAACAGCATGAACGACCGGTGCTGGATGCCAAGAGGAAGGGTGGTAAGTAGGTGTCCATCACATTCTTTCATTTGCTCGAAGGACCTCAATAACCTCTGATTGAGGAGGGTGAAGGGGAAAAGGACACAGGCCGTGGGGAGATGCCTCAAGAAATCAGCTACTGAAGCCTCACTTTTAGCCTTGAGACCCCACTTACCCAGTTTTCTACTCTTCTCTTTCCTGAAGGTGTTCCTGCTCAAGATTCTTCATTCAAACTGGCTAATTCTCTGCAATGATCCATCTGACTAGGATGGGCCTCAGGAAGGATGCCATGGCGCTGGAGGGAGAAACGTGATGTGAGGGAGGGAGTCAGTCCAAGGGCTTCTGTGGTTCCTGGGGCACAAGTGTGCGACAGTCACACTATTGTGGGGACCCTGTTTGCCTCAGTAAATGAAAGCCAGTCGAGTGTGCTCCTGGGAGTTTTAGCACAGACACCTGCCATCTCAGCGCTGGTCCAAATAGGCCACCTCTGACTCAGCCCTGGTCACCCTGCTGCTGTCATACCACACAGCACTCCTAGAAGACAGCAGGAATTTCACAGATGGATCTTTGTGACTTCAGTGCCCAGGGAAGGAGAAGGAGTAGGTCCTCTCCTTGGGGTTGGAGACAAGGACATTCATTTTCTCCAGGTCACTCATAACTTCCAGGCCAACAGATGCAGGGTTTATTTTACAGTGGTTATGCTCCTGGATATACTAGTGTTACCTGATATCAGAGTTTGCTTAACACAGGTGCCTGGCCTCACTACCAGTCTGCAATCTAAACCAAGTTCAAGGCCACATGTTTCCTAGGGCCCACTGTTGGCTTATACCTGATCAGAAATCTATCTGGGTCATCCTTACCGTGTGGCTAATGTTGTTGTTGCTGTATTATGAGAGTCTCCTCTTACACCCCATAACCCCAGTGCACAGGCTCTGGCCTTTGGTGTCTGCACTTGGCACAAGGAGAAATGCTTTCAGCAAAATGGATTCACTGTTCATAAATCCCAGTCTGGGTTTTCTTTACACTTTATAGTTAGCCTTGGATTTATTATGTCTTGTGTCTCTCTAATGTATCTGTGATTCGTTTTCTTTTTCTTAGTCCAGATTTATCCTTGTTCTCACCACAAGAACTCTCATAAACCATTGTACTGAGTAAGGGACCTCTATCTTCTCAGAATTTCTCTACTCCTAAACCAAGGGGCCACCAGGATCTTATATCTCACTCATATTCAGGCCTGTCATGTTTATTTGGCAAATTCCCCACAGATTGTCAGTACAAAGATGACAGAACTTTCTAGAATATTTTTGTCATGTAATATCAGGATCCTCAATGAAAACAAATGTTTGATTCCTAGGCTCTTTCTCTAAAACACTCAGATGATTCAGATTCATCTCAGCATCATTCCAAGCAAATAGAGGAAAACCAAAGCTGAAAGGTAATATCGTACACACGATTAAGCCATACTGGCCTCCCCTTAGGTGATTACATCTGCAGACCCCACTTCCAAATAATGCCATATCCTGAAACATGGACTCTGTCAGAACTCGCATGTATGCTAGAGACACAGTTCAACCAATTAACAATTAATGCCCCAGTTTAATGTAGATTTTCTTAGCTTTACACTAGTGTTATTTTCAAAAATTTGTGATGTGCTATAGGCTGATTAACTATACCTAATAAAAATAAATAAAGTGTATCTCTTATCAAGAAAAAAAAAGAAAATATAAAAATAAATAAGGTAGTGCTATTTTTCTCTTCTAAGATCCATTGGGGGTTCTTTGTTACATTTAGTCATTATGTCTCCATAAGGTCCTCTTACTCTGAGCTTTTCTGAGACCCATTGTCTCTAGTGACTTTGTCCAAACTTACTGAGTGGGAATTATGCCTGCAATCCTTCATGGTCAAACATTGTCACATGTTCCTGGAAGTATTCTGCATGGTAATGTGTCTCTTCTTTCTCCATTTATTTATTTGCTCAACCAGTTAACAGTATGAATCATGGACAGCTATTTAGACGCTGAGTTATAACCTATATATTACTCTTTTTTTTTTTTTTTTGGTCCTCAAGTCTTTCCAGTTTTACCCAATTGGAGCATTTTATTTATTTATTTATTTATGTATTTATTTATTTATTTATTTATTATTTCTTTTCAGTGTAACAGTATTCATTGTTTTTGCACCACACCCAGTGCTCCATGCAATCCGTGCCCTCCCTAATACCCACCACTGGTTCCCCCAAGCTCCCACCCCCCACCCCTTCAAAACCCTCAGGTTGTTGTTCAGAGTCCATAGTCTCTCATGGTTCACCTCCCCTTCCAATTTCCCTCAACTCCCTTCTCCTCTCCATCTACCCTTGTCCTCCATATTATTTGTTATGCTCCACAAATAAGTGAAACCATATGATACTTGACTCTCTCTGCTTGACTTATTTCACTCAGCATAATCTCTTCCAGTCCCATCCATGTTGCTACAAAAGTTGGGTATTCATCCTTTCTGATGGAGGCATAATACTCCATAGTGCATATGGACCACATCTTCCATATCCATTCGTCCGTTGAAGGGCATCTTGGTTCTTTCCACAATTTGGCGACCGTGGCCATTGCTGCTATAAACATTGGGGTACAGATGGCCCTTCTTTTCACTACATCTGTATCTTTGGGGTAGATACCCAGTAGTGCAATTGCAGGGTCATAGGGAAGATCTATTTTTTATTTCCTGAGGAATCTCCACACTGTTCTCCAAAGTTGCTGCACCAACTTGCATTCCCACCAACTGGAGCATTTTAAGGTGGTTCACGAGCTCCTCCACACACCCTGTCATTTGTGTGCGTGCACATGCATGTGCAAACACATTCCTGTGTGTGCTGGGTGTGCACTGATGTGCCTGTGATTGTTTTGACCAATTTTTTAGTTTCTGACACTACAAGGCCTTCCATCCTCATCCTGCCTAGTTCCTGATCTGAAGATTAAACATCTCCCCAAAGAATATGGCATCATTTCCCAGGAAAATGGTGTTAGAATGAAATATCTGGGAAATGCATCTCATAGCTTTCAGGCATCATTCCTTCCACCAATGTTCAGCTGACAAATGGCATACGAACTAACCCACAAATACAGCCATGTTGGTGACTGTTTCCACATGCAATTTTCTGTCTTCATCAGATCACACATGCTTCCAAACTGTCACCTCCAGCTCTAATTCATGACCACACACTTCACTTAAGTCTCCTCCCTTGGTTATATCCGTGAATTTCCATTTTCAAAGTGAGAAATCTGGTTCCACCACCACCAATCCATTTACATAATTGTTCAGTTCCAGTAAACAGAGAAGTCCTATCAAAATAATCCACTCATTCCCCACAGGAAGCAACCTTATCTACTAGAGTAGAGAGCTCACGTACAGTCTCTTATGTCTTTACAATTACAGGCTCCAATCATTTTGTTTCAGTTTTTAACATTTTTAAAATTTAAATTCAATTAATTATCATATAATGTATAATTGGTTTCAGAAGTACAAGCCTGTGATTCATCAGTCTTATAGAATACCCGATGCTCATTACATCACGTCCCATCCTTCATGCGCATCACCCAATCACCCCATCCATTCACCCCTTCCCCTCCAGCAACCTTCAATTTGTTTCCTATGATTTAGAGTCTCTTATGGTTTGTCTCCCTCTGAGATTTCATCTTGTTTTATTTTTTCTCTTTTCCTATGATCCTGCTTTGTTTCTTAAATTCCACATATCAGAGAGATAATACGACAATTGTCTTTCTCAGATTGACTCATTTCACTGAACATACTACCCTCTATTTGCATCCACACCATTGCAAATGGCAAGATTTCAGTTTTTTGATGGCCTTGTGATCTTCCATTTTGTGTGTATATACATATATTTATATATACACAATCTTCTTTATCCATTCATCACCCCAATGTTTAGAGCATCAGTGTCTACAAAAGCCACACAATGGAAAGAGCCCAGATGTCCATCCACTCAATTTCAAAGTCACTCAAATTAGCAGCTTTCACCTAAGCCCTACACTGAGGTGGAATCACATATTTATAATGCAGATGGATGGGTTTTCTCACATTCTGTATTCCATCATGACCCCCAATTCTCCTAAGTGATTTTTTTTTTACATGCACACTTTAGAATTCTGCCATGTGGCTTTATGGTTTTGAATGAATTTTGACAAGACAATGGTATCATTTCAGTGCCATTACATTATCATATAGAGTAATTACCTTGCTTGAATACATGTTCCTCTGTTGGCATGGTCAAATTTTTATTCCTTTAGCCCCCCAGAAACTACAGATTTTTACACTGTATTGAGAGTTTTGTCTCTACCAAAATATGATATAATTACCTCCATAAAAGGAATAATATCCCATTTTATAAATGTGCCACCTATCTGGTGACATCTTAGCTGGTTCTAGGTTTGGGTGATGATGTATAAACCTGGAAAAATTAATGTGCAGATAATGGGTTGCTTCCAGTCTTTAGTGATTATGAATAACCTAGTATAAACATTTATGTGCAGGATCTCTGTGTACAAAAATTTTGGATTTATTTCTATAAGTTCATAATTGGAAACTGACATCTATTTCACACACACGCACACACACAGACAGACACAGACAGACAGACACACACACACACACAATCAGAAAAGGACAAACTAACCAGCCCTAGTTATAGTCAGGTAGATAATTTTATCAGATGCAAACAGGGCTGACTCATTCTTCAAGTATAATATGCATAGACCATGATGCATTCAGTGGAAAAATAAAATGTTTCACTACTTTTAAAATCAGAAGAAAAAAAAGTGAAAAAGAACCAGTCTAGAAGTAAACTGTCCCTCATTTGCATAGATAAGAAATTTCTATTTTCATGAAATTTCTGTTTTCTAAGAATTGGCTGCTCAGAATGACTTTGAGAATAGAAGAGACAGAAGGAGCCTCACTCTCTGGTGCTGCCCCTTGGTGGACCTGGGACCAAAGCATCAGCAAATGAAAAAAGAGAATCCCAGGTGAGACTGTCAGGCAATTCATGAGGTGTCCCCCTCTTTGCAAATGAGTAAGTAGGTTTTGTCTCACTTCCCCACAGGCCTAGAGCACTGTGAGCCCTGAGCATGATGTCCCATGCTGAGCAGTAATACTCAGCCTCTTCCTCAGCCTAGAGTCCAGTGATGGTCAGGGTGCCTGAACTGACTGATCAGGAATGAAGAATCTATTAGGGACCCCTAAGAGTCATTTGTTATAATGATAGATGATGGTTTGGGGGGTTATTCCTGGGAGTTGTTGGTGCCAGTCACATAATTATTACTGAGGTTGGAGCTGTTTCTAGTGTAGGAGATGGTGACACTGTAGCCCAGGGCCCCAGACATGGGGGGTTGAGCCAGCACAGACTGGACTGAGGACCCTGCAAGGGGGAGAGACACAGAGAGGGTGATGCCGGGGTCTAGAGACAAGAGGAAACAGGACCCACATGTCCTCCCAGGACCTCTTCTCTTATCTCCATGTCCAGTCACCTGTACAGTGAGTAAGAAGTAAGAGGATGAGGTTGGACCACGCCATCATAGATAAAGTCACCAATCTTGTCTTCTGTGCCTCACAGCTGAGCAGACCTCCCCTAATCCCTCTATCTCTCTTCATCTTCTGACAGAAGGAGGACCTGTCCATGCAAATGAGACACACACTCTCTGACCCCTCACTGGCCCTGAGTCAGGTTTCATTGACTGAAGATGTCAGGGGAGGCGGGAAGTGGGTGCTGTTGTGTGGAACTTTTGGGTGGAGAGTACCCAACTGCGAGCCCAGAGCAGAGGGCATAGGCAGGGTCAAGTGACAGGCCCAACTCTGATCACTTCTAATCCCTCAGAAATGGGACCTGAGGACACCATTTTGTCCGGGCCCAGAAACAACCCTGAGTGACATGGTGACCAATGCTCATCAGAGAGCTCTGGTCTTCCCACAGCACTGACCACTGTCTGTTGCATTAGAGCCAGGCCAGGGCTTCCCTTATGTTTCCTTCCCACATCGCCAACTTTATCCTCTACTTAGACTCCTCAGTGTGAGTCTGTCCATGACTCTCATGGGTCAGAACTCAAATGGTGTTGTTGCACAATCTCCCCTTAGATCAGGATGAAGTTCAGAACAGCAATGGGACCCAAAGGACACATGGCTCCTTCTGTGGTGGAAACTGGACCTTTTCTTTTATGGGACTCCTCTGTGATTTCCAAGGAAAGCACTCAGGAGATGGGAGCTCTTCTCTAAAGGTTTTAGTATATTCCTAGAGGGGTGATTCCTATTCCTACAGGGGTTATTAGTGTGTATTCCTAGAGGGATGTATTCCTAGAGGGTTTACTCACTGAACATCTTTGTCATCTTTTACCACTTGTACCTACTTAAAACCACACTCTTTCACACGCTGTGGACAATGATTCCCTTCTAGGATCTGTCCTCCCAGCACAGACACTAGTCCACAGAAGCCCTGCAGTGTGAGACTGTGTGACACTGACCTCAGAGTACAAGGGACAAAACTGCAGGAAGTCCTGTAAGGGCAGGAGGTCCTGTAAGGGAAGGAGAGATGGAGTGACACATTTTATTTATTAGTAACCACTTTGCCAGGTGTACACAAGAAATGGATGCAGGTGAGTTTATCCAAATTTAACTCAGTCAGATTGATTTAAACTCAGGGATGATGACAAGGAGAAGGTGCAATTAAAATCACTAGTGTACTTTTGTCAGACCTCTTTGTCACAGAGAGAAAATGGATGGAATTTATGGTTAAGAGATGAATGCAAAAACAATGGAAAATAAATGTCTTCCATTTTCAGCAAAATAGGAGTCTATAAATTTGTTTCTAAAATCAATTGATTTGTTTTTATTGTTACAGTCATGAGATGTGTATCATGGGTCTGGTCTGGCAGGTAAAAAGCTGATGTGGTGCCCAGTGAAACCCAAGAAGAAGCTGTTTCTGTGAACTTCAGAGCCATCTCAGAGGTGATATTACCAAACACAGACAGACCCTCCAGGAAGTAAAGATTTGGGATCAGACTGGACTCAGGGGTGTGCATAGCTGTACTCCCCGTGCCTTGTGTTCAGCACATTCAAGTAAGAACAATTGCTCACTCAACCACCAATAAGTAGATGAAGGAAATTCTATTACCCAAGACCAACTAGATGGGAAGATTCTGTCCATGTTCCCATATCTGAGTGGAGGAGAATTGGAGATAAAAGGGACAGTGTCCCCAATGTCACAGCCTTGTAGCCTTGTGTTGGGACATAGGAATATCAGCAGAGGTCCAGCCTCTTTCAAGGTGTCAGGGAGATGACTAAGGGAGTGACAGCCAAACGCTGAGACCACAGGACATTGTGTCTTCTCTCCTACATGGGCCTAGAGCTCCTTGGGAACAGCACTGAGGCTGGGGTCCCAGAATCAATGTACTGATCAACCTCAGACACTGACTGGAGCCTAGAGATGGTCAGGGGTTGAGATGCCTGTGGGGACGGAGACTTCTCCTGGGAAATCTTAGTATCAGTTCGTCACAGAAGAGCAGGTGGTCAGAGCACATCCTGGTTGCCCTGGTGACAGGACCCCAGCCACACTGAATTTCATTGGTGTTTACTACTTGTGGAGATTATGCTTCTTGGAGATTGTGGCACTGAGAACAGCTAGGTGTGCACAAGTTCACCTGATTTCTACAGGGACAGAAAGCCCCAGAAACTGCAGAGTTCAGGAAAATATACAACCTGAGGGAAGATGGCTGTGTGTGTGTGTGTGGGTGTGTGACCAAAAATAAGGCCAAGTGACCTTCAGTTCTTTTTAATGCTTCTCTGCACATGATGGATTATTCTTTATCTTCAGGGTCCTGTATACCTGACTTAAAGACCAGTATCTCAAACACCTTCTCCACGGGGGACGATTTACTTTGACAGCGAGGAGTCAATGAGAGCAATCCTTTTTACAATTTCCTAAATCAGATGTCCTGGTCTTGATAAGTGACAAAAACAAGAAGGAGAATGTGAGGGGTTTTATGTAGCTCTATTTTCCGGTCATTATCCTCCCTAGAAATGGACCCTAGAGACTGGAAACTACAGCACAATCATTCCCAGTTTTCTCTGAAATCCTGATGTGAAGACAGAGTTCAGCCTGAAGATCCAGAGGGAGAGACTAAAGCCTGAGGGACATGGGAGCGGAAAGAAGGGGGGGTGCTATCAGGGAGAGTCTGTAGGATCTGGTCCAAGTTCACATGGAGCTGTTCAGAGGGAGGAGAGTATGTCTGGGTCCAAGGTTAACATCAGTGTATCAGTTGTGTATACATTAGTAGTGACACAAGGTCATACTTTATGGAATAATATGGTGAAACTGAATGTGGATGAATGTTCACTGGTCCACATGTTCAGTTGTAAACACAGTATTTATTACTCTTCACCTTCTCACTGTTGAGTGGTGATGGTAGTTGAGCTCTGATACCTCATCTGTCCCTGTCTTCCGGGAATGCCCTGTGATGTGTGACCTTGCAGGCATTACCTGGGTATTTCTCTTCTGTTCAATAACAGATCTTCCAACAGATATGTACCCCCTATGTGTCTCCAGGTTAAGTTTCTCAATGAAAATAGTCTGAAGCCAAGGTCCGTGGGCCCAAGGTTCTTTGTCTTGCTTCCTCTTTATCTGAGACACTGTGAATAATGAAAGCTGCTCCCACTGCCATGATCTGTATCCCAGTGAGGGTCAACCTTGTCCTCAGGCTGCAGAAGATGAGCAGAAGTCCTGCATGGGCTGAGGCTCCTGGACACAGAGAAGAAGTTGGGGGCCCAGAGACCTGTTGAGTCTGGGTAGCACCTCAGCAGATGCTTGAGAGGGCTTCCTGGCTGCTGCTAGAACCAGGATAAAGCAGAAGTTCACACACTGAAGCCACTGCTCATGGAGCAGCTGTGTCTGGCTGATGATCCCAGAGATGCCGAGAAAGAGAGGGTGGCTGAGTCAGCACAGTGTGGGACACAGAACATGCAAACACACTTATGGCTGATGCATCAGGGCCAGAGTGTATTCCTCAAACCTGGAAGTCAGAGTGGCTGACATAGATGAACAGTTTGTTCTGTGTCCTTGAGTCCAGTCCTTCCTTGTGCAGTGAAAGAGTAGGACAGAGTTAAAAATACAGGCCATTGTGACACAGACTCAAGCCCCCACAGTGGCCTAGGCTGCCCCAGGCCTCCTTTCCTCCTTAAGCCTCTGTTACAGAAGGGGCTGTCCATGCAAATGATGTCCATTCAGTGACTTCCCAGCCCCTCCTTGAGCCCTGGAGATGAAGCATAGCTCACATACACACTGAAGATGATAGCAGGTGGCCTCAACCCTGTTGAGAGCCCTGGGAGGAAGCACCTGCTGAGACCACAGACAGGTCCCTACTCAGGGGAGTCTGCCAGGCTTGAGAGGACACAGATGTTGAGTCCCAAACAGGGAGCACAGGACCTGGCCACCAAGTTCAGGCTACTTTGCTAGAATGGTCCTCACTAAGCAACTGTGTAAGGACCACAGAACAGGTCCACAGTGTTACCTCTGGTCACAGGGCAAACACCTCTTCATGGCCTAAAGCCCTGAGAGCCCAGCTGGATTCTGTCTGCTCAGTGTGGGGGCAGCCTTGATCCCCATATTCTCAGTCCTCCCTAAATCAAATCTCTACTACCTCAGACTCCTCCTCTGAAAACTCTGGGCTCAGTTCATGGTCCTCCGTGAGTCCCAGTGATTTCCCAGAGCTGTGCAGTCCCTTGTCTGGGCTTCTTCTTCACAAAAAGGGGAAGTATTTTCACCTGTACCCCACTGATCAGAAACTGAAGGGTGGCAACATCCTCACATTTTATAGCTGCTCTCCCTCCATGAGTCTCTATGTGCTCAGATGCCTCCCATGCTGACATGGATGAGAAGCCATCCTTGGAATAATGCTGGTCAGCGAGGCAGAAGGGGAGACTAAAGGGCAGGGTGAGTATGGTCTTTGGCCCCCAACCAACAAGTAGAACGTACTTCTTCTGAGTAGATTCTGGGGCCAGAGCAAGACAACGGGTGATGGACAAGACTTTGTAATCTGCCAGAGAAAGCAAGGCCATCCTAAGAAACAGCTATACAGTCCACATGCACTGCTGGCACAGAGGATCCTGTCTACACCCACATAGGACCAGCTTTGTCAGCACAGTGATGGTTGTATTTATTAACAATAACTCGATGAACAACAGCCCAGTGATTGATAACAGCCCTATATTTTAGAGTCAGATTTATGGGTAAATTCAGGACATCCCTACAAACCAAACTGCCTGTTGAGGACAGTATTCTATACCTTGGAAATTGTCTGGGACAGGATTTAAAGCATCTCCAGAGGGCTCTCCTCCTCCCCCTCTGGCCCTTGAGGCCCAGATCTAACACCAATATCCCCCATATTTGATGGCCAAGGAGTGAGCCCTTTCAATATAACCAGTTCTCTACTTCTGCTGACCAGCTCGAGCTCATGGACCTTCTGCCTTCTGGTTTCCTAGGTGTCTAACCATTGTGCACCAGACATGCTCAACTTCTATAGGTGTCCCTGGAGCTCACAGGGTGGCTTTCGGAGTAAGAGGTGCCAGCCCTGTAGGGAATGGAGGATATTCAGAGCATCTGGAAAGTGTCCTAAAAGATATTTTATCTTTTTGCCACTTCATCCTTGATCTGTTGTCCCTGAGTGAAGACCTGGTTACTACCCATTGTTGTCCTGCTAAAGAGGCCTTGGCTTCTCCCAGGGAGATAGAAAATTTGCCACATGTGCCCATAACACTGCTCTGGACTCAGCTGACAGGAGACAGAAAGGGGCTGTGTCATGACAAGAACTGGCCAAGCCATGGAGATGCTGCTACCACTGTCCCCAGCATGGTTCTTGGATTCAGAATCTTCACTTTCATATCAGGTATAGAAGGAGGTCTGACTAGAAGCCCAGAGAGGCTGAGTGCTGGTGGATCAGGGGCATGACGTGTGTGTGTTTGTGTCTGCTTCAGATCTATCCCATGAGGAGATACGTTAGCATATGAAGAGAGAGAAGGTGAGTACCCTGCGGCACCTTGCCTGTCACCTGTGCAGAACCTGGGAAGCATGTGAGGGGGCAGGTCCAGGCCAAGGTGCAGTCAAGTCAGATCTTCAACCTGAGATCTACAGATCTGCTGGGATCCCCCTCATTCTCTCAGTGAGACACATGTCCCTGAGGAGGGGCTCCTCATGCACATCCACATCCCATCCCCTGGAGAAGCCCAGCAACTCCAAGGCCATCACGGGGGTTCACAGTTGGGCCTGTCTGAGGGTCTCTCTCCTCCTACCCCCCACAGTGTGGGGGTTAGCTAGGGAGGAGGATGCAGGAGAGGAAGCACATAACATCCTGACATAGAATCAAATCTGAGTCCAGCTCTGAGTCTCGAAAGGCCCTTGGGTGTCCCTGAGGAAGGGCTCACTTCCAGGGGGACTCAGCTGCTGGGAGTCCTCCTGTCAGGTAAGCCAGGCAGGGGGTGGTCTCATTTGAAGACAGGCAGCCCTGGGCTCCCTATCCCTCCACCGCTGGACTCAGATATCCTGTCTGACTTCCCAGCACAAAAAAAAAAAAAAAAAAAAGACATGCATCCAGTTCTGACACTCTAGTAAGACATGCTGAGATGGATGTCACATGCACAAAAGTGAACATCGTGTGCTTCCTACTTATGAACACAAGTACTGCCTGTACAAAGTCAATCCATTAATTGTACTAGAATTTAAACCTTTTGTTTATAGGCATTAGAAATGGTAAAAAGTGTGAATTATTCCATAAATGGATTAATACATGGAAACCATTAATTATTATCATTTCTACAATAAACCCAGGTGTCTTCCAACCATGAAACACACTACGTGGAGTAACTCACTGAAAAGAAGCTCACTTGAAAACTAATGTGGGACATGCTGTCTGCTCCCATGGAAGAGATGATGCATGAGTGTCAGCTTTAAACCACCTTCACATGCACAGACTTAAGTCTTCTCTAAGCAAAGAGCCAGGGCTGCAGCCACA
Source organism: Martes flavigula (assembly GCA_029410595.1). Taxonomy (NCBI): domain Eukaryota; kingdom Metazoa; phylum Chordata; class Mammalia; order Carnivora; family Mustelidae; genus Martes; species Martes flavigula. The sequence continues at coordinate 65,386 of JAODOS010000024.1, read as the reverse complement.
GATAGGCCTCAGGCCTCCATTTGCTGTGTGAGGTGGCAACGGGTCTGGAGCCTGGGAACAAACCCCCAGTGCACAGCACCTGCTAGTGTCCTCAGACATGTGCAAACATACACTTATAGATCCCATGGCAGACAGATCGGGTGACTGGACAGCAGAGTCACCTCTTGTTATGTGTGAAATACACATCTCAGTGCCTTTCACAAGGGGCTCAGGGCATGAACTAGGAAGGAAAAAATAGTAATTATCCTGGGACCTGACAGCTTAACTGTCAGCAGTAGCTGTCAGTGTCATACCTGGTTCCCTCTGTTGACCTCCTCCATGGTGGGATCCTGCTGGTCAGTCCCAAGAAAATTAGAAATGCATAATAGACAGACGGAGAAAAATCAAATATTTGTGTTACTGTTTCTGTAATGAAAAGGACTGTGTGCAGTTAAGTAACTTCTGAATATTTGTTAAAATATAGTATAGACATATGTTTGAAAATCCAATTCTAAGTTGCATAATGGTATATTTTAGATATGTTTTCAATTAAAATCTTTCTTTGTTGATGTGCATCATTTGGTTCCACACATATAGTTCAATGTATTTCATATAAATCACTATTTCAGGAATCAGAATGATTAATTTTGTAAAATAATTTACTTATTAAGAAAAAAACCAATATGTGAAAATAATATATGGAGTTTAAATTTCAAAGGCATTGAATTAGCTGAGTACACAATTGGACCAATGACATGAAAGCCCCCTAAAGTCATTGTTCAATTGTGTGTGCTTGTAGATGTAACAAAATAACTAAAATTAGAACTTTAAAAATGCAAAAAGAATGTGTTGTTTCTATAATGGCCTTCTGTTCCTAGGAGGACCTCCCTTGTGAGCACAACCACCACCATCAAATAGAAAAATAAAATACATCTACAAATCCACAGAACATTGTCTTTCCACAGCTTGGTTTTATTCTAAAATTCAGCTGCTATGGTGGAGTCTTGCAATATCATTTTAATCCTCCCCCTCCTTTGCTAATGACACTGGCCAAGTGGGACAGCAGACACACAGACCCTTACATGAGCATAGAGAGATGTGACAGTGGTCTCAGGGGTAGGCAGGGTACAGAGGGTTTAGGCAGACCCCTGAGCAAATCATCGTCCATGGGCAGCAGAGACATGGCAGTGGAGATGTGACATGCACTGGACTGCATGCATGACCAGACATCTTATGGCTACACTAGAATCACATCAGACAAGAGGAGCATGTGTGGGTGTGAGGAATCTTTGGCAGAAAAAAATGGAAAAATAAAGAAAGAACATGTCAGACATCTTGAGGATGTGCTCCCATAGGAGCCATGTCCTCCTGTATCTGTGAAGGGAAGTACAAAAGGAATAACCCAGGAGTCTCATCTCTCAGGTTTGGAGACTGTGAAGAAGAGGGCTCCCCAGAGTGAGGACGGGACAATAGAACCAGAAGGGTGATAATGAAATGTGTGTGGAGGACATTGGGCAGGTGCCATCATGGTGGTGAATCCCTGTGGTCATAGCAGGCGGTCTGGCTCCTCTCGGGCAGGAAGGCTGCCATAAAGGCTCATCACCTGCAGGGTTGACAGGAGGGATTACCTTGCACCCCGAAGAATCTCGGGAGAGCCTGGTGTGTGCCTGAGAGCCCTGTGACTGGATCCTGTGGAGAAAGAGAGGGAGACAAGGAGAGGTACCCCAGGGCACTCTGGAACCCATGCATTCTTTTAAGAAATATGGATTCCTTCATTCGTTCCAGCCCTGTTAATCCAGGAGCTCTAACCCAAACCCCCACCCCTCAGGTCCTTCCCTCCCCTTCCTCTGCCCAGGCCTGGAGGCCTGTTAGTGTCAGTCAAGGCCAACCCAGGAATCCTGGGACAAAGAATCCTGGACTGCATGGTGGTCTTTGGAAAGGAGAACATGGGGTCACTGGAGAGTGAGCTCTGGGTCGGGAGTGTGACCTCTAGGAATAGGATCTGGAAGGATAGATGATATTGTGTGAGTCATTGATTAAGGAGCACCTCCTGCCTCCCTCCCTTTCCCCCTTCCTCCCTCCCTGCCTTCCTTCTGCCCTTCCTTCCATCCATCCACCCACCCATCCACCCACCCATCCATCCATCCATCCATCCATCCATCTTTCCTTCTGTGAGAACTGAGCAATGCATATCCTCTTGTGTATTTCTTTATTTTTATCGAGAATTTCATTCTCCACTCTCTGGATAGCTCTCTGAGCCTTAATGTATGGTAGTTTCCCAATGATTCTTTCTTGCCTTAAATCCAAGCTTTAATTTCCCTTCAATTAAAAATCAGCACAACAAGGGTACCATTGCACTAACTTGCAGTTTGTCAATTTTGGTTCTCTTCTCTCACATGACTGTGAACAAATGGACTAGCAGATAGAAGGACTGTTTATGTCACTTACTTTTTTCATTTAATCTCAAGATGTGCACACAGAATATATAAAGAACTCTAAAAATTCAACAGTAAGTACATAAACAATCTACTTATCTTTTTAAAACCAAGTAACATTCACTAAAGAAGACACACTGATTGAGAATAGTTGCGTGAAAAGATTTTACAGTAAGGAATGAAACATTCCTACATGTTATTAGAATGGAAACAAAAAAAATGGCCAAAAATATAAAGGCTGCCTGTTAATATCCCATGACGATACAGACGTAAAGCATAAATGCAGAATCCGTTTGTTCCCTGGAGACCCATGAAGATGTGAACTGTTTTTAACAAAATAGGAACTAAATGTTGAAATAATAAAGAATAACTTGGTATACAGAGAAAGAAATTGTCTTTTGGACAATCAGGTAAATCTGGGCTGTGGATCATTGCATTGTGACTTTCTTCCATGGGTTGTCAACAGAGGCACATTTAAATGAGATTTTTGGCAACTACTGCAAATACAACCCCCTGGATTAATCATGGTGGCAGCTTCAGGCATTACCAAACTGAACTGGGAACTTTCAATGGGAGGCCTATCTCCCAGGCATATTTGAATTTGCCACTAAATTACAATGAAACATTTCTCTTTCTCACAGTAAAGGCTCTGCTTTATTTTAATTTAAAATTAAGATCCTTGGCACACCTGGGTGGCTCAGTGGGTTAAAGCCTCTGCTTTAGGCTCAGGTCATGATCTCAGGGTCCTTGGATCAAGCCCCGCACCAGGTTCTCTGCTCAGCAGGGAGTCTGTTTCCCTCTCTCTCTGCCTGCTTCTCTGCCTACTTGTGATCTTTGTCTGTCAAATAAATAAATAAAATATTTTTAAAAAATAAAAATTAAATTAAATTAAATTAAGAGCCTGGGGCGCCTGAATGACTCAGTCATTGGGCATCAGCCTTTGGCTCTGGTCATGGTCCCACGGTCCTAGGCTCAAGCTCCACACTGGGCTCCCTGCTATTAAGGAAGCCTGCTTCTCCCTTTCCCACTTCCCCTGCTTGTGTTCCCTCTCTCACTGTCTCTCTCTCTCAAATTAAATAAATGAATAAATAAATACATAAATACATAAAATCTTATAATTTCATAAGATATAAAATTATAAATCAAAGAAATAAAATCTTAAAAATAAATTAATTAATTTAATTAATTTAATTTAATTAAGAGCCTGCTTTAAGACCTCCTACAAGTCAAGAAACCTATTTTGTGATGCAAAGTGGGGCAAAGCTATATATATATACATATATATATAATTTTATTATATATTTATATATAAATTTAATCATATTTATATTCATGTGTTTATATATAAATTATGTATTTTTGTGTGTGTGTGTGTGTGTGTGTGCTGTCCATCAGAGAGTCTCTGAGAATTCCGTGGCTCCAAAAATTGTGCGTTTGACTCTAAAATGAAAGAGGAAAGAACAAACAACCACACAGAGTGTGTGTGAGTGGCTTTGAGCTAAGCTGCCAAGGATTTTTACATATTTGACCCAGAAACTTCATTTTAGGTTAAAAGGAGCACATTCAGACAGTATAGGTTCTGAACTCCAGGATCACTGCCAGTTCGGCAGCAAACAAACAGCTTTTGGTGAAATCTCTGTTAAGGATGGGAGGCTCCTCAGAAAGTTCACCTCTTTAATTAGCTTTCTCGTTTGGAGGCAAAAAGCAGGACCTGATGGCTGCAATAAGCCACAGGTGACACTCTGTCCTGAAATATGCACCTAGACGTGTGCCTGGTTGTCACAGTCCCTGGGCCATGAGACTCTTGAGCTCATGGTTACATATTTGAGCCCAAGATGGGTTTAGAGAGTACTTAAAAAATAAAATCTTAAAAGAAAATATCCATATGTGTGTAATGATTCCTAAAACATAGTATGATGTTGTGTGGTGTTTCTGGGTGGATGTCATCTTCTATTCTACATGTGTAACAAGGCAATATGTACTAGTGATGCTAATATTTATTAGTATTAATATACATTTTGTCTAACATTTGAGAGTCTCCATGGGTCCCATGTGTAAGGAAAGGACAGAGTTCCAGCAGGGCCCCATTTCATGCCCAAATTCCTGGGGAATACGTTCTACTGCTGTCACCAGTGAAGGAATTAACCACCTCAATATATGTGTCACCACTTGGAACCAGGACTTTGTCACAGTCTCTCATCTGTGTCTGTCACCATGCTTAGCGCCACTGGCATACATCTGATAGGAAGCACCACAAATGTTTCTCCATACAAGAGGCTCAGAGACAAGGTCTGAATGTCCAGAGGCTTTTGTCTCACTTCTTCATTGTCTGAGACACTGTGGGTAACGAAAACTGCTCCCACTGCTATAACCTACACTGCAGTAATAGTCAGCCTCATCCTCAGGCTGCAGGTCAGAGATGAGCAAACTTGACATATTAGTGGAGGCATCTTTGGAACCAGAGACACGACTGGGGACCCCAGGTCCCAGCTGCTTGTCTGAATCTGTGTAGTAGTACAGGAAAAATTGGGGAGGACTTCCAGGCTTTTGCTGGTACCAGTACATGTATTTACCACCAACACGGATGTCCCTGCTCAGGGTGCAGGTGAGTCTGGCGGTTGTTCCCGGAGATGTAGAGAGGGAGGGTGGCTGGGTCAGCACAGGCTGGGACAGGGAACCTGCAAGCACAGACACATCAGAATGAAGAGAAGTGTTAGGGTGTGTGTGGTTAAGGAGCTGAGCCAGAGGATCTATTAGGCTGGGGGGCCACCCTCTTGCCCCGGGGGCCTGTCCTTACCTGTGCAGTGACAGAAAAGCACAAGGAGGACAGGGCTCCAGGCCATGATGGCACAGACTCTTCTTTGCTCACAGAGCTGAGACTGGCTGCCCCTGTTCTGTCTTATCTCCTGTCCAAGAGGAGGGGCTGCTCATGCAAATGAGACCCACCCCTGTTTCTCCCTCCTGTGCATTTCCAGTTCTGTGGGCTTTTGATAGGGATAATTCCTGATGTACTAGTTTCCCCATGGTGGGCCTGGAGGAAGCAGCTCCTGGAACCTAACAGGCCCTGGTCCAAGAACTTATTCAGACTCAAGGAGACTATACCAGCATGTCCCTGTCACTAACTAGGGACCCTAAACTTATTCAGACACAAGGAGACTATACCAGCCTGTCCCTGTCACTAAAACTAGGGACCCAGCCTTCAGGCCTCCTGTCAGTGGAAGACTGGCCTGCTGGGAGATGCTGTCCTGCAGAAACCCCAGACGGTCACACAGCGCCCATTGTTGGTCTCTGGGAGAATCTCTCCTTCATTCCCATAGATGACAAGTCTCTCCTTCACCTGCTTCTGTGAAACCTGTGTTCCCACCATGTGACAGTGACCCTCCAGGGAAGGACAAATGTCCTGGTGTGCTGTCCCTGATCAGGCTTTCTCCATGAACTGGGGTCTAGCAGGAGGTACAAGTGCAGTCGGACCCAGGAAAGCCTGTGAATCTCTGTGGAGCTGAGGACAAGACACAGGGATCAGAGTGAAGAAAGAGTCTGTCCCCACAGGAGGGCTCAGAGGAGGTGGCCTGGATCTGGGTGCTGAGTGTTAAGAAGAGATTGCAGAGAGGACATACATCTTCACAGAGGAGGACACCAAGTGTGAGAATGTTGCGCCCTTCCTGAGCAACACTGACAGGACACACAGGAGCTGTGGGGACAGAGCAGGGCCTGGGTATGCAGCAGGAACAATGGAGGGACTATCCTGTGACCTCCCCGCCATTTGCTGTGAGACCAAAAGCTGGGCTTCTAGTCAGTGCTGGTCATTAGGGATTTAGCTCTGTGGAAAGTTCTAGGACAGAACCTGGGACAGGGAGACATGGAAGGCGACACCAGGAAGGTGGCTGGAGGAAGCAGACGGCAGAGGAAACAGGGAAGGGAGAAATGTCACATGTCCCCAGGTGTGACACAGGGAGGTAACCATATGGACCCTGGGCTGTGAGAGAAGGAGGGATGATCCAGAGTGTCAGGTTGATGGAGGGTGATTCCCACCTTGATGAGGATGTCCAGACTGACACAGGTGAGGTCAGGTAAGAGAGAGTTGGGGCCTGCTGATAGTGTGTTGTCCCTCTGTCATATGGCAACCATGGTGTGACCTCTGGAGAGGTGTGGAAACACAGATGACCAGAGCTGAGAAACACCTTCCCTACCTCATAGGGAGGATGTAGGTAAAACAGTAAATGTCTCTGTGAGGGCTTAGTCTGCACCATTCATTCATTCATTCACCCATTCATTTGTTCATTCATTCTCCCCTACATTCTTTATATTTTACAAGATTTTATTATTTTTGAGAGAAACAGTGCATGTATAAGCTGGGAGGGGTACGGAAGGAGAGGGAGAAGCAGAGTCCCTGCTGAGCCAGACAAAGTGCTTGATCCTAGGACCCTGATGTCATGACTGAAACCTAAGGCAGATGCCTCACTGACTGACACACCCAGGCTCACCTCCCCTACATTCCTTAAATACCCATTTAAGGAATGTCCACCTGTGTCAAATCTGTGTTCATCAAGATGTGAATAAAGTATGGTTTTATATTCATTTCAGAACTGTTATTACATTGTTCCTTGCAATATGCATTGCTGCTGTTTGCCCTCCTCAATGTCTATGAGAGACCATCATACATCACAGAAAGGTTCCTACCCAATCATGTTGGGTCTATTTATCAAAAGATCCTTTGATAAACTAGAGAAAGGTATGCAATTTTAGGTGCACCAAATTTGAAGATAAGGAGGACCCAAAGTTAAAAGAAAAAGGAAGAATTAGAAAGAATAATGGACATATCTTTAAAAAAAAGTCAACTTCTGTAAGTCACCATAAAATATAGAAATAAGTGACCAATATCATATTCCTTAGAAAGAGCAACTAAAATCCTGAGTTTGAGAAATAATGAAATATATTTCATCATGAATAAATTGGTGAGTCACAGTAATTAGCCAGGATCCCAGACCTTGAAGGGAGCCCTGAGAAACTATCACAGACATTCTCAAGTCATCATGGGTCAGAAGAATCCTTTCTTACTGAGAAGTCTGAAGACAGTGGTGAGCACAAGGGTTGGGAAACTGGGTGTTGGAGAAGAACCTAGAACCCAGGAGCCCCTCACAATGTTGAAAGGAGCAGGCAGACCCACACACAGACCCACATCTAGGGTGATGTTGGTTGTCTCAGAAGAGAACTCTCTTTTGGCAGGGCTTTTCATTTCCATAGGACATTCTTGATACACAAGGAATCCCCTAAGTGGATCCATGTGTGAGCAGAAAAACTTTGGGGTCCCCAGGGGAAAAACAAAACTAACCAAACAAACAAAAATTGGGATATAGCTCTCCTGACACAAGAGAAGTCAGTTAAGACCCCCAGCTATTTCCTGTGATCTCTGCCCCAGCAGCTCTACTTTCCCAGCACACATCTTGTAGATCTTCCTAAGAGGTCTCAGAATTAAGAGGAAATGAAAAAAAAAAAAAAGTTCACTAGTTAAAGATCTTAAGGGAACAAAGGGAATGCAAAAATTGGCAGTCTTTCCCAGGCCAGGAAATAGTCTAACCACATCAGAGACAGCAAATCAGTGGTGAAACCCTCAGTGCTATTTCCAAGGAAACCAGGTCCCACAATTCCGACCCTAGATAAGGAAACCAAAACCTTTTCAGTGTAATCTGGCTCTGGGAACAGGTTCCCCTTCCCCTTCCCCCCTTCCCCTTGTGGGACAGCCACCTCTGTTCCATTATAATGTGAGAGTCTCTGCACTAGGAGGAGCCCAGTCTGAAGTAACATAACAGAGGATGCCTGTAGAGGCCTGTGTTCTCAGTCCTCCTGGCTCACCTTATTCTAACCTTGACATGGGGTGACAAAGCTCCCCTTATGCATATTCATCCCAAATACTAAATAAAAAGAACTGACTCTCTCCTGTTCTCAGAGTCAAGGTTGTGCAAGTTATTCCCTGTGATGTCTTTATTTGCTGCAAATACAGATTCCTTTGTGTGTACACACCAGGCTCTGTCTCCAAATTTAACTCAGGATGAAACAAACTCACATTAATTCCCACATGCAGTAACATCACTTTCTTCTCCCTCCCTCTGTATATAACTTATAGTACTTAAAAGTAAAACTGATAATATATGATATGTATATGCACCATGCAACTTATAACATACACATGATAAAATGTTTATATATAATCTATAGTATTTTATATTAGATATGATATCAATATTTACTAGAATATATATAATATAATGATATTCATATTCATTCAATATATTGTACACATTTAATATATGTTTATATGATGTTTACATATTGTACACAATTTTATAATATGTAATATTTACTTATAATTTATAATAAATATGACATATATACAAATTTTTCCTTTCCCCCCTAACCAGGACCCCAATGCCCTGGATAGCACAATCTGACAGGGCCCTGGATGGAAAGCTGGAGGCTATAAGGTGACAGACAGAATGAGGCTTTGTTTGGGAGCAGAGTAGGCCAAATGCCTCCCCCACCCCAGGATATTTTTCTCTTCAGGCCTTAAGGGGACTCCTTGCCTATGAGGGAGGAGGTGATAGAAGAAGCATGGCAGGACAGAGAAGCCCCAGAGTTTTGCTGGCTGAGGCCACACTGTTGACATTCCCCCTCCCCTGCCCAGAAATGTCTTGCTCTAGACCCAGGTAGCATGACAGGTGAGTTATTTTCATGATGCAACTTCTCCATGTGTGGGCCTTTCTGTGTCAGTCTGAGCACCAGCCTGGGCAAGGATGCTTTGGGGTGGAGAATGAGGCAGGAAAGAGGAAGTGAGTCAGAACTGAGCCCCCATGCAGCTGCAGGGACACAGGGGCTGTAGTCACGCTTCAGTGAAGACACTGCCTGCCAAGTGTGCAAGAATTATTAGAGTATTTCCCTAGTTACCTTGGACCGGAAGCCTGTCCTCACCAGCCCAGTCCCACAGCGGCACCTGCTGGGCTGAGACACCAAGCTCTCCAGGGCCTCTGACACTTCCCAGTGCTCTTGGAAAGATGTCCAGACCTTTGTAATTGGATGTAGAATGATGCCATTTCCCAGGGCAGCAGAATGAAGAAGTGTCCTCTGTGGTGTTCGGGCTGACAGTTTTTTTTTTTTCCAGGTCAGTAAAGATCTCTGGATCTCTGGATGGTTAATACATGGTGTGTTGCACACTGCTTATGTTAGCAGATATTTCAGGATTACCTGACATTGGGGTTTACCTCTTCCAGGAGCTTAGGTCATAATCAATCTACCGTAATCTTGAACCAAGTAAAAGGCTTAACCTTCTCAGAGTACGAAGGTGGTTCACATCTTGTAGTAATTCCACATGGATTCGTCTTCCAGTTTGACAATTGTTGCTGTTGTTGTGGGTTTAGATTCTCCTATGAGGTCCCCTGAGCCTGCACTGCAAGGACTTATGATGCCAGTCTCTGCCATGAGAACAGAATGGTGCCAAGGAAGTGGTTATTCTTTTTTTAAGATTTTATTTATTTATTTGACAGACAGAGATCAGAAGTAGGCAGAGAGGCAGGCAGAGAGAGGGGGAAGCAGGCTCCCTGCCGAGCAGAGAGCCTGATGCGGGACTCGATCCCAGGACCCTGAGATCATGACCTGAGCCGAAGGCAGTGGCTTAATCCACTGAGCCACCCAGGCGCCCCAAGGAAGTGGTTATTCTGCTCCTGCTGACTTTTCTGGGTTCAAAGTTTCCTTGAAATTTAGCCTGAAAGATGCTTACATATTTGACTCTCTTATATACTTAATACTTTTTCTAAATAAATTTTATAATTTTAATTAGTATGAAGATTGGTATACACAGAACATTACTGTAAAGGGAGCCCTACTCAGTCGAGGGGTTCTTCTATCTCTCCTACACTGAAAACCCTCATGGACTAATGTGGAACTCATGGGGATTGAGTGTCTAATATCTGAGTCCAAAGAACAGACATTTATTCAAAACCCTCCAACAAGCAGGGGGTGAGCAGCAGACATTGTGGGATTAAACTGGGGACAACAAGCTCATGGAAGGACAGCACTGAATGTGGAGATGGATTTGGGTGGTGTTGGTTATACGTTCACAATATTAAGTCGTCCAACTGATGGATGTGGGCTCCTCTCACTTACTTAAATCTTCTTAGTAGTTTTGGCAATCCTTTGCACTTTTCAGTTTACAGGTTTTTTGCCTACTTGGGTAAGTCGACTCCTAAAAGTTTTATTCTTTTTGATGTTACCTTAAACAGAGTTGGTTGTTGTTGTTGTTGATGATGATGTTGTCGTTGCTGTTGATGTTGTTGTTTAATATCCTTGGGGACTGGGGCGCCTGGGTGGCTCAGTGGGTTAAAGCCTCCGCCTTCGGCTCAGGTCATGATCCCAGGGTCCTGGGATCGAGCCCCGCATCGGGCTTTCTGCTCAACAGGGAGTCTGCTTCCTCCTCTCTCTCTGCCTGCCTCTCTGCCTACTTGTAATCTCTCCCTGTCAAATAAATAAATAAAATCTTTAAAAAATATATCCTTAGGGACTTCTTCACTGTCAATGTAGAGAAAATCACCTGGTTGTTGTAGGGAATTTACTACGTGAACTCCTGTAGTTGATGCTAAACAGATACAGCTTATGGGTGATAATAGAACTTGTTCCCGCTTTTGGAAGAGTAGGAACATGTAATTTAGCAGGCGGGACTATGAGAAGGAAGCTCTGAATCCATGAGCATGAAATGAGCGATCTCTGAATCACTCTGAAAACAGACTCTGAACCAGACTCTGAAAACAGGATAAATATAAGAATTAAATTGAACCTGCACTGCCTGCATTACTTATGGATAAATCAGAAATGCATAAAGTTTATTTTTTAATTTTTAGTTTGAGAAAAAACTCATTAATATGTTCTAGAACTTATGTAGTTATTTGTGAAATACATATTTTGGAAGCACCATTTTTTGTCTGGTGCAGGTAAAGAAGTAATAGGGAGGCTCAGGAAGGAGTCCACTCTGTGCTTCTAAACCAGTGATTCTGTCAGGACAGAGAGGAGAGCTCTGCTTCCAGCTGTCTGCCTCTTCAGGGTGTGGTCCCTGGGAGAGGACACCAACCTCCCCACACCCAGGCCTGCTCTGCTGGTTGACCAGCTCCCCACTCCCTACTCCAGCCTCCATCATCTCTAACCAACTTCCCCGTGGACCCAGACTCCTCTTTTTCTGAGAGGGTCAGTGACATCCAAAGATAACCTCTCAAGCTTTGACATCCACCTTGAACTGTTGGATTATGTGAAGATGGAGGGAAAAAAATGCATTCCATCCCACTAATTCAACATCGTAGTTACATTGGAACTGTGCAGTTAAAAGCATAAACAATGCTAAGTACAAATTATTTGAAGATAATTATACTTTTATTTCATTGATTCATATACTCCAAACCTGAGACTTTTTCAGTTACGTTTTTTAATTTATACAATTTATAGTGTATTTGTACTCTACAGTGAGAGCCAGATATTCATCAATGCATCATTTTCACATATAATATTAATAATTTGGCCAACATAAAAAATAAATAGATATCAGTAGGATCTGACATGTGCATGACCAAAGTTCAGGGATGCTTGCTAGAGGGTAATTCATTTTGAGGGGACGGGGATCATTGAAGTGAACCCTTAGGTGAGGAGATTGCCAAAAACCATCAGTTCTCCCCCAGACCTGTGTGTCTGGCCCACTCTGAGATTCCCATGTGAGGAAGGAACTGAATGAGGACACTCAGGAAGACACGTGGATCTCCAGAACATTGGCCCCCATGGGATGATGCATCTTCTCTGTATGGGGTAGTTGTTTGTGACCAAATATGATTCCACATGTGGGTCCCATATCTGGTTCTGGTCATGGGCAAGGGTAGGTATGAGAAGGGGAAGGTGGAAACAGAAATAAGGAACAGATTCTGGGAAGGGATCGAGAGGAACACGGTCCAGGGAAGAGCTATGACTAAAAATGTTGGCAAAAGGGGAGAGAGGTCCCTCAAGGAATTCCAAGTGAAGGTAGGACTCCCCTGCTCCATCCACTGAGAAATAGGGTAGGATAGGGACTGTTCAATTACTCTTTGGGGTAGGCTATCAGAGTTTTAGGGATGCCACGGCGCAGGAAGAAGGTGAAACAAGGAAGCGTAGGAGGAGGGAGGAGCATCTAAGGCATAGAGAAAGGACTCCCTCTGCCTAACTTGATTGCAAGTTCCCAGCATATAGTCCCAGCTTCTCCAGAGGGGAGTTGTCTGAGGAATCTGTGGAATGTGGTGGGATGAATGGCTGAGGACATGAGGAAGCTGGACAGGCACAGAGAACCAGCAAGAAAATTGATCTAGTCACTGGGACACCTGGGAATCTCAGTCAGTTAACTGTGTGACGTGTGATTTTGGCTCAAGCCCTGACTTCAAGGTTGCCCTCAACTCCGGTCTCTCCAAATAAATAAATAAATAAATAAGAATAAATCTTAAGAAGAAGTAGAAGAAGAAGGAAGAGGAGGAGGAAGAGGAAGAGAAGGTGGAGATAGAGGAGGAGGAGGAAGAAGAGGAGGAGGAGGAGGAGGAGGAGGAGGAGGAAGAGGAGGAGGAGGAGGAAGAGGAGGAGGAGGAAGTGGAGGAGGAGATCGATCCAGGCACTGGTCAGGAAATTGTCAGCTCAGAGATGCCCTTGTGAGTTGAGCAAATTAACATCTGTCACCCACCTTGTGTCTTCCGCTTTGTGGGAGTTCCACCCCCTTACTCCTCTCAAGACACCCCACAACACTTCCTCCCATCGGAATAACCTTGTTCCCACCGTACTCCCTGATATCTAGTCAGCTGGGAGGGATCTTAATTGTACTGAGTTGGGTGTTCCTGCTGCTCCAGATGCCAAGGAGGGAGCAGGTGACTATTCTGGAATCCCACATCAGGTAGGACTCAGATGACACCACCACCTGCAGTGAGGGAAGACACTCTTCAGTGAGCTGCACTTGGGTAACAGAATGATCTCATGTGGATTGTATGTTGCAAAGGAACATGGAGCCATGTAGGAAACATAATGCCACAGCCTCCTGAGGCCCACTCTGGGACTGGGAACACCAAGTTTCAGTCATTCTTCTCCTTTGTTCTTAGGAATGTATGTTCATGCAAAGATGCTTCTGCCACCCCCTCCATGTCTAATCCCTGCATCACTCTGGTTTGGTGATGGTTCTAGTCACAAGAAGAAGGAGGAGATGACTCAGCTTCCCCAGGGGCTGAGGGAGAACAGCATCTAGTTTCTCCAGGGGGTTAAAGGCTCACAATGGAGGAGAGTCACACACTTGGAAAGGTCATTGATCCCAGTCCTGCCAGAGCAGGCTCAGGGCCCTTCCAAGTGGGAGAGAGGGGAGCATCAGTCTTCTCCCTTGTTGGTTCCTCTCCTCCTCTTGACCTTCTCTTTGCGCATGTCCCCACTGCTTGTCTGAGACTGAGTATTAGTACAGGGAAAACCTGGGAGGGCTCCCTGGCTACTGCTGGTACCAGTACCTCATATAGCTGCCAACACTGATGTCGCTGTTCAGGGTGCTGATGAGTCTGACCTTTGTTCCTGGAGATGCCCAGAAGGAGGGTGGCTGGATCAGCATAGGCTGGGACAGAGAGACTGCAAAGGCAATCTCTCATTGGTGATGGGGCATTTATGCTGGGAGTTTCTGATGCTTAGGCATTAATAGTATCTGGGAGTCTCCCTGAGAATTCAGATGATGTCCCTACCTGAACAGAGAGAGAAGATCAAGAGGAGTAAAGGAGTCCTGGCCATCGTGACACAGCCCCTGGAACCCACAGTGGACCTGGCCTGTCACAGGCTTGTTTTATCCTCCCTACTTCTCCGAGGGAAATGAAAATGCTTTTTAATGCAAATTTGCTTCCCCTTCCATACCCTCACAGACCCCACTTGATTAGTGATCCAGTAGCAGAGATAGGACCTGAGGACAAGAAGTCTAAGGGAAGGGCCTGCTGTGAGTGGGACCCAGGAGGGGATAGAGGGAGCAACTGTGGGGACACCCATAGAATCATGCAGAGGAGCCTCTGCCAGGTCCTGAGGGACCAGATTGGTGGGTCTCATCAGGGACCACAGGAGACAGCTCAGCCTCTGCTCAGCCCTGAAGCCAGGGGCTCCCCCAGCTGTCAGGGTCCCCTTGCAGGGCCCAGGGAGATTCACAACGCCCCCTCCTGGTTGCATTCCTGGCTGCAGCAGCCTCAGTGTCTTGAGGTTGACGTCCAGATCTGTTACCAGTCCTCGACAATGACCTGAACAACTCTGTGAAGCACTATTTTGGGTCTGATAGAAAGAACATGAATACAATGTCTGCAATTTGAGAAGCTTCCAACATGAGGGTAAGTCATCAAGAAATAAGCACTCCTGGAGGGATGGGAATGTCCAGAAACCTGAAGTCATACAAAAGAGTGAGATTATCTCACCCCCTGTGACATTGAGAGAGCTCCTCCAAGGAAGGGCCTTCCAAGTTCATCTCAAGAGAGGAGTGACCATGTCCTGCACGTTTTCATAGAAGGAAAACTCAAACCAGGCCATGAATATACTCAAGCCAGGATGAGACATGGCAATTTCATAGAAGGAAATCCATCTGGTGACAATGTGAACCCAGAATGGGAGGATGGACACAACAGTGCAGGACTGAAGACCCTATGTGTTCTGGGAAGAACTGATACAGGAAACAAGAGGCAGGGATGAAGGCAGCTGTGCTCAAAGGACATGCTCAGGATTGTAGAGCAGAAGGAACTCAGGGAGAGAAGGAGGAATTGTATAGTGTGATCTGGGGGTTTCTGCTTTGACTGACCCATTGGGTGGTGCTTCTGTTTACTGCAGTGGAAAATTAGATAGTAAGATGCTTGTCTGTTCATGAAAGAGTTGAAGATCTGGGAAACAAGCAGAAATACTGAATTTAAAGCTCAGAAATGGTGGACCCTGACCTTGAGTGGCAGTAAGCAATTACCACCACTTGATGCTGGTGTCCAGCTGGGGTGACCAGTCTCTGGAGCAGATGTGGACACGTAGGAGGGACAGGAGCCTGGGACAGAAACCTGGACACTGTCTCCATGTACAGAGTGGGTGACAGGAGTCCTGGAAGCAGACTTTATGAGTCCAGGCTGGATCCCATATTCAGCCCCTTCATCATTCCTGCAGCATGTGTGTCAGAGACATCCTACCTTCTGCTCAGGCTCCCAAGTGGTGAGCTGGGTGAAAGAATAAGATAAGACCAACCCCTTTGTCTTTCCCACATAAATGTTCCTGGGAGGGCTAAAGACAATGAAGATGAGTTTGATGGTGATGTTTGCAGACCTTCACACCCCAGGAGCAGGAGGAGTCATTTAGGAGCATGAGTGTGAATGTCCAAGGTCAGGCTGAAGTGCCTGGGACAGTGGGCATCATAAGAAATGGGAACAAAGAAGAACCCAAACTCCTCATCCCACCTGCACATCCGCAGGAACTTCAGTCCAGGGAGGCAGAGTTACAGGCTTTCTCTCATCCCCTTCAGTCCCCAGGGGGAGGAACACTGAATTCTGGTCACTAGTCTGCACCCCTACTTCCTCTTCTTGGTGTCTGTCATGGGGAGGGGACTCTGAGGACCCACATGAGCTCTAGGGGTCCTGAGATGAAAGCAGCTGGCCCTGGGCCCAGACTCAGGCAGGAGCTGTTTCCATAGATTCCATCACATGATGGAGCCAGGGACAGGATCACAGTGCCCTTGCTGCCTCAACCATGGTCCCCGCTGACAGACATGAGGGAACAGGAACCCAGAGCAGAACCCCCACCCTTGCCTCCAGTGTGTGGTTCCCCTGCCTACTCTCTGCAGAAAACAGGTACACTCAGCCTTCCTTAGGCTGCAGCTTCATGGCCTCATTTGACTCAGAATCCCCTGCTGTGGCTCCTCTCTGAGAGCTGCATCCAACTGTCTCCATGACACCATGCTTCTCCACTATTAGAGTGAGGCAGGGTGTCAGCACTATCCCCAAGGCTGGGAGCAGAAAGATGAAGACATCAGTGAACTTTCACCCAAGGACTACCCTGTGGGTCCCTAGAGGTTTGGTCTCTCTCTGTATCTCTGTGTCTTGATCTCTGTGTCTCACCCCAGGCCGTTCCTCTGTCACCTGGGTCTCTGTCCACACTCCTGGTGGGGAGGGCACAGGCTCGCTTTGTCCACCCATGACCTCTGTGGCCCCAGTTGTGTTGTATAATGTCCAGATCTTGTAAATAATACACCTTTGTTTTTCAAAGTTTCCTGTGTTATAGAAGAAGGGTGTCTTGCAGTCATAATAAGGACCACGAGGGCGGGTCCAACCACAACACTGGTTATGGAAAGGCTGAAACCTGCACAGAACATGAACTTCTGTTCCTGAAGGGAGAACACTGGCTCCCACCACCTGCAATTATTGACTTATGTGTTCAATTCTGGGCACAGCTCAGAAACATCCCATTACTGACCACTCACCCCATGGGACACAACTCTGTCAGTGGGAATAAGGGGCTCATGTGCAGTTTCTTTTCCCCTTTTGAAAAACACCTTTCAAACTACTCAGGTCCACACCTTGGTTCCCTCCCTCTTCAGTGAGGCAAGTTCATATCTTTTTACAGCAGAGGATGGGATGAAGTCGTGCTGTGCCCTCTGTCATGGACCCCAGACTCCTAAATGATATTCTGTGCAGGCACTAAGATGCTATCACTATGCTGTAGAGTTTACTGGGCTGTGACAACCCAGCCACACAGTGCGGCCACCATCACAGTGCCCTGCACAAGAGTGAAATCACCACAAATACAGTCGCTGTGCTTCACACATGCACCCTCCTCCTCCATCCTCACCTCCTGTCAATCCCTGGCTTCTTTACTGCCTCTCGATTCCTGCCACATCCAAAATGTGATACAACCACAATTATACATAATGCAGCCTTTTAGATGTTCTTCTTTCCTAAGAAATGGGCCTTTAAAATTCATGCATATTTTCAGAATTGAGAGCATATTTCCTTTACATTCTAACTGATATCCCATCATATTGGAGGACAACTTTGTTACTTTATTTTATGAAAAGCTGATATGAAAATTAGTGTGCAGATTTTTGACTGCTTTGAGGTGAGATTATGAATAGTTTCCATAAGCATTCACATGACGTTTTTTCCTTAGAAAGGTTTTCTTGTGTGTGTGTGTTTCCCCCCCTTGGCATTTATAATTTCAAGTTTGGCATTTTTTATGTATTCCATACAAACATCAAATACTAACCAGAACCGGTCATCTGGTTAAAGCTAAACCAGTAACGATGCCAGCTGCACAGAGAGCTACAGCAGGAGCAGTGCCGAGGGACCATGCTGGCCTCAAGACCTGAAAGAGTTCTATTTATTGAAAAATCAGAAGATGATAAATGAATGTACACTAGCTTAGAAGTAAATTGTTCCAACTCATGAGGAAAACCTTTATATTTCCTTTGAGGCCCTTTGTCTACAAATGGGTTCCTCTGAGTGACTGTGAGAGCAGAAAGGAGAGAAGCAGCCATCATTCCCAGGGGGTGCCCCAGGATCAACCTGGGCCAGGGTGTCAATGAAGGAGTAAGGAGAATCACGGGGGGAGACTAAGCAGGCAGCTTCAGGGGTGTTCATTCACTTTGCAAATGGGTAAGTAGGTTTTTGTCTCACTTCCCCACAGGCCTGTGACACTGTGTTAGCTCTGAGACTATTGTCCCATGTTGCACAGTAATACTCAGCCTCGTCCTGAGCCTGGAGTCCAGTGATGGTCAGGGTAGCGGTGTTGCCAGACTTGGAGCCAGAGAATCGATCTGGAACCCCTGAAGGTCGATTGGTATTAGCATAGATAATGGTTCTGGGGGCTGTTCCTGGGAGCTGTTGTTGCCAGCTTACACGATAACCTCCAATATTGTTGCTGCTTCCAGTGCAGGAGATGGTGACCCTCTGGCCCAGAGTCCCAGACACGGAGGGTGGCTGAGTCAGCACAGACTGGGCCCAGGACCCTGCAAGGGGAAGAGACACAGAGAGGGTGATGTTGTGGTCTGCAGACAAGAGGAGAAACAGGACCTCACACATCCTCCTAGGGATCCTTCCCCTATACCCACATCCAGTCACCTATGCAGTGAACGAGGAGCACGAGGAGGAGAGGGGACCAGGCCATGGTGGAGGTCATCACAGATCCTGCCTTCTGTGGCCCCACAGCTGAGCAGAGCCTCTTCAGTTCTCTCTCCCTCTTCATCCTGTGAGAGTGGGTGGGCCCATCTATGTAAATAAGACTTCCACCTCTCTGAACTCTCACTGGTCCTGGGTCAAGTCCATCTGCCTGAGGATGTCATGGGTGTGGGCAGAGGAAGGTCTGTGGGGGCCAGGGGTGGGGATGTTCCAGCTGTGAGCCCAGGCACAGTCAGGGCCTGGTGGCAGGTCCCACATCTGATCACCTCTGAGCCCTGATAAATGGTACACAAGCACCCCCTGGTGTCCAGACTCAGACACATCCTTGTGTGACATGACCGGAGCTCATCAGAGAGTGGCATTCCCACTACACCGACCACTGTCTACTGCATTAGAGCCAGGCCAGGCCTCCCCTTACGTGTCCTCCCATCATCATAGGACAGACTTTATGCTGGACTCAGAACCTCAGAGTGAGTCTGTCCATAGCTCTCATGGATTAGAACTCAAACGGTGTCTCTGCACAAACTCCCCTTAGATCAGGATGAACTTCAGTGCAATGACAGGTCCCCATGGACTCATGGCCCCTTGGGTGGAAGATGCTGAGCCTTTTCTTTTATGTGACTCCTCCGGGGTTTCCAGCACAAGCACTGAGGAGATGGAGAGCACTTGTCTCCAGGTTATGTGTAGAAACCCTGACGTGCATTCCTAGAGATGATACTCACTGAACATCTTTGTCATCTGTCACCGTTTCCACCTGCTCCTAACAGCAGTTCTCCAGGCACTCTGGGCAGTGATTCCCTCCTAAGATCTGTCCTCCCAGCACAGACAGAAGTGCACAGAAGCCCTGCCACATGAGTGTGTGTGGCACTGACCTCAGAGTACAAGGGACAAACCTGTGGGAGGTCCTATAAGGGAGGAGTGACACTGCTGATGTGACAGTGATGCAGTGACACATTTTATTTATTAGTAACCACTTTTCCAGCTGTACACTTGAAATGGATGCAGGTTAGTTTATCCAAATTTAATACAGTCAGATTGATTTAAACTCAGTGGCAGTGACAATGAGATGTACAAGTACAACGACTAGTGTACTTCTGTCAGATCTCTATTTATCACAGAGAGAAAATGGATGGAAATTATGGTTAAAAGCATGGATGGGGAAAATGGGGGAAATAATTGCCTTCTATTTTCAGTTGAGTAGGGGCCTATAAACTTGTTCCTAAAATCTGGTCCTGCAGCAAAAAAGCTGATGTGGTGCACAGTGAATCCCAAGAAGCTGTTTCTATAAACTTCAGAGCCATCTCAGAGACAGAATTACCAAACATAGACAGAGCCTCCAGGAAGGAAAGATTTGGGATCAGACTGGACACAGGCGTGGACATAACTGTAGTCCCTGTGCCTTGTGTTCAGCATGTTTAAGACAGAACAATTGCTCACTCAGCCACCCATGACGAATGAAGTTCTATTACCCACGATCAACTAGACTGGAAGTTTCTGTCCAAGTTCCCATATCCGAGTGGAGGAAAGCTGGAGATAAGAAACATGTTCCTGATATCACAGCCCTGTGTCCCGTTGTCAGAATGGAGGATTCTCTCAGCAGAAGTCCAGCCTCTTTCAAGGTGTCAGGGGGATGACTGAGTGAGTGACAGTCCAGCCTTGAGAAAACAGGGGTATGTGTCCCATATTAACATGTGCCTTAGGCTCCAGGGGACCAACACTGAGCCTGGGGCCCTATGTTCTCCACGGGGAAGGATTTATTTAGGCAGTGAGGACTAATTTGAGAGCAGACCCTTTTACACTTTTCTGGATCAGAAGTCCGGGTCCTCTTGAGTGACAGAAACAAGATGAAGAATATGAAGGGTTTCATGCAGAGTGATTTTCTGGTTATTCTTCTCCCTAGATATGGACCCTGGAGAATGGAATATATAACACAATCATTTCCAGTTTTCCCTGAAATCCTGACATGGAGATTTAGTTCAGACTGAAAAACCAGAGGGAGAGACTGAAGCCTGAGGGATGCGGGAGCAGAGAGGAGAAGAGCAGGAGGGTATGTGGGGTTTGTCGGGGAGAGTCTGTAGGATCTGGTCCAAGTTCACGTGTAGCTGGTTCAGAGGGAGAAGAGTGTGTCTGTGACCAGGGTTATCATCAGTGTATCAGCTGTGGATACATCAGCAGTGACACTAGGTCACACCTTATGGAATGAGATAGTGAAACTGATTGTGGATGAATGTTTCTGTATTTTGAATGTTTGGTTGTAGACACAGTACTTATTCCTGTTCATCTTCTCCAGGTTGAGTGATGATGTGTAGTTAAGGTCTGATACATCAGCTGTCTGTGTCTTCCTGGGATCTCCCCATTTGTCCACTCTACATGCATTATATGAGATTCTCTTTCCCTGTTGAATGATAGATCATCGTGCAGAAGAGACGACCCTGCTATGTCTCTTCAGGTAAGTTTCTTTACTGAACAGAGTATCACAAACAAGATTATTGGGTCCAGAGGTTTTTGACCAACTTCCTCATTATGTGAGACACTGTGAGTAATGAAAGCTGCTCCCACTTCAGGGGGCTGTAGCACAGTAATCCTCAGCCTCATCCCCAGGCTGCATCCCAGAGATGAGCAGAAGCCCTGCATTGACCAAGGCATCTTTGGAGCCAGAGATGTGGCTGGGGATCCCAGAGAAATGCTGAGTCTGAGTATCACCTCAGCAGATGCTCGGGAGGGCTTCCTGGCTGCTGCTGGTACTAGGGTAAGGCAGAAGTCCCCACACTGCTCATAGTGCAGGTGAATCTGGCTGATGACCCCAGGGATGCAGAGAGAGAGAGAGAGAGGGCAGTTGAGTTAGCATAGACTGGGACATGGAACCTGCAAACACATTTAAGGGTGATTCATCAGGGACCAGATTAAATTTTCCAAACTTCTAAGCCAGAGTGGCTGACATAGGCCGATAGGTTGGTCTGTGTCCCTGAGGCCAATCCATTCTTGTGCAGTGACAGATTAGGATGAAGGGCTAAAAATCTAGGCCATGGTGACACAGGCTCCAGTCCCCACAGTTGGGTGGGCTATCCCCAGTCTCCTTTCTTCCTCCATCCTCTGTCACAGATGGATGTCCATGCACATGGGGCCCATCCAATGACTGCCCAGCTCCTCCTTGAGCCCTGGTGCTGGTGCTCAACTCACCACACACTGAGAATGAGAGCAGTTGGCTTCAGCCTTGGGGAGACTGCTGAGATCACACAGAGGTCCCTACTCAGGGGACTCAGCAAGGCCAGAGATGTTACAGCCACTGAGTCCCCATCAGGGAGCAAAGGGCCCAGCCTCCAAATCCAGGCTCCTTTGGTTGAATGGTCCTCACTGAGCAGCTGTGTAAGGACCACAGAACAGGGCAACAGTGCCCCCCTTTGGTCCCAGGGAAAACAAATCATCATAGTGAGAGTGCAGTTGGATTCTTTCCTCACAGTGTGTGGGCAGAGAAAGGAGCATGTACACAGCTGACTCTCCCCCCTTCAGGTCCCCATCCTGGCCCAGCATCATGTGGCCTGAGTGGTGAGAGGAATGTCTGCAATGGTAACTATTTATTTGGGCCCTGCTGGGTGTTGGCTGCAGTGCTTGCCAGTGGAAGCCAGTCTGAGCCTGACAGCTTCACCCCCTGCCTCATGGACCTTTCACTGAAGAAGAAGCAAGAGTGGGGGAGGCAAATAGGGACCTCCCTGCCTCACCTTCACCACTGGATTCAGAGAGACCAGAGACTGCACTGCTGCACCCATGGATCAGGGTATGGAACCTGATGGGATCCCAGGAAAAGGGAACCTGAGACAACAGGAGAGAAGAGGGGGCAAGGACATGACGCAAAGGTCCCTTGGGTTTGAAGAGTCCCTTGAAGAGTCCACTTGGTGGGTATAAACAGAGGGATACAGAGATGAATAACATGACCCAGGGGAAGAGGAACCTCAGCAACAAGGGCATGAGCATTCAGAAACAGGAGATTCAGGCAGAGAAGGGCCCGAGGAGCCCAGCAAGGTGGGCTTTGGTTGGTTGGGTCAATGGGCTTGCTCAATGGATCAGCATGATGTGTGGAGGCTCCTGGAAAGGAAGACAGGCCAGAGATAAATGGCAAAGGGGGAGCAGGGAAGGCTGAGGGACATGAGGATGGAGGGAAAATAGTTTCCCTTTGGAGGAGATCAGATGGGAAGTCTAACATGGGGCATTCTAACGTCTAGAAGGCCTCCTTTAACATTTCACATGAAGAAATAATGCGGATTTTTCTCACAGGAGGAGATAAATAGAAAGTTCTTTTTCTTTTTAAATTTTTTTTAATTTTTTATTTCTTTCCAGTGTAACAGGATTCATTGTTTTGCACGATACCCAGTGCTCCATGCAATCTGTGCCCTCCTAATACCCACCACCTGGTTCCCCAACCTCCCATCCCCACCCCTTAAAAACCATCAGGTTGTTTTTAAGAGTCCATAGTCTCTCATGGTTCACCTCCTTCCAATTTCCCTCAACTCCCTTCTCCTCTCCATCTACCCTTGTCCTACATATTATTTGTTATGCTCCACAAATAAGTGAAACCATATGATACTTGACTCTCTCTGCTCAACTTATTTCATTCAGCATAATCTCTTCCAGTCCCGTCCGTGTTGCTACAAAAGTTGGGTATTCATCCTTTCTGATGGAGGCATAATACTCCATAGTGTATATGGACCACATCTTCCTTATCCATTCATCCACTGAAGGGCATCTTGGTTCTTTCCACAGTTTGGTAACCGTGGCCATTGCTGCTATAAACATTGGGGTACAGATGGCCCTTCTTTTCATTCCATCTGTGTCTTTGGGGTAAATACCCAGTAGTGCAATTGCAGGGTCATAGGGAAGCTCTATTTTTAAGTTCTTGAGGAATCTCCACACTGTTCTCCAAAGTGGCTGCACCAGCTTCCATTCCCACCAACAGTGTAAGAGGGTTCCCCTTTCTCCACATCCTCTCCAACACACGTTGTTTCCTGTCTTGCTAATTTTGGCCATTCTAACTGGTGTAAGGTGGTATCTCAATGTGGTTTTGATTTGAATCTCCCTGATGGCTAGTGATGATGAACATTTTTTCATGTGTCTGATAGCCATTTGTATGTCTTCATTGGAGAAGTGTCTGTTCATATCTTCTGCCCATTTTTTACTATGATTGTCTGTTTTGTGTGTGTTGAGATTGAGGAGTTCTTTATAGATCCTGGAAATCAACCTTTTGTCTGTACTGTCATTTGCAAATATCTTCTCCCATTCCGTGAGTTGCCTCTTTGTTTTGTTGACTGTTTCCTTACCTCGGAATAAACCTAACCAAAGAGATTAAGGATCTGTACTTGAGGAACTACAGAACACTCCTAAAAGAAATTGAAGAAGACACAAAAAGATGGAAGACCATTCCATGCTCTTGGATCGGAAGACTAAACATCGTTAAAATGTCTATACTGCCCAGAGCAATCTACACTTTTAATGCCATTCCGATCAAAATTCCACCAGTATTTTTCAAAGAGCTGGAGCAAATAATCCTAAAATTTGTATGGAATCAGAAGAGACCCCAAATTGCTAAGGAAATGTTGAAAAACAAAATTAAAACTGGCGGCATCACATTACCTGACTTCAAGCTTTACTACAAAGCTGTGATCACCAAGACAGCATGGTACTGGCATAAAAACAGACACATAGACCAGTGGAACAGAGTAGAGAGCCCAGATATGGACCCTCAACTCTATGGTCAAATAATCTTTGACAAAACGGGAAAAAATATCCAGTGGAAAAAAGACAGTCTCTTCAATAAATGGTGCTGGGAAAACTGGACAGCTATATGTAGAAGAATGAAACTCGACCATTCTCTTACACCATACACAAAGATAAACTCGAAATGGATAAAAGACCTCAACTTGAGACAGGAATCCATCAGAATCCTAGAGGAGAACATAGGCAGTAACCTCTTTGATATCAGCCACAGCAACTTCTTTCAAGATATGTCTCCAAAGGCGAAGGTAACAAAAGCAAAAACGAACTTTTGGGACTTCATCAAAATCAAAAGCTCCTGAGTCTGAAATATTTAACCTCAGAATGACTTTTTTTAGGTCCTGGAGTGATTCCTAGGAAGTAAACTTTTTCCTGAAATCCACCCCGCATATGATTATAGTGTGGCAATGTACAGGAGGTGATTGTTTGGGATCACGATCTGATTGGTGGAAAGGGTTTGAAAATATAAGGAAGAGACTAGAACTTGGAAAAATAAATGACACGAGACCTGAAGATATAACATAACATTAATAGAAAGGGAGCATTCTGGAAAGTTACCGACAAGGCGAGCCCAAGGTGGGGAAAAACTAGGAGAGTTCAATTGTAACTCTTAATAGTTGGCTTTGTGTCCCAGATGGGCAAAGTCATGGTGGAATCAGTGTCAGACAGACTGTGATTTCAATCCCTGTAACCAGGACTCTATGAGGTTGGGACACTCAGCAATTACACAGAGGTGACCTAGGGAGCCTGGCAGGTGGAGGCCCGTATGAAGTGTGTGGACAAAAGAAGTGGTTTCTGTACTTGTACCTGAGTCTGGTCCTTACCTGACAGAGGGACTGGTGGAGGAGAGGAGCCAGGTGTGGTATGTTTGGAAGTGGCCACACTGAAGTTTCTGGGAACTTAGGAGGCCATCCTATGAGCAACATTTTTTCTGCTTCCTACCCCTCATGAGACTGCCTTAACTTCAGATCAGCACATTGTGCTTGGAAGTGAGAGTCTTGCCCTGAAATTGAATGGGTGCAGAGACAACAGACTGCTCAGGGGGACAATGTGTAGTTTTATGGGGTGGGAACAGCCAGGCCTGTTTCCTGTACCCCAGACACCACAGTCCACAGCCTATATCCCAACCTGAATTTCAAATAGGGTGAACAAAATACAATAAAAAAATAAATAAAATCTAATTTGTCTGAAAAAAAAAAAAGAAGAAAGGTGAAGGAAGAGAATGCAGATGGTGAGAACCTATTTGGTGAAACTTCCATCATTTTCCTCTCCTATTTGGACCCCAAGTCTCTCAGCTACATGGTTAGTCAACAAAACATGTCCTGTATTACCCAAACCAATCAGACAATCCCCTCCCTGGTCACCATATTATCAAGGAAGATAGTGGAGTGATCTGGTCCAGTCATCCTTAAAGCTAGGGTTCTTGATCTGAGAGCCAGGGAAGGCCAGTTTCTCTCATCCAGAAGCTTTGTTCTGTGGTTGTTACCTGGGGCTGCAGAGACATTTAATCCCCATGTGGGAAGTCAGTTTGAGACACAATATATTTTGCTTGTGTGTCCTCTCTCTTCCCCTAGGTAATTCCTCTGAGCATAGGGACCCACCCTGTATTTCCTGCACTGTGAGATGAGCTCCTAGACCCAAGTCTGGAATATAGTGAGGGATCTGGACATTTGGGTATCCTGAGGTAGGCACAGGTGGACACTGTGGTCCTGGTGTCTGTCCTCATCCCTTGATATGGACTTAACTGTGTCTTCTCAAAATCCGATATGGAAACCCTAACTCATATTCTCATGTTTGGAGATAAGACACTGAAGGATGTAATTACAGGTAAATGAGATCATAAAGTTGATCTAAGGAGTCAAGATGGCGGAGAAGTAGCAGGCTGAGATGACATTGGGTAGCAGGAGATCAGCTAAATAGCTTATCTAACCATTGTGAACACCTACAAATCCAACGGGAAATTGAAGAGAAGAAGAGCAAAATTATAGAAACAGAAAATCGATCATCTTCTCAAAGGTAGGACCTGCGGAGAAGTGAATTCAAAGCGATGGGAAGATAGACCCCAGGGGGAGGGGCTGACTCCTGGCAAGCAGCTGACCAACAGAGCACAAAATCGGGACTTTTAAAAGTCTGCTCCACTGGGAGACATCGCTCCAGGGGCTAAACCAGGGGGAAACCCAGGCGGGGTCAGCATAACCCCAGGTCCCGCGGGGTCACAGAAGGACTGGGGGTGTCTGAGTGCCGCAGAGCTTGCAGGTACTAGAGCAGGGAAGCCGGCTACAGTGACAAAGCCAAGGAGTGAGCTCCAACCCCGGGGTTACCTTGTGCCGGTCGCAGGCTGGGTGGGCTTGGAGCGCGGCCGGAAGCCACGGAGACTGAAGCAACCGGGCGCTTTTCGCCAGGTTCCAGCAATTGACTGCTTTCCTACCGGCGAAACCGCAGGCCAGGGAGGCTGGGTGGTTGGGCGCTTTGCTCTGAGGGCATGCTGAGGAGTGGGACCCCAAGCTCTCGCCTCCTCCGGGCCGAGAGATTGGGAGGCCACCATCTTCATTCCCGTCCTCTGGAACTACACGGAAAGTGCTCAGGGAACAAAAGCTCCTGAAAGGAAACCCGAGCGGATTACTTATCCCGGCCCCTGGCAAGGGCGGTGCAATTCCGCCTGCGGCAAAGGCACTTGAGAATCACTATAACAGGACCCTCCCCCAGAAGATCAACAAGAAACCCAACCAAAACCAACTTCACTCACCAAGAACAGTGGAATTCCACAGCAGGAGAAAGCAAATCTTAACTGGACAAAATGACAAGGCGGAAAAACTCACCTCAAAAAAAAGAACAAGAGGCAGTACCGAAGGCTGGGGACCTAATCAATACGAACATTGGTAACGTGACAGATCTAGAGTACAGAATGACAATTCTCAAGGTTCTAGCCGGTCTCAAAAAAGGCATAGAAGATATTAGAGAAACCCTCTCTGGAGAGAAAAAAGCCCTTTCTGGAGAAATAAAAGAACTAAAATCTAACCAAGTGGAAATCAAAAAAAGCTATTAATGAGGTGCAATCAAAAATAGAAGCTCTCACTGCTAGGATAAATGAGGCAGAAGAAAGAATTAGTGACATAGAAGACCAAATGACAGAGAATAAAGAAGCTGAGCAAAAGAGAAACAAACAAATACTGGGCCATGAGGAGAGAATTCGAGCGATAAGCGACACCATAAGACGACACAACATTAGAATAATTGGGATTCCAGAAGAAGAACAAAGAGAGAGGGGAGCAGAAGGTATATTGGAGACAATTATTGGAGAGAATTTCCCTAATATGGCAAAGGGAACAAACATCAAAATCCAGGAGATGCTAAGAACGCACCTCAAAATCAATAAAAATAGGTCCACACCTCGTCACCTGATAGTAAAATTGACAAGTCTTAGCGACAAAGAGAAAATCCTGAAAGCAGCCCGGGAAAAGAAGTCTGTAACATACAAGGGGAAAAATATTAGATTGGCAGCAGACCTATCCACAGAGACCTGGCAGGACAGGAAGAACTGGCATGATATATTCAGAGCACTAAACGAGAAAAACATGCAGCCAAGAATACTATATCCGGCTAGGCTATCATTGAAAATAGAAGGAGAGATAAAGAGCTTCCAGGACAAACAAAAGCTGAAAGAATTTGCAAACACCAAACCAGCTCTACAGGAAATATTGAAAGGGGTCCTCTAAGCAAAGAGAAACCCTAAAAGTAGTAGATCAGAAAGAAACAGAGACAATATACAGTAACAGACACCTTACAGGCAATACAATGGCACTAAATTCATATTTCTCAATAGTTACCCTGAATGTTAATGGGCTAAATCCCCTATCAAAAGACACAGGGGATCAGAATGGATAAAAAACCAAAACCCATCAATATGCTGCCTACAAGAAACTCATTTTAGACCCGAAGACACCTCCAGATTTCAAGTGAGGGGGTGGAACACAATGTACCATGCTAATGGACATCAGAAGAAAGCTGGGGTGGCAATCCTTATATCAGATCAATTAGATTTTAAGCTAAAGACTATAATAAGAGATGAGGAAGGACACTATATCATACCCAAAGGGTCTGTCCAAAAAGAAGAACTAACAATCTTAAATATCTATGCCCCTAACATGGGAGCAGCCAACTATATATACCAATTAATAACAAAATCAAAGAAATACATCGACAGTAATACAATAATAGCAGGGGACTTTAACACTCCCCTCACTGAAATGGACAGATCTTCTAAGCAAAAGATCAACAAGGAAATAAAGGCCTTAAATGACACACTGGACCAGATGGACATCACGGATCTATTCAGAACATTCCATCCCAAAGCAACAGAATATACATTCTTCTCTAGTGCACATGGAACATTCTCCAGAATAGACCACATCCTGGGTCATAAATCAGTTCTCAATCGGTACCAAAAGATTGAGATCATTCCCTGCATATTTTCAGACCACAATGCTCTGAAGCTAGAACTCAATCACAAGATGAAATTTGGAAAGAACGTAAATACATGGAGACTAAACAGCATCCTTCTAAAAAATGAATGGGTCAACCAGGAAATTAAAGAAGACTTGAAAAAATTCATGGAAACAAATGATAATGAAAACACAACGGTTCAAAACCTGTGGGACACAACAAAGGCAGTCCTGAGAGGAAAATATATAGCGGTGCAAGCCTTTCTCAAGAAACAAGAAAGGTCTCAAATACACAACCTAACCCTACACCTAAAGGAGCTGGAGAGAGAACAACAAAGAAAGCCTAAACCCAGCAGGAGAAGAGAAATCATAAAGATCAGAGCAGAAATCAATGAAATAGAAACTAAAAAAACAATAGAACAAATCAACGAAACTAGGAGCTGGTTCTTTGAAAGAATTAATAAGATTGACAACCCCCTGGCCAGACTTATCAAAAGGAAAAGAGAAAGGATGCAAATAAATAAAATCATGAATGAAAGAGGAGAGATCACAACCAACACCAAAGAAATACAAACAATTATAAGAACATACTACGAGCAACTCTACACCAACAAATTTGACAATCTGGAAGAAATGGATACATTTCTAGACACATATAAACTACCACAACTGAACCAGGAAGAAATAGATAACCTGAACAGACCCATAACCAGTAAGGAGATTGAAACAGTCATCAAAAATCTCCAAACAAACAAAAGCCCAGGACCAGACGGCTTCCCAGGGGAATTCTACCAAACATTTAAAGAAGAATTAATTCCTATTCTCCTGAAACTGTTCCAAAAATAGAAATGGAAGGGAAACTTCCAAACTCATTCTATGAGGACAGCATCACCTTGATCCCAAAACCAGACAAGGATCCCACCAAAAAAGAGAATTACAGACCCATATCCTTGATGAACACAGATGCGAAAATTCTCACCAAAATACTGGCCAATAGGATCTAACAGTACATTAAAAGGATTATTCACCACGACCAAGTGGGATTTATTCCAGGGCTGCAAGGTTGGTTCAACATCTGCAAATCCATCAATGTGATACAATACATGAATAAAAGAAAGAGTAAGAACCATATGATACTCTCAATAGATGCCGAAAAAGCATTTGATAAAGTGCAGCATCCCTTCCTGATTAAAACTCTTCAAAGTGTAGGGATAAAAGGCACATACCTCAATATGATCAAAGCCATCTATGAAAAACCCACCGCAAATATCATTCTCAATGGAGAAAAACTGAAAGCTTTTCCGCTAAGGTCAGGAACACGGCAGGGATGTCCATTATCACCACTGCTGTTCAACATAGTACTAGAAGTCCTAGCCTCAGCAATCAGACAACAAAAAGAAATTAAAGGCATCCAAATTGGCAAAGAAGAAGTCAAACTATCACTCTTTGCAGATGATATGATACTATATGTGGAAAACCCAAAAGGCTCCACTCCAAAACTGCTAGAACATGTACAGAAATTCAGTAAAGTGTGAGGATATAAAGTCAATGCACAGAAGTCAGTCACATTTCTTTACACTAACAAGACAGAAGAAAGAGAAATTGAGGAGTCAGTCCCATTTACAATCGCACCCAAAACCATAAGATATCTAGGAATAAATCTAACCAAAGAGGCAAAGAATCTATACTCAGAAAACTATAAAGTCCTCATGAAAGAAATTGAGGAAGACACAAAGAAATGGAAAAATATTCCATGCTCATTGATTGGGAGAACAAATATTGTGAAAATGTCTATTCTACCTAAAGCAATCTACACATTTAATGCAATCCCTATCAAAATCCCATCCATCTTTTTAAAGAAATAGAACAAATAATCCTAAAATTCATATGGAACCAGAAAAGACCTCGAATAGCCAAAGGAATATTGAAAAAGAAAGCCAAAGTTGGTGGCATCACAATTCCAGACTTCAAGCTCTATTACAAAGCTATCATCATCAAGACAGTATGGTACTGGCACAAAAACAGACATATAGATCAATGGAACAGAATGGAGAGCCCAGAAATAGACCCTCAACTCTATGGTCAACTAATCTTTGACAAAGCAGGAAAGAATATCCAATGGAAAAAAGACAGCCTCTTCAACAAATGGTGCTGGGAAAATTGGACAGCCATGTGCAGAAAAATGCAATTGGACTATTTCCTTACACCACACATGAAAATAGACTCAAAATGGATGAAGGACCTCAATGTGAGAAAGGAATCTATCAAAATCCTTGAGGAGAATGCAGGCAGCAACCTCTTTGACCTCAACTGCAGCAACTTCTTCCTAGGAACATCGCCAAAGGCAACAGAAGCAAGGGCAAAAGTGAACTATTGGGATTTAGTCAAGATCAAAAGCTTTTGCACAGCAAAGGAAACAGTTAACAAAACCAAAAGACAACTGACAGAATGGGAGGAGATATTTGCAAACGACATATCAGATAAAGGGCTAGTATCCAAAATCTATAAAGAGCTTATCAAACTCCATACCCAAAGAACAAATAATCCAGTCAAGAAATGGGCAGAGGACATGAACAGACATTTCTGCAAAGAAGACATCCAGATGGCCAACAGACACATGAAAAAATGCTCCACACATCACTCGGCATCAGGGAAATACAAATCAAATCCACAATGAAATACCACCTCACACCAGTCAGATTGGCTAAAATTAACAAGTCAAGAAATGACAGATGCTGGCGAGGATGCAGAGAGAGGGGAACCCTTCTACACTGCTGGTGGGAATGCAAGCTGGTGCAACCACTCTGGAAGATAGTTGGAGGTTCCTCAAAAAACTGAAAATAGAGCTACCCTACGACCCAGCAATTGCACTACTGGGTATATATCCTAAAGATACAAATGTGGTGCTCCGAAGGGGCACATGCACCCGAATGTTTACAGCAGCAATGTCCACAATAGCCAAACTGTGGAAAGAGCCTAGATGTCCATCAACAGATGAATGGATAAAGGAGATGTGGTATACATACACAATGGAATACTATGCAGCCATCAAAAGGCATGAAATCTTGCCATTTGCGACGACGTGGATGGAACTAGAGGGTATCATGCTTAGCGAAATAAGTCAATCGGAGATAGACAACTATCATATGATCTCTTTGATATGAGGAAGTGGAGATGCAATGCGGGGGGGGTTGGAGGAGGTAGGAAAAGAAAAAATGAAAAGATGGGATTGGGAGGGAGACAAACCATAAAAGACTCAATCTCAAAAAACAGACTGAGGGTTGCAGGGGGGAGGGGGAACGGGAGAGGGTGGTGGGTAAATGGACATTGGGGAAGATATGTACTATGATGAGTGCTGTGAAATGTGTAAACTTGGCGATTCACAGACCTGTACCCCTGGGGATAAAAATACATTATATGTTTATTAAAATAAAAAAATAATTTAAAAAAATGAGATCATAAAGTTGCTATCCTAATAAATAGGGCTGGTGTCTTTATAAAAAGAGGTAGAGACTCTAGATTTGAGCATGCAGAGGAAAGGCCATGTGAGGACCCAAAAGCGCTTGACTATCTGCAAACCAAAAAGAGGACCTCAAAAAAAAAATCAAAACTGATAACACCTTGAATTTGGACAATCAGCCTCCAGAACTGTAAGAAAATAATGATACATTGATTTAGCCATCTAGGCTGTGGTATTACACTATGGCAGCCCTCAATCATTAGCATAATCTTCAGCGAGTCTGTTCCTGGAGTAACCTGCCCCAGCATCCAGAAATTAATGTTCAGTTTGCACGAAACAGATGTCTACATGGACAGGCTTCGGCAACAGAACTGAGAAGATGAGGATACATACTAAAGAAAGTATACAGGGGCAGGTTTCAGATCCCAGTTTTAGGTCAAACAAAAAGGGAAGCAGTGGTTGCAGCAGAAGGTAGTGTCTGCACAAGATAACCCCATCACTGTGAGGAGGGCAGGTTTTTGTCTCACTTCCCACAGGTCTGGAGCACTGTGTGAGCACTGAGACTACTGTCCCATGCTGAGCAGTAATACTCAGCCTCATCCTCTGCCTGGAGTCCAGCGATGGTCAGCGTGCCTGAGATGCCAGATCTGGAGCCAGAAAATCGATTGGGGATCCCAGAGGGTCTGCTATCATCCCAATAGATGACAGTTTTAGGGGGTGTGCCTGGGAGCTGTTGGTACCAGCTAAGAGCATAATTCCCAAGGTTGGAGCTGCTTCCAGTGCAGGAGATGGTGACTGTCTGGCCCAGGGACCCAGACACGGAAGGGGGCTGAGTCAACACAGACTGGGCCCAGGACCCTGCAAGGGGGAGAGATACAGAAAGAATGATGCTGGAGTATAGAGACAAGAGGAGGAAATAGGACAACATACGTCTTTCCAGGGCCCCTTCCCCTGTCCCCACATCCAGTCACCTGTGCAGTGAACGAGGAGGGTGAGGAGGAGAGGGCACCAGGACATAGTGGAGGTCATTGCAGATCCTGCCTTCTGTGGCCCTAGAGCTGAGCAGAGCCTCCCCTAATCTCTACCCCTCTTCATTCTATGGGAGAGGGAGGGCCTATCCATGCAAATGAGAACCTCAACTATCTGACTCCTCAGTGGCCTTGGGTCAGGTTCCTCTGCCTGAAGATGTGGGCTGGATGGTCACAGATGTGAATCCTGAGTTGAAGTCACAAGCAGTGCCAGGTGGCAGGTCCCAGTGCTGATCACTCACTGTGAACCCTCAGAAATGGGCCCTGAGCATCCCCTGGTGTCCAGCCTCGGACACACCATTGTATGACAGGGGACCACAGCCCATCAAACATAGCTTCTGCCTTCTCATCCCTGTGCCCACTGTCCCCTGCATTAGGGCCAGTCCAGATGTCCCCTATGTCACCTCCTATCACCTCAGGGAAGACTGCATGCTCTACTCAGACTCTTCAGGATGAGTTTGTCTATGGCTCTCTTGGTTGTTTATGGGTCAGAGCTGAGGTGGTGTCTCTACACAGATTCCTCTTAGGTCAGAATTAAGTGAAGAGCACTGATTTGCCCCCATGAAGAAATGTCCCTATCCATGGAGGAAAAACTTTTTTTTCCCTCTTATGTGATTTCTCACTTGTTAAAATTAGCAGTGTATCTCCAACATAACAAAATATTTCTTCAAAACCTATTTCCTGAGGGTTTTGAAGGGGCGGGGGGTGGGAAGGTGGGGGAAACAGGTGGTGGGTATTGGGGAGGGCACAGATTGCATGGAGCACTGGGTGTGGTGAAAAAACAATGAATACTGTTACGCTGAAAATAAATAAAAAATTTAACTTAAAAAAAAAAAAACCTATTTCCTTGGTGAACTGCACATACTTTGATTTTTTACCTGCTTTTTAAGCATCACCATTTTATTGATATCTTCACTAATATATGAGTTCAATATTTCACACTTGTCCATTGTCTATTTGTATGAGACTCAAATATATGGCTCTTTGAGTCAGGCTAACTCTGATTCCTACTCCCAGGACATAGAAGAAGATGAGTATGAGAGCACCTCCTGTGAGGTGTAGATGCTCATCAATGACTCTGAGGTGACTGGAAGATCACTTAATGGGATGGCAGAAGAAGGGGACCCTTCATGGAGTATGTGTCAAGAGTGATCTGTGCTGGACCTCCGAGACTGGTCCTCATCTATAGGGGGATAGATGTAAGAGGAAACCACAGGTGCTCATGAGATGTCTTATGTTTTGAAAGATATTAGAAATGTCTGGGTGTAGGAAATACAACTTTATGAGAAAGCAACCCATGGTCCCTGTCTCCTGGCTAGCTCTCAGTGCACAATACTAACATGAACTAGTGATGAGGGTGGACGGCATTGTTGGTGGAGTGATGAGTGATGTATATGGTGAGGATCCTTGAGCAAACATTTTGACCTTTCCCTCTCCTATCTGGGCCCACATCTCCAAGACATGTCAACACGTGATTGATCCCAGCTCCAACTCCAGGGATGAGCTTTGTGTTTCACCCAAGAAATCAGACAATTACCTTTCTGATATCACCATGGTGATATCAAAGAAGTTGGTGTGTATTTTCTGCTTGAGTCCTCCAGAAGGCCGGGATTCCTGCATAGTGAGTCCAGGAAGACAGCTCTCTCACTCTGGAGAACTTGTGAGGATGTGTTATGTGGGAATAATGAGGCATTTTATCCCTATGTGGAAATCGGCATGAGGAAAAGAGGGTCATGAAAAGGAAATCACTCCCCCCCCATGACTGAGGCACAGGAAGTATACTGGGACCTTTTCATTGTGCTGGTTAGTGGTGTTCAGCTTCATCCTTAAGATGCAATCAAGAGTGACATGGAAACAATAAAGAGAACCAATATCCCAAGAATATGTGATTGTTGTTATGGGTCCAGAGTTTTGAGGACATGTCTCAAGTGCTGATCAGTCAAAATTACAACATTTAGCCACACTGTGGTTGCTTCTTCCAGGGCAGTAGAAAATGACTTCCTGTTCTGGGACCCCAGTCCCTGAGGGAGGCTGGGACAACAGGGAGAGGTGCTGTGATCCCAGGGGAGGGTCCACACAGTGGAGGGAGTGAGGCACACCTGGGGATGGATGCCTCCATGTGCATGAGCATCAAGATCCCTTACCTGTGTTATGTTAGGTACAGTGAGGAGGAGGGGAATCCACAATGTGGTGTAGACAATCCAAACTCTTGTTCCTTAGGTCCCACAACTAAGGCAGAGTTGTCTCAGTCTATTTCTCTACTCCATATCTATATCATAAGCTCCAACTTTCTGGCCCCTTCCTGGGTCCTTTTCTCTGAAATAATCTATAAGTGTTGGGGAACAGGGGAATCTGAATCCTGAGTCCCACAGAAGCCATAAGAATGTGAGTCTTGAGGAAGCCTATGTTAGGGAACACAGGATTTCCCCAATAAGCACTACATACACACCCACAAGTCCAGGCAAACGACACCCCATATGTTGTAGGGATACAACCTCATGCTTTTATTTTTAACATAGACCAAGACATTTGTTGGAAGTGATCCATTCTATGATCAGTTTCTGCAGACTGTCTTCTCAAGAATTATGGGTGCAGGTTCCATTTGGATCACTTGGAAGTAGAGTCAGAGCTTCTGAATCAGATCATGCTTTTCTCAGTAAAGTGCCTTTTTTATTTTTTTTAATTTTTTATTTATTTTCAGCATAACAGTATTCACTGTTTTTTCACCACACCCAGTGCTCCATGCAATCTGTGCCCTCCCTAATACCCACCACCTGGTTACCCTAACCTCACATCCCCACCCCTTAAAAAACCTCAGGTAGTTTTTCAGAGTCCATAGTCTCTCATGGTTCACCTCCCCTTCCAATTTCCCTCAACTCCCTTCTCCTCTCCATCTACCCTTGTCCTCCATATTATTTGTTATGCTCCACAAATAAGTAAAACCATATGATACTTGACTCTCTCTGCTTGACTTATTTCACTCAGCATAATCTCTTCCAGTCCCGTCCATGTTGCTACAAAAGTTGGTTATTCATCCTTTCTGATGGAGGCATAATACTCCATAGTGTATATGGACCACATCTTCCTTATCCATTCATCCTTTGAAGGGCATCTTGGTACTTTCCACAGTTTGGCGACCGTGGCCATTGCTGCCATAAACATTGGGGTACAGATGGCCCTTCTTTTCACTACATCTGTATCTTTGGGGTAAATACCTCTTTGATATCAGCCACAGCAACTTCTTTCAAGATATGTCTCCAAAGGCGAAGGAAACAAAAGCGAAAATGAACTTTTGAGACTTCATCAAGATCAAAAGCTTCTGCACAGCAAAAGAAACAGTCAACAAAACAAAGAGGCAACCCATGGAATGGGAGAAGATATTTTCAAATGACAGTACAGACAAAAGACTGATAGCCAGAATCTACAAAGAACTCCTCAAACTCAACACACACAAAACAGACAATCATAGTAAAAAATGGGCAGAAGATATGAACAGACACTTCTCCAATGAGGACATACAAATGGCTATCAGACACATGAAAAAATGTTCATCATCACTAGCCATCAGGGAGATTCAAATCAAAACCACATTGAGATACCACCTTACACCAGTTAGAATGGCCAAAATTAGCAAGACAGGAAACAACATGTGTTGGAGAGGATGTGGGTGAAGGGGAACCCTCTTACACTGTTGGTGGGAATGCAAGTTGGTGCAGCCACTTTGGAGAATAGTGTGAAGATTCCTCAAGAAGTTAAAAACAGAGCTTCCCTAAAGTGCCTTTTCAAAAAAAATTATTGATTTGACAGACAGAGATCACAAATAGGCAGAGAGGCAGGCAGAGAGAGAGGGGAAAGCAGGCTCCCTGCTGAGCAGAGAGCCCTATGTCGGGCTTAATCCCAGGACTCTGGGATCATGACCTGAGTCGATGGCAGAGGCTTTAACCCACTGAGACACCCAGGCTCCCCTGTAAAGTGCCCTTTTTGTTGCAATTCCCCAACAGGTCTCAAGTCACAGGGTCCTTCAACAAGTAGAGGTGATGAACAGAACTGTCAGCACAGATGCACATTGTGAGTGTCTGCACAGGCTTAGTGCCCAGGGGCCCCCACTCTCAGGCCTTCTGCACTCACACTCTGTGAATCAGCCCTCAAGACAGTGGGTCCACTACCCATCTATGTTGTAGGCAGAAGCGGTGTGCCCATGCCACACCCAGATTCACTTCCTCTGACTTCAAACCACTTCCTGAGCTTCCTTCTCCTCAGCCACAGGCAGGCCCTGTGGATGAAGTGCAGGATTCTCCCCAGGCTAAAATCCAGTCACAGAACTTTTTAGTGTTTCTATTTTTTTTTTTTTCTGAACTTCCCCACCATTGCAAGTGCATTTACTAGAAGTTTTTGCAACAAAAGTATCAGTCAGTTCTGGAAGAATTGTTATCTCCACCACATTGAATATTTGACCCATAAGAAAGATGTATTTGTAGTTTACTTATATCTTTAATGTTTCTTATTATTTTCTTTTTTTTGCATTTTTTTATTTATTTTCAGCATAACAGTATTCATTGTTTCTTCACCACACCCAGTGCTCCATGCAATCTGTGCCCTCCCTAATACCCACCACCTGGTTCCCCCAACCTCCCACCCCCCGCCCCTTTAAAACCCTCAGGTTGTTTTTCAGAGTCCATAGTCTCTCATGGTTCACCTCCCCTTCAAATTTCCCTCAACTCCCTTCTCCTCTCCATCTAACCTTGTCCTTTATATCATTTGTTATGCTCCACAAATAAGTGAAACCATATGATACTTGACTCTCTCTGCTTGACTTATTTCACTCAGCATAATCTCTAGTTTTTAGTCCATAAAATTTTCAAATTCTCTCAGATTTATCCTTATGTATTTCATATTTTTAACATGATTGTAAATAGCATTACTTCTAATTTTCATATTTGGCTGTTGATCCTAGAATAGAAAACACAATTCCAACCTGCAAGTGGGGCCTGAATCCCAACCTCAAATTGAAACACTCAGACCAGAAGCATCGATGAGTCATTCTGCATTCTCCTGAGGGCATGGCCTGAATCGATTTTTTCATCTTCATTCAAATTCTTCACTAAGAGCTGTTTATCTCTGAGTATGAAATTTATCCAGTACAACATTAACAGAGTGAGACTACACTAGCAATGGAATTATCTAAATTTTAACTGAACACAAGCATGTGATACTATCAGATCAAGTGGTCTGAGGAAAATCAGATACTGACAGATACGGACAGAAGAAATACCAATGGAAGTGACCCCTGACCCAGACTTGGTCAGAGTCACTGCTGTGGGTGGTACACCAGGTACACTAGTGCACCTTCCCATGTGAACACTCAGTGTGGGACCCAAGAAAGTTGGTTTCTCTGTCTCTTTCTGTGTTTCACATCCCCAACTCCTTATTCTATCTGCTGAGTCTCTTTCTACATTCCTGATGGGAGGGCTCAGGCTGGCTTTTCCTCTGCCTATCATGTCCATCTGTGGCCCAAGGTCTGCTGTGTAATTTCCAGGTCTTGTAAGCAATAAATCTTTATTGTTCAAAATTTCTTGATGTTTTCAGCTGAAGTGTGACTTACAACCATAAATAAAACCACAAGCATGAATCTGACCATGTCATTGGCTATGGAGAAGGTGAGACCCACACAAAAATTGAATTTCCCTTTCTGAATGGAGAACACTGGCTTTCACCATCTATGACCATTGACCTCATTGTTTAATTGCAAGCACAAACCAGAAACATCACAATTACTGATCACTTATTCCATGGGACACGACTGCCTCACGTGGAGTAAGGGGATCCTATACAATCAGTTTTCTCTTTGGACCTACAGGTTCCCCTCCTTTCCAAAGTCCCTCAGGTCAGGACCTTTCTGTCCCACCCCTTCTGTGAGGCTGGTTCACAAATTTGTAGCCGCAGATGGTATAATGTCACACTGTGCACTCCATCACGGACCCCCCATATCCTAAATGACTTTTATGCATGCACTAAGGTACCGTTACTCTGCCCTAGATTTTAGTGAGCTGTGATTATGCAGCAGTGTAATGTGACCATCATAACAGCGTCATGTACAAGAGTGACACCACGATAAATACAATTACTGTGCTTCACACATTCACCCTCTTCCTCCACCTTCCTCTACCTCCTGTCAATCACTAACCTTTCTAACACTTCTAGATTCCTGCTCTTCCAAAATGTGATATAATAACAATGATAAGAATGAACCTTTTATATGTTCTTCTTCCCTGAGAAATATGTATTTAAAATCCATGTATATTTTTTGACTCAAAAGTTACTTAATTTTAAATTTTAATTAAGATCCCAGTGAATGAATATGCAACATAATTAGAGGATATCTGTGTTACCTCAAGTCTTAGTCATTATATAAAAACTGGTATAAAAATCAGTGTGCAGATTTTTGGTTGCTTTCATGTTTTGTGTTATGAATAGGTTCTGTAAACATTCACCTGAAGGTGTTTCTCTAGAATGTTATCATTTTGTTTTGTTTTGTTTTCTTTGTTTACATTTTAACATTTTTACTTTGAAATCATTTTAAGTATTTCCTGCAAACATCAGAAAATGAACAAACTTGTCATCTGGTTAAAGCTAAAGTAGTCTTAGTTCCAGATGCAAACAAAGCTGACATACCCACCAAGCCAGGCAAGGATGATGCTGAGGCCCAAAGAGAGACTCAGAGCCCACAGAAAGTTTCATTTTTGGACAAATCAGAAGAAAATTATTGAATGTACATGAACTGAGAAGGAAACTGTCCCAATTCCTAAGGACAGGGAATTTCTATTTCCTTTGAGACTCTTTGTGTAGGAATGGGCTGGCCTGAGTGACTCTGAGGATAGAAGAAGAGAAAGAACCTCACTCCCAGACAGTGTCCCGAGAAGTACACAGGCCCAGAGTGTTAAAAAAAAAAAAAAAGAATAAGAAAAATCACAGCCAGAGCTGAGTAGCCAGGTGCTGTGTGGTTCATGCTTTTGGCAGAGGAGTAACTAGGAATATGACTCAATTTCCCATGGACATGAGAACCATGTTAGCGCTGAGAACCTTGACCCACATCGATGTGTAAAAATCAGCCTTGAGTCCATTGATAATGAGGGAGCCCAGCCTGCCAGACTTGGAGGCAGAGAATGGACCTCTGTCCCCCTAGAGTGAATGGTAATAGTAATTACCATGGATGAGGTGTTTGGGGTCATTCCTGGGAGCAGTTTGTATCAGTTCACAGGAAACCATACCTGATTTGCAGATGATACTAGGGCAGGAGGTGGTGACCCTCTGTCCAGAGCCCCACA
Source organism: Martes flavigula (assembly GCA_029410595.1). Taxonomy (NCBI): domain Eukaryota; kingdom Metazoa; phylum Chordata; class Mammalia; order Carnivora; family Mustelidae; genus Martes; species Martes flavigula. Next base: position 24,764 of record JAODOS010000024.1, on the reverse strand, counting down.
CACTGAGGACTGCTGAGTCAGCACAGACTAGGATCAGGACCTTGGAAAAAGAACACACGTGCCTCTACTTAATTTTCTCACTGAAAATAAGCCATATTTTCTGTGTGCAGGGGTTTTGTCTCACTGCCTCATTGTCTGAGACACTGTAAGTGAGTATAACTGCACCCAGTCCAGTACTACAGCACAGTAATAGTCAGCCTCATCTTCAGACTGCAGCCCAGAGATGAGCAGAATTCCTGTATTAGTGGAGGAATCCATGGATCCAGACTCAAATAGGGACCCCAGGTCCCCCCTGGAGGAAGATGAGAACAGAGGAAAGAGGGAAAGGTCACATGTCCTCAGGTGGGACACAAGGAGGTGAATGACTATATCTTAGGCTGTGAGAGAGGGAGAGGTGTTCCAGAGTGTCAAGTGGTTGGAGGATGATACCCACAGAGATGAGGATGCCCTAACTTACATGGGTGAAGGTAGGTGAGAGAGCAGGTCGGGGGCAGGTGATGTGTGTGTTGTCCTGTGTCACATGGTGATCATGGTGTGAAAGTGTGGAAAAATTATAATAATTCAGAGACAAGAAGGGCTTCAATGACTGATACTCCAAGCTCTGAGGACTGCACTGTGGCCCCTTACCTGACTGTAAAGAGGGGTGGCTCTTCCACAGACCCTTCCCTCTCAAGCAGGTGGTTTGAGGCAGAGGCACTGGTCTCTCTGCCTGCAGAGATCTGAAAGGGACAAAGCCTCTAATGCCCTGAGACACCTCAGCTTCACATAATTTGGAGCCCATGTGGAAGAGGAGGCAGATGCAGGACAGCACAGCCTTTGTCCTGAGGATGGCAGACAATAGCAAAGGTCAGTTTTAGTGGCCCTGGAAGTGAAGGTCTCAGTTCTCCCTCCCAGGAAACCCTACAGGTAGGGCTCTAGGTAACTGACAGCCCCAATTCTCCTTTTATGGTTGCAGGGAAAATGTGAGTTCAGGGATCACTGAGTCTGGCTTTCCCTGGGGGAAGAAGTCTCCGCAAATGCCCCTCAGATGCCAGGACCTTCTGCATCCCTGTTGACATGCACAGACCTGTGGTCCCAGGCTCTTCCTACCTAAGCCTCCCTTCCATGTCTCCTTCCAGGGATCAGACCTACAGGATCTCCCTCCAACTACAGCTCCATCCCCAGTGATCCTTCACGAGCAGTTCCCTCTGAGGATCACATTATTTTCTTGTCGCTTATTGTCATCTGATTACGACACATGTCAAACTCAGTTCTCTGAGGCCTCGTTGTGCATGAGCAGTGAGAAGGGAGCATGATTAGGACAGAAGCCCAGGCAGAGGTGTCTGTGTGCCAAGCTGGGGTTGAGTGGCCAGGCCTCTTTTGTCTTCTCCAGTGACCAAAAAGGGAGGACAACTTACCTGAAATTTTTCCTCCTGGAGAATCTGTTCTATCCTTCATTCTTAGATTAGAGCCTGAGGATAAGCCTCAGAGTTTCTCCCCTGGGAGGCACCAGGGAGGAAGCAGCTGTTGGGATCTGGGACCACAGACCAGTGAGCATTACTCTCTGCCCAGCCAGATGGGCTACATTTGCTAAGTCCACAGCAGTACACACAGATGCTAATTCCTCAGCCTGGTGACTTTGGGGGATTATAGAGCAGGGAGCCCTCACTGAGAAGAAACTGGGAAAGGCACTCAGAGCCCCCTACTGTCAACTGGCCAAACCTTGGCTCTGGCTGGAAATGATGTTGGGGCAGGACTAACATTCAGCTCAGTCAGTCCACAAACATCAATGGGCTGTATGGCCTTGCTGTGACCCGACTTCCTCATATAGATGGATTTTCTAATTTCTCAAAGAGCAAATGCTTTCCAAATTAATAAAAAAATAAAGGCAATTTTACAAATAGGTCACATTTTTGTTATTAACTTTTCAAAGAGTTTTTGAATTAGACTATTAATAAAGTAAACACTGCCATAGTTAATTAAGTGATGACCCGAATTAGAAGAAATAAAAATTGTGGAGCATTGATATCAGAAGAGAATAAACTCTCTCAGGTAGCATTCACAATGAACTGTTCCAAATGTTTCTTCTCCATCATCTTCACAGCACACTGACTAGAAGCATCTGGCATGTGGAACAGGACAGCACATGGGCTATGGATCCACCTCATGTCTATCCAGATGAAGAGATGTTCCATATGATTTGGTTTCCATCATCAAATTACTGAATGAGGACATGATAATTAATGTCATTTGAATAAGAAGTATCTCACAAGGAGCTCACTGAATGTCCCTGTTTGTGGATATATTTTGGATGTGAGCTCCCTCCCCATAGCTATAATCAGAGAAGGAGGGATGAAGCCTGGGATTTGGGGGTCACACTGGAGAGATGGACACACCCTGGTAAAGTTGAGAATTGAGCATATGACCAGGAACCACTGGAGAGGAGAATGGGCCAGGGAGCCTCCCTTCCCATGGTGCTGTTGACTATCCCCCTCATTTTCTCTCCTGCCTCTAAAACTGGGAAGTTCTGACCCATGAGGAGGTTCTGGTTGCACTTTCCCATTAATTTAAATCACTGTGTAAGTATAACCACCCAAACACAGAACACAATAATAGTCAGCCTCATCCTCAGGCTGGGCCCCTGTGATGGTGAGGGTGGCTTTGTTCCCGGAGATGGATCCAGAGAAGTGGTCAGGGACACCTGAGGGGCAGCTGATTGTGCTGTAGATAATCATGTGAGGAGGTTGTCCTGGGGTCTGCTGGTACCAGCTCAGGTAGTGATCCGTAGAGACTGAACCAGAACTAAGGGCAAAGTTAAGTGTGACTGTCTCTCCTGGAGAAATGGTTAGTGATGGCAACTGGGTCACCACATTCTGAGAATCCACTCCTAAAACCAAGATGAGAGACAAGTTTTATTATTGGAGACAAGGGTCACCCCAAGACCTTAATTTTAGGTGCCCTTCAAGGATGAAGAGTACCCTCCCCTGATCTGAGCCATAAGTGAGGAGCCCAAGAAGAAGCACTATCCAGGCCATGGAAGGGACTGTCACAGGATGCAGGCTCCTCAGGCTCCTGGGCTAGAGTATTGTGTCCCTGGGCATTTTCATGCCTCTCTAACCCATTAAGAAGAGAAGATGCTTTATGCAAATCAACTTCCCCCTCTTCCTTCCCCAGGGTCACCCTGCTGTCCCCTGCAGGAGAATTTGAAAGAAGCACAAACTGGGAACTCACACAAACCAATGATTGCACGATTACTGGAATACTCAGTGGCAGTGGTAACATCATTTACCTAGTGAGCTCCTTAAACATCCCGGGTGAATTCAGCCAAGTCTCTTCTCTGGAAAGGCTGAGACTGAGGACATGGGTGTATTCTCCAAATCTTATCCCTGCTTCTAGTTCATTCTGAATCCATCCCAGACTTGGGCACACTTTCTGCTCTCCCCAGTGACAGCCCTGATTGTCTCCTTGTTGGATCTTAGTGGTCAGTCCTCCAATAGTGAGTCCACTGGGAATCTCAGAGTACCCATCTTGGGGGTGAAGGAAAAGCGTCTCCTCTGACTTAGTGCATAAACCTTTTTCTGGCAAAATTGGATAAGCATAGCAGGGCTCATTGTGCATATACTGAGTGACCCTCCAGGCTGCAGAGACCAACATTGTCTGTTCTAAGAAGCTGTCTAATCCATGAAGTCCTAGAATGTAACTGTAGACTTTGAGGAGGAAAGGTCAGAGTGTCACATTCTGAAAAAATTGTCCACATTGGATATAACAAATAGAAACAAGAGTGACTCATGATCAGAAATGAAAAGGATACTGTGTACCTGACTGGCTCAGTTGATAAAACACACAGTGCTTGATCTCAGGATTGTGAGTTAGAGCCCCACGTTGAGCACACTGGTCACTTAAAAAGGAAATCAATGAAATTTTTTTTAAAAAGGCACCATGTAAACAAGTGGATGTGACTATCAAAGTGCATTTTCAAATCTCTTTCCCTTGTGTTCTGCTGAGGAATAGAAAGACTTAGAAGTCGGAGAAGAGCCGAGTTAGTTAGAACTGGCAGGAGGATTAAGGGGGTTGATGAGGCTCAAGGTTGGTGTTTTTCTCCGGATGAGTTATAAATTTGATTGGCATTTTGGAATCAAAATATGAGGGCTGCGTGATTCAGTTTTGAGGGCTCATGTTGTTTCTGGGGATAGTCACCCACAGTGAAGACTCTGCTCCCTAAATGTGCAAGGGCCAATGATAGATTCTCCTGGTTTTTCTGACCAAAAGGCAGACCACTGATATCTCAGGAGCAGTCATTCAGTGCGCCCTGATGATATCAGACACCATGCCCCCCAGCCCATGCCATACTCCCCAGAAGTCCTGGAACATTCAGGTGGACTTTTCTGATGTCAACACCCAGGGCACTAGAATGATCGGGTCAGTTTGGAGTTGAACCATTCATTTTTCCAGGGCATCAATACCCTCAGGTGGAAATATAAGGGAAATATTCAAGTTATGAGATATTTTAGGAGTATCTGATAATCTGACTTTGCTTCTGCTTTGTCCCTGGTTTCATTAATGGGACGTAATTCACTTGAATCAAGCTTAATGCTTAAGACTAACAGAGAAGTTCATGGATTCCTCCCTAGTGATAACTCTACCTGGGTTAGACTTACAGGTTAGCTTATTTGGTTATTGTTGTTGTCAGGGTCTCCTGTTAGGTTCATCAGCTCCCACGGCATATATCTTGTCCTTATATCTGTCTTTGTCACTGAACAACATGTTTCTCATCTTCTATTATTTCTGTGGGTTCTCATTTATGCTTTAATAATTATTATATTTGTGTAATAATTAATTTGTATGAACTCTGAAATGTTTAAGATGTTTTCATCAAATGTTGCAAATGATCTGAGACAAAGATTGATATTTAATAACATTTTTATAAGTGATCTATAAAATTAATATGCTGCTGTCCACTGAAAATCTACTCTTTTGTTCCACTTCCTTCCCGAATGGATAACTATTCATACTTTAAAGGATGTGTTGTAGTTATATCTATCTATCTATCTATCTGTAGATAGATAGATAGATAGATAATTTATACCTTATATATTTATTTTGTATATTTATATATTTATATTTATTTTATATTTTTATTTTATATTTATATATAATTTATATATATATGCCATGTATATGATTCATATAGTAATAGATAAATATATATAAGATTTATATATTATATACATATATGCATGCATACATTATATATAAAATATATAAATACATTTATGATTCTATAACAGTATATATTATTATTATTACAAAACAAGATCTTGCTTTTTGTGTTCTACTTTCCATGATCAGCATTTCCACATAATGTGTAATTGGTGATCTTTGTTTAGCAATACATGTAGATCTGTCTCATTTTGATTTATAGTTCATCTTTATCCCATAGGATGATTTGGTGTATTTTGGCCACTTTTCCAATGAGACGCACTCATGCTTGTTTCAATTATTTTTTGTTATGTATGACTCTGAACTGGACATATTTGTATATTCATTATTAAGTTTCTTAGGTAGATAATTTTCTTTAATACTTTTTCAAAAATATAGTACTGAGTCAAAATATGTATATATTTAATATTTTGATAAAATATTAAAAATTTATATTCCAAAATGGATCAAAAAATTTGTAAACATTCAGACCCATCTCATCCCCATATCTGCATGGATGGGTAACATTTACTTTATCCTAGAAGTCAGGTGTCTGGTCATGGGATGCCAATATGACATGATCATAGTTGTACCCAGACTTGGTGAAAACAAGTTTAGGTTTTCCTTCCTCATCTGGGTCTCCCTCTGCACCAAGCACCACTATAATAGTAGCTCCCAATGGTATTCTGCCTTTTCTTAGGGCTGGGCACCAGCGAGGGTCAGGGTAGATTTTCTTGCAAGGAGAAAACCTGAGAAATTGGTGGGGTTCCAGGAGTGTTTATTGCTTGTTTCCTAAATCAATTCCCTGGGGACTTGGCCAGGTTTCTGCTGCAATCACTATGGATAGTGAGCATTGGTGACTACTTCAGTGATGGAGTAGTAGGTGAGAGTGACCGTTTCTCCTGGGGACACAGTCAATGAGGGCTCCTGAGTCACCACAGCCTGATAAATAACTGGTCCTTCAAATGGAAATAGATGCATGTTAGCAAAGAAGAATAAAGATGGAAGTAGCTCTCCAAAGGCTGGCTTTTCAAATCTCCATGAACCTGGGCAGTGTGTAAGGAGGAAGAGGAGGAGGAGAGGAGTCCAGGTCATGGTGTGGACTTTCCATAGTTTCCCTGGCCTTACATGTGGTACTGGTCTGGCATGTGTCCTTTGTCTCCTCCTGATCTCCAAGGTACTGGAGGCTCATTATGCAAATACGAGCCCACAGTGTCATTTGAATCTGGGACCTCAGCTCAGCTAATAGCTTCTATCCCAAGAGGAGATGCAGACCTCCTCTTAGGAGAATTCTGAGTTTGTCCCCTGGGAGGAAGAGCTCTGAGTTTGTCCCTTGGGAGGAAGCAGCTGCTGTCACCTCTCACTTAGGGTGTGAAAGGAATGCAGAGCCCAGTCAGGTGGAGCCATTTCAGTTGATTTCAGGCCTTACCAGCTCTGGGAATGTCCACAGCACCCCCTAGTGACATCCTGAAGAGTCTACTCCTGGCGGAGGGAATTAGTTAGAAAGGATATAGTTCATTTGTGCTTTCCAAAAGGAAATAACAAGTGTTTTCTATTCTTGAGTTTGTTCAAAGAAGGTTCTTTATTAATTCCCTCTATTGTATTTTCAGTTCTATAATTTCTATTTGGTGTGTTTTGATGACGTCTATTCAAGTTCTGCATTTCTATTTTTCTATTTTTTCCAAGAGCATCTATAGCTGTTCATCAGATTGATTTTGCGATTGTTGCCTGAAAATATCCGTCATCTAATTTCAGCAACTGAGTAACCCTAGTGGTAGTGGCAGTACATTCTTCTATCCCATTCAAGTTTTTATTTTAATGGTTCTTCTTTTTTAATTCAATTAATTAACATATAGTGTATTTTTTGTTTCAAAGTTAGAGTTTAATGACTCATCATTTGCACATAACAACTAGTGCATGTTACAGCAAGTGCCTTCCTTCCTTAAAGCCTTAATTCCCTAAGTGCCTTCCTTAATGCCCATCACACAGTTAACTCATCCCACACCCACCTCCCCTCCAGCAACCCTCAGTTTGTGTAATATAGTTGAGTCTTTTATCATTTGTGTCTCTCTGATTTAGGCTTATTTTATTATTCCCTCTATTCCCCTATGATCCTCTCTTTTGTTTCTTAAATTCCACATATGAATGAAATCAAATGATAATTGTCTGTCTCTAGTGGACTTATTTCACTTATCATAACACCCGCTAGTTCCATCTAGTCAGGCAATGGTTAAGATTCCACTTTCTTGATGGCTGTGTAATATTCCATTTATATATATATATATATATATATATATATAATTATATAATAGTGGATAATGATTATATACAATTATTATATTAATTATAATTGACATTATTTTATATATTATATAATAATAGATAATAATAAATAATGGAATATTACACAGCCATCAAGAAAGTGGAATCTTAAATTTTATATATATTTTTTAAATGTTCATATTTATATTATATATTTTATATTATATTATATTATATATGATTTTATACTTATATATTATATATAATATGATTATATATATGGAAATAGTCCATATATCCCTCAATAGATGAACGCATAAAAATATGAATAAAATTTAAATATATATATATATAAAATTTAAGATTTAAGATTATATTACAATGTAATTATAATTATAATCATATCATATAATTATATATATTATATATAATATGATTATATATATTATATATCTATAATATATATAATCATATTATATATAATATATATATAATATATATAATATATATATCTATAATATATATAATCATATTATATATAATATATATAATTATATGATATGATTATAATTATAATTACATTGTAATATATAATATATATAATATAATATCATAATATAATATATATATAATATAATATCATATATGATATGATTATAATTATAATTACATTGTAATATAATCTTAAATCTTAAATTTTATATATATATATATTTAAATTTTATTCATATTTTTATGCGTTCATCTATTGAGGGATATATGGACTATTTCCATAGTTTAACTATTGTGTATATTGCTGCTATAAAGGTTGGGGTGTAGTTGCTCCTTGGCATCACTATATTTGTAACCTTTGTGTAAATACCTAGGAGTGCAATTGCTGGGTTGTAGGATAGCTCTATTTTTTAACTTCTTAACTGACTGAGCCAAGCAGGTATCCTTATTTTTAACTTCTTGAGGAAAGTACACACTGTATTCCAGAGTGGCTGTACTAACTTGCAATCCCACCAGTGGTGTAAGGGGTTCCCATTTTGCCAGTATCTGTAGTTTCCTGTCTTAATTATAGACATTATTTTTTATTAATTTTTTTATTTATTTTCAGCGTAACAGTATTCATTGTTTTTTCACCACACCCAGTGCTCCATGCAATTTGTGCCCTCCCTAATACCCAACACTTGGTTCCCCCAACCTCCCATCCCCCGCCCCTTCAATACCCTCAGGATGATTTTCAGAGTCCATAGTCTCTCATGGTTCACCTCCCCTTCCAATTTCCCTTAACTCCCTTCTCCTCTCCATCTACCCTTGTCCTCCATATCATTTGTTATGCTCCACAAATAAGTGAAACCATATGATACTTGACTCTCTCTGCTTGACTTATTTCACTCAGCATAACCTCTTCCAGTCCTGTCCATGTTGCTACAAAAGTTGGTTATTCATCCTTTCTTATGGAGGCATAATACTCCATAGTGTATATGGACCACATCTTCCTTATCCATTCATCCGTTGAAGGGAATCTTGGTTCTTTCCACAGTTTGGCGACCGTGGCCATTGCTGCCATAAACATTGGGGTACAGATGGCCCTTCTTTTCACAACATCTGCATCGTTGGGGTAGATACCCAGCAGTGCAATTGCAGGGTCATAGGGAAGCTCTATTTTTAATTTCCTGAGGAATCTCCACACTGTTCTCCAAAGTGGCTGCACCAGTTTGCATTCCCACCAACAGTGGAAGAGGGTTCCCCTTTCTCCACATCCTCTCCAACACACGTTGTTTCCTGTCTTGCGAATTTTGGCCATTCTAACTGGTGTAAGGTGGTATCTCAATGTGGTTTTGATTTGAATCTCCCTGATGGCTAGTGATGATGAACATTTTTTCATGTGTCTGGTAGCCATTTGTATGTCTTCATTGGAGAAGTGTCTGTTCATATCTTCTGACCATTTTTTTTTCAATTATTTTTTTTTAATTTTTTATTTATTTTCAGCATAACAGTATTCATTGTTTTTTCACCACACCCAGTGCTCCATGCAATCTGTGCCCTCCCTAATACCCACCACCTGGTTCCCCCAACCTCCCACACCCCGCCCCTTTAAAACCCTCAGGTTGTTTTTCAGAGTCCATAGTCTCTCATGGTTCACTTCCCCTTCCAATTTCCCTCAACTCCCTTCTCCTCTCCATCTACCCTTTTTAATATGATTGTCTGTTTTGTTTGTGTTGAGTTTGAGGAGTTCTTTATAGATCCTGGATAACAACCTTTTGTCTGTACTATCATTTGTAAATATCTTCTCCCATTCCGTGGGTGGCCTCTTTGTTTTGTTGACTGTTTCTTTTGCTGTGCAGAAGCTTTTGATCTTAATGAAGTCCCAAAAGTTCATCTTTGCCTTTGTTTCCTTCACCTTTGAAGACATATCTTGAAAGAAGTTGCTGTGGCTGATATCAAAGAGGTTACTGCCTATGTTCTCCTCGAGGATTCTGATAGATTCCTGTCTCATGTTGAGGGCTTTTATCCATTTCAAGTTTATCTTTGTGTACGGTGTAAGAGAATGGTCGAGTTTCATTCTTTTACATATAGCTGACCAGTTTTCACAGCACCATTTATTGAAGAGACTTTCTTTTTTCCACTGGGTCTTTTTTCTTGTTTTGTCGAAGATTATTTGACCATAGAGTTGAGGGTCCATATCTGGGCTCTCTACTCTGTTCCACTGGTCCATGTGTCTGTTTTTATACCAGTACCATGCTGTCTTGGTGATCACAGCTTTGTAGTAAAGCTTGAAATCAGGTAATGTGATGCCACCAGTTTTATTTTTGTTTTTCAACATTTCCTTAGCAATTTGGGGTCTCTTCTGATTCCATACAAATTTTAGGATTATTTGCTCCAGCTCTTTGAAAAATACTGGTGGAATTTTGATCAGAATGGCATTAAAAGTATAGATTGCTCTGGGCAGTATAGACATTTTAACGATGTTTAGTCTTCTGATCCAAGAGCATGACATGGTCTTCCAACTTTTTGTGTCTTCTTCAATTTCTTTTAGGAGTGTTCTGTAGTTACTCGAGTACAGATCTTTAACCCCTTTGGTTAGGTTTATTCTGAGGTATCTTATGGTTCTTGGTGCTATAGTAAATGGAATCGATTCTCTAATTTGCCTTACTGTATTTTCATTGTTAGTGTATAAGAAAGCCGCTGATTTCTGGACATTGACTTTGTATCCTGCCACATTACTGAATTGCTGTATGAGTTCTAGTAGTTTGGGGGTGGAGTCTTTCGGGTTTTCCATATAAAGAATCATGTCATCTGTGAAGAGAGAGAGTTTGACTTCTTCCTTGCCAATTTGGATACCTTTTATTTCTCTTTGTTGTCTGATTGCTGTTGCTAGGACTTCTAATACTATGTTGAACAAGAGTGGTGAGAGTGGGCATCCTTGTCGTGTTCCTGATCTCAACGGGAAGGCTGCAAGCTTTTTCCCATTGAGGATGATATTTGCTGTGGGCCTTTCATAGATAGATTTGATGAAGTTCAGGAATGTTCCCTCTATCCCTATACTTTGAAGCGTTTTAATCAGGAATGGATGCTGGATTTTGTCAAAAGCTTTTTCTGCATCAATTGAGAGGATCATGTGGTTCTTCTCTCTTCTCTAATTGATTTGTTCTATCACAATGATTGATTTGCGAATGTTGAACCATCCTTGTAACCCAGGGATGAATCCCACCTGGTCATGGTGGATAATCTTTTTAATGTGCTGTTGGATCCTGTTTGCTAGGATCTTGTTGAGAATCTTAGCCTCCGTATTCATCAGTGATATTGGTCTGAAATTCTCCTTTTTGGTAGGGTCATTGCCTGGTTTGGGGATCAGGGTAATTCTGGCATCATAAAAAGAGTCTGGAAGTTTTCCTTCTGCTTCAATTTTTTGAAACAGCTTCAGGAGAATAGGTGTTATTTCTTCTTTGAAAGTTTGATAGAATTCCCCAGGGAATCCGTCAGGTCCTGGGCTCTTGTTTTTTGGGAGGTTTTTGATCACTGTTTCAATCTCGTTACTAGATATTGGTCTATTCAGGTTGTCAATTTCTTCCTGGTTCAATTTTGGGAGTTTATAGTTTTCCAGGAATGCATCCATTTCATCTAGGTTGCTTAGCTTATTGGATATAACTGTTGATAATAACTTCTGATGATTGTTTCTACTTCTTGGTGTTAGTTGTGATTTCTCCCTTTTCATTCATAATTTCATTAATTTGGGCTTTCTCTCTTTTCTTTTGGATTAGTGTGGCCAATGGTTTATCGATCTTATTGATTCTTTCAAAAAACCAGCTTCTAGTTTCATTGATACGTTCTACTGTATCTCTGGTTTCTACCTCATTGATCTCTGCTCTAATCTTGATTATTTCCCTTCTTACGTGTGCAGTTGGTTTGATTTCTTGTTGATTCTCCAGTTCTTTAAGGTGTAGAGATAGCTGGTGTATTCTGGATTTTTCAATTTTTTTGAGGGAGGCTTGGATGGCTATGTATTTCCCCCTTAGGACCGCCTTTGCTGTATCCCATAGGTTTTGGAGTGAAGTGTCTTCATTCTCATTGGTTTCCATAAATTGTTGAAGTTCTTCTTTGATCTCCTGGTTGATCCAAGCATTCTTAATCAAGGTGGTCTTTAGCTTCCAGGTGTTTGAGTTCCTTCTGAACTTTTCCTTGTGATTGAGCTCCAGTTTCAAAGCATTGTGATCTGAGAATACGCAGGGAATAATCTCAGTCTTTTGGTATCAGTTGAGCCCTGATTTGTCACCCAGTGTGTGGTCTATTCTGGAGAAGGTTCCATGAGCACTTGAGAAGAATGACTATTCTGTTGTTTTAGGGTGGAATGTTCTGTATATATCTATGAGGTCCATCTGGTCCAATGTGTCATTCAATGCTCTTATTTCTTTATGGATTTTCTGCTTCGATGATCTGTCTATTTCTGAGAGAGGTTTGTTAAGATCTACTATTAATGTATTCATATCAATATGACTCTTTATCTTGATTAATAGTTTTGTTATGTAATTGGCTACTCCCATATTGGGGCCATAGATATTTACAATTGTTAGATCATCTTGGTGGATAGTCCCTTTAAGAATGATGTAGTGTCCTTCTGTATCTCTGACTACCGACTTTAGTTTAAAATCTAATTTATCTGATATGAGAATCGCTACCCTGGCCCTCTTTTGAGGCCCATTGGCATGAAAGATGCTTCTCCATCCCTTCACTTTCAGTCTGGGTGTATCTTTAGGTTCAAAATGGGTCTCTTGTAGACAACATATGGATGGGTCCTGTCGTTTTATCCAATCTGCAACTCTGTGTCGTTTTATGGGCGCATTTAGGCCATTCACATTGAGAGTGATTATTGAGAGATACATTTTTATTGACATTGTGTTATCTTTGAAGTCTTTCTTTCTGTCGATTGTCTCTGTATTTCTGTTCAATGCTATTCTTAGGGTTTTTCCTCTTTTATAGAACCCCCCTTAATATTTCCTGCAGTGTCGGTTTGGTGGTTGCATAGTCTTTTAAGCCTTGCCGCTCTTGGAAACTCTTTATCTCTCCATCCATTTTGAATGTCAGTCTTGCTGGATAAAGTATTCTTGGCTGCATGTTCTTCTCATTGAGTGCCCTGAATATATCTTGCCAGCCCTTTCTGGCTTGCCAGGTCTCTGTAGACAGGTCTGATGTTATTCTGATGGGCTTTCCTCTGTACATAAGGATCTTCTTTGTCCTAGCGGCTTTCAAGAGATTGTATCTACAATTATGATTCCTCAATTTTACTATGAGGTGCGTGGATGTTTTTTTGGAATTTATAATCTTGGGGGGAGACCATTCTGCCTCTAGTACATGAACACTTGTTCCATTCGCAAGATAGGGAAAATTTTCATGAAGAACTTGTTCCACTATATCTTCCTGACTTCTTTCTTTCTCCTCCCCTTCAGGGATTCCAATAATTCTGATGTTGGAACGTTTCATGACATCATTTATTTCCCTGACTCTGTTTTCGTGGCTTCTAAGCTGTTTGTTCCAGGCTTCCTCCTGATCCTTTCTCTCTATCTGTTTGTCCTCCAGATCACTAATTCTATCTTCTGTCTCTGTTACCCTAGCTTTTAGAAAATTTAGATTAGATTGGAACTCCTTGAGAGCATTGTGAACCTCATCCCTGGTGGCCTTCAGCTCTGCCCTAACATTATGAACATCATCCCTGATGGCTTTCAATTCTGCCCTAATCAATTCCATTTGGTCATCCATGGCTTTCTCCAACCTAGCTATTGCCTGGATAATTGTTAGCCTGAATTCTCTTTCTGACATATTGTCTATGTTGATAGCCATTTGCTCTGTTGCAGAAGGCCCATCCTCTGTATTTTTCTTCTGTTGGGGATTCCTCCTCCTAGTCATTTTGGTGAGAGATGACTGGACAGATGTAGCTGGATGTATCGACCGTGGTGCCATCAAGGTGCACATTGGAACGCTTCTGAGCACTCAGGATTCCCCACCCAAACGAGAGAAAAAAGAAAAAAAAAAGAAAAAAGAGAGAGAGAGAGAGAGGAAAAAAAGGGAAGATAAAAGAGAAGGTTCAGCCCAAATGGGCCCCAGGGTAAGATTTATGACATATACAAACAAGAACTGACAAACAAAAAGACTGATAAAAGTATATGAAGAGAGAAAAAAGAAATATATATATATATATATATATATATATATATATATGAGCAAAAAAAGTAAGAGCCTCGTCAAAAAGAACCCCAAGTATAAGATTTATATGCTATCAGAACAAACATAAATACACAGAGACACTGGCAGAAGAAAAAGATGGGAGCATGGTTATAGATTCTCAGTGTGGGCGAGGAAGGTTATTTTGATTCTTCCTGGATGTATCTTGATATCTTTGTTAAAGAACTCAACTTTCCTAAGATAAAGGGGGATTAAAAATTGGTTTACCTATCGGGGTAGCATTGATTGGAGAAAGGGGGTTAGCTTGAATCTTAACTCTATATGAATATTAGAAAATAAAAATAAAAAAGGAATAAACTGGACTAAACTAAACTAAAATTTTTTTAAAAAATTTAAAAAATAGAAAATCCAAAGAAAAACACATGTGTATGTATCAAAAAATTCAGGTTAGAGATTTATTATGGAATTTGATGTACTGGACATCTCACTGTGATGATAAATAGGTTAAAAAATTATCTATATAAAAAAAGAAAAAAAAATGAACCAGAATAGTGGGAATGAATTAAAAATAAAAGTTGTATCTATGAAGTAGTGGTGGTTGTTCTCTTGTAGTCTTTCTTTTTTTCTTTCCTGATTTGTTTTCTGGGGGAGGGGGCTGCCACGTGGGTTTTCAGTCAATGATGTTCCCTGAGTTAAGTCCTCCAGCCCCCCTCAAGGGGGTGGGCTCTGAGGAAAGCAGTTTTTTCAGGATTTTGTTCTCTGAAGGTTTTTATGTTTGTTCACTTCTTTTCTCTCGCCTTGACAGCTTTTGATGGTTTTTGGAGGTTTAGAGGAAAGCAAACTGCACCCTGACCTCCCTCTCAGAGAGAAGCCTCAGTTTGCTCCCCTGCAGGTGCTGCAGCTGCTGGGCCGCTGGCAGAGCAGGTTCTGAGTCTCAGTCCCTGGGACGCAGGATCTCCTGCTTGTATGCAAAACCACAGCAGTGGCGGCTGTCTGGGCAGCTCCAGACCGCCAGATAGGTTCCAAGCAGTGATTGTACACTGAGATTTTCCCGCTGGCCGGGGCTAAGAGCGCTGGGCTTGCGCGCACCTTTCCCAGGGGAGGGTTTGGTGCGCAGGTGTCTCTGATTCTATCGGCTCTATGGCAGCGTGGGTCCCAGAACACCAGGCTGGGCGATCTTGCACCTCTCTCAGGGGAGGGTGAGGGGCGCGCGCATCTCCAGCAAGGTGCGCGTTCTGCTGTCTGGTGTGGCTCCCAGCCCCTCACGGGAGCCAGACTCCACTCATTCTCGGGTGCGCTGGTGGCTCAGAGACAAAGACCTGGTTTCTCCGCCGCACTCTCTCTGGCTCAGCGCCAGGGGAGGCTGTCCTGGGTCTGGGGACTTAAGCCCCTGTCCCTAGCCACCCTGATTCCCACAATATCCCCCCGCGATCCTTTGCTCTTTTGAGTGCTTTCAACCAGACTCCAAGTTAATGCTGGTCCCCAGACGCAGGGCACTCTCATACTGGGGTATTGTTTTCCAATCGGTCGCCTCTGGTGGCTCCCTCCCCCTTTTGTTTATCTTCCGATATCAGTCCGATGTTCCCACTCCACTTTACCTGCCCCCTGGTGTCTTCTGACCCCCGTAGAGATCCAGACGTGTATAATTCTGATCTCAGGTTGATTTCATGGGTGATCAGAGTTCTTTGGTAGGTAATCAGCTCACTTTAGGATACAGGTTGAAAAGGCGCCTCCTCCTACTTCCCCGCCATCTTGTCTCCTCCTAATTATAGACATTCTGACTGATGTGTGGTGTTACCTCTTTGGGGTCTTGATTTGAATTTCCCTGATGTGGAGGATTTTTTCATGTGTCTGCTGGTCATTTGTATGTCTTCTTTGAAGAAATATCTTTTCATGGTTTCTGACCATTACTTGGCTGGATTATTTGTTTTTGATTTGTTTGCTAATTTATTTTACATTGGATAATGTATACTAGCTGGTCCCTGAAATGGAAATAGACATTTTTGAATACCAGCCCATTATCTGATAAGATATTGGCAAATATTCCCCTCCATTCTGTAGGTTGTCTTTTGTTTTTGTTGTTACTTTACTTTCCCGTGCAAAGCTTTTTATCTTCATTTTTGTTATTGTTTCCCTTGCCACTGAAGACATGGCATGCAACAAGTTGCTATGACCGAGGTCAAAGAGGTTGCTGCTGTTTTCTTCTCTAGGATTTTGATGGATTCCTGTCTCACTTTTAGGTATTTAATCCATTTTGAGTTTATTTTTCCAAAGAGGTTAAAGATCTGTACTCAAGGAACTACAGAACACTCCTAAAAGAAATTGAAGAAGACACAAAAAGATGGAAGACCATTCCATGCTCTTGGATCGGAAGAATAAACATTGTTAAAATGTCTATACTGCCCAGAGCAATCTATACTTTTAATGCCATTCCAATCAAAATTCCACCAGTATTTTTCAAAGAGCTGGAGCAAATAATCCTAAAATTTGTGTGGAATCAGAAGAGACCCCAAATTGCTAAGGAAATGTTGAAAAACAAAAATAAAACTGGTGGCATCACGTTACTTGATTTCAAGCTTTACTACAAAGCTGTGATCACCAAGACAGCATGGTACTGGCATAAAAACAGACACATGGACCAGTGGAACAGAGTAGAGAGCCCAGATATGGACCCTCAACTCTATGGTCAAATCATCTTCGACAAAACAGGAAAAAATATCCAGTGGAAAAAAGACAGTCTCTTCAATAAATGGTGCTGGGAAAACTGGACAGCTATATGTAGAAGAATGAAACTCGACCATTCTCTTACACTATACACAAAGATAAACTCGAAATGGATCAAAGACCTCAACGTGAGACAGGAATCCATCAGAATCCTCGAGGAGAACATAGGCAGTAACCTCTTTGATATCAGCCACAGCAACTTCTTTCAAGAGATGTCTCCACAGGCGAAGGAAACAAAAGTGAAAATGAACTTGTGGGACTTCATCAAGATCAAAAGCTTCTGCACAGCAAAGAAACAGTTAACAAAACAAAGAGGCAACCCACGGAATGGGAGAAGATATTTGCAAATGACAGTACAGACAAAACGTTGATTTCCAGGATCGATAAAGAACTCCTCAATCTCAACACACACAAAACAGACAATCATATTAAAAAATGGGCAGAAGATATGAACAGACACTTCTCCCATGAAGACATACAAATGGCTATCAGACACATGAAAAAATGTTCATCATCACTAGCCATCAGGGAGATTCAAATCAAAACCACATTGAGATACCACCTTACACCAGTTAGAATGGCCAAAATTAGCAAGACAGGAAACAACGTGTGTTGGAGAGGATGTGGAGAAAGGGGAACCCTCTTCCACTGTTGGTGGGAATGCAAACTGGTGCAGCCACTTTGGAGAACAGTGTGGAGATTCCTCAGGAAATTAAAAATAGAGCTTCCCTATGACCCTGCAATTGCACTACTGGGTATCTACCCCAAAGATACAGATGTAGTGAAAGAAGGTCCATCTGTACCCCAATGTTTATAGCAGCAATGGCCACGGTCGCCAATCTGTGGAAAGAACCAAGATGCCCTTCAACGGATGAATGGATAAGGAAGATGTGGTCCATATTTTTCTGTATACCTTAAGAAAATGGTTCAGTTTCATTCTTCCGCATGTGGCTGTCCATTTTTCCCAACATCATTTGTTGAAAGATACTGTTCCCCCCCCCTTTGTATATTCTATCTATCCTATTTTGTCAAAGACTAGTTGCCCATTGAGTTGAGGGTCTACGTCTGGTTCTCTATTCTGTTCCATTGATTATGTAACTGTTTTTGTGCCAGTACAATACTAGCTTGGTGATTACAGCTCTGTAAGATGGTCTCAAATCTGGAATTATGATGTCACCAGCATTTGTTTTATTTTTTTAATTTAAATTCAATTTTAAAACATACAGTACATCATTATTTTTTATATACAGTTCAATGATTCATTAGTTGCGTATAGTACCCAGTGCTCATCACATCACATTCCTTTGGCTAACTGGACACTCTTTTGTTTCCATACAAATTTTAGTATTACCCAGCTCTTTGAAAAATGTTGATGGTATTTGATAGAGATTGCGTTGAATGTATACATTCTTGGGAGCCCATATATTTTTACAGTACCTGTTCTTCCAGTACATGAGCATGGACTGTTTTCCCATTTCTTTGTGTCTTCCTCAATTTCTTTCATGAGTTTTCTATAGTTTGTTCCCCCCCACCCCCGCCCAGTACAGATACTTGGCCTCTTTGGTTTGGTTCACTCATAGGTATCTAATGTTTTTTGACGCAATTGTAAATGGGATCAATTTGTTCATTTCTTTCTTCTGTCTCATAATTAGTCTATAAAAATTGTGACTGATTTCTGGTCATTGATTTTATATCCTTCTAGTTTGCTGGATTCTTGTAAGAGTTCTGACAATTTTTGGGTGGATCTTTTGGGTTTTCAACAGAGAGTATCAGGTCATCTGTGAAGAGTGAAATTTTGACTGCTTCCTTGCCAATTTGAATGTCCTTTATTTCTATTTGTTGTATGATTGCTGAGATTAAGATTTCCATTATCACATTGAAAAGCAGTGGTGAGAGTGGACATCCTTGTCATGATTATGACCTTGGGGAAAACCACTCAGTTTTTCCACGTTGAGAAGAGAATGATATTCACTATGGGATTTTCATATCTGGTTTTTATGATATTGAGGTATGTTCCCTGTCTCCATACACTGTAGAAAATTTTAATCGAGGAAAAAAAAATGCTGTTTGTCAACCACTTTTTCTGCATCTATTGAGAGGATCATATGATTCTTGCCTTTTTTTTAAATTAATGTGGTGTATCACACTGATTGACTTGTGGATGTTGAACCATCATTTCCATCCAGGAATAAATCCCAATTGGTCCTATGAATAATCCTTTTATGTACTATTGGATCCTTTTGGTGAGTATTTTGGTGAGCATTTTTGTAATTGTGTTCATCAGGAATATTGACTGGTAATTTTCCTTTTTATTGGGGTCTTTGGTTTGGGGATCCAGGTAATACTGGCATCATAGAATGGGTTAGGCATTTTCCTTCCATTTTTATTTTTTGGAATATTTTCAGAAGAATAGGTGTTAATTCTTCCTTAAATGATTGGTAGAATTCCCCCTGGGAAAACTCCTGATTCTGGACTCTCATTTGTTGGGACATTTTTGATTACTGCTTCAATTTCTTTCCTGCATATGGGTCTATTCAGAGCTTATATTTCTTCATTTTTAGTTTTAGTAGTTTATGTTTATAAGAATGCATCCTTTTCCTCAAGAAAACCCATCTAACTTTTTGGCATATATTTACTCTTAATAATTTCTTATAATTCCTTGTATTTCTGAAGTGTTGGCTCTGTATCTGCTTTCTTTCATGATTTTATGTATTTGGTTCCTTTGCCTTATATTTTTGGTAAGTCTGGCTAGGTGTATATCAATTTTCTTAATTTTTTCAAGGAACTAGCTTCTTGCTTTGTTAAACTGTTATACTGTATTTTTTTTTATTTCAACATCATTGATTTCTGATCTAATTATTTTTTATTTATATTCTCCTGTTGAATTTAGGCTTTCCTTCCTGTTCTTTTTCTAGATTCTTCAGGTGTAAGGTTAGGTTGTATTTTTGAGACATTTCTGCTTCTTGAGGCCTGTATTGCAATCTACTTGAGGGTATATTTGTTGACACATTTGAATGAGAAACATCACACAAACAGTAGTGAAGTCACTGAGTTTCCATGTTGGTGAATACATTTTGGACCTGAGTCCTCTTCCCATCCATCTAAGCAGAATTAGAGAGAGAATACCAGTCTTGGAGGGTCTCACTGAAGAGATGACACACTCTGGGAGATAGGGGATGGAGTATATGACAATGAGCCACTTGACTGGAGAATAAGGCCAGGGGACATCCCTTCTCATGGGGGTGTTGTATGTTTCACCCCCTCAAATTTTCCTCTGTCCCTAAAGGCTCAGCCATTGTGAGAACATGAGAGGTCCTAGTTGTTCTTTCCCAGTATATAGCATACAGTGATAGATGGCCTCATTACCAGGTGTAGTCCTAGTGATTGTAAGGGTGGTTTTGTTGCCAGAGATGAATCCAGATAAGTGTTCAGGGACCCCAGAGTAGGTTGTTTGTCTGGCAGATAAAGGGAGCCAGGCCTGGAGTCTGATGTTGCCAGCTAGGGCAGTTAATTTTATGGACTGACAAAGATCTAGGACCACAGATGAGTGTGACTGTCCCTCTTAGAGACACTGACAGTGATGGCTCGTGGGCTACCACAATCTGAGAATCTTCCCCCAAAAAACAAAAGAGAGACATGTGTTATTATGGGACATAAAATTCTTCTTGAGACACTGCATTTTTGTGCCCCCCCCCATGGAAGAAGAATCAATGTCTCTGACCTGAGCTATTAGTGAGGTACCTGGGAAGAAGCACAAGCCTGGTTATGGTGGGGATCCTCACATGATGTGGCTTCCTCTGTTTCCTGAGCTGGAATGTGGTGTCCCTGGGGACTTTTCACTTGTCCAGACTAATTAGAAGGAGAAGGTATTTCATGCAAAACAGGTTACTCTCTCTCCTTGTCCCAGGATCTACATGATGTTCCCTGGGGGGACATTTCTTAGGGGGAAATCTCCCCTAAAGGACATCAAGAATGAGGGAGATGTTCGGATCTCACACAGACCAATGGATGCACAGTTTTGGGACACTGAATGACTGGGTGTGCCCTTTTACCAAATAAGCTTCCCCAGAACTCTGGTGACCTCAGAATTGAGTTTCTTTTCTGGAAGCCTTGAAAGCTGAATTGGGAGAAAGGGGTGCTCTCCACCTCCTTGTCCTGCTTCCAATTCATCCATAATCTAACCCCAAGCCTGAAACTTTTCCTTCCCTTTAATATTCTCGATTGTGTTCTTTGACTCATGAAAGGTGATATTCTTAGTGGGAGTCTTCTCTCACGTCATAAATCCAGAGGAAAATGATAAAGCCATATATGGGTATGTGGAAAGACAGTGTCTCCCACTGACATAGTCCTAAAAACTGTCTCCAGTGGCACCAGTGTGGTGACAGGGCTGGGGTGTCACACAGAGCTCTGTGCTATCAGCCTTAAGCTGTTTTCTGAAAGATGGCAAGCTATTTTCTGTTCTAAAAACTCATCAGTATTCTGGGGTCAATCGAAGTGTTTGTAGTATTTTGGGAGAAAATTAATTATCTCAACAATAAATTAAGACATTTCTCACGATACCAGGTGATAAATTAGGAAAATATCTGACTCATAATCAGAAGTAAAAACAGCAGTGTCTGCATCAGTGGGTGTGATCATCATGGAGCATTTAAACTCCCTTTCTTTCTTTTTTAATTTTTATTTTTTAAAATTTCTTTTCAGTGCTCCAGATTTCGTTGTTTATGCACCACACCCAATGCTCCATGCAATATGTGCCCTCCATAATGCCCATGGCACCACCAGGCTCAAACAACCTCCCAAACTCCCTCCTCCAAAACCCTCAGATTGTGCTTCAGAGTCCACACTCTACTTATGGATGGTCTCCCCCTCAATTTCCCCCCAACTCCCTTCTCCTCTCCAGGTCCCTATGTCTTCTGTGTTATTCCTATGCTCCACAAATATGTGAAACCATATTACAATTGACTCTTTCTGTTTGACTAATTTCACTCAGCATAATCTCTTCCAGTCTCTCGTCCATGTTGATACAAAACTTGGGTATTCAATATTTATGATGGAGACATAATTCTCCATAATATATATGGGCCACATCTTCCTTTCCACTTATCCATTGAAGGGCATCTTGGTTCTTTCCATAGTTTGGTGACTGTGGCCATTGTTGCTAAGAACATTGGGGGTGTTAGATGGTCCTTCTTTTTCACTACATCTGTATTGTTGGGGTAAAACCCAGTAAAGTAAATTGTAGGGTCATAATGTAGTGCTTTTTTGTAATTTCTAAGGAATCTGCACACTGTTTTCCAAAGTGGCTGCACCAACTTGCATTCCTACCAACAGTGTAAGAGGTTTCCCTTTCTCCACATCTTCTCCAACACACGTTGTTTCCTGTCTCATTAATTTTGGCCATTCTAACCAGTGTAAGGTGGTATTCAATGCAGTTTTGATTTGAATCTCCCTGATGGCTAGTGATGATGAACATTTTTCATGTGTCTGATAGCCATTTGTATGCCTTCATTGGAGAAGTGTCTGTTCATATCTTCTGCCCATTTTTGACATGATTATCTGTTTTGTGTGTGTTGAGTTTGAGAAGTTCTTTATAGATCCTGGATATCAGACCTCAGTCTGATTGTCATTTGTCTGATTTGTCTGATTTTGTCTGATTGTCAATATCTTTTCCTATTCCATATGTTGGCTCTTTTGTTTTGTTGACTGTTTCTTTGCTGTGCAGAAGCTTTTGATCTTGATGAAGTCCCCAAAATTCATTTTTACTTTGTTTCCTTTGCCTTTGGAGACATATCTTGAAAGAAGTTGCTGTAGGCTAATGTCGAAGAAGTTACTGCCTATGTTCTCCTCTAGGATTCTGATGGATTCCTGCTTCACACTGGAGGTTTTTTATCCATTTTGGAGTAGTAGATATCTTTGTATATGGCATAAGAGAATGGTTGTGTTTCATTCTTCTACACATAGCCAGTCCAATTTTCCCAGCACCATTCACTTATTGAAGAGACTGTCTTTTCTTCCGCTGATATTTTTTCCTACTTTGTCAAAGATTATATGACCATAGAGTTGAGAGTCCATATCTGGGCTCTCTACTTTGATTCACTGGTCTATGTTTCTGTTTTTATGCCAATATCACGCTGTATTGGCGATCACAACTTTGTAGTATGGTGAAAAATAGGGGACCTAATTTATCGAGGTCCCTTCAATTTAACTAGATAAGTACCAAAATCATTATGAATAACAAAAGATTTAAACCTGAATTTTAAAGAAATAAATTGCACTGGACTTGTATAAGTAGAAAAGTAACCACTTTCTGTGGGAGGTGCAGAAAGTGACTCTGAGGGGACCATATCCCAAGATAAACAAAGCTTGGGGAGGAAGTCGAAGTATGCTGGCTACCAGAAAATGATATAGCCTGGG
This sequence comes from Martes flavigula, assembly GCA_029410595.1. Classification (NCBI taxonomy): domain Eukaryota; kingdom Metazoa; phylum Chordata; class Mammalia; order Carnivora; family Mustelidae; genus Martes; species Martes flavigula. Next base: position 1,520 of record JAODOS010000024.1, on the reverse strand, counting down.
AGCAAAGTTGTATCTATCTACAATTCTCTTCCTATGAGATGTGTCCCAGCCAGAAAGGTTTGCAGATAGTGAAGTGGGACTGAATCCTAGGTGCAACAGTGTGGTCTCAGGATCCAAGGATCCACAGAAATAATGGCATGTTACCTGAGCCAGCTGGAGTTCCAAAGCATTGGAGTGTGGAAACCTGTTAGGGTCAGTGGAACAAGGAGGAGGACTCTCAGCTCAGTTCAACAGAAATCATGAACCTAGCGCATGATCAGGCAACTGCTCTCCATGTGACAGTCTGCAAAGGGCAGAGACACGATGCCCCTCTGCCTTCCTGGGAAGATCCAGTGTGGCAAGCGTCACAGGAATCTACAGCTTGGCATTAAGAATGAAAATGAAGACCAGTTATCCCTGAGTTTTTACTGAAGAGGGAACCACAGTCTTTCAGCTCCAGAGCCAGAACGTCAAAGGAGATTGTCATTTTTATTTTCACTCTTTCTAGGAGGCATGGAAGAGTCTTGAGAGGCACACAAAAGCCAAGATAAGGTCGAAGCAGAAGCAGCCCACACTGACCTGCATACTCCTGATACAGGGTGGTGCAAATCTGCCCAGACAAAAAACGCACTTGTGAGGAATCAGGTCAGAAGTCCCCTCCTCAGAAGACAAGCTGGAAGAAGAGGTTAAACACCAAGTTTACAGGGCACACAGGACTGAAAAACTCTAGCACAAGCTTAGAATATTATATAAAATCCAAGTTTTTCTTATGATCAGTTAATATTTCAGTTTAAAGAATTTTCTTTATTTTCTTTTATTCCTTTTAACTAAGTCTCTTATTTTATCTAGTCTTTGTTTCTTAAATATTTTTCAACTATTTATTTTTTAAAGATTTTTTTATTTGTCAGTGAGAGAGAGAGTACATACAAGCAGGCAGAGAGGCAGGCAGAGAGGAGGAAGCAGTCACCGAGACATGGAGCCCTATGTGGACTCGAATCCCAGGACCCAGGATCATGACCTGGAGCTGAAGGCAGCGAGCTTAACCAACTGAGGCACCCAGGCGTCCCTCATCTTTATTTTTATATTTATATTTTATGGACATATTCTTCATTTTTAGGTTCCCTTCAGAGTTCTCAATTTTATTTGTATATATAAAGTTTATTTGTCTTCAAATTTAGAGGTTATTGTCTTCTAACAAACAGTCAGAATACCCACAACCAGGTGGATCACATGTTTGGCCACCTGGGACATTATATTTTCTCCCCTTCCTTTTTTGTTTTCTTATCTCTTTGGATATGTGTAGTGTATTATTTCACTTAGGTTGTGGTTGCTATTTTTAATTTCTTCTCTTTCTCAAATGCTTGTTGTATTCTGGGCAAAGTGACAAGAAGGAATTCACAATAAAATAAATAACAGGAGGTAACAGGAGGTAATACTCTCTGCCTGAATCTAATCAATATGGATAAAGTAAAATATCAGGCTGGAATTCAGGATGACAATTATGAAATTATGGGCTTGGTTTGAAAAAAAAGCATAAAAGA